>CM027125.1:8789502-9389502 GCA_015476505.1 Urochloa ruziziensis | reverse complement strand
CTGGCGGCCATCGCGCCGCTGGTCAGGATCCTATGCAGCCTGGATACCAGGCTGCCGCGCACGCTGGTCAGGAACTTGTTGAAGAAACGCAAGAGCTGCACTGCGCTTAAGATGGAGGCAGTGCTGGGTGGGCGTGCGTCAAGACGTCAACGGTAAACGGGCATGGGGTACGCGGCAGATGACTCGCTTTCTTGCTTGCTTGCTTGTGCGCGTCATGGCAAGAAAATTGAGGAAGCGCCGAGCGACGGAGAGAGAAAGGCCTTGAAAACAACTTGCAACAACCGAGTTTCTTTTCTCCTTTGTGTTATCTAATTCGATGAGGACAGGACTAAACCAGCAATAATTGAATCCTCCCAAATTTCTCACGTTCCTGCAGTCTGTTGTTTGCTCCATAAGCATACTTCTACTTGTACTCGGTGATATGTCCCGTCAACATTTTCCTGTCATACGAAAAAATTGAAATGGTAGAAAGCAACGCAAAACACTTGTATTCGGCATAATTTATACAGTTTAACTAATGGAACTTGTTGAAGAAGTGGAAGAGATGCACTGAGCATATGAATGATGGAGCAAGCCAGTTCTCGGGGTGCCGCGTCAACGGTAAACGGGCATGGGGGACGCGGCGAATGACTCGCTATCTTGCTTTCTTGCTTCTGCTCGTTATGGCGAGGAAATAAGGGAGGTACCGAGAGAGACAGACCTGCTGAACAGCTTGCAAAAACTTTGAGTTTCTTTCGTCCTTTAATTTGTGTTAGTTATCAATATACGACGATGATTGATGACAAGTCTAATCACGGTATCGTACCAAAAATCAGCAATAACTGAGTCCTCATTCAGTAAACATCCAGTGAGCTCCATCGAGCTCAAGGACATCAAAGCTCCCGCCCCATAGTCGACAAGAATATTGACATGTTGTGGAAACTTAGAATGGATCACGACAGGAAGAAAATTTATCCGCACCACCGGAAATCCCACCTTTGCCGTGTGTCTAGCTCTTTGCCGAGTGTTTTCTTTCGGACACACGGCAAAGGCATCCTTTGCCGTGTGTCCGAAAAAAAACACACGGCAAAGAGCTAGACACACGGCAAAGGCCTCTTTGCCGTGTGCCAAACAAAAGGCACACGGCAAAGCATGCTTTGCCGTGTGTCATCCCGTGGCACACGGCAAAGGCATGCCTTTGCCATGTGTCATCCTCTGGCACACGGCAAAGAAATATATATTTTTTCTATTCTCACATCCAAACTTTTTCTACCATCCAAATACAACATGTAGCACTACATGTTAAAATTTGATACATTTTAATATTTGTTTGCTATAATTAATTAATTAATTGCATTTCAAGCAAGTCTTTTAATCAAGTCAAATTTGAACTACAAGTGATTCAAATAATAGCATAAAATGAGTGAAAAATTAATACTCATGTTATTTAACCCAGTTTGAGGCCTTGCACATGAAATGAAAGGAAATTTTGAACATCTTGTTCAAACAATATGACCACTAACATGTGTCCGAATGATTATTAAATTCAAATAAAATAAAATAAAGCCTAAAAATCATGAAATTTGTCATGATGTGATGACATAACACATAGAGGCTGTGATAAAAAGTTGAGACGATTTCGTACACTTTGTCATAACGATGTTTACAAAATCTAAACATCTCATAAGAAGTATATGTGTTAGTGTATGTGAGAGAGTTAGTAGATGTATTTTTTGAATACAAACTTTTTTATATGATCTCATATGCAAAAAAACGTTTATACCAAAGTTGTACAACTCGATGAAATTTAAAACTTTGTAGTTTACAACTTTTGTATTTGATATTATTTAATATTTTAAAATATCATTATAGGTTATGTCATTTGAAATAATAAATTTTAAAACTTTCAAATGACCTCGGATGTAAATAAGTTATATACCAAAGTTGTAGCTCTCAGCGAAATATAAAACTTTGTAGTTTATAAATTTTTTATTTGAGATAGTTTAGTACTTCAAAAAAATATTTTAAGCTATTCGATTTTAAATTTTACATTTTTAAAAAATTTAAATGATCTTTGATGTAAATAAGTTTTATAACAAAGTTGTATATCTCATTGGGATATAAAACTTTGTAGTTTACAAGTTTTTCATTTGAGCTCATTTAGATACATAAAATGCATTTTAGAGTCATCAAAAAAACACATGGGCTACATCACCAATCCACACCATTCAAATGGTGTGATTCTATTGGTCTTGACCCTCTCACGCGGATCTTGGGCCCCACCTTCTCCTCTCTCTCTTTCTTATCCTCTCCCTCTCTCGTAGCCTCAACTCCTCTCTCTCATCTTCTCTCCCTCCCTCTCCCTGGCCATGGCGGGCTCCCGCGCAGAGCGGCGGCGCGCGGGGCTGGGAGCCCGAGCTGCCGGAGGCCGGAGCAGCGCGCGGAGGCTAGAGCCGGAACAAGGGCGCGCGCGGCCGGCGGCCGAGCTGCGCGTGGAGCGGCGGCCTGAAGCGTCGGCGCGCGGGTCCGGCGGCCGGAGCAGGGGCGCGCGCGGCGAGCGGCCTGCAGCGTCGGCGAGAAGCGGCGCGCGGGTCCGGCGGACGGAGCAGGGGCGCGCGCGGCCGGCGGCCTGCAGCGTCGGCGAGCAGCGACGTGCGGGGCGGCGGCCTACGTCGGCGCGCGGGTCCGGCGGCCGGAGCAGGGGCGCGCGCGGCCGGCGGCCTGCAGCGTCGGCGAGCAGCGGCGCGCGGGGCGGCGGCCTGCAGCGGCGGCGCACGGGTCTGGGGTGCCGGCGACCTAGACCACCGGCGGCCGCGCGGCCTTGGGTGCCGGCGGCGGGGGCCACCAGCGGCTGCGTGGGCCCTGCCCTCGGCCGGCTGACGTATTTTTTTTATTTTTTAAAAAAAGCTTTGCCGAGGGTCCTGCCAAGCACACGGCAAAGCTTTGCCGTGTGCCCGACAAAGGGTACACGGCAAAGACGTCTTTGCCGTCTAATCTTTGCTGTGTGTCCTTGCCGAGTGCAACACACGGCAAAGCCGTTGCCGTGTGTAAAATGGCCTTTGCCGTGTGCTCTTGGCACACGGCAAAGACGAGGATTCCGGTAGTGCCCGATTCTAGCTTGTTGTTTGGAAACGGGAGTGGGAACCAAACTCAAAGGAGAGAGGAAACAATGGCATTAGGAAATAAAGTTGACAAGGGGATTGGAAGAAAAGAGTGTCACTAGGCCACTAAATTTGTGTCGCCTAGGATTTACCATGCTGGCGGGCAATATTGGCACCCGCCAGCAGAAATGAATCTCGACACTACTAGAAAAATCATTTTCGGAGACGGTTTTTTTCCATTAACGGAGGCGGTTTTTGCAACCGTCTCTGAGCTGGGGTCTCTGTTAATCGGGCATTAACGGAGGCGGATTTTCAACCGTCTCTGTTAATGGTATTAACGGAGGCGGATTTTCAACCGTCTCCGTTAATGTTACAATAACCGCCTCCGTTAATCGTTCCAGACGAAAATAAAAATGCCGAAAAAATTGCAAAATTTTTTTTTTATTGAGGGAGGCCCCCACTAGCGAGCCACTTGTCACACTATTTATCACACTTTTTTCGTGGAAATTTGACACTATGCGGCTGACGGGATTCGAACCCACAACCTCTACCTCACGCGTGCCTCGCTCTACCACTACACCACACTCCCTCATGTGTCCATGCTCTGTTTTGATTCCTATCATATTATACAAAACCAAGTGTATATTGTGTTTTTGAAGTTTTAAACGAAGTCAAATGAAAAAGTTGTCAACTACTGAGTTTTTTAACTTTTCGAGATCTACAACTTTCATATAGGTCATTTCTCCATCTGAGGTCTTTTGCGAAATTTGAATTTCAAATTTGAGAACATTCAAATATATTTTTCGTGGACAAGATGATTTCAAATGAAAAAGTTGCAAACTACAAAGTTTCTTAACTTTTTGAGATCTAAAACTTTCATGTTGGTCATTTCTCTATCCAAGATCGTTTGAAAAATTCAAATTTAAAATTTGAGAATGGATTTACGGAGGCGGTAACATTTTACCGTCTACTAAAATCGATTAACGGAGGCGGTTTTTGTAACACAACCGTCTCCGTTAATGGTCAATAACCGCCTCCGTTAATCGATTTTAGGAGACGGTAAAATGTTACCGCCTCCTAAAATGAATGTAACCGCCTCCGTTAATCACTCCCATTAACAGAGACGGATATTTTTTGTAAACGTCTCGAAAAATGTTTTGGCAGTGTCTCCTAAAATGTTTTTTGTAGTAGTGCGACCCATGCCGCAAACACTCTCCAGTAGAGATGCATCTGTGCTAGCAGGCTACATAACAGCTAGCCAGCACAGATGCGCACCTTTGTGCTGGTGGGCACTTAAGTGGCCCGGCCAAGTGGCTTGCCAACACAGAATGTATCTATGCTGGCAGGCCACATAAGAGCCTGCCAGTAGAAATCTCACTTAAATGTTGCAAACTGCTTCTTTTCCAGACAGCTTTCCCTTTGGTGTTTGCCTGAGAGGAGCTCAGAAAAAAGCTTCAAAATCACCAATTACACGGAGTAAGATTTTGTTCTTGAATTCCTTGGAGGAGGTAACTCTAAATGGTAAATTTGTGCCATTTTAAACTTCTTTTTCAGGTTTAATTCATCATTTATAGCTTAATTGAGTTTGAATTCGTTTCCAATCCTTACTTGAAGGATTAGGTGTTCTATTACGTTTCCAATCCTTAATTGAGTTTGAATTCGTTTCCAATCTTCAGCAATTGAGTTTGAATTCATTTAAGCTGGTGTTCTATTATGTGTTCTACTACAATCCTTATCATTTATAGCTTAATTATTTACCAGTTCCTATTATTGCTTAAGATAAATCCATGGAAAAATGTTGGCCTATTATTGCTGAAGATTTTTATAGGCTATGTACTGACTTTGCTGATGGAAAAGTGAATTTGGAAAGTATCAACAACTCTTTTATTGCCCTTATTCCCAAAAAGGATGATCCTTTATCTGTCAATGATTACAGGCCCATTTCATTGCTCAATTATTCCCTGAAGCTGCTCACTAAACTGGTTGCTAATAGGCTGCAGTCAGTCATCTTGCAAGTGGTGCATACAAACCAGTATGGTTTCATAAAGGGACGCACAATTCAGAACTGCCTATGTGGGGACCCCTTGGCCAGGACATCCCTCGATCACCCGTATCAGTACCTGGATCAGTACACTGATATGGATTTCGACACAGGTTAGTGTCAGAAGCGGTAAATAACGTATAAGTTAAATATTTATATCGATTTAACTAGCGGAGAGCGGCGGGCACTCGTTTGCCACCGGGGTGGGTGGCAGCACCATATCGCCCTGGAAACCTAAACCTGTACGACAATGAAAGCAAGAGTGAGTATTCAGGGTTGAATACTCAGCAAATTCCACAAATTCAATAATATAATTAAATAAATTAAAAGAATATAAATGTTGGGCCTGGAGGGGCATTTCCTCCCTGCCAGTCCCGACACTATATCCTGAACCCAGTCATCAGCGCTCCTGCCGTCCGGGTTCTCCATGCAATAAAGTAAATCTAATCAGTGGGGGCTTTAACCATATCAGCTCTATGCCGAGAGCTGCGGCTATCCAGATAGATTTTACACTCTACAGAGGTTGTACTTATCTACCACGCATCCGGTCAGTCCCTACCTTCGTCAAGGCAGGTACTGCCCTACGAGACTCGTGCCCACTGGCGTCTATTGCTAGCCAGCCAATTACTATGGCGTCTAACGCTAGACAGCCAATCACTAGCTCTGTCCACGGGTACTGCTGGGGCCTAAACAGGGATCGCATGTTTGTCCACAAAAGGACATCAACCCGTTTATGGATGCATCATAAAAAGCGGGCATGCATCGCCCATGGGCCCTACCAGCCCTGTCACATGCGACCCGTGCCGACCAGTCCCAGCCCTCTGTCTGGGGCTGTCTCCAGCATACCTTTTTGGCATGCGTGGTTGTACGGGGCATTGGAAAGTCTCCCATGAACCGGTCCTTAGCTGGATCAGAGTGGCTCTTAGGATCCCCCCTAGCGAGGCTATCCTTCCACTCCCAATCTCAAAGCATTCTACGGTGGGGCCGGACATCCACTCACATGATGCCCCCTCATAGCTTAAGCTGCAGAAACAGTAAAGTTTAGTTGGTGATATTATTAAAGTTTAGTTGGTGATATTATTGATGAGACTTGCCTTCATTGTCGTTCCTTAGACCTTTCCTACGCGTGTGTAGACTGTATGCTGACCGGGCGGGGCTTCGGGCCTTCTGGAGCTTCGGCGTCTCGTCGGGCCCGGTCATGCTATCGATAAAACACATAAAATAATATCAATACATCAATCAATGCCTATAGATTAGAAAGAGAAAGGGAGATAGATATTTCGGGGCTTACCTATGGATTTGTGGGTGTCTGACGGATTATCTATTAATTATTTAATAATAATTAATGGATAGGATGATGGGGCTTAGGAGGGGTTTAGCTGGTGGGATGGCTTCTAAGTGTGAACGGAAAGGCTAGGAATAAATATTCTGGGAATTACTAGATATCTAAATAATTCCCGAATGTTTATATTAATTATATAAAAATAGATTTCTAAATAATTAAGGGATATTGATTGAATTTCTATTAATATTCCGGAAAATTATTAATATAATTTTCCGGGAATATTACGGGCGGCATAATGGCGGGGTTTCAGGAGGTTAATGGCTGGGCTAAGCTTAGGATATAAATATTAGGAAACTAAGCATATGGAAATGCTTAGGATAATCCCTAATATTTATGGGAATTTTCAGGGGATTTATGGGGCTAAGACATGGAAAGGGGGATTTCCTGGGTACACTAAGGAAGGCTTTCTATTGGTTAGAAACTAGCTTATTTGGATTTGGGCTCTAATGACTTGCTAAAAAGGATTGGATGGCACTAATAGGCTTAGGAATATTCCTAGTATTTTTGGGTATTTTTAGGGATTTTTGGAAGTGAGGAAGGGCTCTAAATACACTTGTGGGTACACTTATCGGGGTGTACCTAGCAATTTTGCCAAGCGGCTGACGTAAGGGGTGGGCCGGCTGACGTGGGCCGATGGGACCCACGGCGTGCACTGTTCTGTGCGCCGGCGTCGTAGGCATGGTGGACCGTGTCCACTCCACCGGTGCGGCTGTCGCGCCCTAGACCGGCCGTGAACCGAGGCGGCCGCAGGGTCTTTGGTCCATGCGGACCGAGCGCACGCAACGGACGAGGCGAGGGTGCGATGGAGAAGGTGATGGCGTCGGCACCCGGGGCCCGCACGTCAGATTCATTGAGAGGGCAGGGAGACGGCGGGGCGACGGCTGGCGATGGCGGCGCGCCGGTTCGGGAGGGGAAGGAGGCACCGCCGTGAACGCCATGTGTGCCGCCGCGGGGACTCGTCGGCGCGGCCCTTGCCGGCGCTAGAGCTCGCCGGCGGCCTTGCGGCTTGCACCAGGCGGGAGAGGGGACGACGGCGAGCACGTTGGTGCTTAGCGGAAGGGCGGAGGGGAAGCGGGGCAGCGTGTGCGGAGGAGAAAGGGGAAGTTTGGGCTCGGGTGGTGCTTGTGCCGGGGAAGGAAGGGCAAGGTCTTCCATTTATAGGCGTCCGGGGGTGGCCGGAGTACTCCGGAGGATGCCACATCGCGCTGCGGAGGATGAGGCCGACGGGAGCTTGTTTGGGGGTGGCGGCGCCGCACTTGGCTCGCCACGGCGACCGGCGGTGGTGACACGCGGCACCCTGGTGCTCCAGGGTGTCGGTGTTCTACCGTCGATCCTACCGAGGGGTATCCCTCGGTAGTAGAGTTTCAGGTGGGTTTCGCCGAGATCAGGAAAGCAAAGGCAAAGAGACTCAGGATTTAGACAGGTTCGGGCCGCTTAGAAGGCGTAATACCCTACGTCCTGTGTGGTGATTGGTATTGATTATCTGTCTCTCTGTTGGGAGACTTGGGATTGTGTGTCTCTCTCTGTTGGGAGACTTCGTCCCTTTTTGGATAGGGTCCCTGCCCAGCCTTATATACACGGCGGGCAGGGTTACAAGGTCGGTTTCGAGTAGAATCCTAACCAATTACTACTCGGAGAGTGCTTTTCAAGGCAATCCGAGTAGTTTACAAGTCATACGACTAGTTTCCATATCGAGAAGAGTCCTTGCAGTACTCTACTCGTGTTCTTCACGCCTGGTACGACTCTGTCTGGAGCCAATCCATGTGTCCCTGTGGGCCCATGGTCGTACCTCCAACAAGCCCCCAAGCGCTTCATCGTCGAGTATCGTCAACCGAGTGCTTGCCGAGCCAATCGAGTGCTTTTTCGAGTTCTTCGAGTGCTTGATCAGTCTTGGACAGGTCTTGGTTGTCACGAGGCCATGAGGTGCTTAAGCCCCGTTTATTCTGATTAAATCAGTAGTCTTCAAAATATTATATGGTGTGCGATAAAAATCGCACTCCATATGGAGTTAGCCCCCGAGCCTTAAGTTGAATCGAAGAATCAGATTGAGGGTCCACAGAATCTTGAATCTTCATCTTGTGCTTGAAATGTGCAATTTTGGAAAAATTGCACTTGATATCAAGTAGCCCCCGAGCCTTGGGTTGAATCAAAGAATCAAGCCGAGGGTCTTGATTTAAGTCTTCAGTCTTCAGAAAAAATAATATCAGCAATCGATGTATATCGCCTATCAGCCCCTGAGCCTTGAAACGATTCAGAATGATCAATTCAAGGGTCCAACGAGCTTTAGGGTTCTTCAAATCATTTTGGAGATCATCATCCGAGTGGTAATTTGTGCCCAGAAATAATGGTCACAGTGAATCTTCTTGGAAATTATCATCCGAGTGGTTTTCTTGTACCCAGCCCCCGAGCATAGGAGCTAGCGGAGATGCATCGAGTAGTATGTAGTCGAAATAGCCACCATCAATGGAGTAGCAAAACAGAGGAGGTCGTGGTTGACTTGTCACGCCGCGATCTCCTCAGAAACAGGAGACAGGTGCCAATGTAGTCAAGGCCCCATCATTGGTACTTGGCGACTCAAATATGCTGGAGAAAGATAACTAGGTAAGCTTGATGGCGAACCGAGTTGTAATTTTAGCGTCAGCCCCCGAGCCTGGAAGCTGGCGAAGATGTGATAGCACGCTGTGCGGCCTAGAAAGTTGTCATCCAAACAAAGTACTCGGCGCTTGGCCAATCTTGTTAGAACAAAATAAAAAATAATTGAAATAAGTAACTTAGCTTGTTTGTTGTCGTTTGTCGATGAAGCAGACTTAGTCAGAGTTGATTCCGACTAGTTTGAGTTCATCACGAGCATATTGCTGATGCGGCAGTACCGCGGCACAAGCTGAAGTTGAACTTTGACTTGATAACTTGCAATGGGTTGAGGCGACCACCACATTGATGAATTCCATTGATCATGATGCGCCCGAAGAGTCATCCAAACCACTCTTGCAGTGTATTCAGGAAGCCCCAGCAAGTTGTACTCATTTTGCGAGTTATACTTCAAAGCACTTGATAACTGGTACTTGAAGATCACTACTCATGCTGTGGAGTAGACTCTAGAGTACTTTCAAATAAGTACTCAGAGATTTGAAATTACTACTCTTCTTGTGGAGTAGACTCTGTAGTACTTTCAAATAAATACTCAGAGATTTGAAATTACTACTCGCCTTGTGGAGTAGACTCTGTAGTACTTTCAAATAAGTACTCAGAGATTTGAGATTACTACTCTTATTGTGGAGTAGACTCTGTAGTACTTTCAAATAAGTACTCAGAGATTTGAGATTACTACTCGCCTTGTGGAGTAGACTGTGTAGTACTTTCAAATAAGTACTCAGAGATTTGAGATTACTACTCATCTTGTGGAGTAGACTCTGTAGTACTTTCAAATAAGTACTCAGAGATTTGAAGTTACTACTCGCCTTGTGGAGTAGACTCTGTAGTACTTTCAAATGAGTACTCAGAGATTTGAAGTTACTACTTGCCTTGTGGAGTAGACTCTGTAGTACTTTCAAATATGTACTCAAAGATTTGAAATTACCAATCGTGGGTAGTTGCTTTATAAGGCTAGCTGGCCTCTACAGGTGTTCAGCCTGGTCTTAGTTACATCTAAGTACTCAGGGATCCTGGAAAGTAGTCATGTGAGCTACTCTTCGGATTTTGACCGATGTATACTTTGTTGAATCAACAAGTATCAAAGGGAACTCCGGAACTTCTGCACGAGTGTAGTCGACACACATGCGCCACTCGTTGTTGTTCTTCTTTCTCACCAAGACTGGATTTGCCAACCAGTCGGGTGGAAGACTTCCTTGATGAATCCTGCGGCGAGTAGTTTCGCCAGCTCCTTCTTGATCGCCTCTCGCTTGTCGGTTGCGATCCGTCGCAACCGTTGCCTCCTGGGTGTAGCTTTGAGATCAACGTTAAGGCTGTGCTCGATCAGGTTCCTTGGCACTCCTGGCATATCTGCAGGTTTCCACGCAAAGATGTCGCGGTTGGCTTGCAGAATCCTGACGAGCTCGCCTTCCTATTTCGGGATTAAGCCGGCCCCGATCTTGGTGGTCTTCGACTGGTCTCCTTCCAGTAGTGGTGCGTCCTTGGTCGCCACGTCTTCAGGGATAGCCGCTTTGTGTGGTCCAGGCTCCTTGCTGGGGACCTCGTACTCTGTACTGCTTCAGCTTCTGAGCTGCTGCGAAGATCTGGGCCATGGCGTTGGGTACCTGAGTGGTAGCCGCAAACTCCACAGCCTCTCTGTCGCAGTTGTATGATCGTCGCAAGTCGCCGCGGATAGAGATGACGCCTCTGGGTCCTGGCATCTTGAGGATGAGGTAGACATAGTGTGGTATGGCCATGAACTTGGCCAAAGCCGGACGTCCGAGGATCGCTTGATACGAAGTCTCGAAGTCCGCCACCTCGAACTTGATGTATTCCGTCCTGTAGTTCTCCTGTGTGCCGAATGTGACTGGTAATGTGACTTGGCCGAGGGGAAGACTGCCATTACCAGGAACAATGCCGTAGAACGGGGAATCGGTGGGAGTCAACATTTTTTCAATGTCGAGTCCCATCCTCTTCAGGGTGCCAGAGAATAGCACGTTCAGCCCTGCCCCGCCGTCGATGAGCACCTTGGTGAGTTGTGATCCTGCCACCGTGGGGTCCAGGACGAGTGGCAATTGCCCTGGTTCGTCGTAGCTGTTCCACTGATCTGCCCTGGAGAAGGTAATTGGAACCTCCGAGTACTTTAGGTACCTTGGGACGGCTGGCTCAATTGCCATTATGTGCCGTAGAGCGAGCTTATGCTTCCTCCGAGTGGGGAAACCATAGTCGCCTCCCATGATGACCATGAGTACGTTCTTGGGCTTCTGGAACTTGGGCGTCTGGTCTCGTCGTCGTCCTCTTCTTCGTCGTCGGCCCTGTCTTTGTTCTTGTCTTCAGGATCGAGTGGTTCTCTTGCCGTCTTCGTGGCCTTGTTCTCTCGATCCTTCTCGGCGTATATGCGTTGGAGATCGTAGCATTGGCCCATAGTGTGCTTATGCTTCGGGTGCATTGGGCACGGCCTGTCCATGATCTTCTCAACGTCGCTCTTGCCGGGGTAGTTCTTCTTTTGGCTTCGCATGCCAGTCTCCAGAGTTGCGACTGTGTCGTCTGGCTTGCGCTTGTTGTTCTGGGAGCCCTGCTGGCCTTTGTTGTTTTGCCTCTCCCTACCCTGGGGAGGGCCATACTTCTCGAGGTCGCGGTCTTCTTGCTCAGACCACGTCTCGACTTGGTCACGCAGGGCGTCCAGAGTCCTTGGTCGATGCAGGCCAAATTGCTTGTCAAAGAACCTGTTGGTGATGCCGTTCTGGAACAAGTCGATGCAGTCGCGATCAGAGACGTCCACCACCAGAGTCTTGATTTCCATGAAGCGACGCATGTAGTCTCTGAGCGAGTTATACTTCAAAGCACTTGATAACTGGTACTTGAAGATCACTACTCATACTGTGGAGTAGACTCTAGAGTACTTTCAAATGAGTACTCAGAGATTTGAAATTACTACTCGCCTTGTGGAGTAGACTCTGTAGTACTTTCAGATAAGTACTCAGAGATTTGATATTACTACTCATCTTGCCGAGTAGACTCTGTAGTACTTTCAAATAAGTACTCAAAGATTTGAAATTACTACTCGTCTTGCCGAGTAGACTCTGTAGTACTTTCAAATAAGTATTCAAAGATTTGAAATTACCACTTGTGGGTAGTTGCTTTATAAGGCTAGCTGGCCTCTACATGTGTTCAGCCTGGTCTTAGTTAAATCTAAGTACTCAGGGATCCTGGAAAGTAGTCATGTGAGCTACTCTTCGGATTTTGACCGATGTATACTTTGTTGAATCAACAAGTATCAAAGGGAACTCCGGAACTTCGTGCTGTTTGCACATGGCGAGGTCGTGTCGAGTCTTGGGGCGACTGTATGTGCCTTGGAAATTTGACACGAAGATCTTCTTAGGCGTTCCCAGGGGTCGATGGAGCGTCGTGGCAGGTTTTCAAACCATTTGAGTGGAGCGGGCTCAAGTGCCATTGGGAAGTATCTGCACTTGATGGCGCTGTTGCCACCCGCGCACTCAATAGCTGTAGAGTAGATACGCAACCACGACTCATGGGAGGTCTTGCCGTTGTACTTCTCGAAGCCGACTGGTTTGAATGGTTGCGGGTAAACTGCCATTCGGATGTCCCTGGATAACATTGGGTACTCGTCGTCTTCTTCCTTGTACCCCCGGGCTTCATCACGCCTCTTGGATTCAAGGATGGAGCGCGCATCGCGATTGGCGTTGATGGTTTGCCGGAGGTTGACACTGTGTGCCGGTCCGTGGGATGATGTAGCAGCGTCGTTGCGGTGAGTGCGTCCGCCTCGTTGATGATCATCCTCTGGTCGGTGTGAGGGTGCACCTTCTGCGCGGTTGGCTTCTCCCAGTCGGCTGGGGTTTGGGGGACGATGCTTGTCGCGGGGAGGTTGACGTCTGCTGCTTTCGACTTCTTCGCTGCGCGATGGTGCAGCGGCGATGGATTACTACTCATCTTGCCGAGTAGACTCTGTAGTACTTTCAAATAAGTACTCAAAGATTTGAAATTACTACTCGTCTTGCCGAGTAGACTCTGTAGTACTTTCAAATAAGTACTCAAAGATTTGAAATTACTACTCGCCTTGCAGAGTAGACTCTGTAGTACTTTCAAATAAGTACTCAGAGATTTGAAATTACTACTTGTCTTGCCGAGTAGACTCTGTAGACCCAAAGAGTACAAAGATCTGGCGGGACTCGTAGACGTCCCGTGGGATCCTGTCTCTTTGGTAGACTGATCTTCCTTCAGGCGTGGCGTAGATCACGAGGTCGTGTTCGCCATCGTCTTGTAGTGTCTCCTCGTCCGAGTCCGAGTGGCATTCGGGGACCGCTTGGCTCAGAGAGTTGGCATGTCCTGCCATGACTCAGACTGGGACGTCCCGCTTCGAGTCTTTGACGGACTCGAACTGGCTCCGTAACGCCTCACAGTATGCGTGGGTCGTTGTCGACGTCACCAGCTGCTGCTGCGCCAGCCATGAAGACTTGTCGATTGGGTTCTACAGAGTCGCTGGAACTTGGGGTGACGAGCTCCGTAGAGCTTTCCTCTTCTGGTAGTAGCGGTATGCCGTACTGGAACGACAGGTCGTCAGTAGCTTCAGACCCAAAGAGTACAAAGATCTAGCGGGACTCGTAGACGTCCCGTGGGATCCTGTCTCTTTGGTAGACTGTTCTTCCTTCAGGCGTGGCGTAGATCACGAGGTCGTGTTCGCCATCGTCTTGTAGTGTCTCCTCGTCCGAGTCCGAGTGGCATTCGGGGACCGCTTGGCTCAGAGAGTTGGCGTGTCCTGCCATGACTCGGACTGGGACGTCCCGCTTCGAGTCCATGACGGACTCGAACTAGCTCCGTAATGCCTCACAATATGCGTGGGTCGAATTACGGAGTCCAAACGGGAATTGGGGTGGGAGGGTTGTTTGCTTCTCCGTAGTCATGATCGACTCGGATTCTTGCCCGCGGATGAGGTCCGCGAGCGTGATCTCACCGAGTTATTCGGCCAAATCTTCCACGATGGGCGCTTGCTCCTGCTTCAACTTCGTGGGTGTCTCGAAGTAGCTGTAGAAGCCACCCGAGCCATCGGCGACGTAGACCCATGAGCCAAAACGGAACGTTGTGCCCTCCTGAGGCGCTTCAGCTTGAATGTAGGTCACCATTGCGTTCTCCACGGGATCTTCGAGGAAAACGCCTACCTGGCGCGCCAGATGTCAGTGTTCTACCTACCCCTCGGTAGTAGAGTTTCAGGTGGGTTTCGCCGAGATCAGGAACGCAAAGGCAAAGAGACTCAGGATTTAGACAGGTTCGGGCCGCTTAGAAGGCGTAATACCCTACGTCCTGGGTGGTGATTGGTATTGATTGTCTGTCTCTCTGTTGGGAGACTTGGGATTGTGTGTCTCTCTCTGTTGGGAGACTTCGTCCCTTTTTGGATAGGGTCCCTGCCCAGCCTTATATACACGGCGGGCAGGGTTACAAGGTCGGTTTCGAGTAGAATCCTAACCAATTACTACTCGGAGAGTGCTTTTCAAGGCAATCCGAGTAGTTTACAAGTCATACGACTAGTTTCCATATCGAGAAGAGTCCTTGCAGTACTCTACTCGTGTTCTTCATGCCTGGTACGAATCTGTCTGGAGACAATCCATGTGTCCCTGTGGGCCCGTGGTCGTACCTCCAACACGGGGGTCGATCTCGGCCATGCGGTGGTGATCGGGTGGTGGGCGGCAGGCTTGTAGGGGGTGAAGCCTATGAAGCCGTAGGGCGCCGGCATGACCACTTTGGGCGCCATCAATGGCACTCGGGTGGTTGGCCGTTGGAGTGCTCAACGGCGGCCGACCGGACACGCGGGGGGTCGTGATCCGTGCGAGGCCTGCCCGTGCTTGGATACGGGGCATCCGACGGTGGGGGAAAGGCGCGATGGCGCGGTTGCGCGGTGGGGCAGTGCAGCCGGCGGTGGCGCTCATCGATGACATCAGCGCGGTGGAAGGAAGGGGAAAAGGGGAGAAAGGGGAAGGCGGCCGCGTGGGCCGAGCAGAGCGGCTGGGCTGGGAGCGCGCGCGTGGGCCGGGAGGCGTGCTGGGCCGCGGCGTTGCTGCGCGCGCGGGCTGGGAGGAAGGGAGAGGAGATGAGGTGGCGTGGGCTGGGGCGAACTGGGCCGGCAGAGGCTGGCTAGGCCGGACCGCGGGAAGGGGAGGAGGCGGCTGGAGAGGGGAATTCAGGGTGCGAGGACGGACTTCTGGGTTGGGCCGCGAGGGATGATTGGGGCAGTTCTGAGGTTTCGGCCCGTCTATGTTTAAAAGGGTTTTCCATTTATTTTCAAGGAATTTTAAAAGGAATTTGGATTCAAATTTGAACCAAACCTTTTCTAGTTTTAATCTAGGGTTTTAAAACTCATTTTGGTCCTTAGAGAGCATCCAAGTTGTAGAGCATCCCTTTTTATTTTCCCCTAGTTATTTTCCCATATTTATTCCTCTTTAGGACTATAATTATTCTAATGAGTTGAGTATTTATTTAAATAATCCTAAATTAATTCTATTTAATTTTGAGGGTGTTGCAGATCTACCCTACTTAAGGAAATCTCGTCCCGAGATTTAGGGCTAGCAGGAAGTTCCAGGGTTTTCTCTAGCATTCTCCTACTTTACGGCGTCGATAAGGATTTCCGATATTTATTAAAAAGGACTTCTTCTCCCTTTTAATTTTTGGAATTCTTTCTCTTTGTAATTTCTTGTTTCTCATTTCCATGTGTGAGAGTATGATTGTTGACACTTACTTCCTTTACTCCCGAATGTATCCAACTAATTTCTACCATACCTGGGGTGACTTGATGGAATACTTTTCCTGAGTTGTTTTAATCCTCAAGTTCTTGAGGTCAAGTACCTTTTCCTTTGTTTGGGTTACTACCCCACTTAAAAGGATCAACTCAGGATTTCCTCTAATTTCAATCCGAGATTTTCCTTCCGAATGGATTTCTCCGATTTGTTTTCTAATGGAAACCTCGGATTTCCATATCTTCTTGGGGTTTCTGCTTAGACCTCTTATCCAAGTCTTCCTTTACTTGGATACGTTCATGTTGGTTCTTACTACTCCTTCAAGTGTCTTATTCTTGATTATTTGAACTATCTTTGTCGTAGCTTTGATAATCTTACTTCACCTGAGGTGGTTAGGCTCGGGGAAGGCTAGGGTTATAAGGAATCTGGTAATTGGTTCGGGGTCCCGGGATAGAGAAAGGAATCCAGGGTAAGAAACTTGGGTGACCACTTCTCACCAGAGAATTTGGTATGGTGATTCTTCTGGATTGAGAAGTGTCTCCTCTTGGAATAGAGGGGTGGTTGTGGACCTGGGGTTGGTGGGTTTGCTAACCATTCTTAGTGGAATTTGGTTTCCAAATTTTTGTGTGGTGATTCTTCTGCCAAATCACCCAATTATTCCACTAAGATTCGTTTCTTATGTTTCTTTCATTCGGAGCGGCTTGCCTGGGATTCCATAAGGAAGTTGCTAGGGTTGGGTGGTTTGTTGTTGGGGTATTAGACTAGAATGGTCGTTCTAGGTGGATGAGCCTGGTTTAACCATTCCTTAGATCGGGTATGAGGGGATGGTTCTACTGGGTGTTCAAAGATTTGTATCCTTTCGGAACGAGGTGACGATCATGGCAAATCTTGAGATAGCTAGGGTTTGTTTGGCCATGACTTTGGGCTACGGTGATTAAGAGAGGATGATTGGATGGTGGCAGTTGCCGGAAATGGTGATGGGACGATTCTTAGGGATGGTTAGGGAGTTCTTGGCTAGGGAGGGAAAAGAATGTGACTGAGGAGCATTTTTTCTTAAAGAAACTTGCATGCCTCAGTGATCTTACGAAAGCTACGGTAGCTTTCCTAGTAGGAAGGAGGGTTTCCCGGTTTAGGGTGGTTGCTCTAAAGGAATGATCTTGGTTGATCATTTCTTTTGATGAGATATGGGAGGGTGATTCTATGGAGTGGCCAGAGGTGTGTCTTTATTTGGAAGGAGAGGATGGTTATGGCCAGATTCTGTGGTTTCGAGTATAACCTAAGTAGTTATCCTCAGTGACGGGGAGGGGATGATCGAACGATGATGGTTGGGCAAAGTTGTGATGGAGTAGTATTCCCAGGTTGGTTCTGAGGTTTTCGTGGATGGATGACGGAAGAGGGGCAGGTTTAGAGAAGCTTGCATGCTTCAATGATCTGCCAGGAAGCAAGATGATTTCCTATTAAGGAGAGGCTGTGAGTTTTTGTAGTGGCCAAGGTATTTTGGCAGAGTATTGGTTTAGTTATGAATATATGAGGGTAGGTTTCTCAGAATATTCTGGAAGGGAGTATATGGAGTGGAGTGGGAGGTCGAGGTGAAGGATATACGGGATTTCTTTTAGAGGTCCGACGGTATTCTAGAGGATGGTGGGTGGGAAGGGAAATGTTTACTAGAGAGAGGAATGTATGGACTTCTCTAGTATTGTCGGTGTGGGGGAGATTTCTCGGGGAAATTGAATGGCATGGTTTGATTGGAAAGGATTGTCGACGTTCTTGGTGCGTCGGCATTTTTATTGGGTGAGGGGGTTGAGTTTGGGCTGGTTCTCGGGAGAAAGAAGCTTGGATTCTAGGGAAGGCTATTGAGGAGTTGGTAGAGACGATTGGTGATCCAGTTCTATCAAGAGTTGGATTGCTTTGAAGAATAAGCGGGGGTTTGGTTTATTCCCATGAGAATATTCATGAGAGTTGACTAGGTGAAAATGGTATTGAGATTCTCAGAATACTGGGTTGATGAACATTATTTTTCTAAAAGCTGGGGGGAATCGAGAGAGAGAGAGAGGGGTGCCAGGAATGACAGGGATTTCAGAGATATATGAATATTGTCAGTCCTGATTCAAGAAATGATGTTGGTCAATCCAGAGATACTTATGATGGAGGGGGTTGACCTTGGTACGGATAAGGGTAGATGCTTATTCGTCGGTGGAGGATTCAAGGATTATAGAACCTAGGGTCAGGGTTTCTAACGGAGATCCTTATATCTTCCTTATTGGTTTCTTCAGCTTTTACAGATTTCTGTTCCAAGATTTTTACTCAGGGATTCAATTCTTGTCACATTCGTAGTATAAACTTGGTTTACACTATTCCTGTGATTATTCTGTATTTCCCTGAGATTTGTACGTTGTGGCTCACATCTTGCGGTTTTTCGAGTATTTGTCTCAATGACTTCGGAATCTACTCCGCTTAAGAGGATTTAGATCCCGTATTCCGTATCAGACGTGTACAATTATTTTTCAGAAATTTTCTTCATTTCTGAATCTTGGCTTCAACTGACTGACATTAGAGGACAAGAGCTAGAGATAATCCTTAGGTTTTGAGGAAAGAGTGGATTCTATCCACGCATTTCTACAATCAACTACCAATCAAATCCATATCTATTATATGGAAAGGGGGGAAAACTATTATCAGGGGCTTAATCAAATATTATACAATCAAAAGTACGTGACTATAAGGTCGTAGGCTTATTTCCTATAGAAAACTCATTATTATTTTAACTCGATTTCTAGTTACTCCGGCTGCATTGCTTCTCGGCAAACTTCATCTCATAGTTTCCATGTTACGGATCATCTTCCGAACTTCATTCTCATGATCCATATTTGTCAGAGTAACATTTGGAGTTAAGCATGAGATAAGGGGAATTCAGGGTACGAAATGAGGATTTTTCGACAATTTTCAAAAATGATGAATAGAATAGAAGGTTTTAGGCTTGCTAATGCGTATGGGCTGTCTTATATGGTGCTAAGAATTTATTTACGGCTCTGATACCACCCTGTGGGGACCCCTTGGCCAGGACGTCCCTCGATCACCCGTATCAGTCCCTAGATCAGTACGCTGATACGATTTCGACACAGGTTAGTGTCAGATGCGGTACATAACGTATAAGTTAAATATTTACATCGATTTAACTAGCGGAGAGCGGCGGGCACTCGTTTGCCACCGGGGTGGGTGGCAGCACCATATCGCCCTGGAAACCTAAACCTGTACGACAATGAAAGCAAGAGTGAGTATTCAGGGTTGAATACTCAGCAAATCCCACAAATTCAATAATATAATTAAATAAATTAAAAGAATATAAATGTTGGGCCTGGAGGGGCATTTCCTCCCTACCAGTCCCGACACTATATCCTGAACCCAGTCATCGGCGCTCCTGCCGTCCGGGTTCTCCATGCAATAAAGTAAATCTAATCAGTGGGGGCTTTGACCATATCAGCTCTATGCCGAGAGCTGCGGCTATCCAGATAGATTTTACACTCTGCAGAGGTTGTACTTATCTACCACGCATCCGGTCAGTCCCTACCTTCGTCAAGGCAGGTACTGCCCTACAAGACTCGTGTCCAATGGCGTCTATTGCTAGCCAGCCAATTACTATGGCTTCTAATGCTAGACAGCCAATCACTAGCTCTGTCCATGGGTGCTGCTGGGGCCTAAACAGGGATCGCATATTCGTCCACAAAAGGACATCAACCCGGGTATGGATGCATCATAAAAAGTGGGCATGCATCGCCCATGGGCCCTACCAGCCCTGTCACATGCGACCCGTGCCGACCTGTCCCAGCCCTCTGTCTGGGGCTGTCTCCAGCATACCCGTTGCCCGCCGTGGCCCCTTGGGACAGTTTACTAGTGCTAGCTAGTGGGGTGTGAGTCAAGGCCTCACATAAATAGGTATTTCCAAAGGCCATACCTTTTTGGCATGCATGGTTGTACGGGGCATTGGAAAGACTCTCCCATGAACCGGTCCTTAGCTGGATCAGAGTGGCTCTTAGGATCCCCCCTAGCGAGGCTATCCTTCCACTCCCAATCTCAAAGCATTCTACGGCAGGGCCGGGCATCCACTCACATGATGCCCCCTCATAGCTTAAGCTGCAGAAACAGTAAAGTTTAGTTGGTGATATTATTGGTGAGACTTGCCTTCATTGTCATTCCTTAGACCTTTCTTACGCGGGTGTAGACTGTATGTTGACCGGGCGGGGCTTCGGGCCTTCTGGAGCTTCGGCGTCTTGTTGGGCCCGGTCATGCTATCGATAAAACACATAAAATAATATCAATACATCAATCAATGCCTATAGATTAGAAAGAGAAAGGGAGATAGATATTCCGGGGCTTACCTATGGATTTGTGGGTGTCTGATGGATTATCCATTAATTATTTAATAATAATTAATGGATAGGATGATGGGGCTTAGGAGGGGTTTAGCTGGTGGGATGGCTTCTAAGTGTGGACGGAAAGGCTAGGAATAAATATTCTGGGAATTACTGGATATCTAAATAATTCCCGAATGTTTATATTAATTATTTAGAAATAGATTTCTAAATAATTAAGGGATATTGATTGAATTTCTATTAATATTCTGGAAAATTATTAATACAATTTTTCGGGAATATTACGGGCGACATAATGGCAGGGTTTCAGGAGGTTAATGTCTGGGCTAAGCTTAGGATATAAATATTAGGGAACTAAGCATATGGAAATGCTTAGGATAATCCCTAATATTTATGGGAATTTTCAGGGGATTTATGGGGCTAAGACATGGAAAGGGGGATTTCCTGGGTACACTAAGGAAGGCTTTCTATTGGTTAGAAACTAGCTTATTTGGATTTGGGCTCTAATGACTTGCTAAAAAGGATTGGATGGCACTAATAGGCTTAGGAATATTCCTAGTATTTTTGGGTATTTTTAGGGATTTTTGGAAGTGAGGAAGGGCTCTAAATACACTTGTGGGTACACTTACCGGGGTGTACCTAGCAATTTTGCCAGCGGCTGACGTAAGGGGTGGGCCGGCCGACGTGGGCCGATGGGACCCACGGCGCGCACTGTTCTGTGCGCCGGCACCGTGGGCGTGGTGGACCGCGGCCGCTGGGCCGACGGTCCAGTGGACCGTGTCCACTCCGCCGGTGCTGCTGTCGCGCCCTAGACCGGCCGTGAACCGATGCGGCCGCAGGGTCTTTGGTCCATGCGGACCGAGCGCACGTGACGGACGAGGCGAGGGTGCGATGGAGAAGGTGACGGCGTCGGCACTTGGGGCCCGCACGTCAGATTCATGGAGAGGGCAGGGAGACGGCGGGGCGACGGCTGCGCGCCGGTTCGGGAGGGGAAGGAGGCACCGCCGTGAGCGCCATGTGCGCCGCCGCGGGGACTCACCGGCGCGGCCCTTGCCGGCGCTAGAGCTCGCCAGTGGCCTTGCGGCTTGCACCAGGCGGGAGAGGGGACGACGGCGAGCACGTTGGTGCTTAGCGGAAGGGCGGAGGGGAAGCGTGGCTGCGTGTGGGGAGGAGAAAGGGGAAGTTTGGGCTCGGGTGGTGCTTGTGCCGGGAAGGAAGGGCAAGGTCTTCCATTTATAGGCGTCCGGGGGTGGCCGAAGTACTCCGGAGGACGCCACGTCGCGCTGCGGAGGATGAGGCCAACGGGAGCTTGTTTGGGGGTGGCGGCGCCGCACTTGGCTCGCCGCGGCGACCGGCAGTGGTGACACGTGGCACCCTGGTGCTCCGGGGGTCGATCTCGGCCATGCGGTGGTGATCGGGTGGTGGGGGGCAGGCTTGTAGGGGGTGAAGCCTACAGAGCCGTAGGGCGCCGGCATGGCCACTTTGGGCGCCATCAATGGCGCTCGGGTGGTTGGCCGTTGGAGTGCTCAACGGCGGCCGACCGGACACGTGGGGGTCATGATCCGTGCGAGGCCTGCCCGTGCTTGGATGCGGGGCATCCGATGGTGGGGGAAAGGCGCGATGGCGCGGCTGCGCGGCGGGGCAGTGCAGCCGGCGGCGGCGCTCATCGATGACATCAGCGCGGCGGAAGGAAGGGGAAAAGGGGAGGAAGGGGAAGGCGGCCGCATGGGCCGAGCGGAGCGGCTGGGCTGGGAGCGCGTGCGTGGGCCGGGAGGCAAGCTGGGCCGCGGCCTTGCTGCGCGCGCGGGCTGGGAGGAAGGGAGAGGAGATGAGGTGGCGTGGGCTGGGGCGAACTAGGCCGGCAGAGGCTGGCTAGGCCGGACCGCGGGAAGGGGAGGAGGTGGTTGGAGAGGGGAATTCAGGGTGCGAGGACGGACTTCTGGGTTGGGCCGCAAGGGATGATTGGGCCAGCTCTGAGGTTTCGGCCCGTCTACGTTTAAAAGGGTTTTCCATTTATTTTCAAGTTATTTTAAAAGGAATTTGGATTTAAATTTGAACCAAATCTTTTCTAGTTTTAATCTAGGGTTTTAAAACTCATTTTGGTCCTTAGAGAGCATCCAAGTTGTAGAGCATCCCTTTTTATTTTCCCCTAGTTATTTTCCCATATTTATTCCTCTTTAGGACTATAATTATTCTAATGAGTTGAGTATTTGTTTAAATAATCCTAAATTAATTCTATTTAATTTTGAGGGTGTTACTGCCTAGCTTGGGCATTCCAATTTCTTCATATTTGCCAATATTCTAAAAAGGATATTGTCCTATTAAAGCTTGACTTTGAGAAGGCATATGATAAAGTGGAGCACCAGCTTATCTTGCAAATGTTTAAACATAAAGGTTTTTATGATAAATGGATTGGCTGGATCAAGTCCATTCTCTGCTCATGTTCATCTGCTGTATTGCTAAATGGCATACCTGGCAAACCATTCCAATGCAAGAGGGGGGTAAGGCAGGGTGATCCATTATCACCTCTGTTATTTGTCCTTGCAGCAGATTTGCTTCAGTCACTGGTAAATAATGCCTGCACTCTGTGGCATCTCCAGCATCCCTTGGGTTCAATATTTGGATGGGATTATCCTATAATACAATATGCTAATGGTACATTGCTAGTTATGTCAGCTGATGCTCCACAGCTCCTGCACTTTAAACAACTTCTTCAGAACTTTGCAGCTGTTCAGGCCTCAAAGTGAACTTCAACAAATCTTTTCTAGTCCCAATTAATGTTGATGCTGTAAAGACTCAACAGCTAGCAAATGCTTTGGAATGCCAAGTTGGTAGTATGCCTTTCACCTATTTGGGGCTGCCACTGGGTACTGCTAGGCCATCTGTGCAGGAATGGCTGCCTTTGCTCAATAGAATTGAAAGGAGGCTGGTGGGCTTAAGTACATTTCTCTCTTATGCTCGAAGATTGTTCATAGTTAACTCAGTGATTAGCTCTTTGCCCACCTTCTATCTCTGCACCCTCAAGTTCCTTGTCTGGGTTATTGAGCAAATCGATAAATATCGAAAACATTTTCTATGCGACAAGGGTGATGTGAACAGAAAAGGTGGCTGTCTTGTGGCATGGACAAAGGCGTGTTTGCCAAAAGATCAGGGTGGCTTGGGCATCATTGATCTTCGAGCTCAAAACTCGGCCCTCCTAATGAAGTTTCTGCACAAGTTTTATAACAATGTTGATCTACCATTGGTGCAGCTTACCTGGCAATGTTTGTATAGGAGACCGATTGTCCCCCACGTCAAGGCTCCTTCAGGGTCCCTCTGGTGGCATGATGTCAGGACTGTCTCGGACAAGTTCAGAACGGTTGCTTCATGTAAAGTTGGTGATGGAAGGACTGTGATGTTTTGGAAAGATCTTTGGGACCTGAGGATATTACAATGGCAGTTTCCCCAGCTTTTCTCCTTTGTCAATGACAAAAATATTTCAGTGGCCAAATTTTTTGGTCAGGATGCATATCAGGATTTCCACACGCCTCTATCAAAGATAGCTTCTGACCAACTTCAGTCACTCACTACTGCAGTGCAAGCTCTACAGGCACCTCACAATGCTTCTGATATTTGGACTTACATTTGGAATTCTAGTGACTTCACATCCAAGAAGGCCTATAATGCACCGAAGGGGGCTGCTCAAGCCTCCCCAATTTTCAGGTGGATGTGGAAATCATGTGTCCAGGGGAAGCACAAGTTTTTCTTTTGGCTTCTGCTCAGAGATCGTCTCAATACTAGAAATCTCCTCAGGCGAAAGAATTATGCACGTCTGGAATGGAAGAATCGCTCCTGCATCTCTTTTTCACTTGTCCATTCAGTGTAAGGTGCTGGGCTTCATTTGGGATCATTTGGAATCTCTCCTTATCAACTTCAGAGATGATACTTCAAGCCATGCACTTTTTTGGTAATCCAATCTTCAGAGAGGTGGTGCTCGTTGCTGGTTGGTGCATTTGGATGCATAGAAATTCAATTATCTTTGATGGTCAATCCCTGTCCTTTGCAAGATGGAAGAATCATTTCAAGGAGGAGTTTGCCGGTGTTACGCATCGGGCTAAGTCCTCTTTGCAGCAGAAGTTGAAAGATTGGTTATGTAATCTCCCATAATGAACTTTTCTTTAGCTACGGTCTTGTTTTGGGCCTAGGGCCTTGTAAACTATATATACAAACTCTCTTTTATTAATATAAAAATCCAGTAGGGGCCTCCCCTGCTGTTTCGCTCAAAAAAAAAAGGATAAATCAAACACATATTTATTTTGTTGTACTTTAATTATCCTAAAAGACTTTCTCTCAACCTAACCTCCTCCTTTTATTAATATTGTAAGACTTATGTATGATGTGTAAAATATTGATGTAGATTTGTGTATGATGTGAAAAATATTTATGCATCCTGCTGCCTTAAGAATTTTATTAATACGATTGAGTCATATTTACGTAAGAATTATAGAATGCTTAAACAATTGAGAAAAATAGAAAATAAAAATAACTACCCTAACCATTCTCTTCCTTTTAAAGCCCACCAAATGGCCCAACTCACCCTAACTCCAATGGCCCAAATTGCTCAATTGGTCAAAGGCCTAGCGACATTTATGCTGGCGGGAAGTTAAGCCAGCCGCCAGCACAGATGGCTCACAGTGCTGGCGGTTGCATCCTCAGTTCAAGTTAAACTAGTTCCGCAGTTTATGTAAATAAATTAGAATTATATGTCAATTATACAAGGAAAATACAATCACTATTTTAAAAATCTGATTGTACGGACACATCCTCAGTTTATAAAAATAGTCAAAATATTCATAATTTTGTTCGGGTTTTGGCAAAATTATACTTCAATGTCTTATTCAACAAATTATAATAATATTTAAACTTGGATAAAATTTTTTGCAAATTAGTCTTGATTCATTGTATTAGTGCCCAACATTAGTATAAACAAAACCAGATCAATTTGTTTGAGTTGGGTATACATACTTCAAACCTACATAAGTAACTCATATATAGCATATAACTCAAGTCAAGTTTGTACCCATAGTGTTATATGTACTAAATGTGCAAAATATTTATATTTTATATCCATACAAGATTTCTATGTGAACTATGGAATATATGTGTTCATGTTGTATAAGTTTGAGGACCCGGTGTGTCCGAGGACCGGTGGATGGTCGCTTCCTGGTGTGATGAGTGATTGACAACGTGGTGTGGATTGACGTTTCCCTTGGCTCAAGTATTGCAGGTGTAGAATGCGGCTTGATTAGATTGGTGCAGGTGAAGAACAGGCGCGAAAGGTCTTAGCCATGGCGGACTCCAGGGAGTAGAGAGACAAGTAGGCTTGGTTCGAGGGACCCGGTAGCCAGATGGATCAAGTGCGGTTCACATGGTGGCAAGAACGAGCGAGGGGACGTGGTTCCGGTGCGAGGTAGCAGCTCACGACCGAAGCTCGTACGCGGACATGAAGCCGGTGCAAGGTAGCGGCTCACGACCGAAGCTTGCATGCGGGGTTTGGTGGTTTGGCCAGAAGACCATCAGGTGGACGGTTTCCTTGGTTTGCGCCTCAAAACCAAGGCGAGGACTCGGCGTAGCGACGGCCCGACCTGCCAGTCAGGGGCGGTCAGACCGGTCCCACCTGGGCAGGTCGCTCGTGAGCGTCGAGGAGCTTCGATCCGGAGGACACGTGGCGTGATCGCAAGGCTTGCGTCGGAGGGAAGCTAGCTTGCGGTGGAAGGTGTCCGAGCCGGAAAAATCTTTGCGGAAAATGTCAAATTTGCCCCTGAGGGGTATGTATCACTTAGGGGTAGTTGAGTCATTAGAGCACCACCATTTGGACTATATAATAGACCCCTTAGGGGTGGTGGCTGTCATCTCTCTAGTTATTTTCATTTGGCTTGTTTAGTGTCCCTTCCCTTTCATCCTCTCCACCTAGAACTGTTTTGAATCATTCATAGTTTGTATAGGTTAATTCATAGTTGGTTGATTGAGCTTAATCTATTTATCTTTGTGCCATGATTTGAATTCCCGAGCTACTTTTCTTTTTCCCATTTTCGGAGGTATTTTCGGAGCCATTTTTGGGGGATTTTTGTTCTTAACTTTCTAGCTCGTTTTCTCTCGGATTTCTTTGGGGGAATCACGCATGAGTGCCTTGTGCCTCTTTTCTTGGTGATCCCTTGCCCCCAAACGCCGGGAATCGGTCTAGATTTGAAGATTTCGGGATGAACTCGTGGTGGGTGTGTTCTTCGCTAGATTTGAAATTCTCAGAGTCTAGGGAGTTAGAGGCCAAGAGTTTTGGGGCATAGCCTCTCCTTGAGGTGTATATCATCTACCTAAAGTTTCGTCTCAAGACTCCAAGCCGTTTGGGAGATCCGTTCGCGAGTTGACTTTGAGTTCGAGTTTTTCCCGTGCTGTCTGGCAAGACCGGTGCAACCGCCCTCGGATACCGGTGTGACCCCCTAGCTGAAGGGCCAGGCAAGGGTGGTGCAAACGCCCCTGGAGAGAGGTGTTACCGCCCCTGGTCGAGAGTTGCTGATTCGGGTTGTTTCCGTTCGATTCTTGTTGGATTTGTTCGATTCGTGTTCCACTGCGTTGATCTTGTTCCTAGGGTCAGTAGTCTCTCAGTAGCTACATGATCTTGGCAAGGTCAGTCCATAGGATTTCGATTGAGTTGGGAGAAGCCGGATTCGGAAAGAAATTTTTATCGGCTCCCATTCACTCCTTCCCCTCTCTGGTCGCCTAATCGGTCCTTCAATTGGTATCAGAGCCGGCTACGGGTCTTTGTGACTCTAACCAGTCTAAGATCCAAAGATGGCGTACCAAGATCAGGGTTCCGGGCCTCCGCACTTCGATTGGAAGAATTATCCGAATTGGGTTGCGCGTATGGGTGCTTTCTTGCGAGGCAAAGGAAAGTTGTTGTGGGATGTGACCGAAGATGAAAACTATGTCAATCCTACCAACTTAGATGCCCAGGGTGCAAGAGATAAATTTGAGGCCAACGCTAGGGCTGTGGACTACTTGTTTCGTGCTTTGTCGACTGAGGAGTTTGAGCGAGTTTTGGGCGAGGACCTAGCTAGCCAGATCTGGCAGAAGCTCAAGGTAGCCCACGGTGGTGATAGCCATGTGAAGGCTAGGCTTTTCTCGATGTATCGCAGAGAGTATGAGAACTTTGAGCAGTTGCCTGGTGAGTCAGTTGATGCGATGTTTCAGCACTTTACTGCCATAGTCAACAACATGAAAGCCAACATTGCTGCACTCCCATACATGGATCATGACAGAGCTTTGAAGCTCCTGCTTTCACTTGATCGATCTGTGTGGGGTGCCAAGGTTGAGGCGATCATGGAGTCAGCTAATTATGAAACTTTAAAAGTTGATGAGCTTTTCTCGAAGTTGAAGTCTTCTGAGGTTGATAGAAAGTTGATTGCCAAGGCTAAGAGTCCGACTGATTCCCATAGTCGGGCTCTAGTTAGTGGATCTGGCTATGGACTTGCTAATACTTCCAAACACTTTGCCTTGTCTTCTCTTGTGTGTCTTCCAGATGAAGAGTATGAGGTGCTGAGCGAGGAGGATCTCGCGTTGCTGGCCAGGAGGTTCGAGCGCATGTACCATAACCGCAAGGGCTCGAGGCGTGCGGGAAGTACGTGCTACAGGTGCGGCAAGATGGGGCAATTCATCGTCGAGTGCCCGGAGGAGATCAAGAACGACTACAGCCGCAAGCACCGATCGTGAGACGAGCACAAGCACTGCTCCAAGGACGAGTACTGCTCCAAGCACAAGAACAAGGAAGAGAGAAGGACGAAGAACAAGCATGGTGCCTGTAAGAAGAACAAGTCTCGGGTGATGGTGGCTGGTGCAAGCGACATCGACACAAGCTCCACCAACACTTCGTCGAGCTCGAGCAGCGAGGATGAAGACCGTGGTCACCGCAAGGAGAAGAAGCACATGAACTGCAACTTCAATGAGCTCTCCTGCACCGCCTTGAACTTCTGCACCATGGCGCACGACTCCAAGAATGACTCCGACTCCGACTCCAGGGACGAGGTAATGACCAATCCCACCTCTTTGCGTAAGGGGATTGCTAGACTAGAGGAGTTGGTCGATAATCGTGATGATGTGCTTAGGAAGACCAACAAGGAGAAGAGAGAGTTTAGGTCTTTGTTAGGAGAGTCCAAGGAAAGCATAGCTGAGCTTGAGGCCTTACTTTCTGAGACTGGAAAGAAGGCGATGGATTTTGAGTCTTTGCTTGGTGAGTCTAGAAAGAGAATAGCTGAGCTTGAGTCTGAGATTGGTGTGCTGAAAGATGCTCCTGTTGTGTCTGATGAAATTGAATGCTCGTTTTGTGATGTGCATCTAGCTGATCTAGTAGTTCTTAAGGACAAACACATGACATGCCTTGATGAACTAGAAAGTGCTAGGGTTGAGCTTGCTGAGTTGAAGTCTAGATCTTCTTTGCTAGGTGCTTGTACTTCTTGTCCTACCTTGCATGCTCAGTTGCTTGAATCTCGTACCATGATTAGTTCAGTTGAAGCTGAATTGAAATCTCCTATTGCAAATTCTTGTTCTGCCTGTGATGTTGTTGCTTTAAAGAATGATGAGCTAGCACAATCTGTTGATCGTTTGCAAGATGAGAATGATGAGTTGCGACAGTGTTTGGGTTGGTTGTCGGGTCATGACCCACAGCTTAAGATGTTGATTGCTAGGTTTAAGAGAGCTGATGGTCGTGGTCTGGGTTCTGAGAAAGCTGGTGAGAAAGAGAGAGAACCAGAAAACTCCACCATTCCGACACCCTCACAAAAAGCCATTCTCAAGAACAACTTCCCACCCAAACCTAAGCACCTGTTAAACAAGCTTGATACCACTCCTGATCCTCCCAAGTTTCCCCCAAAGACAAACAACTTCTAGAAGAGAGTAACCTTTGTGAGGAGTGGGGTTTACCAGAAGAGAGAGCCGAGAGAAACCCCAAAGCCAAAGCCAGTCCGCTTCCATTGTGAGCATTGTGGAAGGGATGGACACATTGAGGAGTTTTGCTGGAGGAAGAAGAGAGAGGTGAGATGAGAGAAGGAGTTGGGTAACAGGGATAGGTATACTCTTCCTATAGTGTGCCTGTGTCTCGTTCACCCTTGCCTAGGAGAGAGGCGGTTGTACGTACAGTTCCTTCTTTGGGTGTTCGTGGTGTTCCAGCTCGTGGTGAGCTTGCTAGGCGGCCTCCTGCTCGTGGTCAGTTTAGTTCAGGGAGGTTCGACCGTAGCTTTGAGACGAGGAGAGAGTCTAGGCCATGTTTTCCCCCGCGTGGTGCTAGAGGTCCGACGGTGAGATACGAGAGGGCTTCACGGAGTAACGCTGATTTTGCTAACCCCTCTTTTGAGCAGATGGCTCGACACTGGTTTGACTCGTTTTGTGCTAACCCCAGTGTCGAGTCATTCGCTCATTCTCGTTCTCGCTTTTGATTGTGCAGGTGGGAGGCACGGGGGACTATTGGTTGATGGACTCTGGTTGTTCACGGCATATGACCGGAGATAGGAAGTGGTTCTCCAGCCTCACCCCGGTGGTGTACAGGCAGTACATCACTTTTGGGGATAAGGGTAAAGGTAGAGTGTTGTCTGAGGGTGCTATTCAGGTGAGCGACAACTTTGTGTTGAAACGGGTTGCTCTTGTCAAGAATCTTGGTTTCAATTTGCTTTCAGTTTCTCAGCTTCTTGATGAGGGTTATGAGATTCGGTTTAAGAGTGGTGATTCTCGGATTCTTGATACTCGAGGTGAGCTTGTTTGCATGATTATTCCCGAGGGTCAGATTTTCCGTGCTGATTTTTCTAGATCGTTTGGTCCGTCTCATTGTTTGATTGCCGGTACTTCTTCTGAGCTATGGAGGTGGCATAGGAGATTGGGTCATGTGAGCTTTGATTTACTCACCCGCTTGAGTGCTCTTGACCTCCGAGGATTGCCTAAGCTCAAGTTTGAGAAAGATTTGGTGTGTGCACCTTGTAGGCATGGTAAAATGGTTGCTTCCTCTCACCCACCTTTGACTGAGGTGATGACTGAGCGTCCTGGGGAGCTTTTGCATATGGATTTGGTTGGTCCCCCTCGCGTTCGCTCAGTTGGTGGGAAGTGGTATGTTATTGTTGTGGTGGACGACTATTCTCGCTATGCGTGGGTGTTTTTCTTGGCGACTAAGGATGAGACTTTTCGATTTTGTTCGAGATCTGATTTTGAGGTTGAAAAACGAGAGTAATGGTGGTGCCATGAGAGCTATACGCAGTGACAATGGTACAGAATTTAAGAACACTCATTTTGATGCTTTTTGTCGTGATCTTGGTCTTGAACATCAATATTCTTCGCCGTATGTTGCTTGTCAAAATGGTGTTGTTGAAAGGAAGAATCGGACTCTTTGTGAGATGGCAAGGACGATGCTAGATGAGCATAGGACTCCTAGAAAATATTGGGCAGAAGCAGTAAATACAGCTTGTCACGTGTCAAATCGCATTTTTCTTCGTGCTTTCAAGAAGAAAACTTGCTATGAGCTTTTCCATGGTCGTACTCCCCGTGTGAGTCATTTCCGGGTGTTTGGTTGCAAGTGTTTCATTCTTAAGAAAGGAAATCTTGACAAGTTTGAGTCTCGTTCGATGGATGGAATTTTTCTTGGTTACGCTAATCACTCTCGAGCATATCGTGTGCTCAATCTTGAAACTAACCAAATCATGAAGACTTGCGAAGTCACTTTCGACGAGACCATTCCGTGTAGCTCTTCTGTCTTTGAGTGTGCAGGTGATGAGGAGTTGGGACAGTCCATCTTTGAGGAAGAACAAGTTGATGATGATGATGATGAGGAAAATCACGCACCGTGTGGAGATCATGTACCTTCTACTTCCACTACTACCACGACTTTCGACGACGGCCCTTCTGCTACTCCTTCGTCGAGTCGCGCTCATGATCAAGTTCAAGTAGAAGCTGCTGTTGAGGGGGAGGCAATCTCGAGGCGAGAAGCTCCCCGAAAGGTACAAAAGGATCATCCTCCATTAAGGATCATAGGTGATTTAGATGAACGCACTACATGGTCAAGGTCACAAAACATCTCTCACTTTGCTCATTCTGCCTTTGTTGCGTCTTTTGAGCCCAAAAATGTTGGACACGCTTTATCTGATTCTGATTGGGTCAATGCCATGCATGAAGAGCTTGGAAACTTTGAGAGAAATCAGGTGTGGGAGTTAGTTGAACCACCTCCAAATTGCCATCCCATAGGAACCAAGTGGGTTTTCAAGAACAAGAGGGGTGAGGATGGAGAGATAGTGAAAAACAAGGCGAGGTTGGTTGCTCAGGGGTTTTCGCAGCAGGAGGGGATAGATTATGAGGAGACATTTGCTCCTATTACCTGTTTGGAGGCAATTCGGATCCTTCTAGCATTTGCAGTTGCTAAAGGGTTCAAATTGTACCAAATGGACGTGAAGAGTGCCTTCTTGAATGGGATGATCGAGGAAGAAGTGTATGTGAGGCAACCCCCTGGGTTTGAGAGTGAGAGGTACCCACACCGAGTGTTCAAACTCCACCAAGGGATATGGCCTAAAGCAACATCCAGAGCGTGGTATGGCAGGTTGAGGGGGTTCTTGCTTAGCAAGGGGTTTGAGATGGGAAAGGTTGATAAGACACTCTTCTTGATGAGAAATGGCAATGATCTTTTAATCGTTCAGATTTACGTGGATGATATCTTTTTTGGTGGCTCCTCTCACAATCTTGTTGCCAAGTTTGCAGATGATATGAGCAGGGAATTTGAGATGTCGATGATGGGAGAGTTGCAGTTCTTTCTCAGGCTGCAGATCAAGCAACACAAGGACGGGACGTTTGTGCACCAAAGCAAGTACACGAAGGACATTCTCAAGAAGTTCGACATGAGTGACTCCAAGACGATGACCACACCAATGTGTACGACTACAGCCTTGGATGCAGACTAGGACGGAGAACCAGTGGATCAGAAGGAGTACTGGAGCATGATCGGCTCCCTCCTCTACTTGACGGCGACGAGGCCGGACATACAGTTCAGCGTGTGTCTGTGCGCTCGTTTTCAGGCGTCACCGAGGACCTCACATCGGCAGGCCGTCAAGAGGATTTTTAGGTATCTCAAGTACACTTCTGAGTTGGGTCTTTGGTATTCTGCTGCTTCTTCGCTTGCTCTTCATTGTTATTCCGATGCGGATTTTGCTGGATGTCGTGTGGATCGCAAGTCTACTTCTGGTCAGTGTCAGTTTCTTGGTTCGTCTCTTGTGTCTTGGTCTTCTCGCAAGCAATCTAGTGTAGCCCAGTCCACCACAGAAGCCGAGTATGTTGCTGCTGCTAGTTGTTGTTCCCAGCTGCTTTGGATCACCTACAACTTGAGAGACTTTGTTATTGATTTGTCCCATGCTCCACTTCTTTGTGATAGCACCAGTGCCATAAGCGTAGCCAAAAATCCTGTGCTCCATTCCAAAACCAAACACATAGAAGTGAGGTACCACTTTCTGAGAGATCATGTGGAGAAAGGAGATATTGAGCTTGCCCATGTGTCTACCCAAAACCAGCTTGCGGACATTTTCACCAAACCACTTGACCAAGTTACCTTCACCCGCTTGCGAGGAGAACTTGGTGTGTGTGCGCCTTTCTGAGCTGAGTTTTGGAGGCTTCTCTTGTAGCATATGTACACTATTGTATTTGATTTGATTTTTCACTTTTGTATCTTGATGTATAGTTTTTATCTTTGCATCTTGTGATATCATGCTGCATTTGTATCATACCTTAGGATGAGCTTCTCCTATATGCAGTGATTGCTACAACTTGCTACATTTTAGAGTTTAGGCAGGCTGGCTAGGGATTGGTTGATGATCGGCTATGCTCTTGGTGGTTTTGATATGTATTCTTTTGAGATAGTCAAATTTTGAAGTAAAATGACAAACTGAACTTAAACTCTTTTCCCCCATGAGTAAATGCCTTTGCATGTCTTGTTTGAGCCAAAATGTCTATATCTTGCTCAAGATCATGCTAGGATGCGACGTTCTTTTCAATTGGGTCAAAGACCTTTGTCATTGTGAATGTTTAGCCCATGCTCTATCTTGTGGAGGAGCATAAGCTTCTTTTTGTCACAAAGACATTTCATGTACCATGCTTAATTTGAAAAACTTGAAAAATGAGATGTCTATGCATGAAAGAAGAAAGTTGAGAAAAAGATTCACTTGAAGAAATTTATGCTCATGTCTCTATGCTTTCACCATTGCACACACTTGCACACATGGGTGCTAAGCGGTTGCATGTTGTTTGCCGGAGAAGTCTCCCTTGAGAAGTGAACACATGGCTCCGTGCTTTGACATGACATGAGATAGAATTTGGGCGTTTTTAATGATCTTTTGTCAAGAATGCTTGTCCTTACATAATCTTGGTGAGATGAAATTTATTTGTGCTTAAATGATCCATGTTAAGGAATTTGCTCATGAGGTGAAACTTTTGATAAAATTGCGCAATTTGATCATGGCTTTGTCAAATGGCTATGTATCTTTACTTTCTTGATGGCAATGCCGTTACGATGCTATGAACTATCTAGTTTGCCTCTTCTCAAACTTGTAGCATTTTGTATTGCCCATTGTCTATTTGAGAAGCTAGTAGTTGAAACTTTTGCATTTTTGCCTTGATTTGTGGATTGTCAAGAAGGGGGAGAATTTGAGTCATGGAAAACAGTGCTGGGTACTTTTGGACGGTTTTCGAGTTGAAATGGCATCGTTGCGAGCATTTTTGTGTGACTTGCATTTTTTGTGCCTGATCTGGGCAGGCCGGTCTAACCGACCCACCAGGGTGGTCCAACCGCCCCTGTGGTAAGGGCGGTCCAACCGGCCCCCCAAGGCGGTCCAACCGCCCCTATGCAGTGGCACAAGATTTTGTGGGTTTTGAGCCATTTTTGACATGTTTTCGCATGCACAAGTTCACTTGTTCAGGGGGAGTTTGCATCAATGCAGGGGGAGTGCTTTCAGTGTTCTGAAAAGTGATTTGGAGATTCATGACTTGTGTTTTGTGCTTTGCTCTTTTGCCGATGGTGTTGAGCCCTTTCGCTTCTTCTTGAAGGGTCGGCATTTTCTGGAGTTTTTCTCTTGTGAGTGACTTTGTTCTCAGCTTGTTCTTGCTTTTAGTCACTTGCTTGAGACTTGTTTTCGATTTCTTTTCTGTTTTCCTTTGATATTCCTTGAGACTATGTGTGTGTTGTCAATGCACTCATCAAGGGGGAGATTGAGGACCCGGTGTGTCCGAGGACCGGTGGATGGTCGCTTCCTGGTGTGACGAGTGATTGACAACGTGGTGTGGATTGACGTTTCCCTTGGCTCAAGTATTGCAGGTGTAGAATGCGGCTTGATTGGATTGGTGCAGGTGAAGAACAGGCGCGAAAGGTCTTAGCCATGGCGGCCTCCAGGGAGTGGACAGACAAGTAGGCTTGGTTCGAGGGACCCGGTGGCCAGATGGATCAAGTGCGGCTCACATGGTGGCAAGAACGAGCGAGGGGACGTGGTTCCGGTCCGAGGTAGTGGCTCATGACCGAAGCTTGCATGCGGGGTTTGGTGGTTTGGCCAGAAGACCATCAGGTGGACGGTTTCCTTGGTTTGGGCCTCAAAACCAAGGCGAGGACTCGGCGTAGCGACGGCCCGGCCTGCCAGCCAGGGGCGGTCCAACCGCCCCTAGGGGCGGTCAGACCGGTCCCACCTGGGCAGGTCGCCCGTGAGCGTCGAGGAGCTTCAATCCGGAGGACACGCGAAGTGATCGCAAGGCTTGCGTCGAAGAGAAGCTAGCTTGCGGTGGAAGGTGTCCCAGCCGGAAAAATCTTCATGGAAAATGTCAAATTCGCCCCTGAGGGGTATGTATCACTTAGGGGTAGTTGAGTCATTAGAGCACCACCATTTGGACTATATAATAGACCCCCTAGGGGTGGTGGCTGTCATCTCTCTAGTTATTTTCATTTGGCTTGTTTAATTTCCCTTCCCTTTCATCATCTCCACCTAGAACTATTTTGAATCATTCATAGTTTGTATAGGTGAATTCATAGTTGGTTGATTGAGCTTAATCTATTTATCTTTGTGCCATGATTTGAATTCCCGAGCTACTTTTCTTTTTCCCATTTTCGGAGGTATTTTTGGAGCCATTTTTGGGGGATTTTTGTTCTTCACTGTCTAGCTTGTTTTCTGTCGGATTTCTTTGGGGTAATCACGCATGAGTGCCTTCTGCCTCTTTTCTTGGTGATCCCTTGCCCCCAAACGCCGGGAATCGGTCTAGATTTGAAGATTTCGGGATGAACTCGTGGTGGGTGTGTTCTTCGCTAGATTTGAAATTCCTGGAGTTCTAGGGAGTTAGAGGCCGAGATTTTTGGGGCGTAGCCTCTCCTTGGTGCCCGGGACATTTTGCACCGGTTGGTGGCTGCACCCGGTGCTAATTGGTGGGCTTTAGCATCAGGCGCATCCACCACCCAGTGCAAATGTTGTGAGCAGACCGAGGAGGCACGCCACCACCTGGTCCACCACAACTCTTTTTATTCTCTTCCTCTTCTTCTGTCTATTCTCTCCAACCTTATCTCTTCTCTCACTTCTCTGATTTCTCCAGCTCGCAGGTGTAGGAGAGCGGGAGCCGGAGCACGGGAGGCCGGCTGAGGCGTCGGAGGGCGCGCGTGCGGGAGGCCGGAGCGGCCGCCGGAGCTCAGGCCTGGGAGCGGGAGGCCGGTGCGGCCGCCGGAGCTCGGACACGGGGGAGGCCGGAGCGGCCGCCGGAGCTCGGACGCAGGGGAGGCCGGAGCGGCCGACGGAGCTCGGGCCCGGGCGAGGCCGCCGGAGCTCGGACGCGGGGGAGGCCGGAGCGGCCGACGGAGCTCGGACGCGGGCGCGCGCGGGGGAGGGAGGCCGGAGCTCGGGCTCGGGCGCGGGAGGCCGGCGCGGCCGCCGGTTATCGGACGCGGGCGCGCGTGCGGGAGCCGGAGCGGCCGCCGGAGCTCGGGCCCGGGCGCGGTAGGCCGGCCCCCTCAGGCGAGCTTTTTTTTCTAGATAAGTTTTCATGTTGAATCTTGTGTGTAATTTTGAGTTTCTCTGTTGGATCTTGCCTTGTAACGGATTAAGGACATGCTTATTTCGTTCCTATAAATTATGTGCACGTAATCTATGAAAGTTCTTTCTACTACTCATCCTTTTTTCTCCTCTCATTTTCCCACTGTTTGTCTTCTTTCTTTGCTGTTCTTGAAGAACAAGAACAGAGAAGAAGGATGTGCGATGGTGGAAAAAAAAGAGATGGGAGATAGATGAGTAGTAGAAGAACATTTAATTTTTTTGGGCGCGCAATTCTTTAGCATCGGGTGATGGTTTAAACCGGTGCTAAAGGATGTGTTTAGCACCGGGTATTTAACCTGGTGCTAAAAGGGCATCCTTTAGCACCGGAAGATTAGCACCGGTTGGGAAACCGATGCTAAATGGGGTTTCCCAACCGGTGCTAATGTCCACTTCTCTACTAGTGGCCGGTGGAAGGAGCTGAGGAGAACGTCTACCCTCTGACACACACGGCACCAGGCGAGCCCTCAAGACATCCGCGTCTGCATCGGCCCGGCGGCACCCTTTACGACCTCCATTGATGAGCTTCATCTACCGGCACCCTTCACGGCCACTGCTGCCGCTCGGAGCCAGCGGCTGTGGTGAAGTCAAGGCGGAGCCGGCGAGTGACCGATCAGGAAGGAAGTCATGGCCCTCTTTCTCCATCTTCGATAGTGCAGGTTGTTAGATCAAGATAAACGTGATTACAACAACTTAACCACATGATCTCTAGTCTAGATCTAGATCACGCCTAACTCACTGATTAATGCGGAAACTTAGTAGATCTTAGGACTTACCATTGTAGAATCTGTCCATGACTAAGGCTTGACGAGGTAGACGAAGTTTCAGTAGAGGAAGTAGAGGATGTCGATGTACAGCAGGGACACCGAGCTTCCACGCCTTCCAGCACCTTAGTGGTTGATAGGGTTAGGGTTACAGGGAACCCTAAAGGCTAATTCGTGATTAATTCATGGATTAGGCAACTAATCCCTTAGTTATATAGTGCTGTAGACGTGGGGCCGGGCCCTTAAATGGGCTGAGTTTGCCTTCCAATCAAAGGCAACTAACAGGGATTAGTCTAGGATTAGGATTGGGCCCGAAGGCCCAAATAGACCTGACCGAGGTCAAATCCAACATTCTCCCCCTTGACCGATGGTCAATAACTTATTCTTATAATATTCAATTTTATTGATCACGTGAAGGTGGATATACACAGATCAATAATCTCCCGCTTAATCGAACAATCTTAATCTTAAAACTTACTTGTGTTCGTCTTATGTTCACACTCAATACAATAGCAAAACCCAGCGAATGAGTCATCGGCAGACATGACAGACATACCGGGACATCATTAACCAAAGTCCACTATAGTACCTTGATAGAACACTTACTAACTTATTTGGGAGTTTATTTATTCGACCTCATCCAGAATCATATTTGAGGTTAATCATCAAATCCATACTAATCTCACGAAAATAGGATAAGAGACAAAGCCTTCAATTAGTCATGTTGCTAGCAACTTCTTAAAGCATTAAATTGATTTTGTTTCTGGAACCCTTCTTTCATAACAATTTATTTGTCAATGTACTTCACACCATCAACTATATGTGGTTACTTGAAAGGAATACTGTAATCAAATACAGCAACATTGATTTGAAATCAATGTTAATAGATTAATAATAACAGAATATATCTCATATGCCTGCCTAAACCATGCCATACAAAATTAGCCTTAATTATGCTAATCTTGTTTTAGAGCTTTCTGCAGAATCGCTCAGATCTGTAAGAGTGAAGGACATAAACTTAATGTGCACAATTACATCCATACACTTTTACAAAACTTTATCTAAATAGTACTTAATTAAATAAGCATGTTATTTGGTGCATTAATCTTTTATACACCTTTTCCAGTGGACCTCCCCTGGACTAAGACTAATAAAATTTGTCAAGCATTCCGGCTTGTCATGCTAAGTCAATCACTTATAGATCTTAGCATATAGCTTCTAATTGAAGCATTAGGAACGTCTTCCCATTTAATTAGACTTAACCTTTATACTTATGATAAAATTTGCTATATTACGCAAAGAAAACAGGCATAGCTGTGTATGCATTCACATTTTATCACTTCAGAGCTACTCTTAACGTTTGCCCTTTAGTGACAATCCTAATACTCACTTTGGTCCCATCTCAGTGTCATACTCCCCCAGAACTTAGGAGAGATTCACTAAGATGCATCTTATGATATGATGAAAACTTTTCCCCGTTGTTGGAATGCAAACTTAATAATGTTAGCTTTATGGAGAAAACATTCACCTTAGAGTATCAGGATAATTATTAATCCACCTTAGCTTTACAAATGAATCATGGTTGCCCATGATACATACAAACTTATTGTGAGCTATGAACTTAGCATCTTAGCTTCTTTTGGAATCACTTTCAAACCTGTAGACCCTTCATAGCCTACTGCTTTGACCCCATCAGAAAATTGCTATGAAAAGAACTATTCTTCTTTTAATGTTCACGGACTCCTTTATTGCCTCCTCAATATAAACTTAAAATAATTGAGGCTCTCACTTTTGTGCCCAATACTTAACTTATCATTAAATATTACATATCTCTGTTGTGGTTAGACAACTAATGTACTCCCTCAACAGAGTTAGATATAGAGTGGAGGAAACACTTACGGCACGATATAAATATATATGAGAGAATCATATATGTATATATATCTCATTTTAAATCATCAATATAGAGAAAACTTATCCTATATCTCATTAAGGTTTTCTTCTCCCCCATTTCCTTATTTCTTAGTGAGCTTCCATTGAACTCTGAATAATCAGAATATTAAATGTGTCGGACCATAAACTTATCCGAAGTAATTTACAATGGATGCTCTTTAACTTATTTATCTTTGGCACGACATTTACTATATCTTTCTTAGATACCACTGATGAATTTCCCTTGCTAATCTAGCCCACATTAGCGGTGGCCAGAAGATGAACTAGAGTAGCAAAGCTATGATTAAATGTTCATAAAACAGCGGTGGCCAGAATCATGAATATAAATCATACTTCAACCATCTCAGATTCAAATTGAACTAATCCACAACAGCGGTGGCCAGAAAATGGATAGAACAACAGAATCTGTGAAAACTATCCCGTACCCAGCGGTGGCCAGAATAAAGAATAAAATCAGACTGACTTATTTGAGGCAGTTGGTAATTGTGGAGTATGGCTCCTATTACAATGGTATTAGGTCTCGCATTATAAACTTATTCTTAATTGAAGCAATGAGATGTAGCGAGTACTATGAAACTTATGCTTAATTTTGCCCTTGAAACTTATGGACAATAAAATATTATGGAGAGAAAATTATAACTCTACTAGATTTCTTATCTAGTATTGTTAGGAGGAGCATCTCAAAACTGATGAGACATTCCATTCTCCCCTTCGAATTTGTGGTCTAAACGTGAGTGTGCCACATATTCGACAAGGTCTCATCACTTCTTAACTCATTTAACTTAAATAACAGTCAAAGACAATTGCGATGAAAAATAAGCACTAAAAGAACTTGATGATGTTTTATTACTTATTGAGAACACAAATATCCAGAATTTCTCAGTACAGAAAACAAATATGTTCTTTCTTAATCTAAAGTACATCATCAGCTGGAAATAAATCTAAAACTAATGACTTAATGCTAGTGTGAGGCTCTAGAGTCTTTGACTTTGATGAAATCTTGTAAAACTTTGCTCCCCTGAATCTCCCCTCCTTTAAGGTTCAAGAACTCTAAATGCCTGAAGGAAGTTTAATATGTGCAAATGCACCTGAGTTATTCCACCAAAATCAGTGGGAGCAAATAAACTTAATAAAACTTATGAGACAATTTAATTACCTCTCTTCTGAAGCCATTTAGCAAATCTGGGGCACCAACTTTGCATGTGTCCGGGTTCCTTACAAAAGTTGCATATGCCTAGGGCATAATTCTCAGGGAGGGACGCAGTGATCAAATGCGAAAGCATTGTACTCGAGGTATGAATCCCAAGCGCTTTTAGCTTTTGAGCTATGTAGACCATGTTATTAATATGCGTCCCTAATGCACCTTAACCATTGTAACGTGAGGTCACTAATTTCTTAATGAGGAAATTGGCTAACTTACGTTTATACATTTCCTCAAATGAGTATATAAACTCCTTAACTGATAATTCCTTACCATTGATCTTAGTAGGAAAAGAATCTCTCAAGGCCTCAATGACGGTTTGCCTAATGACCATCTTTGCCAAGTCATTGGATCTCTCCTATTTTTCTGAATTTGAGTTGTACTCACTTATCTTATCATCATAATTTTGAGTTCCGACCGCTGGAGCAGTTGGCTTATCCTCACGTAATGCATAATCAAGATCCAAGGTCTTGAGAATGCCTAGCACATCCTGATTCCAACTAGGGAAGTTTGTGCCATCATAATGCTCAATGGTGCTTTGCAACTTTGTATAATCAACTGAAAATTCATAAATAAAACATGTCTCAGTAATAGCAGCAACAAGATGCATATAAAAGCATGAAAATAACCCTACGGTGGTCTGATTAAAATCATGCAAACAAGTAACAACTTGCAATCACCGGTGGGGAAAACAAGCGAAACTTGACTTAAAACTCATAACTAAAACAACGGTGGTTGAATTTAATCACAAGTGTACTCTAAATGAACTTTCTGGTGGTTCCATTCAAATAGAGGCATCTAAATACACTTGGTGGATAAAGAATGAATTTTTCAGCTTAACTTATGTCAAAGCAAGTAATGCAAAAACTTAACTTATGCAAAAACAAGGCAAAACTTATTCATAATGCATACTTTTCTAAAAATAAAATGCTAAGACAAAAGCATTATTATAAATAAACTTATGCATAATTTAAACTTTAACTTAGAAAATTACTTAATGGTAAGGCAAAACAATGCAAGGAAATAAATAAATTGCACCATAAAGATATCATGCTCATGAAAAACTTAAAACTTTATTTTATGAGTGCATTAAAACTTAGCATTTCTTGATTGCATAATAGTAGCAGGCAGAAAACACGACATAAAACTCTACTTATATATGTAACAGTGCATAATCAAATAAAACTTAATAGCTCAAAACTTAATTTGCAGTTAAGAAATAAATTTGCACTGAAAATAATGTCTCACTGAAAACTGATAGCTCAAAACTTAATTTGCAATTAAGAAATAAACTTAATTATACATCTGAAATGAAAAGTATAGCTTAATGCTTAAAATTTCTTATGCAAGAAATATAGTATACTTAATGCGGAAGCAATAAACTTGAAACTTAAAACTTAAATCTTAAATCATAAAACTTAAAACTCAACTTACTAAAAATTTCAGTGAAATTATAATGGAACATAAAAATGACTCATGCAATAATTAACTCACCTTAGTGGTGAAATAAACTTGGGCTAAAAGGAAAAGGAGACTCAAAGAATTAAGTAAAATAAAGCTTAATATTCAGCCCAAAACTTAAAAGCAGTCCAAAAATGGCACATAAACGCGCGCACAGCCCATATCTTGGCCCAGTCGCACCGCTCAGCTCGCCTTACGGCTCGGCGCGACGGCTTTGCATGCGGCTCAGCTCGCGGCTCGGCAATGGATCAACGCGGCTCGGCTCGGCGACAGCCCAGCCCACAAGAACGCACGGCCTGCGACCTCACTTCATGGGCCGGGAGCCCAGCAGCAAACGGGCAAGGCCGCCGAGGCGGCCCAGCTCGCGTCGCCACTTCCGCCCGCGTCAATCTCAGCCGTCGGTGCGATCCGACGGCTCACGACGAGGCGCGCGGGTATATAACCCTGATTTCATCGGGGGAAGAGGAAACCCTAGGTCATTTCCTCCTCTCCTCCCCGCGATCAAGCGGCCAGTAGTCGCCGCTCTGCTCAGCCCGCAGGCGGCCGGCGGCGCGCCGCCGCCCGCCGCCGCCTCTTAGCCTTCTCTCCCCCAGATCTGGTGAGCACGAGTGGGGTAGAGCTGAAAAATACGGGTTTCCTTCTCCTCATGTGTCGCCTACGTAGCGGCCGCTCACCGCCCGCCGCTCGCCTTCTCCCCCTTTCTCCGGTGAGCGAGAGACCAGATCCAGAGGACCCGGCTCCCGAGCACGCCGGAGCTCCGCCGAGCCGGAGCACCGCGGGCCTCCTCTGCGGCGCCGCGTGCGTCTCGCGCGCGGCCCGCCGAGGGGCTCCATCGGTGCTTCAACGGCCTGCAGCGGCGGCGCGAAGCTCATGCGCTGCCGGAGGTGAAGCCGCGGCCAAGGTCCCTGCTACGCCGTGACCTACTCATGTCACGTGCGCGAGCAGGTGCCGAGGCTCGCCGGCATGGAGGGCGGCGGTCGCGTGCGGCGAACTCATGCCACGCGCGGCCGCCGCCGGCTCTGGTAAGCCACTGAGTAAAACTTAGGGTTAGGGTTTCGGGTAAATCTAGGGTTTGGGGTCGGGATCTTTTTTTTTAACTGAGTTGATCCCCTTCATAATGCTTTTGCGTGATCTGAGATGTAGTTGCCTTTTTCTTTGGGGATGGGCTGAGATGATGTAATGTTTTGGGGATGGACTGAGATGCACTGTGATGAACACGTGAAAACGTGGATGAACTGATTGCATGAAAATTTTCTAATGCCGGCCGAAACCCTAATCTTAGATCTTAGAGTAAAACATGAAAACTTAACTAGAAACATGAACTTTATCATGAATAATCGCATGAAGCTTTACTGATCTGTCGATCTAAGCCAGTAAACTTGACTAACTTTAAGAAAAACTGAACTAAAACATGCTAATCTATACGGAATCATCACTGAGTATATCAAAACTTACTGATTTCGTAACATAGGCATGTAAAACGTCACTGAGTAGAAACTCAACTAAGACTTAGTCATAAACATGAACAGAGGCTTAGGCGGCTTAAGGGATCAAGAACAGACTAGGAGGCTCTAATACCAATTGTTAGATCAGGATAAACGTGATTACAACAACTTAACCACAGGATCTCTAGTCTAGATCTAGATCATGCCTAACTCACTGATTAATGCGGAAACTTAGTAGATCTTAGGACTTACATTGTAGAATCTGTCCATGACTAAGGCTTGACGAGGTAGACGAAGTTTCAGTAGAGGAAGTAGAGGATGTCGATGTACAGCAGGGACACCGAGTTTCCACGCTTTCTAGCACCTTAGTGATTGATAGGGTTAGGGTTACAGGGAACCCTAAAGGCTAATTCGTGATTAATTCACAGATTAGGAAAACCACATGGTTTCCCCTTAGTTATATAGTGCTGTAGACGTGGGGCCGGGCCCTTAAATGGGCTGAGTTTTCTTTCCAATCAAAGGCAACTAACAGGGATTAGTCTAGGATTAGGATTGGGCCTGAAGGCCCAAATAGACCTGACCGAGGTCAAATCCAACACAGGTTGATCTCGTGTGCTTTCTTTTTATTTTCCACATATTGCATGCATCCACCCGGGCTGCCATCCATCTACAAGGCCGCGACGCTGCACGATCTGTCGAGGAGCGTGAAGCTGCGGCGGCTATAGAGATTGGAGCTCTGGTGGTGGCGCCTACAATGGGGAATCGGGAAGACTCAGCGCAGCTCAGATCGCCCACACGCACGAGAGAAGAACGGCGGCAGCTGCCCGACATTGCCGCGCTGTCCGGGCATGCAGTAGATGAAGGGCAGTGGCCTTGCATGGCTGCGCCGTCCCGAGCTCGACGCCGGCGGCGACCTCTCCGAGGGACGTGGAGTCTGCCGTCCGGTGTTGCACCTCCAGCTGCACCGTATGGGTGGTGAAGGAGCATGAAGATGGAAGCCGGGCTGCCGTCTGCTCGAGAGACGGCGCCTATGAAGACGTCGCCGCCCGCCGCGCTGCTGGGAGTTGCCAGGAGCGAAGGAGGCGTCGTGAAGACGATGAGGCAGCCCGACGCTAGCGTGCGCTTCCCTCAAGCTGACGACCGCAAACCAGCGATTGCATGTGCGGCCAGCAGTTCATCCAGATGCAAACAAGAAGATGTGACCGCGTGCACTTGCTTTCACTACGGGAAATCCCGTGTTTGCCGTGTGCCACCTCGCGGGCACACGGCAAACAAGCCTGTTTGCCGTGTGCCTGACACGTGGCACACGGCAAACAACTGGCACACGGCAAACAGGCTTGTTTGTCGTGTGCCACATGCAGGCACAAGGCAAACAGGCTGCAAAAAATTCGAATTTTGCCTTCAAAATTTTTTTGCTAACTTCTTTGTCCATGTATTATTCCATGTTAGTTTTGTGCATGTTTTTCGGTCTGTTTGCTATATTTAATTATTTTATATCATTATTTTCAGTTTTGCCGATACGGCAAATGTGAACTGTAAGTGTTTCGAATAATGTAATGTAATGTTTGAAAAAATGTTATTCGGATTCTTAAGACTAATATGATGGCATGTCCATTAGATGGAATCAAATTTTGAATATATTGTTTGCTTACCGTGTGCCCGAATTTGGGCTCGGTTCGTTTAAAAATTTTATAAAATACAAAAAAGGTCAAAAAATTATAAATTTTGGCGTGATGTCATGTTTTCATACATAGAGGATATGGTAAAAAATGTAGAAGGTTTCGAGCAAGTTGACGCATTGCCTCTTTACAAACCGAAGCTTCTCGGGAGAAGATCCTAAGAGTTGTGAAAGAGATGTTGTGATTTGAACCAACGTGACAATTGAAATTTTGTTTTATAACAAAACTCATTTTGTATAGTCTACATACACCTTAGACTGGTTCATAACCAAATTTGGTTATTTTTTGAATCCGTTTGATATTTTTAATTTTTTTTGTTTAGGCATAAAATGTTTGCCGTGTGCCCATATCCAGGGCACACGGCAAACAACTCTTTGCCGTGTGCCCAGATCCAGGGCACACGGCAAACAATTTTGAAAATGTTTGCCGTGTGCCCTGGATCTGGGCACACGGCAAAGAGTTGACGATTTTGAAATTCAAATTCTATAAACGACCTCGGATGAACTTTTGACCAAAACGAAAGTTGTAGATCTTGAAAAGTTATGAAACTTTGTAGTTCACAACTTTTTTATTTGAAGTCATTTAGGGCCTCAAATAAACAATTTACACTCGGAAAAGTTTAATATGAGGGGAATCAAAATGGGATATGGACGCAAAGACTCGAGTGGTGCAGTGGTAGAGGAGGCTACGCGCGAAGGGGAGGGCGCGGGTTCGAACCCCACCTTCCTCCATTAAAATAAAATGTTTTGCTATTTTATTTTGCGTTTTTTCGGGATCAAAACTTTGCCGTGTGTCGCTCTTTGCCATGTGCCAGATCGAGGCTTTGCCGCGTGCCCGTGATCTGGCACACGGCAAAGAAGGCTTCGCCGTCGTAGGGTTTGCCGTGTGCCATTTTGCACACGGCAAAGCCTTTTGCACACGACAAACAACTTCGCCGTGTGCCTTTCAGGCTTTGCCGTGTGCCCCTGGCACACGGCAAACGCCCAGTTTCCCGTAGTGTTTGTGCATAGCTGCGCATCACGGAAGAGCAACCAAAGACACGCATCTATCTATAGACGTGTCATCCCCGCGGGCCAGCACTGATCAAGACCTGAAGATCATCTCGGCCACGACGGCCCCGACGGGGCGGGTGACTCGGCGGTCACGACGACCTCGATAGCTGTGGCGCCCTCTGCTGGCGACTCGGTGGCCAACACGACCCGATGGCCACCTCGACTTGGTGGCACGATCTCGACGATTACCTCAATGGTGGTGCGACCCCGATGGCTACGTCAACCTCAGCGACGACTACCCTGACGGCTACCACGACTAGGCAGCGACACCCCGACGACTACCTCGGCCTGGCAGCACAGCCCGACGGCCACCTCGACGGCGGCGCGACCCCGACGGCTACATCGACCTCGGCAACGACTACCTTGACGGCTACCCACTACTACAAAAAACATTTTAGGAGACACTGCCAAAACATTTTCCGAGACGTTTACAAAAAAATATCCGTCTCTGTTAATGGGAGTGATTAACGGAGGCGGTTACATTCATTTTAGGAGGCGGTAACATTTTACCGTCTCCTAAAATCGATTAACGGAGGCGGTTATTGACCATTAACGGAGACGGTTGTGTTACAAAAACCGCCTCCGTTAATCGATTTTAGTAGACGGTAAAATGTTACCGCCTCCGTAAATCCATTCTCAAATTTTAAATTTGAATTTTTCAAACGATCTTGGATAGAGAAATGACCAACATGAAAGTTTTAGATCTCAAAAAGTTAAGAAACTTTGTAGTTTGCAACTTTTTCATTTGAAATCATCTTGTCCACGAAAAATATATTTGAATGTTCTCAAATTTGAAATTCAAATTTCGCAAAAGACCTCAGATGGAGAAATGACCTATATGAAAGTTGTAGATCTCGAAAAGTTAAAAAACTCAGTAGTTGACAACTTTTTCATTTGACTTCGTTTAAAACTTCAAAAACACAATATACACTTGGTTTTGTATAATATGATAGGAATCAAAACAGAGCATGGACACATGAGGGAGTGTGGTGTAGTGGTAGAGCGAGGCACGCGTGAGGTAGAGGTTGTGGGTTCGAATCCCGTCAGCCGCATAGTGTCAAATTTCCACGAAAAAAGTGTGATAAATAGTGTGACAAGTGGCTCGCTAGTGGGGGCCTCCCTCAATAAAAAAAAATTTTGCAATTTTTTTCGGCATTTTTATTTTCGTCTGGAACGATTAACGGAGGCGGTTATTGTAACATTAACGGAGACGGTTGAAAATCCGCCTCCGTTAATACCATTAACAGAGACGGTTGAAAATCCGCCTCCGTTAATGCCCGATTAACAGAGACCCCAGCTCAGAGACGGTTGCAAAAACCGCCTCCGTTAATGGAAAAAAACCGTCTCCGAAAATGATTTTTCTAGTAGTGACCACGACTAGGTGACGACCTCGACCTCAACGACCTGATATCTACTGCGACACTGACGATCGAGCCGCCGCGGTGCGGACTCGGTCTTAGCGACACGACGACCATGCAACTTCAACCACTACTACAACCTCTACGCGGCGTTCGACACCGACGAGGCGAACGACGTGGGCGGGCAGAGCTGATGTCCCAGCTATGCTACTCCGGCTCATGGATACCGACGAGGCCATGAATCACGCCTGCGTCACCCCTACACCGACACCACACTTGCATGCACTACTACAGAAAACGTTTGTAGGGGCGGGTTAACGGGTGTTTCCAGGGGCGGCTCCAAAATCCGCCCCTGCTTTTGGCTGCTACAAATAGCTATTTGCAGGGGCGGGCGATGGCATGCTCCGCCCCTGCAAACACCTTTTCCAGGGGCGGACCATGCCATTGCTCGCCCCTGGAAAAGGTGTTTCTAGGGGCGGACCATGCCATTGCCCGCCCCTGGAAAAGGTGTTTGCAGGGGCGGGCGACGGCGAGAACCGCCTCTGGAGTTCTATTTTCAGTTTTTTTTATTTTCTAATATTTTTTTTAATATTACTCGATTTTCTAATACTATTCGTCCGGCAACTAATATAGGGGTAGTCACAAATCTGCTCATTGCAAACAATATAGTAATTCTGCATAATTTATTATAATTGCAAATTATATAAAAGTAATTCTTGTATATTAATAAGGCAAATTCACAATTGTATATTACATTAATTACACAAGTTTAGTGTCCTTCACACCCTCACTTGGTAAGGCGATACTTCTCCAAGTGCCAGTTACGAAGAGAATCGTATTGGTCTTCACTAAAATATTCTTGTAGCTTATGGATGTACTGTCCCTTCTGGTGAACCACCTCACGCATTATGAAGTGACATGTTTCGCCGACTATCTTCAGCAGATCTACCTCTCCAAGTGGTTTCCCGGCAACGAAGTCACTAACCATCTATAATGTATGAAAGCATGCAAGATTTAAGCAAGTGATAGTTAGACGCAAAATGAAAGTACTAAAATATGATAAAGACAAGTACACGCTCAATATTCGGTGTGTAGTGCTTGCAGCTCCTAATATAGTCGCACACATAATAGCCGCAAAACAAAGATCCGGCTGGTTGCTTATGGCATGGGAAGTGTGTGCGTGGAATCCAGTCCTTTGCTCCCTTAGGCGCCGGCCCTTCATAATGGTTAATGTAGAAAAAAAGAGCACTGCTTGAAACAATGGGACAAGTTAGTATGTAATTACCGACTTGAATATTTTCAAAGATGTGTGGGAAATCTTAAAGTGGGTTACCTCTTTCGGATGATGGTGAAATCATTGTATTGTGACAGCGGGTAATCCAATGGGTCAAAGACCACATATTTGGCTTCCCTCGGCAAAAGCATAAAAGCAACACAGTGTCTCCTGTCACAGTGTTATATAGCTGGGATAAGTACCAAGCTAATCGATATATGTAGGATTGGAGAATTGTTAGAATTTAGACAACGTACCTGAAAAGGTAGGGAGCCCATATGCATTTCTCGTCTCGATGACGATCCATCATAGTTGCTATGTAGATTGACACCTTCCTTCTAAGATCAATGGAAAACTCCCTTCGTTTCTTTTGTTTATCCTTGGCCGTCTTACAATCCTTTAGTTCCTCGGCGGCATCCGGCCACTTGAGGGGGAATGCCCACCTAGCCTCGCAAATAATAAAAGGGTCAAGATACCCAATCTTGGTCTTCGAAGCCACTGCGAGGCGACCTTGCATCCTGCACAACACACCGAAAAAAAATGATTTTGAGACTACAAAGGCCAGTACCATATGCATATATACATGGTGTATGGACATGGAGCACTTACATACACCACAATCTCATGGGGCCTAGATCCATCATTTGCAGGCGGTACATTGCATGGATGTCATTGAAATCGATGATTATATCAGTACCTTGGTTTTCCCATTTATTGCAACCAAACACCTCCACATCGACCCGTGCCCATATAGTTTTGAGCCCCAGGGTGCATGCCCTACGGTACCAACTATGGAACTTCTGCATTTCACCTGGACATTCATGAAGAGCCCATCCGGGTAGCAAGTCTTTGCCATGCTCGAATTTCTTTGGGCAATCTGGCAAATCTCCTATCTCATCGACCCCAACTATACGAACGAATGTCGTGTCCGAACGAGGCTTGGAAAACCCCGGTCCAGTTGGCACCGCTGCTTCCTTTCTCTTTATTTTTTTCGGAGTCATCTTCTTTTTTGTGCCGTTGTTGGCGATCATCCACCTGTTCACAACGTCAGGCTCTGTATTCTTGTATGCCGTGATCACCCGTGGCAGCGACCCCATAAACTGGTCGGGTCGTGGTGGCGAGTTTTGGACCTCCGCTGGCTCATATTGATGCACGGGTGATAGGGGTTGCTCCTCCTGCTGTACTAGTGGTGATGGGTTGGCCTCCTGTTGTACCACTGGACATGATGGGCTGCAGATAGTGGTGGCCACAATTTCTTGTTGTGATGATGGGTTGGCCTCCTGTTGTACCTCTGGAAATGACGGGCTGCAGATAGTGGTGGACACAAGTTGTTGTTGTGGTGATGGCAGGCATGATAACGAAACCACTAGGACATTATCTGGGGACGATTGATGTAATGGCGGCACTTCCTCTGGTGTGTTCTTACCATGAACTTGTGCTGGTGTCACCATCCTCTGGGAGCAAAGTGTGAGTGAGGGAGGATCTTCAGGTGGTGGAGCTTCCAGTATGATATCTCGTTTATGCCACGGTGCACTCTTTCCAACGGCTTGTCCCAAGGTTTCAATGCCATCATGAAGGGCTAAGTCCAAGAAGTGATCGTCATGTCTTGGATCCGTATTTGTGACCACTTTTACCCATGCATATAATGGCGGCGTAGGTTGTCCCTCCAAGCCAGTATTATTGCTCACCACCAATGCCACACCTTTGGCAGCCTCCTTTGACCTTCAACTTCTGCCTATCGGAATGTGCAACGAGCAAGGAGTGTCAACAGTTATAGCATCTACCGGATATGGTTCTGCTGACGTAGAGGCAACACTACTCGGATGAAGCTGTGAGGCAGTGGCCCCATCTCGCGGCGTCAACATTAAGTTATTATTTAATGATGTTTGGCTTATCATTTGTCGTTGCTGCTCCTCCGCAAATGCCGCCGCGAAATAGTCATTAAACCTTGCTTCCAGTGCTTTCTCCGTTGCTTCTTTAATTTCATCCTTGTATCGATCGTGACGCCTGTACCTCTGCCTATCATTACTGAAACCGTCCTTGAAGCTCAAGTGTTTCGACATGCCTCTGATCCGGCCTCCATGCTCTTTCGTGCCAAGGGCTTCGCTAAGCATATCCTTGTCCCTATTCGGCACAAATTCACCTTTGCGCTGTGCTTTGGCAAGTGCTAGAATCTTCGCTCCGACTACTTCGGTTTGAGGTTGTGGGAAGACCACTTTGTCACCTTCCTTCTCTCCATCCCTCCCTGCACACCACTGGAAGGCGCGCTCGTCCACGCCTTCCCAAGGGTCCAGTAGCCCAGCTGATTTTGCCTCCTCTCTTCACTGCTTCCATGTGGGGGATATAGTACCCGGGTACCTCAAGAGCAAGCCTGGCAGCCCACCAAAAGGGGGCGGCCCAGCCCACCGTTCTGGACCTGATGACGTGCGGGACAAGTCGGCGCACGAAGGAAGGATCTGGAAGGAGAAGTTCTAGTTGGAGTATGAATTATTGTAAAGAAGGAAAGGATTCTTAGAGATAGGATCGGCTACAAACCGACTTGTAACCTTGCCCCCCGATATATAAGGCGGGCAGGGACCCCCTCCAAAACAACTCAACTCACCACATCTCAACTCATAGCGAAGTCCACGCAATACAACACCCCAAAACAGGACGTAGGGTATTACGTCGAGTCGATGGCCCGAACCTGTATAAACCCCCGTGTCTGTCCATCCTAACTATCTTGCTTCCGATCTTTGCGATCTTCCCTGCAATACAAATCACTTATGTGGGCTACCCCGTGGAAGACTGCCGGAGATAATATCACCGACAGCGGCGCGCTAGGTAGGGGATATCGCCGAGATCAATCTGGTAAGCTTGATGGATCGTGTCAAGATCTTGGACAGCTGCAATCTCCCGGACATTGACGGATTCGAGATCCAGTTCGGAGACGTCACCACCGCCGCCTTGGATACCCAAGCAGCAGGAGCTACGGTCGCCACGGAGGTCTCCTCTCTGGCGCCGACTTCGGCCGTCACGGCCCAATCCGGTCCGATCGCATCTGATCGTGCCGGTTCTACCCCGCTGAGTCCATCGCAAAACGCGAGGCCCAACCAGTCGGGAACAGATCTACAATCACTCGGTTCCGATCCGGCTCCTGAGAATCGCGTCGCCGAGTCATCGCAGAGCGTAAACGCTCAACCAACGCGCGTCCAGAGCCCTGAGGTCATCACCGTCCAGACCCCTGGCTTTTGCGCGCTTGCTCAGAAGCAGAAGATGAAGGACATCGTCCAGGAGGATGATTACCTCTCTGGGAGCGACTCCTACGAGTTAAACCCACAGGGACCCTCAATCGTGGACGACCTGCCGGAAGGTTACACAGTGTCCGACGCCTCTACGGAGCCGGAATTGCTAGGATCACTCGGAGAACTAACTCCGAGTAGCTTGGAGCGTTATACGCCCACATCCGACTTCTCCGAGTCCGAGGAAGACTACCTCGCGCAAGAAGGAGTCGGGTCATACTGCTATATGGTGGCGCCAGCGACGCCACCCAATCCTGTCTCAGAAGACGAGGTCACTCCGGCTGAGGAGACGACTGAAGCCAGGGACCAGCGTCGAGGACGCAATGCCAGTCGGGTGACTCGCAGAGCCGCACGACCACACGAAGCCACCGCATCAGGATCTGGCACCGCTCGACTCCAGGAACCGCGCTCTGAAGATCATCGTCGCCAACGGGATCGGCACGACAGGAGGAGCACCCGGAACTTGATGCGCGACGGCATGTTCGAGTTCAACGGATACGACGTCTACGAGACGCCAGTCCAGAACCTCGTCACCATCAACGAGGAAATCAGTCGGCTGCCACCCAGCACTCCAGGCCTGGAAAAGGTAAGGGCTCTCGTGCAGGCCGCCTCCATCCAGGTTCACCAGATGCAGGGCAGAGCAACCACGGACGCTCCTGAGCCCGGTCCGTCTCGACACCGGGCCAGCGGCGGATCGGATCGTGACGAAGACCTTCGCACCACGATCAACAGAGATTGAGACGCGAGGGATGTCATCCGCAACAGCACCGAAGAGCGCCATCGTGAGGAAATCCGACGGCGTGAAGAATACGATCGGGATCATGGAAATCCCCGTCGTAACTCCAACAGGAGCGGCTACTCGACGGAGTCAAACTACTCTGACCCCTCCGGTAGTCCAAGGCGCGGCAACGACGGCGGTCGCACTCTGCCACGAGGACGAGCACTTCCACCACCCAGGCGACCGACTCCGCCAAGGGAGCGAACTCCACCGCGCAGCAGAACCTACCGACGGGACCGAACTCCACCCAGGACTCGGAACTATCGGAGGACCTGTTCCCCGCCCAGGGACCGGGATCGCAGGAGGGATAGCACTCCCCCAAGAACAACAGACGGATCGGGTCAGAGCGGTTCCCGCCCTAGAGGTCGGATCGGCGGATTCCAGTCGTTCACCGAGCGCTTGAGAAGCGTGACATGGCCCAGAGGCTTCAAGCTGTCGGATATCAACAAGTACGACGGGAAGTCTGATCCATCTCAATGGCTTCAGATCTACTACACCGCCGTACAAGCGGCTGGCGGCGACGAGGACGTGATGGCGAATTACCTTCCCATCATGCTCACCAAGGACTGCCGCAACTGGCTGGCAGGACTCCCGCAGGACGCCATCGACAACTGGGATCAGCTTACCGCACTCTTTGTCGGTAACTATCTTGGTACCTGGGAAAGGCCCGGGAGCAAGCGGCTCCTCGGTCAGATCAGGCAGCGCAAGAACGAGACCCTGCACGACTTCGTGCGCAGGTTCTCGGAGAAGCGCAACTCCATCACGGACGTGACGGATCAGGAGGTTATGTCAGCCTTCCAGCACGGCATCTCCGACGGTAGACTGATTCACAAGTGGACTCGGAAGCCACCCGCGACTGTCAATGACATGTTCCGGATCGCTAGCACGTGGGTGGACGCAGAGATCGGAAAAGGAACAACTCAGCGAGCTTAGGAGCCGCTGGGAAGAAGAGAACAAGACAACCCGCAAGCGCGACCGCCGCGAAGACGAAGACCGACACGACGACCATCGTCGCACCGACAGTCACCCTCGCAAGAAGAAGAGCGAGGGAGATATTGTCGCCGCCCTGGACCGGTCCAGAGGCCGGGTAACTCCATAGGATTTCCAGCGCATGCTCGATGAGCAATGTCCTTACCACAAGCACAAGCACTCGGCACGAGAGTGCTACGGGCTCAAGCGAGCCTTTACTGGGGGCAACAGAGGCCCTCCTTACAGAAAGAGGAACGATGGTTCCCCGCGAGACGACAGGCGGAATGACGAGCCCGGCGACGACTTCCAGGAAGCCGACCGACTGGTTCGCATGATCTATGGCGGACCAGAGTTCGAGTTCGAAGCGCCAGCAGAAGCTCACCCATCGCCAAGTCATGCACGCAAGGGAACCACCGGTACCTGAGTACCTTAAGTGGTCGGAAGTTCCGATCACCTTCACCCGGGAGGATCACCCAAACTTCATACCGAAGCCCGGGTCCCACGCCTTGGTAGTAGCTCCGACGATTCGCAACGTTCGGCTCACCAAGGTACTAGTTGACGGTGGCAGTGGCCTGAACATCCTCTTTGCTAACACATTGAAGGAGCTCGGCCTGACTACTCTCGACCTAAGCCCCCCCAATCCGCATTCTACGGTTTGATACCGGGAGAGGGGGCGGAACCACTCAGGCACATCACATTGCCCGTTACCTTCGGAGACCGAAACAACTACTGGACCGAGCATATGCAGTTCATGGTGGCGAACTTTGAAACTGCATACCACGCCATCCTCGGGAGGCCGGCGCTCGCCAAGTTCATGGCGATTCCTCACTACGTCTACTTGCAGGTCAAGATGCCAGGACCTAAAGGCGTAATTACCGTCTTGGGGGACATCCGAGTCGCTTACACATGCGAACAGGAAGCCCTCAACGCGGCAGCTGCCCTGGACATGTCCAAGCGCATGGAGCAAGTAATGGCTGCATCACAGGAGGTGGATAAGGACTCTCTGGAGATCCCCACCAAGAAGCCAGCAAGAGAAGCCATCACGCCAAGCAAGGAGACGGAGCTGAAGAGGATCTCTCTGGACATGGATGACCCGAAGAAGACGGCCATCATCGGGGCAGAATTAGACCCCAAATAGGAAGAAGTGCTCGTCAAATTCCTAAGGGAAAACGCCGACATATTCGCGTGGAAACCATCTGATATGCCAGGTGTCCCAAGGGAACTTGCCGAGCACTCCTTGAAGGTCAATCCGACTGCCAAACCGATCAAGCAGAGGCTTCGTCGATTCGCGCAGGACCGCAAGGAGGCGATTAGGGCAGAGATTACAAAGCTGTTAGCGGCTGGTTTTATTCAGGAGGTGTTCCACCCCGACTGGTTAGCTAATCCAGTTCTTGTAAGAAAAAAGAATAATAATGATTGGAGAATGTGCGTCGATTATACAGATCTCAACAAAGCTTGCCCTAAAGACCCCTTCGTTCCCCCCCGCATCGATCAAGTCGTTGACTCCACGGCAGGCTCCGCCCTGCTCTGCTTTCTCGATTGCTACTCAGGCTATCACCAGATAGGCCTAAAGTTGGAAGATCAGATAAAGACCGCGTTCATCACGCCGTTCGGTGCCTTTTGTTACAACACAATGGCCTTCGGTCTGAAGAACGCAGGCGCAACCTATCAGAGGACGATTCAAGCATGTCTGGATCAATTGATCCCAGACATAGTAGAAGCCTACATCGACGACATCGTGGTCAAGATCATGAACCCCGAGGACATGATAGGGAATCTGACAAAGGTCTTCGAACGCCTACGCGTATTCCGGTGGAAGCTCAACCCGGAAAAAGTGTGTCTTCGGAGTACCCTCAGGTAAACTACTCGGCTTCATGGTTAGCAACCGCGGGATCGAGGCAAATCGCGAGAAGATCACGGCCATCACCAAGATGCTACCACCAACCTGTCAAAAGGATGTGCAGAAGCTTACTGGATGCATGGCAGCGCTCGGTCGTTTCATATCACGACTCGGCGTTCGCGGATTGCCGTTTTTCAAACTGCTCAAGAAGCAGGATAAGTTCGTGTGGGATGACGAGGCGAAGCAATCTTTCCAGGAACTCAAAGATTACCTGCAGAGTCCGCCCATCCTCGTCCCACCTCAACCAAGAGAACAACTCTACCTCTACATCTCTGCTACTCCCCGAGTGGTTAGCACGGTACTAGTGGTCGAGCGTCCTGAAGAAGGACACACATATGGAGTTCAGCGACCAGTCTACTTCGTCAGCGAGGTCCTGACCGTATCTAAGGTACGCTATCCCCATGTGCAGAAATTACTCTACGGAGTTCTCATCTCAGCAAGAAAGCTGAAGCACTACTTTGAGGCCCATCCAATCTCGATTGTGAGCGAAAATCCTTTAGGGGAAATTCTTCATAACCGAGACGCCAGCGGCCGAATCGTCAAGTGGTCAATAGAATTGGCTGCCCACCACATAACCTTCGTTCCACGTACTGCTATCAAGTCTCAGGTCTTGGCCGACTTCGTAGCAGACTGGACAGAAAACCAAGCTCCGGCTGACGACGAGGTAGTTGAGTACTGGGAGATGTACTTTGATGGCTCCCTCCAGATCAAAGGAGGCGGCGCAGGCGTACTCCTGATCTCTCCAAGTGGACAGGAATTAAAATACGTCCTTCAAATCATGTTCCCAGTATCCAACAATGCAGCCGAGTACGAAGCAGCCTTGCACGGTCTCCGCATCGCAGTATCTTTGGGTATCAAACGCCTGATGGTACGCGGGGACTCTGCCCTGGTCATAAACCAGGTAAACAAGGATTGGTCCAGGACCAACGAGAAGATGGACGCTTACTGCGAGGAAATCAGGAAGCTGGAAGGGAAATTCTATGGCTTAGAGTTCCATCACGTGGTGCGCGACCATAACAAGGCAGCAGATGAGCTTGCTAAGATGGGGTCCACCCGTGAAGGCGTCCCACCCGGAGTTTTCATACAAGATCTTGTCAAACCATCTATCAAGATAAACCCGGATGGCACTGTCGCGGAGCAACAAGTCGGAGAATCCCCGGAGTCAGCCACATTAGTGGTAGACGAAGCGTTGGACTGGAGGACCCAGATCATCGACTATCTTGACAGCGGCATATTGCCCACAGAGGTCGCGGAAGACAAAGATCTAAATTCGCTCCACGAACAAATCGTGCGGCGCAGCAAAAGCTACGTCATTATCGGAGACAAGTTGTATCGTCGATCTGGAGCTTCTCAAATTCTCCAAAAGTGCGTAAGTCGCGCAGAAGGTGTTGAGCTCTTGACAGACATACACAAAGGAATCTGTGGCAATCACGTCGGGGCTAGAACCATCGTTGGTAAAGCCTTCCGGTCTGGTTTCTACTGGCCGACTGCTGTAGCAGACTCAGAAAACATCGTGCGGCGCTGCAAAGGGTGTCAGTATTTTGCAAGGCAAATACACGCACCCGCACAACAACTGCAAACCATACCAGCGTCCTGGCCCTTTGCTTGTTGGTGCTTGGACATGATTGGTCCGTTCAAGAAGGCTTCTGGTGGTTTTGATCATGTCCTAGTAGCTATTGACAAGTTCACCAAGTGGATCGAGGTGAAACCAGTCAGAAAGCACACGGCAGCCAAGACCATCGAGTTCTTCACCGACATCACCCACCGCTTTGGAGTCCCAAATCGTATCATCACAGATAATGGTAGGAACTTCGTGGCGCGGGAGTTTAAAGACTGGTGCAGCGAGAGGAGCATCAAGCTATGCCCTGCATCCGTGGCGCACCCAAGGGCCAATGGCCAGGTCGAAAGAGCCAATGGCGAAATAATCAAGGCGCTCAGAGCCCAGATATTCAAGCAGCTGAAGCAACATGCTGGACGATGGATCAAGGAGTTACCAGCTGTAGTCTGGGGGCTGCGCACCCAGCCGAGTCGTGCCACGAAGCAAACCCCGTTCTTTCTGGTTTACGGCTCGGAAGCTATCCTACCAACGGATCTCGCATACGGCTCCCCCCGAGTGGAGTTCTATGACGAATACGACGCGCAAGTGGCGCGCATTGAAGACCTTGACAGCATCGAGGAAAAGAGATTGGCTGCCCAGATCCAAGCCGCGCGTTACGCTCATGTCCTGCAATGTTACCACGATCGATCAGTTAAGCAGAGATCCTTTGAAGCAGGCGACTTGGTTCTGAGGAGGAAGCAAGACACCAAGGGCGCGCACAAGCTTGCGTCCCCTTGGGAGGGGCCATACATCATCAAGTCAATGAGTCGCCCAGGCACATATCGCCTCATGACGGAAGACGGCGTAGACATCCCAAATCCATGGAACATCGAGCACTTACAACGTTTCTACGCCTGATTCAGTTATGTATTCATCTTTTTTGTTTAGATTTGTTTTTTCGAGTGATTTTGGAGGGTATTCACCCCCAGTCACGACTCGGCAGATTTATAATGAGTTATCAATAAAGTTGATTTCATCTTTCATCTATATCTACTACTCGAATTTCCTCTTTCGCGTCACGCACATAAAGTATGAGTGGAACAAACTTTAAATCGAGAGGGAAAATACTCGCCAAGTCAAAGCTCTAAACGTATGACAAAGACTCTGCGGCATGAGACTGAGACCAACGAGGCTAATCTACTCCGTAACAGGTCAACCACTCAGAAATTAAGGCCAGCGCAGAAACAAAGGGAGTAGTAGTCCCATAAAAATTTATATACAATAGCAAAAGCTTAAACATTGTTCAAAAGTACTACTTCTACCAAATACTACAAATATTCTATGTAAATTAAATTGCAGGATCACCAACACCAGACGGGGCCGCTTCATCAGAGTCATCAACAACATCCTTGGACAGGACATTGGCGATAGGCTCGACTTCAAGGAGCAGTCTGCTCACGTCATCTTCGGAGGTGCCAGCAGCGTATCCACGGCCGAGTGGCTCCAGGTCCGATGCCGGGAACAGAGACTTGAGCACCGTCAGGACATGACCACAGCTGGCCTGGCTGATGGAGCAAAGCTGTCGCCGGAAGAAGCGTGGAAGCGCTCGAACGCGGTCGAGGATAGAAGCCGAAGATGATGATGCCTCTGGCTCGATCTCCTCCGCCACCACTCGGACAGCGTCTTCTAGCGCGATCTTCCCGGTCCGCAGTGCCTCCGTCTCGCCTTGCAGCCGAGCCACCTTGGCAGTGAGCTCTGAAAATTGGGACATAATCCGATACCGGTAATCTACAGAAAGTTAGATCTGGATAATATATCCACGTCTGACAGGAAAACAAATAGGGAATAACATACCTCTGAGCTCGTGCACGGCCTGGGCTTTGTTGAGTTTAGCCTGCTCCACCTCTCCGCGAAGATCGCGAGTGGTGCGTTGGGCTTCCTCCAACTCGGCCTGATGTTGGGTCGCAGCAGCCTCGAGTTCAGTCACTCGGGCCACCAAAGAGTCGGCCTTAGCAACTGCAGAAGAAAGTTCTTGAATCACCGAGGATTTTGCCTCGGCATCAGCAGCTAAGTCCTGTAAAGAAAAGTCAGATGACAAAACAAATAGGTGTACCACTCGGTACTCAACCTCAACAAGAAAAGTGGCTCAGGAAATACCTTGGCTATCTGGCCCATACGAAGATGGAGCGACATGAACTCCGCCAGAGGATTCATGGGAGCACCACCACCCGGAGCGCCGACCACCGTAGAAGCGACTTCGACCCCCGCAGCCTGGGGCTCCTCCATTGCAGCAGTCTGTTCAACTACAGGAGCAGGCTGGGGGCTGCCCTGAGGAATAGGCAGTGTGGTCGGCGACGCTGGTACAGGACTCGGCGGAGGCGGGGTTGGTTCTCGCAGCGACTCTGGTGGCGGACCCACAGGCTGATCGCTGAGAAGATCAGTCGAGTGGGTCGACACCTCTGGCATTTGGATTGGTGGGATCTCTGTCTCAACGACCGACTAAGGCGCAGGACCCACAAAGGGGATCTCAGACGGCGTGCTTCAGGATAAAGCACATATGGATTAATCACAGAAAAACATAAAGGACAATCAAAGGATGACAATGATACTTACAGAGTAGATACGCGCATTCTCGGGCGCTTTCCTTTCCGAGTGGGGGAAGGAAGGTCCCTCGGACTTGCAGCACTCAGAGGTACTATTGCAAGGGGAGACTGCTCCGAGCTGATTATTGGGGGCGGGATTGACGACTCGGCACCACCAGCTTCGTCTTCATCCGAGTCAGATGACTCGGAAAGGAGGAGTTGGCGACGGCTCGGCGCATCCCCAATCACGATCCCCGTTGAAATCTTCCGCTTCTTCGGGACAGGGGCAGCCTTCCCACCACCGGAGATAGCACGTCTGGAGAAGGTGACGACGACAGAGTGATATCAGAGTCATGCAGGTCACTCTCACTTCCTCCGACTGCTTCTTCAACACCACCGGCTCTGCGCCGAGCTGGTTGATCCACTCCCTTTGGCATCTCAGGCAAAGGAGGGAGAGATACAAAGGCAGCTCGACCCTGCAAAAGTTGGGTTCAGTTCTTTACTGAGATTACACCCAATGGGTGGAATTGAAACATAAAACAGCAACAGACTGGTTAAATACCTCAGGGCGTGGATTCGATAAGTTGTACACCGGAGGACAATCAGTAGTCCGCAGGGAAGTCCCTGACACGAATAATTTGCTAAGCCGAGCTGCGGCTTGGACCTTGTCAACATGCTCGGGGGCTTCACGTGTGTTGTCCCCCTCGGCGTAGTATTCATACGCCGGATGAGCCCGCTGCTTGAGGGGCTGGATCCAGCGCAGCACGAAGTTGGCTGCCACTCCTACGGCAGACAACCCTCTGTCCTTCAACTGGGCTATGAGACCCAGCAGTTCCCGAACCTCGTCCATCTCACTCTCCTTGGGAAGAGCAGTCCAGGACTGGGAGGGAACAGGACGAGAATCGATTTCAGGAGAAATGGCAGGCGAGTGGTTTCCTACGTAAAACCACTCGGACTGCCACCCCTTGTTGGAGGTAAGAAAAGGAATATCAAAATACTCCCGGGTTCGACCCTCACGGAGTTGGAATCCAGCGCCTCCGACTACTCGCGGGCACTCGGTTCCAGGGTAAGGTTTCAACAGAAAAAGGTGAAGAAAAAGATTGAAGTGAGGCTCTATCCCAAGATAGGCCTCACAGAGGTTGATGAAGATGGCGATATGGAGAATAGAATTGGGATTCAGTGCGCAAAGACTGATCCCATAGAAATGCAGCAGCCCGCGGAGGAAAGAATGCGCGGGCACGCCAAAGCCGCACAGAAAGAAAGACTCGAACACCACCAAATCAGAGGAATTTGGGGTGGGGAAAGACTCACCGGAGGCTGCGCGCCACTCGGCGGTTTGCTGGTCTGGGAGGATGCCGTCGACGACGTGCTGCTCGAGGCGCCTGGTGGTGGTGATAGACTCCCTCCACTCGGCGGAGCGATCCACGGCGACTTCGACGGCGGCCTTGGCCTTGACCGACCGGGCCCTTCCCGGCGACCTTCTCCTTCCGCTTCGGGGCTTCCCTCCTTTTTGGCGCCATGGCAACGAGCGGAGGCTGAGGATTGAGGATGGAAGCCTGCGGGAATGGATCTAGGGTTTGCTCTCGTGCGCGGAGGAAAACTTGAGCGCTGGGAAGGCAAATGGCGAGTAAAGGAAGAAGATTGCGGCAGGGATGGCTTATAATGGAATGAACCGTTCCTCCCGCGCGCGGCGCGATGCGTGTCTCGGGAACTCAACCGACGCAGGCACGTCCCGTCGCTTTGAATTCAAAGATGCGGTAAGGAGTCGCGATATCTCGCTGATATTTTGGCTTCAATAAGGCAACCGTTAGTTTCCCTAGGAAACAACGGACTTTACAGGATTGATGGGCCTAAATGGGCTGAAATATAGCACGACCTCTCGGTTCTGTTACATTAACAAATTTGTGGGTTCCTGAGCTAGTGTTCAGGGGCAGAAACCACTCGGTCGTGAGGCTAAAATTAGTCGACGGCCAGACTTGCTTTTGCAATTAATATTGCATCCTTGCAATTGATTTTTACGTAAGGCATGCGATACTATCGCTAAATTCGCTCAGAAGTCTGGGTCAAGTGCTGACAAGTATAAATCTTGTGAGAAGGTGGCTTACCATATGGTCAAGCTGGGTCGTGGGACACGACTCGGGAGTCATGCCGAGTTCAGAGAACTTGAGAACAGAATCCTTAAGAAGGGGAAATAAAAAAGCCCCATAAGGAGAAGATTATCCGAAATCCATGCCCAGAGGCATGGGGGCTGAAAAGTTCAATCAGGATCCACGGCTTTCAGAGTCTTGACACGATCGTGCTGAGTCGAATCAAGACTCGGGGGCTACACCCAATGGGTGCACCTGGAGGTGCACACCATTGATGGATTAAGTTCAAAAAGAGATTTATAATATTTTATTTTTGACCCTCGACCAGAATATTCTATTCTGCTCAAGGCTCGGGGGCTACACCCAATGGGTGCACCTGGAGGTGCACACCATTGAAGATCAAGATTTCGATGGAGAAAAGTTGAAGACCCTTGGCCAAATTCATACTAAAATTGCCCAAGGCTCGGGGGCTAAGTGTATTCACGACGCGACAGCGAAGTGAGAAAGAGCACTTCTTCCCCTCACTACGGCTACAATTGAAGAATCGTTTTCAGGAACGTTTGAGCATGTACTCGGATCTTCCTCGAAACCACTCAGATCTTCCTCAAAACCACTCGGATCTTCTTCGAAATCACTCGGATGAGGTCTTAGACAACTTGAGAGCACTCGGATTATGCAAGAAAAGACAAATCAATTATAGCCAACGATCGGCCAAGAAGTGCTCGGGGGCTACTGTGGGGGATATAGTACCCGGGTACCTCAATAGCAAGCCTGGCAGCCCACCAAAAGGGGGCGGCCCAGCCCACCGTTCTGGACCTGATGACGTGCGGGACAAGTCGGCGCACGAAGGAAGGATCTGGAAGGAGAAGTTCTAGTTGGAGTAGGAATTATTGTAAAGAAGGAAAGGATTCTTAGAGATAGGATCGGCTACAAACCGACTTGTAACCTTGCCCCCCGATATATAAGGCGGGCAGGGACCCCCTCCAAAACAACTCAACTCACCACATCTCAACTCATAGCGAAGTCCACGCAATACAACACCCCAAAACAGGACGTAGGGTATTACGTCGAGTCGACGGCCCAAACCTGTATAAACCCCCGTGTCTGTCCATCCTAACCATCTTGCTTCTGATCTTTGCGATCTTCCCTGCAATACAAATCACTTCCGTGGGCTACCCCGTGGAAGACTGCCGGAGATAATATCACCGACATTCCAGAAATCGGCCTTACCAACGTAACCACCCGGCCCAGGCGAACAGGATGCTAATTTCTTCGCGCAAGTTCTCTCTGCTTCTGACTTAAGGCTAGCGCTTCCGGAGAGGTCTTTTGTCGTATGAACTCGGCCCACTGTGCATCGGTTATACTGTAACCCTCAGGCTTTGGCTTGCCCATCTGTACTAACTTGTTCAGGTCACACTTCCAGCGGCTAAAACATTCACCCAAATTTGATAAGGTGTGGGCCCGTACTTTATCCATGTTGGTTCCACGAGGAAACTTGAATGATTTAGAAATGATCGACCACATTTCGACTTTCTTCCCTTCGGGAACCTGTGTCCAGTCTGGGATCATTGGGTCCACATGCACCTTTGTTCTGATTAATGCTCCCAGGGCATTCCGGAGCTTTGCACGAACAAAGGGAGGGTTCGTAACCAGTCCCGATGGGCCTACTTCTTCAACCATCCAGGTTCCTGTGGGGTATTGGTTTCTACCTCGTTGGCCCCTTCTTTTCTTAGGCTCACTGTTTGTGGTGGTGCATTCAGCCTCTGGCGCAGATGACTCAACCTCAAAGTCTTCTGCTGGCGAGGGGCTTACTCCACGTCGGCGGCGTCTCCTTTTTCTTACTGGAGAACGACGCACCTAGCATGATCATAAGAGTATCATAAGTACATATCATTTTGTCTATCCAATGAAAATGTACATGAAAGCAGAGTAGGAATCGTCGTTACCTCACTAACCGGATCGAAATTCGGGTCAAGGTCCGTCTCCGTACGGCCTTCACGTGGTTCAGTGGGGTGTGGATCAATAGGGTCCATCCACACATTGTGTACCCAGGCGCCTTCTCCTACTTGCGGACCGTATCCAATGTCGGCATCTTCCCCGTTCTCTTCATCCCTGGAATCTTCTACTTCTTCATTATCATCTTCAAATACTTCATTAGGGTCGCAAAGGGTCTGGGACCCAATGACGTCTAAGTCAAACCCATTGTCATCATCATGATTGGATGATGATGGCTCATCCATCGTCTTGATTACATGTTACATGTGAAGAAAAAACATTGTATATCATGAGCATAAAATAAAACTTGACTGATCTGGATTAGTTGAACCTAATTTCCTTCATACCAATACCAAGTAATCAAACACATGAAAAAAAGGTATTTCAACAGATTCAGCTCTCATGGGCATTACATCGAACACCTAAGGTGCACGAACAAGGTGCTCACCTTTACCACCAGCGGGCTGGGGCCGGAGCACGGACGGCCGGGGTGGCGTCGTCCTCGCGGTGTGCGTGAAGGGCTTGCGCTCCGGCACGAGCGGCGGCAGAGCATAGAGGAGACGGTGGTGGTGCCGGAGGCGGGGGCGTGGACGTGGAGGGGGACGGCGGAGGAGGCAGCGCGGCGGCGCCGGCGTGACTCGCAGGGGCCGGTACGGGAAGCGCCGCCCCGGGCAAAGTGGCCGCGCGCCGGCGGAGGACCTTCAGGGCGGCGCGGCCGGAGAGCAGATGGAGGACAGCGGCGCGCGGCCGGAGCACGGAGGTGACGGCGGCGCGCGGCCGGAGCACAGAGGTGACGGCGGCGCGGTTGGAGGGCGGGAGGCAGCAAAAATTTGGGCAGCCTGTCGGTGTCCCGCGCTCTGTCCGAAAATTTTGGCCAAGTCCAGAAACGCTCGAGCTTATATAGATATACTCATTTTTAGGGGCGAGTGGTCACCATTAGCAGGGGCGGCTGACTCACCTGCCCCTGGAAAGTTGTCCGGCTGTTAGACAGGATGAACGCGAGTTCAAACGGTGCCGCAAAACGTAGCAACACCGGATGAAACTGTGTTACAGCCACATTACATGTTAAGCACCATTCCGCCCGGTGATGCTTCCTTGTATGCACAGCGGATGAAAATGTGTATTCGCTTATTTCAATCTCACAACGCTCAGGAAGAATATTCAATCCATCCGATGCACATATCTTGTAAAGTCACCATATAAAACTGTGCAACGTGTTTCAAACCGACATTAACTGATTTTTTCCTCAAACAACTCATAATTGTCTCTCCATAAGCACGACCATGATACAAGCTCATTAACAATCATTTATAGCACAACCTTGAATACAAAAATATCATACATGCAACATCATATATAGCAAACCAAGTTCATTGATTCATTACAAAGGTTATCACCCACCACTGGGCACCCAAATAACATACATGCAACATCATATATAGCATAACAAGTTCGTAGATTTATTACAAGTTCCACGATAATTTACATTTACCGACAAAAGATATCACCTACCACATTGGCCAGCAATAACTCCAGGGGTGTCTCACAGAGTCATCCTGCTGACGGCAAAACACACAGCGCCGCTGAAGGGCCACGTCAAGAGGTCGAACTCATGACGGATGCGGCACTGTGGGCTGCAGTAGAGGGTGACCATACTCCAATCCGGCCAACGCCTGCAGCGTCTCCATGTGCACACGTGAGGATCATGTGGGATCAACTCTATGTCGAAGGCATGAATAGCCCTGAAACGGTGCGCAACATAGGAGAGTTCCTGCTGGACCACCCCGCGCAACGCCGGCAGGCCGCAGTTCCACCACCTACCATAGATGTTATCCGGGCCGCCGCTAATGCGATGGACCACCGTCAATGCTTCGGGATCCACTGGGTTCAGCCGATACCGGAGCATCGCCAAGAAGTAAGCCGCGGGGTTGTCCCCAACAGCAGCGGCCTGGATGACGAGCTGCAACCCTTCGGCGTAACCCCGCCGAATCGCCATCCTCACAATCCCCCCATAGAATAGGGCCTCCGGATGATTCACGTCACGCAAGCGCAGCAAATAGCGTGCCCTCACAGTGTGCCACATATCCCTGCAGTGGCTACGAAACTGCTGGAAGGATAGGCGCAGGAGGACGTCGCGGGAGTCGCAGATGGTCCGAAAAGTGGAGGAGAACTGACGAAGGCGCAAGTACTCGCGGACTGCAAATTCTTCGCCTTCAGAAAACACCGAGAGACAAATGATGTGGGAGATCACATCATAAGGCAGTCGATCAATGTTGAAGGAAGTCGTCACTGCAACAGCAACCGCGACATCCAGTCTTCTGCGTGATGACGAGGCCTCGGCGTGATCCATCACCGTAGGGGAGCGCGAGCGCAAGCAGCGCAAGAAGAGCGGCGACAGCGCGGGATCGAGGCACGTGACCGATCGAGCAATGCGCCGCTGAGGACCCGGTGTGTCCGAGGACCGGTGGATGGTCGCTTCCTGGTGTGATGAGTGATTGACAACGTGGTGTGGATTGACGTTTCCCTTGGCTCAAGTATTGCAGGTGTACAATGCGGCTTGGTTGCATTGGTGCAGGTGAAGAACAGGCGCGAAAGGTCTTAGCCATGGCGGCCTCCGACGAGCGGAGAGACAAGTAGGCTTGGTTCGAGGGACCCGATGGCCGGTGGATCAAGTGCGGTTCACATGCTGGCAAGAACGAGCAAGGGGACGTGGTTCCGGTGCGAGGTAGCGGCTCACAACCGAAGCTCGTACGCGGACGAGAAGCCGGCGCAAGGTAGCGGCTAACAACCGAAGTTTGCGTGCGGGGTTTGGTGATTTGGCCACAAAATCATCGGTGGACGGTTTCCCTTGGTTTGGGCCACAAAACCAAGGACCGAGGACTCGACGAGGCGAACTTGGGCAGCTGGGCCGAGTGAGGCTGACAGGGGCGGTTTAACTGCCCCCCTGGGCTGGCCCAAGAACGGCGTCAAGGAGCTTCGATCCGGAGGACACGCGGCGTGACTGCAAGGCTTGCGTCGGAGGGAAGCTAGCTTGCAGTGGAAGGTGCCCGAGCCGGAAAATATCTGAGATCAAAATGTCAAATTTGCCCCTGAGGGGTATGTATCACTTAGGGGTAGTTTAGTCTTTAGAGCACCACCACTTGGACTACTAATAGCCCTTCCCAGGGCTGGTGGCTGCTATCTCTTCTAGTTATCTCCTTAGGTTTTACTTTGAACTTGTTTTCCCCTTCATCCCCTCCACCTAGAACTACTTCGAATCATTTCTAGTTTGTACAGGTGAATTCATGGTTATGTGATGGAGTTTGTGCTGCTCATCTTTGTGCCATGATTTGATTTCCCGAGCTCCCTTTCCTTTTTCCATTTTCGTGGGTATTTTCGGAGCTATTTTTGGGGGATTTTCGTTCTTCTTGTTCTAGGGCGTTTTCTCTCGGATTTCTTTGGGGGATTCACGTATGAGTGCCTTGTGCCTCTTTTGCTGGTGATCCTTTGCCCCCAAACGCCGAGAATCGCTCTGGATTTGAGATTTTCGGGATGAACTCGAGGTCATGGTGTTCTTCGCGAGATCTGCGATTCTGGGAGTTGTACTGAGTTAGAGGCCGAGATCTTTTGGGAAAACACTCCACTGGAGGTCTAGATCATCTGACCAAAATCTCGCCTCAAGAGCTCAAGCGGTTTGGGAGATCCACTTTTGCTTTGACTTTTTCCCGAGGCTCCCAGGCCCGGGCGGTTTAACCGCCCCCCTGGCCGGTTTAACTGCCCCCCTGGGTGTGTTAGATCGAGTCGTGTTTCGGGTCGTTTTGGTGTTCGGTTCGTTCGATTCAAGTTCCGCTGCTTGTTTCTTGTTCCTAGGGTCAGTAGCTTGACAGTGGCTACGTGATCTTGGCAAGATTGCTCTCGGAGGTTTCGGAGTTGTTTTGGGAGAATAGTCGGATCGGTTGGGAAGAATTTTTATCGGCTCCCATTCACTTCCCCCCCCCCTCTGGTCGCGGCGTACAGAGGGATCATACACCTTCGAAGATCATCGGGAACTTGGATGAACGCACTACACGGTCGAGGTCACAGAACATCTCTCATTATGCTCATTCTGCTTTTGTCGCGTCTTTTGAGCCCAAAAATGTTGGACACGCTTTATCTGATTCTGATTGGGTCAATGCCATGCATGAAGAGCTTGAAAACTTTGAGAGAAATCAGGTGTAGAAGTTAGTAGAACCACCTCCAAATTGCCATCCCATAGGAACCAAGTGGGTGTTCAAGAACAAGAGGGATGAGAGTGGTGAGATTGTGAGGAACAAAGCGAGGTTGGTTGCTCAGGGCTTTTCGCAGCAGGAGGGGATAGATTATGAGGAGACATTTGCTCCTGTTGCCCGTTTGGAGGCAATTTGGATCCTTTTAGCATTTGCAATTGCTAAAGGGTTCAAATTCTACCAAATGGATGTGAAGAGTGCCTTCTTGAATGGAGTGATCGAGGAAGAAGTGTATGTGAGGCAGCCCCCAGGCTTTGAGAGTGAGAGATACCCACACCGAGTGTACAAACTCCACCGAGCTTTATATGGCCTAAAACAAGCACCCAGAGCGTGGTATGGTAGGTTGAGAGGGTTCTTGCTTAGCAAGGGGTTTGTGATGGGAAAAGTTGATAAGACGCTCTTCTTGCTGAGAAATGGCAATGATCTTTTAATCGTTCAGATTTACATGGATGATATCATTTTTGGTGGCTCTTCTCATGATCTTGTTGCCAAGTTTGCAGATGATATGAGCAGGGAATTTGAGATGTCGATGATGGGAGAGTTGCAGTTCTTTCTCGGGCTGCAGATCAAGCAAACCAAGGATGGGACATTCGTGCACCAAAGCAAGTACACCAAGGACATTCTCAAGAAATTTGACATGAGCGATGCCAAGCCGATGACTACGCCGATGAGTACGACCACAACTTTGGATGCGGATGAGGACGGAGAACCAGTGGACCAGAAGGAGTACCGGAGCATGATCGGCTCTCTCCTCTACTTGACGGCGACGAGGCCGGACATACAGTTCAGCGTGTGTCTGTGCGCTCGTTTTCAGGCTTCACCGAGGACCTCACATCGTCAGGCCGTCAAGAGAATTTTCAGGTATCTCAAGTTTACTCCTGAGCTGGGTCTTTGGTATTCTGCCGATTCCACTCTTGCACTTCATGGTTTTTCTGATGCGGATTTTGCTGGATGTCGTGTTGATCGCAAGTCTACTTCTGGTCAGTGTCAGTTTCTTGGATCGTCTCTTGTGTCTTGGTCTTCTCGCAAGCAGTCTAGTGTAGCCCAATCCACCACAGAGACCGAGTATGTTGCTGCTGCTAGCTGCTGTTCTCAGTTGCTTTGGATCACATACACTTTGAGAGATTTTGGCTTAGACATGTCCCATGTTCCACTTCTTTGTGATAGCACCAGTGCCATAAGCGTAGCCAAAAATCCTGTGCTTCATTCCAAAACCAAACATATAGAAGTGAGGTACCACTTTCTGAGAGATCATGTGGAGAAAGGAGATATTGAGCTTGCCCATGTTTCTACCCAAAACCAGCTTGCTGACATTTTCACTAAGCCACTTGACCAAGTTACCTTCACCCGCTTGCGAGGAGAACTTGGTGTGTGTGCGGTTTTCTGAGCTGAGTTTTGGAGGCTTCTCTTGTAGCATATGTATATTTTTGTACCATCTTTGTATCTTGATGTACATTTTTTCTTGCTTTTGTAACTTGATTTCATCTTTTGTATCATATCTTAGGATGAGCTTCTCCTATATGCAGTGATTGGTACAACTTGCTACATTTTAGAGTTTAGGCAGGCTGGCTAGGGATTGCTTGTATGGATGGCTATGCTCTTGATGGTTTTGATATATATTGTTTTGAGATAGTCTCTTTTTGAATTAAAATGACAAACTGAACTTAACCTTCTTCACCCATGAGTAAATGCCTTTGCATGTCTTGTTTGAGCCGAAATGGCTATATCTTGCTTAAGATCATGCTAGGGTGTGATATTCTTTTCAATTGGGTCAAAGACTTTTGTCATTGTAAATGTTTAGCCCATGCTTTATCTTGTGGAGGAGCATAAGCTTCTTTCTGTCGCAAAGACATTTCATGTACCATGCTTAAGTTGAAAAACTTGAAAAATGAGATGTCTATGCATGAAAGAAGAAAGTTGAGAAAAAGATTTATTTGCAGAAAATTATGCTCATGTCTCTATGCTTTCGCCATTGCACACACTTGCACACATGGGTGCTAAGCGGTTGCATGTTGTTTGCCAGAGAAGTCTCCCATGAGAAGTGAACACATGGCTCCGTGCTTTGACATGACATGAGGTAGAACTTGGGCTTTTATGATGATCTTTTGTCAAGAATGCGTGTCCTTTCATGATTTTGGTAAGATGAAGTTCATTTTTGCTTGAACAATCCATGGTTAGGACTTTGCTCATGTGGTGACATTTTTGATAAAACTACACAACTTGCTCATGGCTTTGTCAATTGGATATGTGTCTTCACCTTCTTGATGGCAATGCCCGTGTGACATGATGAACTATCTTGTTTGCCTTTTCTCTAACTTGTAGCATTTTGTATTGCTCATTGTATATTTGAGAAGCTTGTAGTTGTATTTTGTACATTTTGCCTTGATGTGTGCATTGTCAACAAGGGGGAGAATTTATGGAGCATTTTGCAAGGTGGAGACGTTGCTGAATCTTTGAGGAAGCTTTTGCTGTCGGAATTGTGTGAGAGATTGAAAGTTTTGCCCAAATGAGGTTTTCTGAAAATTTGCGAAGTTTCTGAGAGTTTGATCATTGGAATATCTTGCTGGGCATATTTGGAAGGTTTTCAAGTTGGAACGGCATCGCTGCGAGTTGGTTTGTGCAATTTTGGCATTTTCAACCTTGGTCATCTGCCAGGGGCGGTTTAACCGCCCCCCCTGGGCGGTTTAACCGCCCCTGTGCTGAGTGCACACAGTTTGGGAAAGATTGGTCCATTTTCGAGTGTTTTTCGCACGCACAAGTTCACTTGTTCAGGGGGAGTTGCATCTTTGCAGGGGGAGTGCTTTGAGTGTCCTGAAAAGTGAGTTGGAGGTTTTGAAGTTTGTGATTTGTGCTTTGTGCTTTTGCTCTTTTGCCGATGGTGTTGAGCCCTTTCGCTTCTTCTTGAAGGGTCGGCGTTTCTGGAGCTTTCTCTTGCAGAGTGACTTTGTTCTCGGCTTGATCTTGCTTTTAGTCACTTGCTTGAGTCTTGTTTTTGATTTCTTTTATATTTTCTTTATATCAATGGTTACTATGTGTGTGTTGTCAATGCACTCATCAAGGGGGAGATTGAGGACCCGGTGTGTCCGAGGACCGGTGGATGGTCGCTTCCTGGTGTGATGAGTGATTGACAACGTGGTGTGGATTGACGTTTCCCCACGCTCAAGTATTGCAGGTGTAGAATGCGGCTTGGTTGCATTGGTGCAGGTGAAGAACAGGCGCGAAAGGTCTTAGCCATGGCGGCCTCCGAGGAGCGGAGAGACAAGTAGGCTTGGTTCGAGGGACCCGATGGCCGGTGGATCAAGTGCGGTTCACATGCTGGCAAGAACGAGCAAGGGGACGTGGTTCCGGTGCGAGGTAGCGGCTCACAACCGAAGCTCGTACGCGGACGAGAAGCCGGCGCAAGGTAGCGGCTAACAACCGAAGTTTGCGTGCGGGGTTTGGTGATTTGGCCACAAAATCATCGGTGGACGGTTTCCCTTGGTTTGGGCCACAAAACCAAGGACCGAGGACTCGACGAGGCAAACTTGGGCAGCTGGACCGAGTGAGGCTGACAGGGGCGGTTTAACCGCCCCTGGGCTAGCCCAAGAACGGCGTCGAGGAGCTTCGATCCGGAGGACACGCGGCATGACTGCAAGGCTTGCGTCGGAGGGAAGCTAGCTTGCAGTGGAAGGTGCCCGAGCCGGAAAATATCTGAGATCAAAATGTCAAATTTGCCCCTGAGGGTTATGTATCACTTAGGGGTAGTTTTGTCTTTAGAGCACCACCACTTGGACTACTAATAGCCCTTCCCAGGGCTGGTGGCTGCTATCTCTTCTAGTTATCTCCTTAGGTTTTACTTTGAACTTGTTTTGCCCTTCATCCCCTCCACCTAGAACTACTTCGAATCATTCCTAGTTTGTACAGGTGAATTCATGGTTATGTGATGGAGTTTGTGCTGCTCATCTTTGTGCCATGATTTGATTTCCCGAGCTCCCTTTCCTTTTTCCATTTTCGTGGGTATTTTTGGAGCTATTTTTGGGGGATTTTCGTTCTTCTTGTTCTAGGGCGTTTTCTCTCGGATTTCTTTGGGGGATTCACGTATGAGTGCCTTGTGCCTCTTTTGCTGGTGATCCTTTGCCCCCAAACGCCGAGAATCGCTCTGGATTTGAGATTTTCGGGATGAACTCGAGGTCATGGTGTTCTTCGCGAGATCTGCGATTCCAGGAGTTGTACTGAGTTAGAGGCCGAGATCTTTTGGAAAAACACTCCACTGGAGGTCTAGATCGTCTGACCAAAATCTCGCCTCAAGAGCTCAAGCGGTTTGGGAGATCCACTTTTGTTTTGACTTTTTCCCGAGGCTCCCAGGCCCGGGCGGTTTAACCGCCCCCCTGGCCGGTTTAACCGCCCCCCCTGGGTGTGTTAGATCGAGTCGTGTTTCGGGTCGTTTTGGTGTTCGGTTCGTTCGATTCAAGTTCCGCTGCTTGTTTCTTGTTCCTAGGGTCAGTAGCTTGACAGTGGCTACGTGATCTTGGCAAGATTGCTCTCGGAGGTATCGGAGTTGTTTTGGGAGAATAGTCGGATCGGTTGGGAAGAATTTTTATCGGCTCCCATTCACTCCCCCCCTCTCTGGTCGCCGTTTCGGTCCTTCAGCCGCCGGCCAAGAAACGGCGGCGGGGGCGAGCCACAGGGCGAGCGCGGGCGGCGGGCTGTGAGCATGCGGCTCGAGGCGGGAAGGCGACGCGCCGGCCGGGGATGAGACGGCGGGGAGGGCACGAGCGGCGGGGCGAGCGTGGGCGGCGGAACGAGAGCGCGAGCGGCGGGTTGTGAGCACGGGCTCTAGGCGGGAGGGGTCGCGCCGGCCAGCGGGGATGAGACGGCGGGGGTGTGCGAGTGGCGGCGGGGCGAGCGCGGGCGGCAGAAGCGCGAGCGCGCGGCTCGAGGCGGGAGGGCACGCGACGACGCGCCGGGCGGCGGGGTGGTGGTGCACGGGGGTCGAATGAGGCATAGAAAAACTGCCGCCGGCCTTTTAATCAATGGAGGGGAGTTCCATTGCCACTGGCCAAGAAAACCGGCGGCATTGGGAAGCACAACCGTCTCCCTGCCAAGAAAACGGCCGCCGTGGGGCGAAAGGTACTGTGTGATTAGCAATTCATACGGTGCGTGTAGCAATTCAGCCACCGTATAAAATCGTACAACTTTTTTATTCATGTTTCATACTCTCGAGTTGGATATTAATGTATCTTGGTGGGGCAGTGATGATGTGGCTTCTTGAGATTTCAGAGAGTGGGGATTACTTATATAAGTTACTAGGTGATTCCCCGCGCGTTGCTACGGGATTTGAAAGACCTCGTAAAAATAATGCATTTGTAGAGTTATCCAAAGAGCTTTATGAGGTATCTCTTGATAAAAATTATAAACTTTTATGTTACTTTTGAATAGATAAAAAGAAAATAAGATATACATCTAATGAATAGAAAATGTGCACAAAGTTGGTCGGATAATTAGAATAATCCAAAATTCAAGATGATGTGTACCACATAAGTGAGAAATAACAATTAATATATCTTAGTTGGATATTAATGTGTAACTTAGTGGGAGGTGATGATGTGGCTTCATGAGGGTTAAGAGAAATCCTTAGTGGGCATCTCCTATATAAGTTATATAGATATAGATTACTTTGAACTCTGCTTCCAAACCATAAACCCCCAAATCTAATAAAATTATGAAGTCATTGCCAATCCCATAAAACATGAAACTATATATAGCACACAACATGAAAAACGGGACCCACTAACTCACAAGCTGGACAAACCAACTCACAAATAGGACCGACCAAATCATATGCTCACTAAATCTAATGAAATTATAAATTCAATTGATAATATTGTCTTTTATTTGTATCAAAACCAAAAATCAATGTAACATGGTACATCAATGTGTTAGGTATGGAGAAGTCATGGAATTTCTAAAACTAACATCTTATGTTTTGGCGTCCTTGGAACAACGCGGCAGCATCCGGTGCTATCCATGGTGGAAGTCACCGGATAAAACTACTGACCTAACATTGTTTCTATTCAGGTAAAAACATCAGACCGTATGAATCAGCATTCATCTGGTCCGCACCATCATGACGGCACCGGATAAAACGTTGTGCTTCTCAGCCCCTCCGCAACATCTACGTATGAATCAGCATTCATCCGGTCTGCACCATCATGACGGCACCGGATAAAACGTTGTGCTTCCCAGCCCCTCCACAACATCTATATATAGCACACAAGCGGGACCCATCATCTGAAAAAGGGACCCACCAAATCACAAGCAAGACACTCCATGTGCACTCGCTCGCCTCGCCGTCTCCGGCCGTCGCACAAGATTTTAGTCAAACATTGGGAATATAAATCACGAATACTCCCTCCGTACCAAAAAAAACATGCAATTCTAAGATTTCAAATTTGTCCCATAAAACATGCAACTATATATAGCACATAAGCGGGACCCATCATCTAAAAAACGGGACCCACCAACTCACAAGCAAGACCCCCAGCTCACAAAGCGGGACCCACCAACTGACAAAAGGGACCCACGTAGGGTTCTAGTGGGATATTGAGCAGGAGATAGAGGGGGGAGTCCTCTGGTAGGCTCGAAGGACGAGGAGATTGAGCAGAAGACACAGCTTCAGGGTGCGGGTGGTCCCGTAAGCCGTTGCCGCACTCGATCGCCGCACCAAACATACATTACAAGCCAAAGAAACGACCAAGGACTCAAAGAAGTGTGAAAGAGATTAGTTCGAAACGAAACCGTGAATATATCCGTTACGCCGTATTTTAATCGAACAAGAAAAACATATGTTCAGGCGATTTCACAAAACAGCATTACACATTCGTCCGCTCAAAGCACTTTAACCCGAGCGAATGAAAGGGTGCTTGTGCGCGAAGTTGTGAAGGAGGACCACCGGATGATAGGACGTTCGAGCGGTCCCATCGATAGTGGTGTCACCGGATGAATATGTGCAGCCTACATGTCCACAACAAGTGCCGAGATGAATGAACTTTTATCCGGTGCAATGTTGTCTGGGATCCCCGTATAAACATGTGGGCTGTGTAGCGCTGCGTCCTTCACGCATAGATCACACAGGATGAAGATGTCTTCATCCGGTCATCTCTTTTTCTTGCACACCGGATGAAGCTGTGGTAGATTGTTCCTGCGCGCGTCACACCAGATGTAGCGCAATTCATCCGCAGAAGTCTGTTGTACCAGGACAGTTTAAAATGGTGCCAAAGTAAAGTCACACACCACAACTGTTGTTATCACCGAATGAATAACAATTCATTCGGTGCTATGTTCTCTGTTTTCACCGTATAAACATGTGGGCTATAGCGCTGCAGCCTTCCTCTTAGATCACACAAGATGGATAGGGATTCATCCGCTCCTTGCTTTTGCTCCAGGACCGGATGATACTGTGGTCGATTGACTATGCGCACAGATAAAGAGCTATTCATACGTAGCATTCTGTTGTATCAGGACCGTTTAAAACGGTGCGAAAGGAACGTGACACACAACAACTGCCATTATCACCGAATGAACGACCATTCGTCTTGTGGACTTTACTCGGGCAGCGCTGTATAAAGCTGTGCTTTTGTAAACGTTGCACAAATCTGTGAGCGTATAAAATTTTTGTTTCAGATTTCAATTTTGAATATAAGTTAATATAGTAATGCAAAGAAGTTCCCGTTCATAGATTCTGAGGCAATTGATTGTTTACAATACACATGCATACAAAAATCAATTTATTTCAATAGTAGGTAATATTTTAATATCTAGCCATTGACAATTCTTGGTTCTCCATCATTGCGTGCCCAAGGCATTTCACCCTTTTTTATGCTTGCTTCTACATGTTGTATCTTATGTGGTAGATCTTGGAAGAGGTTCATTTCTTTGAACTGATTGTATTTTTCAACGTCCTCAACGCCGTCAACTCCAATAATATTTTGTTTTCCAGGGATCACAATGTGCTTATGTTTTTTAGAAGGGTCGAGTACATAAAAAACCTGTGCAACATGTGAAGCAAGTATCCAAGGGTCATCTTTGTAGCCAATATTCTGGAGGTCAACAATTGTTAGTCCAAAGTTGTCCACCTCAACACCTCTTGGGTGCTTGACCCATCTACACCGAAATATGGGGAACAGTATATTATCACCATAGTCTAGTTCCCATATATCATCTATGATGCCATAATATGTGATGGTTTGACCACTATTTTGAGACACACTTTTGTTGTCTTTTTTGGCAGTATAAAATATGTAGCCATTAATATCATAACCTTGCCATGATGTCACCTGAGCGGATGGTCCTGATGCCAATCTTTTTATTGTTCTTTCTTCTATGGTTTCCCCATCTGGTATTTCCTGTTCCATCAACCATTCGACGAATCGACGCTTGTGCTCCTTCATGATCCAATCGGGTGAGCGGCCATGACTTTCTGCTCTGACAATATCCAGGTGTCTTTGGATAAATGGTTCCATTAGTGTGAGGCATTGCATGACACTGTAATGTGCTAGTTTTATATCATTCATGTCCTTGTCGATGAATGTTTTCCTCCCCGCTGTGCCGATACCATCCAATCTTCCCTGATGAAGTGATTGTGGTAAACCAATTCCCAAGTTATCTTTCAGATAAGCCAGGCAACACTTGATGACTTCTTCTGTACTGTAACCCTCTATCATGCTTCCTTCAGGGTTTGCACGATTAAGTACATATCGGTTCAGGATTGACAAGAAACGCTCGTATGCCCACATTTCGTGTAAGTATAGTGGACCCAGTTTCCTTATCTGATCTACTATGTGAATCATGAGGTGTTCTGTGACGTCAAAAAAGTGTGGAGGAAAGCACATCTCAAGCTGCACCATGGTCTCCCTCATAAAATCCTGCAGTTCGTCCAATTCATCTTTGGCAATCACCTTCTGAGAAACTCTGTCGAAGAAGTAACACTACCGAGTGATCACCATCTTTACGTATACTGGCTTGATTGCCCTGATTGCAGTTGCAAGGAACACAGTTAGCATAACATGGCAATCGTGACAATTGTATCCAGTAAACGATAGACCGACACTAGTTTCTTGATGTTAGATGAGTAACGACTTGGCACTCTGATAGCCCGTAAAGACTCACATACTCCCCTCTTCTCGGCCAATGTTAAGTTGTAGCTAGCCGGGGGAAGTTCATATCTTCCATTCCCCACATCTATAGGGTGAAGATCATCTCTAATGTTCATAGCTACCAAGTCTTGGCGCGCCTTCAAGTTATCCCTTGTATCCAGTAAGAGCCCAATAATGTTTCCGAACACGTTCTTCTTCATGTGCATACCATCTATGGCATGGCAGACCTCTAGGTCCCCCCAATACGGTAAGTACTTGAAGAAAATTGACTGCTTCTTAAACGGCACGCCAACCATGGGAGCCTTATCTCTATTTTTCATCTTTCCATCTTTTGTCATCTTCCCATATTCAACCTCGATGTCCTTGACCATCTGAAAGACCGTGTGTCCGTCTGGTTTTGCAGGAGAAGGACCTATCACAGCATCGCGTCCAAATAATTGATGGAACTTCTTACCTCGGTACTTGTGTCCTTCCTCTAAGAAGCGTCGGTACCTAAGGTAAACTCCCTTTCTAGTCCCATCAAGGTATTGCCAAGCGGTTTCGTCGTCCAAGCATACTGTGCATGCCTTCTTTCCTTTGACATGCCCTGAAAGCACAAACAATGCCTGGTAATCATTGATGGTAACGAAGATCATGGCTCTTAGGGTGAATTCTTGCTTTGTAAAACCATCCATTATCTTGATACCATTGTTCCATAAATTTGCCATCTCTTCCAACAGAGGTTGAAGAAAAACATCAATATCTATGCCTGGTTGCTTTGGGCCCTCTATCAGTATGCATAGGAAAAGGAACTTTCGCTTCTGGCACAACCATGTCGGTAGGTTGAACATGCTCATAACGGCTGGCCATGTGCTGTGTGTGCTCTTCCTTTCACCAAATGGATTCATTCCATCTGTACTCAAAGCAAACCGAACATTTCTTGGATCCTTTGCAAAATCCTTATGCTTGTCGTCGAATTTCTGCCATTGGCTTGCATCGGCTGGATGGCGAATGTTTCCATCTCCCTTGATGCGCTTTTCAGAATCCCACCAGCACATCAGTTCGGCGTCCTTTGGATTTGAGAACAGACGCCTCAAGCGATCAGCCACAGGGAGGTACCAAACAACCATGGCGGGAATCTTTCTCTGCTTCCCGTCATCAACACCTACACAAGTGTCAGGTTCCTCATTGCAAGCAACACCCTTCCTCTTTCTTTTATTTTTATCAATTTGAACATTCTCCTCGTCCCCACAATAGCTAGCATTGTTTTTGTATTTTTTTGCTTCACATACCGGGCATTTGTCCAAATTTTTGAATGCTTCCCCGCGGTACAAGATACAATGATTTGGACAAGCATGAATTCTTTCCACACCCATTGTGAAGGGACTGATAAGCTTCTTTGCTCGGTAAGTGTTCTCCGGTACTTTATTAGGCTTTGGAAGCAACCATGCTAAGATACGCAGGAGTTCATTGAAACTAACGTCAGACCAACCATATTTAGCCTTTAGAATCAACAACTCGAGTATGAAGCGAAGCAAGGTCCAATGCCTAGGACAACCCTTTGCACACTCGTACACAGTTTCCTGAGCTACCTTTTTCAACGCCTCAACATTTTGTGTGCCTTTCGCACTGCCAACTAATAGTTCCGCTTTGGTATGATGCAACAAGTGACCCAAGAAATCGCTGTCCTCTAATTCATCACAACTACTGCCATCACCAGCTTCATCCCCAACAATGTCCTCTACACCATCATCCCCACCAATGTCCTCACCTCCACTGACTCCATCACCACCACTTCCAAAGTCAAGACCATCATCCATTTCGTCATCCTCTAAACCATAATCTTCATCATAACCCTGGAAATAGCTGTTCATGGCTTCAGCGTCTAGGCTAATGTCTTGTAACAGGTCCACAACGTCAGTATCCTTCTCACCATGGTATGTCCATAATGTGTAATCCTTCATGAAAACATTCACCATCACATGTGATCGGATTGTAACCAAGTCGTTGAAAACACGATGGTTCTGACAGATTTTGCACGGGCAACGTATATTGTTTGTACTCTCATCCCTTGCATTATTCTCTGTGACTCTAAGAAACTTGTCAAGCTCTACACGAAAAGAAGTACCGTGCCTCGATATATTGTACATCCATGACCGATCCATCTTCTAACCTTAAAAAATAATTAAACATGTAGATCCATCAAAAATAAAAATTAGACACATCCATGACAAAAATATTAGACATTAGATGATGTTAAAGTTGAAAATGGAAGAAACAAATGCACGCTTGTTATTAAAAACACAAATATCTCCTCCATGGCTTTAGCAATTTCCTCATACATGAATGAGGCTTCAAAGTCAAAATTGAAGCAAATAAATGGAAGAATCATCTTCCCCTACTTTACTCACCTTGTTACATACTCAAGGTTGAGCCAAATTGGGGTCCAAATTGGCCATGTACTACCATGAAGATCTAGATCTAGGTAGAGGTAACACAAACCCTAATTGAGTCTAATCAATGCAATAAGCTCAAAAATAGTCATAGGATAAGTATCAACTCACCTCCTAATGAGGGGATTGTTCCTCACCTTTTTTTGGAAAATTTGGGCAGCACCTCCCTCTCTTTTTAGGGTTTTGAGTGCACCTGGTCGGGTTGGGGAAGAAAGGCTCAGTTTTGTACAGTGGAGGAGTTTTAGGGGCGGGTCATAGGGCGACCCGCTCCTGCTATTGTATTTTCAGGGGCAGGGCATGGGGTGACCCCCCCTGGAAAGTGTACCATCTTTAGGGGCGGGTGATCCCACGGTCCGCCCCTGCTAATGTACATTTTCAGGGGCGGACGATGCAGTCACCCGCCCTTGAAAATGATAGCCGTTTCCAGGGGTGGTTGACCCCATGCCGCGCCCCTGGAAACCGTTCTCTAGGGGCGGCCCGTAGCTACAGTACCGCGCGCCCTTTTGTAGGGGCGCGTTGCCTTTTAGTCCGCCCCTAAAAAAACACCTGGCTCCTACAAATGTTTTCTGTAGTAGTGATGGAGAATGTGAAGCGAAGACCGAAGATGACCACAACAGCAGAATCGGAGGTGCTCTAGCAAGCAAGACTTGCAGAGGTAATTAACCGGGTGCTTTCCGAGGCCCCGGGAATCAGAAGACCACATCGCCCAAGTCAGATCTCCGCCAGCAGGCTACGGAGCGTGTATTTGTAAGAGGAACCTATATTTGTATTTTTATTAAATATGAATAAAATATGTGTTCCCTTTTGTCTATTTCTTTTTGTGTACTTAGTACACTGGCACGCCCGCACTTTATTTTCCGCCGTGTGCTAGAGAAAATGCCATGTAAATTTTCTCTCAAACAACGGCTAGAACCATTGAAGAGGCATATTCATCTACTAATGTTGACTATTGGAAGGAAGCAGTGAGGAGTGAGATGGATTCTATTATATCTAATGGTACTAGAGGTCGTTGAACGTCCTTATTGGCGCAAACCCGTAGGATACAAGTGGGTGTTCAAGAAAAAGTTTAGGCCAGATGGTACAATTGAAAAGTACAAGCATAAACTTGTGGCCAAGGGTTATACCCAAAAACAGGGAGAGGATTTCTTGACATTTATTCACCAGTTGCTCGATTAACCATAATTCGAGTGTTACTTTCCTTGGCAACTTCTTATGGTCTTCTTGTTCATCAAATGGACGTTAAGACAACTTTCCTAAATAGAGAGTTGGAGGAGGAGATCTATATGGATCAGCCAAATAGGTTTGTAGCAAAAGGTCAAGAAGGAATGGTGTGTAAATTGTTGAAATCTTTGTATGGTCTCAAGCAAACACCAAAACAATGGCATGAGAAGTTCGATAGAACTTTGATATCTGTTGGCTTTGTTGCAAATGAAGCTGACAAGTGTGACACCCTTAAAATTAATAAGGATTATTTAATTAATTATTAGATTAATTATTAAGCTTATTAGATTATTATAGGTTAGAATAAGAATTTCTAGGAATAATAAAATACAAAATAATAGGAAAATAAAATAAAGTTCTACAACTCGAGTGCTCTATAAGGATGGAAATAGCATCGGAAGCCCTAGGTTTAAATTAAAAGAAGTTGGTTCAAAAATCGAATTCAAAAACCCTTTCAAAACCCCTTAGAAAAATAAGAAAGAAATCCTACGCTGGTGGGCCGGCCAGCCGCGGCCCAGATTTCCTAAAGTCTAGCCTAAGCCCCTCAACTCTTCCCTTGGTACAAACCCGCGCGGCCCAGCCTGGTTCCCACCTCCTCTTCAGCCTTCCCCCGCGAAGTTCGCAAATGCCCCCTCAACTCCTCTCCCCGGCTCATCTCCGTGCGATGCGGCCCGGCCCACACCGCCGTCGTCGTCTTCCTTCTCCCTTCTCCGGTTCTTCTCCCCTCCCTCATTTCTCCGGCGCCGACGCCGCCGCGTGCCCATGCCGTCGCCCTGACCCTTCTCGCCTCGTGGCAGCCGCAGACCGGCGCCACGCCACCAGCTCCACTACTTGCTTGCGTCAGGGAGGCCATCCCGGCACGGGAGCCCCCTCCTCCTCTATCTCGCAGCTCCCGTACCACCGCCGCCGTCGCTCGATCCACTTCCTCCGGCCAGGATAGACCCGACAACGGCGTGCAGGGCGTGTGTCACCACCACGCGAGGCCACCACACATGAAGTGCGGTGCCGACGTCCCCTCCCCGGCCATCTGCACGAAATACTGCGGCAGCTCGGGTCGAGCGCCGGCGAGCTCGCCGCGCCATGCGTTGCCGCCCCGCCGCCCCACTGAGCCCCCAGGGAGCACCGTCGGGCTATAAATAGCCCTGCGCGTGCCCCGGATGGAGCTCACCCTCACCACAGCACATCGCACCGCCACCACGGCCACCATTGCGAGCGCGAGAGCGCCGCCGTGCTGCTCCAGTAGTCCCGCCGCCGCCAAGCCCCTGGACCCCCTTCCGACCGCCGCGGAACCGCCCAGAGCACCCCGTAGCGCCCAAGGCGTGTAGCAACGTGCTCCGTAGGACGCTCGCACCTTGGACGAGCGCCGCCCGAGCTCCGCCGCAACGCCGTGAAGCCGTCGACCGTAGCCACCGCCGCTCCGGTCACCCCTGCGTCTGCCACCCACGGTAAGCACTTCGCCGACCACCACCCTGCCTCCCTGCCCCCTTTCTCCCCTCTCCAATGCCTAACCGAGCCACGGCCAGTTGCCGTGCGCGCCGCCGTGCTCCGGCAAGCCGCCGGTCAATTTCGGTCACTCTCCTTCGCACCTGCGCGTATCGGCGTGCTCCACACTACCCCGCGGACGCGCTCCACCCACCACTAGAGGCCCAGAGACCCCCAACCCGAGTTTCCCCTCTCCACGGGCCGCCGCTCGTACTCCGGCAAGCCCGTGCCGTCACACCTACCACCAACCCTCAACGTGTTCATCCTTACCATGTCCGCCGTGTTTCCCTGAGCCCGTAGGTGCCCTCGCCGCCGCGAGAGCTGCCCTGTCGCCGCCGGCGGCGAGCCCTCCGGCGAGTCTCCCCTGCTGCCCCTCCGCGCCGCCGTGAAGTGCGGCAGCCGCGTTGGCGCCCGCGTGGCAGCCACGCCAGCGCGGGCCCCGCCTGCCAGCCACCCACACGGCCACGCCAGCCGCCACCTCCCCCTCTTTGCCTTGCGTACGCTCGGTCCAGTGGACCGCAGGCTCACGTGCCGCATGGTCCACGCGCCCACGCCTCTGGTCCATAGCACAGTGGAGCGCGGGCTGGCGCCAGTGCTGGCGTCAGCCGGCCCCACTCGTCAGCCGCACAGACACAGGGAAAAATGCTAGGTACACCCGGCTTAGTGCACCCAAAGAGGTATTTCTCCAGCTTAGAAATTCCCAAAAATTCCCAGAAAATACCCAAAAATACTAGGGAAAATAATAAGCTATTTAGTACCATCCAAATTATTTATACCCATTTCTAGGGCTTAGAATTAAAAGGATCCTTTTTCAGCCTATAGAAAGCCTCTGTTAGCGTACCCCGGTTTATGCCCAATGCAAAATAAAACCCCATAAAGAGCCAATAAATTCCTAAAAATATTAGATTATATTCTAAGATTTTTCATAAAGTTAGATTCCCTAGAAACCTTTCTTAAGCCTAGAAGTAATTTATTGCCTTCCACCGACGTTTTCCAAACCCTGCAAAGACCCTGAGACACCTCGCGAAAACCTTGGCAATCCACTCCGAAACTATCCTAAACCTAGGAACCTGCCATGATAAGCCCTTTCATAACTAAATCCACATGATGTGATGATTGACTTATTTTCATGCTTATTTAGGTACTTCACCGGGAAACTTCAGGACTCTAGCTTCCGGTGAAGACTACCATCGTATCGTATCAGGCAAGTATTAGCAATTTCCTTGCTCATATTAATCAACTGCATTAATATGCTCTACTCCTTACTTAATGTCTGTAGTTGCATTGAGAATTAGCCACTCAGATACCCCCAACTACTAAGACACTACCTAGTGCCAGAAACCCTGGTTGCGAGAGGCACCAAGGGGGAAGAAGATGCGAGGTAGGGTGGATAGTCTCGGAGGAGCTCCTGTCCAGAGGCCTACCTTGGTCGCTTAAGGACCAGTTCTTGGGAAAGTCTTTCCAACGCCATGTACGGCTATATGGGCCAAAAAGGACATAGCCTTCGGGAATGCCCTGTAATGTGAGGCCTCGACTCACACTCCACCAGCTACCTTTGGCAAAGCTACCCCAGGGGCCACGGTGGGCAACGGAAATGCTGGAGACAGCCCCAGACAGAGGGCCGGGACTGGTCGGCACGGGTCGCATGTGACAGGGCTGGTAGGGCCCATGGGCGATGCATGCCCAATTTATATGATGCATCCATACCCGGGTTAGTGTCCTTTTGTGGACGGTTATGCGATCCCTGTTTAGACCCCAGTAGCATCCGTGGGTAGACCCAGATGGAAGCTTTCCAGAGATGGACGCCAATGGATAAGAGTCCCGTAGGGTGGCCCTGCCGTTGGCCACGGGAGGGTCACCTGACCGTATAGTTTCAAGAGTACAAACCTCTGCAGAGTTACCCAATCTATCGATAGCCGTGGCTCTCGGTTATGAGCCCGTCTGGTTAAAGCTCCCACATATTAGCCAAGAATAACCCATAGGAGTAATAATAATGAGATGATGGTGACTGCAGGATTGACATAAGGATCCGGGCCAGAATCACCGGGGACTGGTAGGGAGGTTCTTGCCCCTCTAGGACCCAACACCGACTCACTTAATCACTTGTCAACTAATAATGCATGTTTTTACCTTTTGATTGTTAAGTACTTGCTGAGTGCGGTGGTACTCAGACTTGCTTGTGAAATCTTGCAGCTCTATCGGAAGGCTTCCCTCCCTTCATCGGCACTGCAAGTCATCCCGATCAGGTCGTAGTTCCGATCTTCATTTTTCAAATCTGGTTAGCCGTTGCCAACTCTTATGCAATTAATGTTTTCCTTTACCAGGAAATGACACTATTTCATGCTAGGTGGGCCCGCCGAGTGGCGGGGCCCACAACAAGTGTGTATACTATCGCTATGGTGGGGAAGAATGAGTGATCTTGTGATTGTATGTTGATGACATACTAATTCTTAGGACAAGCCATAGTGTGATTAAGAAAGTCAAGAAATTTTTATCTCAAAATTTTGAGACGAAAGATTTAGGAGAGGCTGATATTATTCTAAACATAAAACTAGTAAGAGAAGGTGATGGTGGGGTTACACTTTTGCAATCCCATTATGTGGAAAAGGTTCTAAGTCGCTTTGGGTATAGTGACTGTAAACCTGCTCTAACACCTTATGATGCTAGTGTGATTCTATGGAAGAACAAAAGGATGATGAGAGATCAGCTGAGATACTCTCAGATCATTGGCTCATTGATGTATTTAGCTAGTGCTACGAGGCTTGACATCTCATTTGTTGTGAGCAAACTAAGCCGGTTCGTTTCGAATCTGGGAAATGAACATTGGTATTCTCTAGAAAGAGTAATGCGCTATCTAAAAGGCACCATGAGCTATGGCATTCACTATACCGGGTATCCAAGGGTACTAGAGGGTTATAGTGATGCAAATTAGATCTCTGATACTGATGAGATAAAATGCACAAGTGGATATGTGTTTACATTTGCAGGTGGTGCTGTTTCCTAGAAGTCTTGCAAGTAAACCATCTTAACAAGGTCAACAATGAAAGCAGAACTTACAGCATTAGATACCACCATCGTTGAGGCTGAGTGGCTTCGTGATCTCCTAATGGATTTGCCGACAGTTGAAAAACTAATATCGGCAATTGTAATGAACAGTGATAATCAAACGGTGATTATCAAAGTGAACAGTTCAAAATACAATTTGAAGTCATCAAGGCATGTAAAGAGGCGGTTCAAATTTGTCAGGAAAATGAGAAACTCTGGAGTGATAGCCTTGTAATATGTCCAAACAGCTAAGAACCTAGCAGATCGATTCATAAAGGGTCTTTCACGTAGTGTGATAGACAATGCATCTATAGAATTGGGCTTGAGACCCACATGAGTCATTTCATAGTGGTAACATGTTTTATGTGATCGGAGATCCCGTAAAGTAGGATGGTGAAACAAACTATGGATTGATTGAGAGAACAGAACCTTTGTAAAAGGCTCATTCCAATGAGGTGCATTTCTCTTCTTATCTGTATGGCAGGTTGGTCTATAACTTAATGTGTTCTAAGTGGCTTCTTTGAAACAAGGGAGTTGTTTCTTTGAAGCAAAGATATTGTCCTACAGAATATTTTTAAAGGAACACACCTATGTGAGTCTGACTACTGGTCACAGTCTATGAGATTGGATGATCTCTAGAAACTCATGAAAGGACTGGAGTATTACTTATACGCTCCAACACAGCGGAGATGCTTTTGCAGCCTTGTATCAGTTCAAGGCATAGTTCATTGTTCAGTTGTGAATAAGTGTAGCCTTAGTTCTAGATGGATGTTGAATTTAACAGTCTCCATTGAAACACTGGTATATCAAAACAATAGAGGAATTGAGAGCATTTATTATGTGCCTTAAAATATTTGGTGGGGATTGTTGGATTTAATTGTGCTAGGCTCATGATAATTCAATTAAATCAAAATAATATTACAAGGCACATCTTAAATGCTAAGTAGTAGAGAAGTTCAAATTGAACTTATATGGAAAGTTCAATGAACTTGATCGAGAAGTTCGATTTGAACTTGTATAGCAAGTTCAATGAACTTGATCGAAAAGTTCGAATTGAACTTGATCGATAAGTTCGAATTAAACTTGACACTCTTGATCGAAGGGTTCTGGAACCGACAAGAGGTGTTGTATGGATCAAGTTGGTTTACTTGAGAGTCAAGTAAGCAAAGGCATGTTCAATGAACGTAATGGAGGAATTCAAATTGAACTTGCATGGCAAGTTCAATGAACTTTATAGAGAAGTTCGAATTGAATATGATTATCAACAAAAGATCAACTTGATGACCAAGAAAATATCTCTTGTTCTAGGGGTCATCTTCATCTATAAATAGATGATCCCTCTTACTACTTTGAAAAGTAACATACACTAGTTCCTCCTCTCAAGGCTCGCACTCTTGTTCCTCCTGTTGTTGCTGCGTTTCCACACATTCCCATCGCGACTCTCTGCAGCACAGATCTTGCGAATGCAGGCCTCCGAAACCAGGCCTCTCTGAGATCCTGCTCGGAATAGGCGGGTGATCAGGTTTTTGGGGAGCGCACAACGCGACTGCTCACTCGTTAACTACTACCGGAAGGCCGTCCAAGGGACTGCACTGCACCGACTAACAACTGCATCGAATTAGATTGACTACATCGAACAAGCTCAACCGACTAGCATGTCTAGTCTAGTTGGGAACGGCGCATCCGGTGCCTGGGGCACTGGCCCCATCTCTGGGTACACCCTAAGCCTTTTCTGGTTTCAGTTCATGTTAAATGGTGTTTTAATCATGAACATGTGCACTTACTTTGCTATGACAAGATCACTAATCAACTTCATGATTTATCTGCTATATTTTGAAATTAAAATGTAGAATCAAAATGTACCATGTAATGCCTAATTCTCTAACAGAATCAACATATCGAAGGTAAAAGGTACATTGCAAAGGTGGGCCAACCTTATGCAGTCCAATTAATTAAGCTTACCTCGAGTGTTTTTGTTACTTCAAGGTTAAATCTCGAATCTGCTGCAATTTTCAGAGGTAAATCAAACTGCGACGGCATTAGCATCAGTTCGAATCCTGCAATGCTCACACAAAAGCTACAAGAACGACATCTGAGAGGGATGGTTTCTTCCTCTGCTCTGTTTAAGTGTGTCAAACTGTAGCGAATTTGCAAAAATAAGACAACAATTGCTTGATGCCACTACTGGAGAATTGGCTATTAGCACCGGTTGGGAACCCCCCTTACCACCGGTTTCTCAACCGGTGCTAATCTTTCGGTGCTAAAGGGGTGCCCCTTTAGGCCCGGTGTTAAAGGTTTTGCGCGTCAAAAAAATTAAATCCTCCTTTCTCGCTCCTCTCTTTTCTTTTCCCCATCGCATATTTTTGTTTCTCGGTTATTGTTCTTCAAGAACTCGCTTGAATCAAGAATCGAAAAGGAAAAGAGAAACAACGATTGACTCACTCACATCAAATCCAAAATTACAACATCCAAGATCTACAAAATTTACAACAAGTAACCATGTCACACAAGATTGACTCACAAAATTGGAACAATTTTAACTAAAATTGACTCACGACGCCGCCGGGGTCGGGACACCGTCGACCACCGCCGCGGCCTTCCCCCCGCGTGCGCGCCCGTCCGCCGCCCGCCTGGCCGCCGCACGCGCGCGCTCCCGCACAGCCGCTGCCGCGGCCTGCCCGCCTCCACGCGCGCGCAGATGCCGCCGCCCGCCTGGCCCCCGCACGCGCGTGAGCGCCCGCGCGCAGCCGCCGCCACGGCCTACCACGCGCACGCGCACCTCCACGCGCCGGCGGCCTGCGCCCCGCGCGCCCTTGCCTGCAAGAGAGAGGACGAGAGAAGTGAGGAGAAGAGAGAAAAAGGAAAAGGAAGAAGTGAGGAAGACAAAAGAAGGAAGAAGCGCTCGGTGCCCGCGCTGCCAGACTCCTCGGTCTGCTCGCCGCTTTAGCACCGGGTGGTGCCCAAACCCGGTGCTAAAGCCCATCCATCAGCACCGGGTGTACCCACCAATCGGTGCTAATATTAGCACCGGGTGGTGATGGATGGGCTTTAGCACCGGATTTTGCCACCAACCGATGCTAAAACCTTTCTACCTTGTTCGTGTCTTGACTTTCAGGCTCCTAGCCATTGGACCCGGTGCTAAAACCCGATTAGCACCGGGTTCAAAAATGACCGAGGCATTTGAAAGGGGACGGATAGCTCATTCTCTGCTAGTGTGCGTCCCTGAGAGATTCATATGAATACAAGTGGAATTATTGAATATACTGAAAGCCTAGTATCCTTATTTCCTGATTCCTATCCAGCACGGACATCTGTGAGATACTCATCTCAACTCGAATTTGCTCCCCAACGCATGAACTTTCCTAATCCAAGAATGACCTCCAGGATTGCTTACCATCGTCGATGCAGATGGATAGAACCATCGAATGGGTAATGGCTTCCTTGGTCCTGGGTGGATCTACGCAGGCCAGCTTGACTCCTGCCGGAACAGCACCACCGCGCGCTGTATCTCCGTCCCGTCCCCAGACGTCCGCTCTCGCTACGGGGCCGTGCTTCACGCATCGGCCGTACGCGTGCAGCGCCTCTGGGAGACGCATGCGGCTACGAGGGTGAAGAAGTCCGCATGAGCAGGCAGAGGCGTGGTGTTATGCTTCTTGTGCAAACGGGCTTGAGCCTGGCTGGCTAGCTCATTGAAGAGTGGAGCTAGCAGCCAGGTTTCGATTCCCTGTTGGCACAGAATTAAGCCTTCTTAAGGCCGGGGGCTAGTCCCTATAGTCGTTTTTTTTTATATCCGTAAAAAAAAACTCACAATTGCATTCCGGCCTAATGGGTCACCCACAAACCGTATAAAATTATAAACATATAATATTAAAACAATTATAGGTGAACCAGAAAATAAACCGTAAAAATCTAAATCATTTCATAATATCAAACCAAATATAGCATAATAATTTATCAACATAGATTAGAAAATAGTTGCAGAATAATTTCTCAACGTTAATTAAAAAAAAGTTTAAGAAATATAGCCGTTTCAAACGGCTATAGCTTCCACCCACCCGCCCAGCGATGGCGAAAAGCGGGGCCAGGAGCTTTTCGCCGTGTGAAACGGCTATAGCCGTTTGAAACGGCGAAAAGCCCTGCAACGCCGCCACGTGGCCTGTGCGGCAACCTTTCGCCGGTTCAGACGGCTATAACCGTTTCATCCGGCGACATAAGACCAAATCTGCTAATTTTTGGGTCAGGTATTTATTTTTGAAAAATTGAAAAATATAAAATATAAAAATAAAAAAAAATCGCCCCTTGCAGTACGATGGCACGTGCTCTGATGGCCCAGCGCCGCCTAGCCCAGCCCAGTGAAGTTAGCCTATTTAGCCCGTGTTTAGTTGATGAAAAGTTTTTGGTGAAAAGATTTCGGGTATTGATTTTACTAATTTAGGAGTAGTAAATGTGGACGAAAAAGGTGAAAAGTTATATGGATAGGTTGGAAATCTCGAGACGAATCTAACGATGGTTACGGTAGCATTACTATTGCAAATAATGGATTAAGTAGGCTCATTAGATTCGTCTCGCGATTTACAACCCATCCATATAACTTTTCACCTTTTTTCGTCTACATTTAATACTTCATGCATTTAAGATTCTCCTTTATGTGATGGGTGAAAAGATTTCGACTGAGAACTAAACAAGTGTTTAATCCGATGTGGGCTATGCCTGCAGCTCAGCCCCGGGCCTACCTATTAGCGGCCAGCAAGCCCAGCGACGGGAGCAAGCAGCAAATTTGGAAATTAAAACAAAAAAATTGTAGCGCACTTAGTTATCGAACATTTGACGTCAAACTAGAGCTACACATCCCTTACCACAAATATTCAGAAGTGATGGTTTTTAGTAATGAAATATTTTTATATTATGTATAGGTTCGAATTTGTCATGCCTCATTGGATTTTAAAGAAAAAAAAAAGAAAACCGCACACTAAGGGATCGAACCTACAACCTCAGGTGTGGCAGGCGCATGACTAGCTCAGTTCTGTAGAGAGTCTAAAGTTATCTATATAACTTATATAATTGGTCTCCACTAGAGATTTCTCTCATCTCTCATGAAGCCATATGATCACCTCCCACTAAGATGCACTAAAACCCCACTAAAATGCATTAATTGATATTTCCCTCGTGTGGTGCACATCATCTTGAATTCTCAAACGTGAATTTAAATCTAAAAATTAGATGACGGGAAATTTATAAAGCATGAAATTGGCTGATCAGAAACTTTTACCTCACTTGCATAGTTAGTTAATATTGTAATACTACAAGTACTTCATCGTGATATGATTTTTAGCAAGCACTAATAGTGGGTTTGAAAGCAATAACATAGAAACCAGAAATAACAGTTTTTAAATAACGAAAAAAAATCTGGCCTCTATCAACTTGGTGCACATTTTCTACTCATTAGATGTATGTCTTATCCATTCAAAAGTAACATAAAAGTTTATGGTTTTCATCAAGAGATAGCTCATATGGCTCTCGGGGTAATCTCTACAAGTACACCATTTTTACGTGCAACTTAACAGCCATAATGATTCATTGTTTATCGAAAACTCTTTCAAATCCCGCAGCAACGCGCGGAGAATCACCTAGTATACTATACCTCCTACCACGTGGCGCTAGCTGTTGATGAGCCTCGCAGACGCGAGGACCAATAATATCATGCCACGTGGCGGCGCCGCTTGACAGCCATATGAATAGTTCACTTTCTCTTTTTAATCCATTATTAAAACTTGTAATTGATATTTCTCTCCCATAAGAACTCCAAATTTATTATTTTTTCTAAAATCGCTCTCTTTCATTTGGTGGTGTCTATATGTATCTTAATTCTATTTGTTAGATATTTTTCATATGGTTTATTTCCTTCTGTCAAATAGAAAATAGAAAAACATATTTTTTATAACAATTGCAAATGTAATTTTATATTTTCTAATATTAAGGTGAACATAAGTTTGTCTCTGAATTTAAGATGTATACGAATTCAAAAAATGCTGGAGATATGCAAACTTCAAAGTTTGACTTAGTTATAAGAAACTATTTGTGAGATGTATTTATTTGTGAATAATGTGTATACCCACTTTATTAAAACTATTTGACACTTTTATGCAAAGATTATGGACATAAAATGTGATGTAATGTCTGTTTTAAGAATTTCATGACAAAATTTATATATTATTATAATTTGGAGATAGACGGTTGAATTATATCTAACAAACAATTGAATTCTTCGTATACATTTAGGACATGGACTATAATAGAATATATGAGTCTAAATATAAATTTTAAATTGTATTTAATTTTTTGAATTTTATTGGAGATATATTTAGTTCAATTTGGATACTTCCGATAAGTACGTAGAAATCCATTTAAACTATAAAAAATAGTGAATCAGTTCTGAAATTTTAAAAACTCCTAAACAACATATATGTAGTCTATTTCATGTAAAACATGTTTAGGGTATTTGAGATAATTTAACTTGACAAGTTTTTAAATTTAAATGTATTTCTCTGTTTAAGTAAGAAAATAGTTAATGATTTGGTTAAACAGGCTGAGAAATTAGGGCTGGGTTGTTTTCTGCTCTGGTCTGACTGCTTCTGACTGTTTATGTTTGATCCAACAATCGAAATTGAGCCTCACATGCATAAAAAGGTCTGCCCGAGCCTCCTCTGTAACCCTAGCCGCCTCTCCACTCCCGGCGCCTCCCTCTAATGAATTTCTCCATCTCCTTAGATTTGCAGCCATCGTCTGCTCTCCTCCGCTCCTCCATCTGTCTCCATCCATGGCTCCACCTCCACGCCTTCACCCAAGGTAGCGGCAACCTCCGATCAGCACGCCGCTCTCATTCGTGGTCCTGTTCGCTTCATTCGTGGTCCTAGGTGTGGTGACGGCGACGCGCTCAAGTCGTTCCTCCTGGCTGCCGCCGCAGAGTCCCCTCCGACGTCGCTGACCAAGCATGGCATACGCCTCTCCCCTACCCGTCGCTCCTCCTCACCACCTCCGGCGCGGCATCCCACCTGCTCGCCCGAGTGCGGTGGCTCGTGCGGCCATGTCCTCCTACAACGCGCACCTTATCCGCGAGAAGGTCGTCGACCGCTTCGTCGACATCCTCAAGAGCTATCGAGGAGAAGTTCTCCTCGATTAAAAAATATTTCTATTACATCCCACATTTTAATCCCTCCACCATTACCTATTTATAACACTAGGACGGCCGGTGCGCTACGCCGCGCCTGCATAGGTAGCACGACTGTTCTGTGTGCACGTGCTGCACCATTTGCTCGGGATGAGCAAAGTCTAGGTTTGGGGGGGCGTGTTGGCGGTCGATATCCATGACTTTTACTGCCAACATTTCTCCAGATTTCATGCTCATATAGTCATTTATACTAATGAGTTCCACAAGTTTTGTGCAATTTGTGAGCGAAGGAACAAACAGGAAAAAACAGGAGGCCAAACTGGCACAGGGCCAGGCTGGCCTGGCCCTGCCCAGGCCGACCGGCCCCCTTCTGCCTCTTCTGGCCACGGTTTTGATCCACAAGCTATCTAACACACCAAGGATGACCATGAGCCGTGAGTTTGATGTCGGTTTGATCCGAGGACCCGAAAGGCCTAGCCATGGATTGGAGGGTCCACCTACCTTGGATTCTCGAACAACCTCAACTCAACGCAACCAAAACCGCCTCAAGGGACAACATGCAACCGTTGATGAGCGAGTCGGTGCAACGGAGGGCCGAGAGGGGCCAGGGCCAGGCCGAACGGCCTCCCCTAGGCCGGCCGGCCTCCAACTGTTGTAACTGTCGCTAAACCAGCAACTACCGACCTCAGGACATCATCAGGAGCGTCCACAAGAAAGATTGCGCCAGATGGCAGAAATCACAGGCCGAACGGCCTCCTTCATGCCGGCCGGCCTGGAAGCATGGCCTCTACGCTTGATCTTTCGCGTGGATGCTAAGCAGGAGGTGTGCATCACTCCTAAGCAGGATTTCACCCTTGGGGGCTATAAAAGGCACCCTTCACCTCCACACAAGACACCATCCATTGGAGAGAAGAGAAGGCTCAAGATGTAGTCCATTATTATCTTAGAGTAGAGTAGAGAGAGTAGTGGGTGAGTGCTTGGGTGACAGCCAAGCGTGTAGAGGGAGTTCGGGAGTCATCTCGGCCTTCCCACAACATTGTTTCACCCCTGAGGAATAAAGCTTCAGAGATATCTTCAGTAAGTTCCTCGGTCTCTTGCCTTAGTACCTCGCTAATTTACTCTTTACTTTCAGCAATTTATCTTGGCTATCTATGATCTGCGGGTACCTGAGTCTGCGCGAGTGACAGCGACTCTTGTTTGGGGTTTCCTCTATAGCCCTTCGCGTTGGGTGGAGGTCAGTGGCTGAAAGCTTAGGCGTGGTTGAGGACCCAGTGTGTCCGAGGACCGGTGGATGGTCGCTTCCTGGTGTGATGAGTGATTGACAACGTGGTGTGAATTGACGTTTCCCTTGGCTCAAGTATTGCAGGTGTAGAATGCGGCTTGGTTGCATTGGTGCAGGTGAAGAACAGGCGCGAAAGGTCTTAGCCATGGCGGCCTCCGAGGAGCGGAGAGACAAGTAGGCTTGGTTCGAGGGACCCGGTGGCCGGTGGATCAAGTGCGGTTCACATGCTGGCAAGAACGAGCAAGGGGACGTGGTTCCGGTGCGAGGTAGCGGCTCACAACCGAAGCTCGTACGCGGACGAGAAGCCGGCGCAAGGTGGCGGCTAACAACCGAAGTTTGCGCGCGGGGTTTGGTGATTTGACCACAAAATCATCGGTGGACGGTTTCCCTTGGTTTGGGCCTCAAAACCAAGGACCGAGGACTCGACGAGGCGGACTTGGGCAGCTGGGCCTGTGTGGGCTGACAGGGGCGGTTTAACCGCCCCCCAGGGCCGGTTTAACCGCCCCCCTGGGCTGGCCCAAGAACGGCGTCGAGGAGCTTCGATCCGGAGGACACGCGGCGTGACTGCAAGGCTTGCGTCGGAGGGAAGCTAGCTTGCAGTGGAAGGTGCCCGAGCCGGAAAATATCTGAAGACCAAATGTCAAAATTGCCCCTGAGGGGTATGTATCACTTAGGGGTAGTTTAGTCTTTAGGACACCACCACTTGGACTACTAATAGGCCCCTTCAGGGCTGGTGGCTGTTATCTCTCTAGTTATCACTTTAGGTTTTACTTTGAACTTGTTTTCCCCTTCATCCCCTCCACCTAGAACTACTTCGAATCTTTCCTAGTTTGTATAGGTGAATTCATGGTTATGTGATTGAGTTTGTGCTGCTCATCTTTGTGCCATGATTTGATTTCCCGAGCTCCCTTTCCTTTTTCTATTTTCGTGGGTATTTTCGGAGCTATTTTTGGGGGATTTTCGTTCTTCTTGTTCTAGAGCGTTTTCTCTCGGATTTCTTTGGGGGATTCACGTATGAGTGCCTTGTGCCTCTTTTGCTGGTGATCCCTTGCCCCCAAACGCCGAGAATCGCTCTGGTTTTGAGATTTTCGGGATGAACTCGAGGTCATGGTGTTCTTCGCGAGATCTGCGATTCCGGGAGTTGTACTGAGTTAGAGGCCGAGATCTTTTGGGAAAACACTCCACTCGAGGTCTAGATCATCTGACCAAAATCTCGCCTCAAGAGCTCAAGCGGTTTGGGAGATCCACTTTTGTTTTGACTTTCTCCCGAGGCTCCCAGGCCCGGGCGGTTTAACCGCCCCCCCTGGCCGGTTTAACCGCCCCCCACTGGGTGTGTTAGATCGAGCCGAGTTTCGGGTCGTTTTGGTGTTCGTTTCGATTGGTTCGAGTTCCGCTGCTCGTTTCTTGTTCCTAGGGTCAGTAGCTTGACAGTGGCTACGTGATCTTGGCAAGATTGCTCTCGGAGGTTTCGGAGTTGATTTGGGAGAATAGCCGGATTGGTTGGAAAGAATTTTTATCGGCTCCCATTCACTCCCCCCCTCTCTGGTCGCCGATTCGGTCCTTCAATTGGTATCAGAGCCGGTTACGGGTCTTTGCGACTCTAACCAGTCTAAGATCCAAAGATGGCGTACCAAGATCGGGGTTCCGGGCCTCTGCACTTCGATGGGAAGAACTACCCGAACTGGGTTGCGCGCATGGGCGCTTTCTTGCGAGGCAAAGGAAAGTTGCTGTGGGATGTGACGAAAGATGAAAACTATGTCAATCCCACCAACTTAGATGCCCAGGATGCAAAGGATAGATTTGAGGCGAATGCCCGAGCTGTTGACTACTTGTTCCGTGCTTTGTCTGCCGAGGAGTTTGAGCGTGTTTTGGGCGAGGACCTAGCTAGCCAGATCTGGCAGAAGCTCAAGGTAGCCCACGGTGGTGATAGTCATGTCAAGGCTAGGCTTTTCTCGATGTACAGGAGAGAGTATGAGAACTTTGCTCATTTGCCTGGAGAGTCGGTTGATGCTTTGTTTCAGCGTTTCACTTCGATTGTCAACAACATGAAAGCCAACATTACCGTGCTCCCATACTCGGATCATGACCGAGCTATCAAGCTCCTGCAAGCACTTGATAGATCCGTGTGGGGTGCCAAGGTTGAGGCGATCATGGAGTCGGCAAACTATGAGACTCTTTCTGTTGACGAGCTTTTCTCAAAGTTGAAGTCTAAAACTCGATGCACACTGGCGGGAAGGCCAACTGCCCCACTCGGGACTATTCCGCTCGCCCCCGCCGCCACGCTTCCTCCCGACGGCGACTCCTCTAGTCCCCGAACTTCAGTGCTGACCTCGCCGCCCACGCATCGAGCCGCAGCCATGCCATGGGAGAGCTCTGCCGCGCCCGTCGGAGCCCAGGGGTGTGGGCATACACAGTGCAGCCCGACCGACGGAGGAGGAGGAGGCGGGGGTGGTGGAGGAGGAGGAGGAGGAAGCTCGACAGGAGGAGGAGGCGGCGAGATCCACGCGGGCGAGCTCCTGTTGGAGAAGGTGCTGACCTCAGATCGAGGAAGGAAGAGCGGCGGGCATCTCTGGCGCCGCATGCCCAGCGCTCCGGCGTGGGCGTATCCATGCTCGATTTGATGTCCTGGCGCGCCGCCGACCTCGAATCACCGGTGAGGACGAAGGCAAGGGGCGGGGAGCTGAAGGGAGGGCGAGTGGAGGACTGCGCTGGGCGGTGGAGGTTGCGACTGTAGGGGAGGGGAGAAGGAGGGGCGGGCTGGAGGAGAGGAGGACGAGGCCAGAGAGGGGATCTACCGAAGAGAGGAGGCGGCAGCGGTTGGAGAGACGAGGAGGCTGGAGCGGCATGAGCAAAAAGAAGGAAAAGGGGATTTTGCATGGAGATGAAATTTTGCAAAATGGCCCTCGGTAATATTTCTGACCTACAAATTAGTCTCTACAAACTTTATAGGTATCCAGTTTTACCAAATCTGTTGGAGAAGTACAAAACCATTACCTAAATCTTCTCCCCTATACTTAAAACAAATTTTAGCAATCCAATTTTTGCAACTCTCTTGGAGATGCTCTAAGGAACTAAGTTCCTTTGCTCCCGTGCGTGGACTTTGAGAGGCCCAAAAATTTGCAGGAAAATGTGCCGTATAATAAATTAAAAAATGCAGCAAAGCATGGATGGCAAAGCCCAGGCCCACCATATGTGGTTACTTGAGGCCTCCTTCCGGTTTTGGGTCCGTAGTCAATCCATTATGGGAAAGTAAAAGAAGGCCGAATTAAATGTTGGGCCTTTTGGTTGATGGACCATCATCCAAAAGAATGGATGGGATGGATGGATGGCTGCGCGGAAGTAGTTTGATCGCCGGCCGGCGCAGCCGAGGAAGAACTTTTTTGGCAGACAAAGAAAGGGATGGATGGATGGCTGGGCGGCATGAGCGGGCGGCGTGCCTAAAAACCACGCCACCACGGGGGAGACAAGAGAGAGAGAAAGAGAAATAGCATCTTGAGCTGGCATAGTTTCCAGGGCAGGGCAGGGCTGGTCGACGGAGAGATTGGGGAACTTGGAATCATCCATTCCCAATTCTCCGACTCCCTCCCTCCCTTCCCTTGATCATTCTCCAGCTTTCTGCACATCTCATCCAGCAGCAGCAACAGGAGGTGAACAAAGGATCCTGTCTGTGCATGCCTCCTCCAAAACGACCACCAACAAACAGCAAGGAGGCAGAGGAATACGCATGTGTGTTCATGGATCATGGTTTCCCACTTAGCTCCTGATGTACCACCTTCGCTCGTCTCCTCGCATCGATTGATTGATTACTAGCTAGTCTATTCACATTGACAAAGGCTGCCTCCTTCAATTTGATGGGCATTCCGTTGCCATCTCAACTCCAACGCCAACAGGTACCATTCATATATATATACCACATCTGCAGGCTCATATGTCAACGTACATTTCTTTTATAATCATCATCAATTTTAGAAATGACAAGGCATTTTCCCATCCATTCTGTGCACTGCATTTCTATGTTGGTGATGCATAAAAGCAGGCCATGTTGAGGCATATTGAAGTGCAGAATTCTCCATACAATTCACTGCTGCCGACACAATTCTGTTGGCGTTTTGCAGGATTGTCTGCAGAGATAACTATGTTTATGCATATTAATTAATTTCCTTCCAATAATACATAATCTTTAGTTTTAGACATTATCACTTCACAATGTTTAAGCATGAAAGCTTCCTTCTGTCTTAGGGAAACTAATTAGAGATCCGTAATCGTCCAGACAGTTTTGTGTCTGTATGTAGAGTGTCACATTATTTATGAACATTGTTGGATATATGTTTCGATAGTACTGGTAACTATTGCAGTGTAATGATTCTTTCAGTTGCTTCATAAATAACCCCATTGCAGTTGATGCTAGTATGGTTGGAAATAGGACGTGGTTTGGAGGGCTTTTCAATGGCTCAGGCAAGAGGCGACAAGTCAGTGCAGAGAAGATAGTGTTTGATCTGACCCCAATTCAGGTACAGGTGTTTTGCCATTATTAAGATGTGTTTAGACAAAATACATGCACCCTTAGAGGATTCTGGATGGTCGCTTCTCTTGTCTTAGGAACAATGTGTATATCAAATTTCTTCCCTTCTTTCAGCTGAAATAACCTTTGCAGCTTTTCTTAAATATTCAGGAACAACGATTGCAGAAGTTGAAGGAAAGGCTAAATGTACCTTATGATGAAACTCGGCCAGATCATCAGGTAAGAAACTGTGTGCTAAACTAACTTGAGGAATACTTAGTGATTGGGTTGCGTGCGCGTGCACCCATATATGATGTAAAGGCTAGTATCTTTTCCTTGTCTAAAAAATGAAAGGCCATTTGTATGGACAGAAAACTATCATGCAAGATCCCCATGATTTTGGTTGATGCTTGCAATTCAGCACAATAATATGCTTCAACGTGCAACTAGTTACATTCAGCGCTATAATATGCTTCACCTTCCAACTATTTTCATTCAGCACAATAGTAGGATTCAGTTTGCAACTATATATATCTTGCTTTTTTTGTTTTGCTCATTTGTTTATATCTCATTGACTTCAAACAGATGTTGACTTGCTTTTTTGTTTTTCTCATTTGTTTATATCTCATTGACTTCAAACAGATGTTGACTTGTGCATTTTGTTACCTTGTGGATTTTGGCATTAGGAAGGTCTTAGGGCTCTTTGGAATGCCTCCTTTCCTGATACAGAGCTCACTAGCTTAGTTTCAGCACAGTGGAAAGATATGGGGTGGCAGGGGGTGAACCCAGCGACTGATTTCAGGTTCTTCCTTCTAGTTTTTTCTCCTCTCTGTCCTATTTTTAGTTTCTTGGAAACAAATTTAAATGATCTTTGTCCCTTTCTTCTTAGTAGCCTGCAATCGATCAGCTGCTGGTTTCTTCTAACAAACGAAACAGACCTTTCTTGCCCTGACAGATGAAGAGTTTAACAATAATATCATCTCACTTTGGTTTCAGGGGCTGTGGATTTATTTCACTTGAGAACCTTTTATTTTTTGCTAGAACATATCCGGTATGTCCTTTTCTGTAGTACATGTATGTTCCAGAAACCAAGAATTATATAGATGAACTCTGGGTTCATTGATCTTGTTTATAATTAAAATGAACTCCTTAATTACGAAGTGAGCAAAGTGTCCACCATGCCATATATGCATATAGAGTTATAGACTGAACTGACGGTTGCTGATGGGTGATCCAACAATTAAGCAGGGTCCTTTCAAGAGGTTGATGCTGAAGCAGCAAGGAATGCGAGCCGTGTGGGAGTACCCCTTTGCGGTCGCAGGTATAAACATCTCATATATGCTGATCCAGCTGCTGGAGCTCAACTCAGGTATTCTTTTTTTTTTCTCTCGATCTCTCTCTTAGGGGCCGGGCATGGCATCTAATCTCTACGTACATGTGAAACGGTCTATTTAGTTGCTTGGAATTAAGAATTTACATGCATAGACTATGTGCATTGCATTGTAACAGATATGTTTTTGGTCAAAGAACTATTAAAAGTAGTAATCAAAGTACATACATCTAACCCGCCATGTGCATCGCATTCGTACGAGTCAAATAGCCCCATGATTATGCAGCCACATTGCAGTATAGTATTAGGTTTTGTTCCCATTCTCAAGATGAGGAATCTTTGGATTTGATTACGACTGTTTGATGATGAGCATTATATATAATAGTGGGCACATGGACGCAGCTGGTGCTAACTGCTAACCGATGCAGCGCAACCGTCTCGTCCCGTTGCATACATGCGCATGATTGCCTTGCCTGACCATCCATACTAGCTAAGCTAGTATACAGAACAAGCCGATCAAATCATCATGTGGTTGCCAACAGGAAACAAAGGCTTATTTATTCATTTCAATTTGTTTGATTGTTCATGTACTATCTCTTTGAAAGCAACAACTGAGTGAATGATTGTTGGTTCCATAACTGCTGGTAGCTAGTAGCTGTGTGCTCTGGTTTTGCTTATTCATTAAAATGCAGATATGATATGCGATACCTGAAATAAAGGAAAAGGTTGTTGACTGCATTCGATTGCTCTGTTTTTTGGGTTTCAGCGCGGCCGAAATCTTTGCCAGGGATTAACTTTATCAAAGTGTTGACAGGTAACTAGCAGTGCTGTTATATATTTCTGTCAAAAATGATTTGTAGTGTTTTCATGCACTCGACTAAATGATTTGTGTTTGTCAATTATTACTAGAACATGAGGATGCATTCGACGTACTCTACTGCATCGCTTTCGAGATGATGGACGCTCAGTGGTTAGCAATGCGAGCCTCGTATATGCAGTTCAAAGTAAGGTGATCCTCCCTTTTCTGTTAATTGTTGGCTTATTAGCTTGTTGCGGTATGTAATGCAAGAAAGGATACATTGCAGGAGGTGCTGGAGGCCACAAAACAGCAGCTGGAAAGGGAGCTCTCCCTGGAGGATCTCAATGGCATCCATGACCTCCCGGCTTACAACATCTTGTGCAAATAGTAGGTACACTATTGTGATCCAGTGAAGGAAAATGAACAAAACACACATCAGCCTCAGCATCCACCTTCTTCTCTCTGTATCATATCCATCCATTGTTGATGGAAATTGGACGCAGTTTTGCCGGGTGGCCTGTACTAGGGATACACATACTTTGTATATGTATATACAGTTGCGCGTTTATATGTATATATGTCAGCGGGGTTTATCATAAAAGAGCAAAATTTAAGCTAGCAAAAATTTAAGGTAGTCCTTGTTGGTTTTTATCATGCACAACACCAATGCAAACCAAAGCTTTTTTTGACGCCAATGCAAGTTGTTTGCAGTCATGTGAAGGGAGGGATGGAGCCACTTGCTCTATTTGCTTGCTTTGACTGGATCCATCCAAGCATATGCTAGCTAGGTAGCTACGGATCCAATGATCATCACAGGCCCAACGCGAGGACCGACCTTTTGTGCTTGGTTGATTGTGTGTGTATGCATAAAGATATTATGTACATCTGGTGCATGTGCTTGTTTTGTTCCCCTTGCTCCAGATCTATTCTATTTACTACTGTACTAGCAAAAAAAGAAATGCAAATTAAAGGAATGGAAAAAGGAGGGGTGTGTCCTTGTATGCATGAGAAACGCATACGTGGCTCTGCTCTGCTGCACATACGATAGGGATAAGATGGCCGCTGTACCATTACACTGATAGATTTGGCAGAGTATAGCAGAGCAACATAGCACAAGAAGGTAGGGAGGACTAGCACAAGAAGATGGTCCGAGCGGAACCAACAAAATATTGTTCAAAAGTGTCAAGTTATTAAAGAGAACGGAAAGAAACAAGCTTTGTATGACAAAGGATCACGACAGGCAAGGTGCTGTAGCACTTTGGATCGTATGTCTTTTTCTACAAATAAATGTTTGAAACGTTGTTATGAATAAATTCATTTACAAAACGCACTTTATAAGCATTGTACACTTTTTAAGTATTTCTAAAGGTTTTGGGAATGTAGAATAAATTGAAATGGAGGTTTAGTGAGGATGGGCTTGAGCATGGACCTCCCAGGCTCCACGCCAAAGTGCTACATATGCAGTTATTTTGCATGATAGGGTGATCTGATCTGACCTTGCGAAATGACCATAGCTTGTTTTTTTCCCCTTTCATGCTCGCCGACAGGAAGGTGCTTATTGGAGATAAGATATGCTTGTTCGTGTTGATAAGGGAGAATGTGATTGTGCCCCAAGTGACCAATGTAACATGTTTAAGCACCTGTATATGGGTGCAAGAACCTGGATGATTTGAAGACTATCACAGTGCATTTTATTTTTCGTTACACATTATGATTTGAAAAAAAAACAAATACAATTGATCAGCAGAGGGCAGTGTGTCTGTCAAAGTGTCAATCCGTGAAAGGTGTTTTGCAACCAGCTTGTGTATATGGGTGCAAGAACCTGGATGATTTGAAGACTACCACAGTGCATTATGATTTGGGAAAAAAAAATAACAAATACAATTGATCAGCAGAGCGGGAAGTGTGTCTGTCAGAGTTTTTGATCCCTTCCAATGCATTGCACACCGACGGGCGACGATGGGAAGAGATGAGAATCGCCCATGGCCATGCATCTTAACCGTACCTCTCCATGTGGAATGAGAAGAGACGAGGAGCTAGCTGCTAGGAAGGAATGATGGAGATGGTGGATCTGCCTCATCACCTGCAGCTGGCTGCCTGATTCTGAAGAATCACATACATCATCGACACTGTGTGCAACAGAAGACCATGAGTGGATGATATGAATCAGGCAGTCAGCAGAGCAGTGTGCTCCCATTTCCTTTCATGAAAGAGTCACTGAACCCGCGTTTCTGATCCTTTTTCTTTTCCTTTTTGAAAAAAAAAGAATCTTCCGAATTGATCTTTATCCTTTCTCTGAAAACAAGCAACCAAGGAACAACAACAATGTTCATCCATCCTATTTGAGTTTGATTAATCGTCACCACAATAATTAACCCATACAAGGGGTACTGTAATTAATAACAAGAGCAGCAGCAGGCTCTGCTGACTGCTCTGTTCATGTTCTACTAGCCGCCGTCCGCCACACTCCGGCAGGGCTCTTCTCTGTTTGATTTGATTCCCATCTCATCATTTAACAAAAGGAAAAAGAAAGAAAGGAACATCCAAAAAGGCAGCTAAAAATCATACAAAACACTCAATTACAGAACACCATCCATGAGCTAGGTGAAAAACCGGATCAGAACCGCGCGTTCTCGAATCCGTGCAGGTCGCTGACCCGGTTCATGGACTTGCGCATGATGGCCACTTTCGCCAGCTGCTCCGCCGCGCGCCACGCCGACGTCGGCGTCAGCGGCTCGCCGGCCGCCGGCCCCGACGCTCCTCGCGGCGTGCCCACAGGCGTCGTCGCCGACTCGCCGTCCGCTCGCCTCCTCCTGCCGCTCCTCGACGTCGGCGTCAGCGGCTGATCGTCCTCCTCCTGCTGCCGCCGGTGGTGGTGGTGCTGGGTGCGGCGCCAGCGCATGTCGCTGAGCTCCGTGTCGAGGCTTGCCACGAGCTCCTGCTGCTGCTGCGCCGGCGGCGACTGCATCAACAGCGCCCGCGCCGATGACAGCAGGTGGATCGCCGTCGCCAGGTCCTGCAGCTCTGCCAGCCGCCGCGACTCTGCCACCGCCCGCGTCGCCACGAACAGGTCGTGCAGCCGCCGCGACGAACAGTTCGCCAGTGACGGCAGCAGCAGCTCCTGCTCGGTGCCGCGCACCGCCTCCTGCGACGACGGGTCGCGGTATCCGCACCGCACTGACAGCCATTGCTGTGGGTGCTGCTGGGCCAGCGGCGCACGCACCTCCACCAGCAGCTCGCGCTCCTCCTCCGCGTACATCTCGCCCAGCCGCACGCTCACGCCAGCGCCGCCCGCGCCGCCACCGAGTGCCACCGGCTGCTGGCCCAGCCCACAAGAGTACACCGCCGTGATCTCCCCCGCCGGGAACGCCAGCTCGAGGTGCACCTCCTGCATCACCACGCTCACCAGGCCGCCAAGGCACTTGGCGAACGCGTGCTCCACCGGAGGCTCTTCCACCTCCGCCGTCGGCCGAATGAGGGGCGGCGGCGCGTCGCCGATGGGTATCTCCACGTGCGTGAACCGCGTCGCCGGAGGCACGGCCGGCCGCCCAAACTGCTTGCTGTTGTTCCTTGCCGCTGAATGATCCGGTGGCTGCTGCTGCTGTTGCTGCTGGGTGTCGGAGAGCAGCATGACGGTGGCGACCGGGTTGCGGTCGCGGCGGTCCTCGAGCACCTTGGTGGCCTTGCGCAGCGCGTCGCCGACGCAGGCGCTCTGCTGCTGGCCCTGCTCCTGTCCCTGCCCCGGTCCCTTTGCAGCGGCAGCACAGACGACAAGGCGGTCAACGATCTGGCGCGCCGACCGCTGGCCCTGCCTCGTCATGCGACGGAGCGGCAGGAGGCGCTTAGCGGCACCGGAGAACGCGACGATGGAGAGGCGGTCGGTGGGGCCCAGCGAGGCCACGACGAGGCGCATCCCGCGCTTGAGCATCTGCAGCTTCTCCCCCATCATCCCCTGGCTCACGTCCAGCACCGTCACCAGGTCGATCGGCGCGCGGCGCGCCGCCATTGCCGACGAACGCATCAGACCGGGCGCCTTCACCTTCACGGCCACCACGTACTTGCCGTGCCGCCGCCCCGACGACACCAGCGCGGCCTCCGGCGCAACGGTCACCGCCAGACCCGACGCGGCGGCGGCCTTGCCGGGGAAGAAGCCCCTGAACTCGGCGGCCTGCTCCTCCTCGTCATCGGCCTCAGGGATCGGGTTGAAGCCGTTGCCGGCGGCCTTGGGCGCCAGCAGCGGCTCGTCGTCGTCGTAGAGCTTGGAGGACGGCGGCGGCGTCTTGCGGCCGTCGCTGCCGCCGGGGAAGGAGGAGCAGTGGAGGCGGAGGGATGCGAGGAATGGCGCCTGGCGCCATGGCTGGGCGCAGACGGGGCAGGAGAGGACGCCGTTGGCGGAGGAGGAGCGCGCGTGGGCGGCGATGCAGGAAAAGTGGAAGGCGTGGGAGCACTCCGCCGTGAACACCGCCGAGCTGCCGCCGCTCTTCACGCCGCGGGAGCACACGCCGCAACGGGACTGCACGCACAGTTGACATTTGTTTAGTTGAAGCATCATCACACATTTTGCAAGTAAATAAATCTGACTCAAACAAAATGAGTACACACATACATACAGAGAATGGTAATAATGAACAAATTTGGCCGAAAGAAATGTGGAGCAAGGAAGGAAAGCAACGTTGGGATGAGGGAAAAAGATGGGTCTTTTTGGGCACTAGCAGTAGGATCATTTGGAGACCAAAATCCCTCGTGGCAAAGCTAAAGCTGCTCTGATCTGATTGGATCCATCTTTTTGCGCTCTAGGCTCCACCTTCCTTCAGCTTTTCTTTCTTCTCCCCCCTTTCTTGCAATCGGAAAAGCAGGAAGGGGATTTGCATCCTGCTGCTGCTACTAAAAGTGTACAATACTAGAGACAGACAGAGCACCACAACCCATCCCCTTCCTAGGTGTTCCAGTGTAGTGTTTTTTTTTTCTTTTTCCCCTCTAAAGAGAATGGGGCAAGATTTGAGATCCAAAATCCAATCCATGGAAGAGAGAAGTCAGATCCTCACACACTGAAAAATGAAAAAAGATTGCAAAGCAATCTCTCTGAGTCTGAGATGCGAAGGAAGGTGGCCAAGGAAAAACAAAGGAGTGTTGGACTGATTGAAAAAAGCTGCTAGGTGCAGAAGCTTGTGTGGGTGGCTATGATATAATAATAATTGCTCAATCATCACATGGTGGAGAGGAAGAATCTCAAGGAAGAGGAAGAGGGGGAGGATTAGGACAAAACAGGGGAGGGTGGCGGCAATGATTGCTGGTTTCTAGAGATGGGGATCACCAATCACCACCGGCCAAGGCTAAAGACAAGCCCATTGCTGCCGGGCTAAGCAAGTTCTTCAGGTCAGGCAGCGTGTGTGTGCATTCGATTCAGTTCATTGCATTCGGCTTTGCTTTGCTTGCAGCGCTGAAGTGAACAACAGCAGAGTGTGGAGAGATAAGAAAAAATGGATTCCTTCCCAATCTCAACCCGCCTTTTTTTGGATTGAATCAAGAGAAGAAGAACTGAATGGTGAAGAAGGAAATGTTGAGCAGACAGACAGACAGACCTTGGATGGGAGGAGCGAGGCCTTGAGCAGCGCGAATCTGGAAGGGGATCTGGGCGACGCCGGCGCCGACAGCGCCTGCAGCAGCGGCATCCGGTGCTTCCTGGCCGGCGCCGGCGCGGACGGCGGCGGCGTCACGGGGGCGGCCTCCGCCGGCTGCTGGAGCGGCTTGGTCCGGCACCGGAGGGTCGGCGTGGACGGGTTGCTGCTGCCGCCTCCGCCGGTGGCGGCGCTCTTGACGGCGGAGAAGAACCCGCCGCCGGAGCTGGAGCTGGGCGGCGCGTCGTGCGGGCGGCGCTTCTTGGTCTTGGCGTCGCCGTCGTCCCGCTGGACGGACGTGCACAGCGCCCTCCGCCACCCCGTCCCCATCTCCTCCTCCTCTTCTTGCTGCTGATTGGTCAGGTGGTCAAGGAGGAACCGGGAGAAGGAGAAGAAGCAGGGAGGAAGGAAGGGAGGTGGCAAGCTGCAACTGGTGCCTCTTAATTGCTACGCACTGCTGCTGCTAATAATATGCAGAGGGGGGAAGAGAAGGAGGAGAGCATCACATGGCAATGGCAAGGGAATCCCGGGAGGGAAGGAAGCCTACTCTGTTGGGTGCTCCCTCTCCCTGTGCTCGACTAGTTAAGTACTGCTGCAACGACGACGACTTACCCCGCCTCCCCCGTTATTTATATATTTACATATATAATATATATATATATATTATTGATCCTCCTCTCAACTGAGCTCAAGGAGATAGAGAAGCAATAATTATAGAGCGAGCAAGCAAGCAGGGAGCCGTATGTGTGGACCCACCTCGCAGTCGCGTCTGGAGCTCTGATCATCAAAGTCTGAAGCACGAATCGTATCGTACAGTATCCCATCATTTATTATTCGTAAATTCATGTTCGATCGTCCCCGATCTCGTCTTCAGTTCTTCTTCTCTCCGGGTTGTATTTGTTATTGGTAAACTTAAACTGATGATCATCGCCAACTTGGGAAACTGCAACCTCAAGATTCGCCAACTTTTTCTTTTTCCCGCTGGGATCAGCCTAGCAGCTGACACAGTGCTGCAACCAAAACATAAGCTTCCAAAACACAGTACCATATACTTTGTTTCCAAAACATTTCTTTTTTGAAGTAAATTGTTTCCAAAACATAAGCTTTCACAGCACGGCCATTGACTTTTCCTAAAGCTAGCTGCTGCCAAGAGTTTTAACTCCATTGCTCTGCTAATGATTAGAGCCAGGCAAGGATTTACCAAGAACCTGCTTATCCTTTTTTTTAACAACAGCAAGCCTGTTCTGTTTTATTCTATTTTTTCTCGTTCGCGGAATACTATTTAAACAGCTAAAATCAGTCACGTCTAATGATTTTTTTCACCCGTGGAACAGGCTAACACAAAGCATGGCAACCATCTAGGACCGTTTAATGGGATGGGACCGTTTGGTTTGTAGAATGTGGATAGACCGTGTAGTACTGGTAACGAGGTGTTTGTGATCGACATGTACTTGGTACTTGCACATCTTTGCCTAGCCATGTGACAAGCAGAGATGTGACACCATCTAGGTCAACTCTCACTCGCCACCCATCGTTTCATGGAAGAATCCAAAGTTTGTGAGAAAAAATGGCACGCGGGGAATGCACAACGGGGACAGCCGAAAATGGTGGTTACTGGTATATTCTGAATTTATGAAAGTAACTGAAATGGTGGGCAGCTGATAAGATTAGAATGATGCAGCCGCAGCATAAAAATGGATTTTGGATAATGTCTGTATCTTTGGTATTAATCCTCGTGTCTACACTTACAAGCCTCATTTCATTTCGTTACCACAAGTAGCTCTTGACCAATAATTACTCTGCTAATATAAATCTGGGTGATAGAAAAATTAGTGACATCAATTAGATCCGTATAAAAAATGTGCACTTGTAATTATAAATTTGCATGTGTATCAGTATAAATTTGCATATGTATAAATAAAATACAGTAAAATTATTATGAGTCGATTTCCAAAAGAGGGTTAATAGGCTGTTATAGTTGTACCCGCTAGCTAGCACCTCATCGGGCTGCTGCCCTGCGTCGTTAGCGGGCGGGCAGACTACTGCGTGTCTGCAAGGCCGAGGCGAGCAGGGGGCGGCGCAGGCTTTTCGTCCGGCAAGCCGCGGCCGGAAGGGGAACTGGGGAAAGCTGCGCGCATCCGGCGCCTCAGAGCCTAATCTCATCAGCTACTTTAGGCCTTGATTTGTTCCAAAAATCCAAAATCTAAAGTAAATGTTTAGACACATGTATGGCGTACTAAATGTAGGTAAAAAACAAATCGCATTATATAGATGGACTGGAATTTGCGAGACGAATCCAATGAGTGTAATTAGGACGTGATTAGACACTAAATTGCTACAGTAATGCTACAGTAAACATGTGCTAATGACAGATTAATTAGGTTCATTAGGTTCGTCTCGCGAATTCCAAACATAATCTGCAATTAGTTTTTTAATTAATCTATGTTTAATACTTCAAATGTGAAAAAATTCCCTTTCAAAATCTTTTTACCGCGGAACTAAACACGGTCTTAGTTCAGCTATGATGAATTCAATTGGAATTGATTTGATGAGCAGGCCGGCCATGGCATGATGGCCATGAGGGGAGGCCTTTGCCCATTGGCAGGCACCTCCAATTGGCCATGGGATCGATCGAGTTGGTTGCATCGCCATCTTGGTCGGCACCTCCTTCACTGTTCACACATGTGGCCTCAACGGATTAATTGCATTGCCTTGGGATCCCATCGCATCGCATCCACGTTGAATTGTTGAGTGAGGTGATGGCTGACGAGAGTGTTGAGAAATTAATTAAATTAATTAGTGATCAATTGGTGTAATATTTAGTTAATTATGTAATTAGTTAATCATTAGAGAAAGGGGGAAAACCCCTCATGTGGGGGTACCTCCAAGGGGCACCTTCTCCCAAAGAGGTGTTTCCAAAGGGCCAAATGCCCCTTCACCATGTATATAAGAAACAGTCTCCACATCAATGAGATCAACCCATCCCTTCTATTCCATTTCATTGTCTTTCACTTTTACTTCACAACACGTTATCAGTCACTTTGTTTCTCCACTGAGCAAAGAAAGAACAGAGGCACCATGCCTCACGCATACAGGCAAAGGAAGAACAGAGGCCAATAGGCCTCACATCCAAATAGGCCTCACATCCATCAATAGTAGGCATCGCCATTTCTTCCCATGCCATGGCTGACGTCCTGTAGGACACCATGGTCGGCGTGGTAGTTGTTCTGATTACCGCAGCCACACGATTCATTGCCGTGGACTGCTTTCTCACCAAGCCAAGCCGTACCGAGATGGGCTACCAGCAGGCCGGCCCAGGCACCCCCTCTCTCATCCGCAAATTCACAATAAGACCTCTGAACTTACTCATATTTACATGTTTTAGAATTCCAGTTCTACATGTTTATAAATAAGTCCCTGGATTGTTCAATTTCGGTCCTCAGACTATGTAGCATTTGCATATTTCTTGTAAATAGCTATCTAGACTATCAAGTTTAGTACCGATGTACTATAATTACTGTAGTAATTGTACATTATGTGATCCGTAGATTCACATAATTATGCAAATATTATTTTAGAACAATCTTTTCATGTGTCATTTATTTAATATATTTACTACATGACACTTAAACACTACACTACATCAAGTAGTATCAAGCAAAATATAAAATTAAGGTATATAAATCTAAATTTTTGGAATAACACAAGGTGATGGAGACCTAGGCACTGGCTGCAATAAATCATATAGAATTGTAGCAAGTTCTATAACAATTTATTTGCCTTGAGACCAGGCCTTTAGGCAGCAAATCACTTGCCCATCACCGAGAGGTCTACATCTTATGATGATTACCTACAAAGTGTATATCCAAAATTATTCTATACAATGATGGAGTCCTAAGCACTGGCTGCAATAAATTATATAGAATTGTAACAAGTTCTATAATAATTTATTTGCCCTGAGACCAGGCCTTTAGGCAGCAATTTCTTTGCCCATCGCTAAGAGGTCTACATCTTATGATGATTACCTCAAAAGAATATATTCAAAATATTATATACAATAACAGACTATCAAGTCATCAATTCCCATTGGAATACCACTAAAACAATTACATTGTTTATACCTTAATACACGCAAGAATCATCTTGCCTTCAATATTTTGCATATTTATAGCGCCAATATTATTAATTTACCACAGTAAATTAAAGCTATACATGATTTGCTCATGTAAGAAACTTGGCGTATCATACCAAATATTAAAATTTGGAATGATCAAAGGTCATATTTCATATTGACCCTACATAAGGTAGTATCACAATACTACTATTATCTGTACACTATCACATATAGTGATCTATCATACCTAATTTTGAATATGAATTAAATAAGGCCTATACCAACATGGTGATTACCTACTAGTGTAACACATGAGACAGTGGAGTCTAAGGCATCTAAGTGCAATCATGCCAAACTATGCCTATAGCAACAAGTTTCTCGTCCACTGCCTTAAGATCTACACCATTTTGGTGACTATCTTTTGATGTGTCCAGACACTAGTACATAATGATAGAGTCTATATCATTGACAATTCACAATTGATAATAGCAGTGATTTCATCACCTATGAAATATGTTGCCCACACTACTTGTAATACCAAGATATAAGATTTTGTGTATATTAATTCAAGACTCATCTTGAATTCACAAATCAAGGGCATCTACTTTGCTTTAATAAATAGTAGAAAATAGTGCAATATTTTTAGTGACTATCTTCTATCATAAAGACAGAAACTATTTTGTAAATTGATCTGTCGATCATCTATTCTTACAAGAATGGAGTCCAAAACATGTGCAACGATTTTGAGCCTGTCAAATTCAGAATAGTCAACTTATAATCAGGTATCAACTTGAATTAATAATTTGCACATCAATATTTTCATGCTATATAATTTACTCTTCGAGTAAATTCATTAACATACATGATCTACTCATGTAGGACATGACTAATGTTTTTGAGATAAAATTTTCAAATTCTCATTGTATAGGATTTATTCTCTAATATGGGTATTTGATATCAACAATATCATTGGGAGACACATGACATCATTGCCACTATAGTTCTACCCTAATCAAAGTACCCTATCTATCCTTAAAATTACCACACATACACCTTGGGTGTAATTTCCTCCACTCATGTTTTACAAAACTGAGTATCTAAATGAGGAAGATCCATTCATACTTTAGAACACTCAATTGAGTTATAAACAAAGAATAAATATTGTCCAAACTTTATCAGGACTTTCAAGTCCATGGCAATATCCAACATAATGGATCGCACACATAAAATATCATTTTATCAAAAGTGATCATAATGACAAAATTTCAAGTTTGTCTAAAGTGTGGTTGTACATTTCATGTACACATTATTTCCAAATCAAATATTTGGTTCAATAATAAGTCAATTCCATCGGAAATAAGAGAATTCTAGCGGCTTATGTTTGAAGATCACTTCAACTAATGAGACCTCCATAAGTCTTCAAATTATCCCTAGAATTATCATTAGTCTAAAACTATACTGTCATGTGTAGTAGATTGTCCATCATTAATATCATGTATCTCGTTCATTATACCCATATGTCATACAAGTCAAAACTTGTACTGGAGTATTTTAATACTCTATATACATAATCATTAGGGATTCAACCAATCAAAAAAAAAGGAATTTCATTTAGTGGATCAAAATAACCACTATCACAACATGAGAGATTACAATCTTCTCATGAGTATTCAATTATTAACCATAGATACACTCATGTATCTACATCATGTAAATATGTTTTCAACATATTCGTTTTCTGGTTTCATACCGAAACCTACTACTGAGATTCATTATGACATATCAGCACTCAATTTATTATAATTGATATATGCAAACTGAATACTCATTTGAAAAATCCTTAATATTATTTGGGATGTATTCAACATACATCAATCCCTATCACATGTTGCGTACAAAATAATTTCGGGTTTGATTCAATCAAGCATGTGCATATGATTGACTTCGTCATTTCTATCATATGAATAATATGAAAAATTATTGTCAATTCTATTGGTCATAGTTAAGATTCTCAAAATCTTCAGATTTAATGGGCACCGCATGTGTCACAAGAGAATTTAAATTTAAGGCCCTCTTACCTTAAAATTTTTAATGAGCCAAGTTCTTGAACACATTCAAGACAAGCATATGGCTATATTTGGCCAACCAAATGGACCATTTAAGTTCTTTAAAAATGCTAATTGATGCATTTAACAAATAGTTCCACTTGTGTTCCTTAGTCATAAGGCACCACAATTTACCAAATTCATTGCTCAGATTTTCAATCTAGAGCAACTTATCCTGGACGCAGGATCAAATCCAATAATTTGGAGTTATTTGGCTTTGGGGAACTATAGCACTAAGTATCATATATATGTCCACATAAATTATGGCTTAACTAAATATCTTATTGAGATAAATCATTTGCATGACCAGCAAAATAGAATTGAAATTTACCAACATCTCGTTGGTACTATGTGGACTTACACACCACATAATTAATCCAAATTCATTCAACTGCAATCATACGGCTCCCTCCGTTGCAATATTTACGTGAAAATTTGGCTTCAGCCAATAATTTCCCATTACATGTTGGATATGCTTTGCATATACCAATATCACCACCTCAACATACATCCATGGGCATTAGGGACCATCACAAAGGTATTATTATCCTTCATTCAGATAATACCTAATGCCTCTTATGGGGATATTAGACAAGCCCGTATGTTGATTATATTTTGAGGACAATTCCAGGCATTAGGGGGAGATTAATACCACACAAAAGAATGCCAGAAATCAGAATGTTTAATCACATTCAGTCCTCACATCCACGTACCAAAGAATATCTAAACTAACAAGTTTAGAACATCTTATATTTGTAATATATTACAAATAGACTGCCAAATGCATTTGCTAATCAAAGTGTCATCATATCCAATCCATACGGATTAATGTACCAGAAAGAGTGAAGGTACCAAATAAAATCACTCAACTCCCAAATTAAAATAAGAGGGGGAGAAGTATGGTCACTATGGATACAACTTATTACAAGCATCCGCGAAAACGGGGGAGACATCCTCCAAAATAGTAAATGCAAATCAACATCATGAATGTTGTCTGACACTTTATGGATATTCAAATCCAAAGCCTATGAATGTTAAACATTCAAAAGTCCAGTATAAGTGCACATAAATTTAGGCACTGGATCATTGGAACTACCTAATTCCATTGTTGTGGGAAATAACATGGAATTCTAAAAGGTTATTATTTTCACATGCTATATTGATTTCATTAATCAATCATTCTAAGACTACAAATTGTCGACATGTACTCCTTCTCAAATTTGCCATACACCTTTAACTGGATCCAGACCAAAAGTCCTAGGCAGAGTGTCTCAACACTCAAATTGGGTCATATTAAAAGGTGGCAATAAAGGAGAATTGCTCTTGTTCATTAGTGAGAAGTATTTACCGCAGTAAGATCTTCTTCTGACATTGCATTCTTTGCAAAAGCAAGGTGGTGAAATAACAAGAGCTTGTAGCACATGGTTTCACGCAAAAACCAAGCAATACCTCTGATGGTATATGTGAAAAAAAATTATGTTCCTTCATTCGATCATTGGCAGATCAAATAAATTGGATAAACTCGGTCATATAAAGTCATCATTAGACTTTATATTTTAATTGAAGTACAAACCACAACATACATTGTGTATAAACTCAAGTCACTCCATGACTTGAAATAGTCAAATTGATTGTGGTACAATTGACTAAGTGAGTCTCTTCCACAGAAGAATTACTCAGATCACTATGATTGCATATGTGTGTTCACAAATAATCCAAACTGGATTTTCCATCATCTCAGCACGCAAACAAACAAGCAATCATTTTAAGACAGAATTTGAGATGACATATTTGGTTAAAAACCAAATTATACTTAAATTTACAACTTAAGCACATATATCAGTTCACAGATATTGTTCGTCAATATCAAAATAATATTGGATAATCATATCCATCATCACTTATGGTCGGTCAATCCCTAAAGATGGATCAATAATCATCTAGACCCTGGGATGACAACTATAGTGCCATGCAAGCACTCAAATCTTGCAAATTGCAAAATGGCCAAACATTGCAATTGCAGATAATTTGCTATAGCTTAAAATGCGCAACTCCATCAAGCCACTTGGCAGGAGACAAACTCTATATCAACAGATATATTATGGTACCAAAGAGCTTGATTTATTTAATCAAGTTATAACCATAGTGATTCAAAGATACTAGCTATATGATCCCCATCTTGCTAGATCATAAACTGATATCATGATGGTATAGTTCTAATGAAGTCATCAAAATTAGACTCAAATAACTACTTCCATCTATCATTCTAGAACACCACGTACGTGTGGAATGATTAAATTAGATTCTTCTGAATCATGAACTTATCTACATAATAATGTTGCTTGTATTGCACAAACATAACAGATTTCAAAGAGCAATATCAACAAGTATATTGCCCAACATGTTTAATATCATTAAACATCTTGCAAATCAAATGTGTGATAACCTTACAGATTTATTCATAAGGTTTTTGTCCAACAACAGTGGAAAGTAACAACTTTGCAAGGCTCAGGGGGAGACTCTCCTGAAATTATAATCTGTTCAGACATTATATTGTACTCTTTTCCTATATGAGTTTTTCCTCACAAGGTTTCTCATAAAGGTTTTAATGAGGCAATATCAATACAAGAATATATGTCATATCACCTATTTTCCCCACCGGGGTTTTCGAAGGATGATATTCAAGACATATTATATGTCATATCTTCTGTTTTCTCTACAAGAGTTTTTAAGAAGATCTCAAAGACATATCATTTCTCCTCATATTTTCCCATTGGGTTTTGGGGGAGATTATTAAATATGATCCACAGATCATACTATTGATCTCAAACTTTCTCTTGAGATTTTTCCTTTCAAGGTTTTTCTCATATAAGTTTACAATGAGACAATAATCACATATATGCCATATCATTTTCTCCTTATATTTTCCCACCGGGTTTTAAAGGAGTTTTGATGGCATATACACATTAAATTAGGTTCTCCTCAAGTTTTTTTTTCCACGGGGTTTTTGGAGGAGTTTTCCTATACAATTCCTGAAGATCGAAGGAATCACTCATGGACTGTTTACAAGATCTCAAGAAGCAATTGATCAAGGGGGAGTGTTGAGAAATTAATTAAATTAATTAGTGATCAATTGGTGTAATATTTAGTTAATTATGTAATTAGTTAATCATTAGAGAAAGGGGGAAAACCCCCTCATGTGGGGGTACCTCCAAGGGGCACCTTCTCCCAAAGAGGTGTCTCCAAAGGGCCAAATGCCCCTTCACCATGTATATAAGAAACAGTCTCCACATCAATGAGATCAACCCATCCCTTCCATTCCATTTCATTGTCTTTCACTTTTACTTCACAACAGAGAGTTCCTCTCCCCATGGCCACGCATCGACCATTATCCTAATCACGTTCGCTCGCGCCTACCTGCCGCTGCTAGCCTGCTACTGTTTTTTTTTTTCCTTCAAAACTTTCTTTGAGCTGATGGGACGACGCTGCTTGCTGCACTTGTTGTACACCTCCTTACTGTTCGTTTGCATTGTGTTCGCTGAAATGTGGAGCACAAATGAGCTTCTCAACCGGCTGACAAATGTTCCCAGTATATATTAGTAGTATATTGCAACCTCTCATTGACCTCTGTTTCTTTCTCTCCTCTTTCTCTTCCGAAATGCACTAAATGATAAAAAGCTATTCCACAATGTATAAAATTTATATGGAGACTTCAACTTGAATTCCCAACTACTTAGCCAGCCTTTGGCGAGGAAATGCAAGGGACACTAAAATGGGGGTTGCAAATAACAAATTGGCATAATGACTTGAGTTTATTTTTTTTTCACAAAAAGGGACTTCCTACTTGTGTAAAGAGATCCCCTGGGTTTAATTACGGCGGAATAGCCAAATTCGTCCCTCAACTATCGTCGAAAGCTCACTTTCGTCCCTGAATTACAAAAACAACCGTTTTCATCCTCAAACTTTCGGAACCGGCTCAATTTCGTCCTTGAGCTGACGTGGAGAGCCACATTGTTGTCCTCGTCATCGTCCAGGTCAGCATCTCATCAGCTAGGGATGTGAAATACCATTTCTACCCTCTAGCTCTTCCTGTTCCTCAGCACAGCGGCGCGCAAGTCTGGTGGCAGCACGAGAGGGAGGAGGGGCGCGGGCAGCGGCAGCACAGCTTCACCACGCTTGCCCAGGCCTTGGTCCTCCGCGGCCGGCCGCGGGGGCCCCTACTTCATGGAGTAGGAGTTGGCGGCGGGTCGTCCTCCACAGCGCCGCCCCGAGCACGACCACCGCCCGGCCAAATCGAGCAGCACCGCCTCGAGCAAGACCGCCGCCCAGTCAAATCAGCAGCGTCGCCTCGAGCATGACCGCCTCCCGCCGGGGAGAGGCGACTACCTACTGGCCTGCATGGCGGATCCATGGCCGCCCCGGCCATCCCCGGCCCCAGCGTGCGGGATCTCCGACTGGAGGGAGGAGCCCGGGCGACACGGAGGGGGAGATGCGGCCCCGGGATGTGGCCGGACACGGGCGCATGGAGCGACGGCGCGCCTCACCTGCATCGGGCGGCGGAGCAGTGGCGGCGTGCGGCGGGAGCAGGCCGACGTGGAGCAGGGAGCTCTGCAGCATCTGCCCCCTAAACTCGCCAGTGCCGGCCGCACAGCCTTACCAACGTTCGAGCCACCATCTGGCACGGCCGCTCGTGCCATAGCTGAGCTCGGGCGCATCCATGGCTGGCGGCTTCGAGCTCCGACGCGCCGGGGCATGGCGATCGTGGACGACGGCGATCGCGGCAGGAAGCCCGGAGCTCACACGCGGCCCGGCGGATCTCTTCCCCTCGCTCTATCTCCCCAGTTGAGTTAGAGGCGCCCGGGTAGCCTAAGGGTAGAAACGGTATTTCAGGTCCTTAGCTAATGAGATGCTGATCTGGACGATGACGAGGACAATAGTGTGGCACTCCACGTCAGCCTAAGGACGAAATTGAGCCGGTTTCAAAAGTTTGAGCATGAAAATGACCATTTTTGTAGTTCAAGGACGAAAGTAAGATTTCGACGATAGTTGAAAGGCGAATTTGACTATTCCGCCTTTAATTACCTCTCCCATTTTTTATACAAACATTATGCCTATTCAATAATGAAGTGTATGGATCGATAATTCAACTTAAATTCACAACTTTTCACTTGAAATGAAAATAGGGGTGTCAATGGTGAACAATGGAATTTTTATACTTACATTGTGCCTATTCGATAATGTAGGATGTAGCTCAAAGCACGGGGATGCAATTTGAGTTTGCAACGTGTTCTCCACCAGTATGTTGTCGGATACCATGCATACACATGGATGGGATCGGATAAGGCAGAGGCCGGCTTGGGGCTCCTATACGTCTAGCCGAAGATGGTTAAGAGATCTATATTAAAGTCCATGAAGACCCAATTCATAATGACCCATGCAACATTCATTGAAAAATTATTGCAACATTTTTCAAAAAAAACTTGGACCAATATTTTTGGACAAAAATGTTGAACCAGCATTTTTTCTAAAAAAATTGAATCCCACATTTTTTTTTCAAAAAGATGAACCAATATTATACTGAAAAAATGTTGGTGAAAAATGGTGAACCAATATTTTTTAAAACGGTCGAGCCAACATTTCAACGAAAAATGTTGAATTCAACATTTAAAAAATAGTTGAGCCAACATTTCATTGAACCAACATTTTTTTTTAAAAAAGTTGAAACCTATTTTTTTTCATTGTCGGCCGCACCTTCTTCCCCGGTTCCGGCGGTGGTGCGGCCGGCAGCAGGCAGGGCGCCGCAAAGCATCAATGCGATCGACCCGTGGGGCGTGGCGTAGCGCTCGCACAAGCGGTTTGGGCTCGCGACACGGTCAACGGCGATGGCGGGCTGCGCAGGGGCCATGGCGGTCGGCCAGCGACAGCGACAGCGATATGGAGGCGGCGCAAGGGCGCACGGGGAACGGCGGCGACGGCACACGAACCAGCAATGGAGCTAGGGTTTGGTGTTTGGATCTAACGTGTTTGCACGAATCTCAAACATTGAAAGGTGAAAATGTTTCTGAAAGATATATTGGATTCCCGCGCTGGCTTATTGGAAGGTACTTGAAATGGGACCCAGCCCAGCCCAGCCCAGCCCAGCCCCGCCCGTACTAGCCACTGTTGCAAATCAGCAAACGCATGGCAGTTTGCAGAGGAACCATGGAACGGACGATCCATCCATCGGATACATACATCCATGATTGGCGTGCCGAGCCTCTTCCTCGTGCAGGATCCATCCATCACGTTCCATGCGATCAAGTTGTGATGAGCCGGCCGCTCTCTCTCTCTCTCTCTTTGAAGAAATAAAAGATAGAATTTATTATTAGTTACAGTGACGAGCAGTAGCTAGCCTAGCTATGCGACGTGGTAGCTTGGTTTGGCGTTGGCGTTTGCAAGGATTCTTTTTCTTTCTTTGCGTGGAATTGGACGGGTCGATCCGTCCACCACATGTACGTGACCTGCATGATTGGTTTGGTTAGGCACCCACAGAAACCCCCGCCTGCATCCTGACAAATGGCCCCAAAAGTGAGCCTTCAGCATTCCTTAGTGGAACTCAACCGGCACAACTAAGACTTTGGAAGAGCGGGCAGCAGATTAGTTAGGCAGAGTAAGGCAACAAGGCAGCCCAGCAACACATGTATGCACCATCAAGTAGTAATTTAAAATTATTATTACTTATTTTGTTGAAAAATAAAACACTTGTTCTTGCGCTCATATTGGCTTCATGTTTGAGAACAAGAAACAAGTTGTGTTCTCCTATCCGAATCATCAAGAGTATACTTGGCTGGAGTACTTACTGACCACAAGGAAGTTGTATATTAGAGTATGGCAGAATGGCGGATGAGATCTCTCATATATTTGGCAAAATAGTCCCTGGAGCAAAGTTTAGGGACTAAATTGCCTATTTTGCCCATACATTTCAAGTTGTAATATTTCAAATTCCCTATTGGAAGATTGAAGCTCTACAAAAAATGCTGCTCTAAAATCAAATGTGTTTCCCATCCCGGTGGCTTGAGAATAAGCACATCGATTCAGGGTTTCAAAACAGAGCAAGAAACCATTTGTCAGCCGTGTGCGTCACGCGTGAGATGAGATGAGGACGAGACCGCGTGTTGGGGCTGCCGCCGCCGCCGCCGCCGCCGTGGTGAGAAAGAGAGAAGAGGCTGGCTGCGCTGGCCCTGGAGGAGGGAGGGAGGGGAGCCTCGCTTCCTACCTAGGGATTCGCCGTCTCGTCGAGGGAGGAGGGCACACGCACCCATGCAATCAGATGCATGCATTTGTTTATGCCTCCATCCGTACTCATCGATCGGTTAGACTACCAAAAGTAAGTACGTTTTTGACCGGCATAGTTGCGTGTACCGCCGGGATCGGATAGTGTCGTATCATGGCTGTAGCATTGACTTCTCTACAGTGACAAGAGCACGTAGTACTACTCAAGGGATGGATGTCCTTTTGTACCGTCCTTGATATACCGTCAGAGCATGAGGTCTCTTGTCGCCGGTTCCTTTTGCTGCTAAACATTTGTTTTTAATTAGCTAGCAATGCAAGTAGCAACCGTGGATTGTAACTCGTGTAATTCATAGCTTAAACGATCTTTCGGGAAAAAAATAATGATCAACCAGTTTCCAATGCTTAGATTCTACTCACTCTGCTTCGAATTGCAGGTTGTTTTTTACTTCTCAAGATGTATTTGTTTGCTATGTCTAGATGTCTCTAGAAAGTCAACATAATTTAACTATATATTTTCCTCTGGTTTCAGCTAGAAAATAGGCTCGAGGTGAGACTCATTTTAGAAATTTCAAAGTAAAAATATATGACATACATGTAGTCTTATATTGCTAGTTTTAGTTGGTACAACTCAACTTAAATAGAAGAGCTCTCTCACTTCATTGAATGTGAGTGACTGAAGGAAAGAATGAGGCTTGGTCTACATAACGCGTGCACGCGCGCGCGTACTCGCGTTCCTTTTTCACGTGATTAACCGCGTGACTTGTGACTTGGGATGCAGCGAACAGCCAAGTCGGTGTAAACCTTTTGCCATTTGTGTGTAAATTTTGACAACGGTCATTAGAGATAATTAACACACAGTCAGTGCCATAATCCTGAATTATGTGGGCGTTTACTACTTACTATTGCCAATTAGTGAGGTGATATTGAAGGCGATTAAGTCAACAAAGAGCTGTTGACCGCCTCCTCTATAAGAGGTCCTGGAGACGTCCAAGAAAAGGGAGCTGAAGAATAACGAAATAACCCACGGACTCTGTCACACCCGGTTCTTGAAAATAAAACCGAGTGCACACCGTATGTGTGCCAGAATCTAATTTCACACATAATAGAGACAATATCACGTAAAAGAAAATGAATCAGAGACTATCAGAGTATTACACAGCTTAATCCTGGAAACGGAGGCTCCAACTCCACAAGCAGACGACCGGAGGTTGCGTACGGCTAGCACTCAGCAACATCTTCAAAGAACTCTGCAGTAGCTTCCTTCTTCTGAGCAACATTGTTTATAGGAAGGGTGAGCACATGTCGTACTCAGCAATTGTGGGGAAAGTATGAATGCAAGACTGAATTAAGGAAAGGCTGAGGGTTTAAAGCGGTAAGCAATTTTAGTTGGTCAAACTTTTATTAGCATCTGATTATAAGTATATACCAAACCCACATTATTATAAACAACACGCCATAAGCAAATAGCACAACCAGAACCACGATTTAAGTCCATCTTCAAGTTTGATTATCATGTGAGGGTCCAAGCCGCTCTTGACCATGAGCACGACTGATATATCAGTTTTACACTCTGCAGAGGTTGCACACTTTCACCATAAGTCGCGTAAAAGTTCAAAGAACTTTAGACCCAACCACATTGTGCTAATCAGGCACGCATCACACTACCGAGGTGTGACTGCATAGGGACGATACGAGGTCTTTACAAAGATTCACTAACAAGTGATAGTCCGCTAAGGTTTCAGGATGAAGCAGGCACACTACGCCAAAATATTGCTTCTATGACGTCGGGGTTTCGTCATTAAAAATCATCCATGACGACGAAAAAAGTGACGGAATCGGGTTCGTCATTAAGCGAGCGTCATAAATGTACTTCCATGACGAAATCTGTTGCGTCATAGAACTGTTTTGCTTCTATGACGACAGCTAAATTTCGTCATTGAAGCAAAAAATCCACGTGGAGCCGTCATCCCCGTTTGCTGACGTGGCACCGTCAGCTGGAGCCATGAACCTTGTTAGCTGACGTCTTTCCTCTCCACGCTGGCAAGTGACGTGGCCGCAGTGTGGCGAGTGACGTGGCTGCAGTCGTGGCGTCATCCCCAGCGTCCACACGTTTTGACTGTTCATTGGCGCACGTGTCACTGTTCCCGTCGTAAACGTGTCGTCGTTTCGTTGGCCCACGTGTCCCGTTTCTATTTGTCCACGTGTTTGTTTCCTATTTGTCCACATGTCGTTTTTTCGTGACGCCACGTGCCCCTTTTATGTGGACCAATTGAAACAGGACACATGTCTTATTTTTATGTGTACACGTGTCATGTTTTTGATTCGCCCACGCGTCGAATCTCTACCTTGCCAGGTGGCCCCTTTTTATTCGTCAACGTGCCGTGGTTTCATTTGTCCTCGTTTCGTCTTTTTATTCGTCTACGTGTCGCTCCATGATGAGGCCACATCATGTGATGAGGACATCACCAGTACATCTACACCAGCAGCACCTTCACCCCAAGCACCACCTTCAGGGGCAATCACTCAGGCTCGTGCAAGAGAGTTGAACTACGTCATGGTGCTAAAGAATGAAGGATGTGTGGCTGGATTCGGACTGCGCACGAACGTCAACTTGTGACGGCCACCACGGCTTCATCCGGACTCCATTTTGGGCGATCAAGTACTTGATGGAAAGCTAATCAAGTCTACTTTCAGATGGATCTGGAATCACCATCATATCTTCACCGAGGAGGCCGCAATCGTCATTTTGATTCGGACTATTTTCTGTCTAAGGTGCTGCGTCACCTTATTTTGGCCCAATGGGCCGTGTATCGAGTTGGGTCCATTAGGGACGCGTCCTAGGGTTGTAGCACGACCCCAACTCCCTTGTGGCCGTGCTATTAAACCCTATAGCCATCATTAGCATCCTTGAGTTTTGTTTTACATCTAGCTTTTAGCTACATTCACGGCCGCACAAATACGTGCTGTCCTCGTGATTCAGAACTCCACCTTTGAGTGATAATAAGATTGCTCGCCTCTCGTTCTTGTTCGTTCTTCGATTGCGCACATGAATTGATCTTCGTGATCAGGCTGATCTTGCTTCAACAAGGTCGGTAACCACAGGGAGTTGGTTCAGCGATTGCATTGGCGCTTCGGGTTCGCTCGTCGTAGTCAGATCGTGAGGGTCTACTTCCGTCCAAGTCAAAATTATACTCCACTCACCGAAAGATCAGGCACTTCACCTCTATCATCATGGGCTTTACCAGCCCATTCATCACATTATTATACCAGAAATTACAAATCGTTCACAGAAAATTCAGTACAATTGTTCTAAAAAACAAAGAAAACTCAATAAAATTAAATCGAACCCAACGAGTGTCAAAAACGAGACAAAGTTCACCACATGATCAAAATTTGGATCCACACAACAGAATGCCAAGTGTATCAACAACAGTTCCACATATATAGGATCAAGCCAGAGAAGAGGTACCAGTTTGGCTTGACTGAAAGAGGTTCACGAGGAGTAGCTGGCTCTCTTCCTGTTGCTTCTTGAGCTCCTCGTACAACCTTTGAGTCGAGGCAAGCCTTTCATCTGCTGCTTCACTCCTCTTCTTTAGGTCTTGGATTATATCAAGGAGAACTGCTGAACTTTCTTTTTCAGCAGCAAGTTCTTGCCGAAGCGATTCTTCACTGTTCGAGCGATCCGGCGTTGAGCGATGCTTGGGTATACCAGCTTTCTTCAAAAAAGTTGGGGAGGTGGAGCTGTTCTGGGAGAGAATCTTGGAAACTACCTCAACACTAGTCATTGTCGGCGCCCCATCATCAGGTGGTTGTGCCATCATATTTTCCATTGAAGCCTACAAAATCCAAATATGAACTATATATAAGTGCACTGATTATAGTAAGGAGGATTATATTAGACAAATTGGATAATTGCTACTAAACAGTTTTAATAAAATCCCTTTCTTAGGGAAGTAATCAAGACAGGGGCAACCATGAATATTAAAAGTATAAAGCATGTACATACTGATAATTATTGGAGAAAGACACCGAAATGAAAGCAAGTACAATGGCCACGTAGACACGCGATTCTGGTACCGACTTGTTTAGCATGTGAACCAACAGAAATTAAAATATATACATCAAGCCAATAAGCTAAAACCTCAATGTGCCTCTTGGGAAGGGGCGGGCGGGCTGGGGATGAGGCGGATGGGTGTTGTGGCGCGGCGGCGGCGGCGGCGTGGACGTTGGGGATTAGGTTTTCTTGAAAAAAATCGATCCCCAATCTCGGATGGAATGCAATCTAGAATGCCTCGGAGGCTTCTCTACGAAGCTAACCTTGAGCGGCAGCCATGAGCGGCAACAGTAACCGGCTCCTCGATGTGCGTCGTCCGGCCGGCCATGAGCGGGCTGGAACAGTTGCAAATTTTGTCAACCTTAAAACGTTCGTCACATAACATTTCGTCTCGTGATCGTATCGTACCAACCGTGCGCCAGTGTGGGCGCTCGCTTTAGTTGCCACGCTGGCGGCTCAAAGGGCCAACAGCTGACACGCAGCAATGGGCCGTGTGAGGCGAAGACGGAGGCCCAGTTCAGGCTCTGATCCGCTCCACGCTGATGGGCTCATGCACTTGGCCCATTCGGTTCCATACGGTCATCCCAGTTCACGGACATGGGCTGTGTCACTGCCATGTGGGGCCCACCTGTCATCTTCATCCCCTTCTTCGCGTCGTCTTCTTCCTGCCACCGGTGAAGGCCGCGGCCCCTGCCGTGTCGTCCGGACGGACGAGACGCCCCCCATGCCGCGATGCTATATGAAGCATGTTGTCGCGCCATCGTATCTTTGGCTCCTCTGAATCAGATCTATCAGGTCGGGGATATATCTCCTACGCGCACGCCGCCGTCCGGTACCTTCATGAATCTGGCGGAGCTCGGCCATGGCCCCTCTCCTCGTCTCGGCCCACTCCTTAGCTCCTCAGATGCACCAGGGAGCCTGAACCCTCGTAGCTTACTTGGCCCCGTGGGCGCAACTGCGGCGGTGCGGATCTCCGTCCGGTCTGACGCGCGAGCGGACCGTCGGAGCGGGCGTGAGCGCCGACCGGGGCCTGGCCGAGGTTGCTCCACGGAGCCTAAATCCTCGTCGCTTGCCTGGATCCGTGGGGTAGTGCGCCGGTGCAAACTTCCGGCCGGGCCGGCGTGCGAGCGGACAGCCGGCCGGAGCGGGCGTGAGCGCCGGACGGGGCCGGCCTGGGTTGCTGGTGGACGGCCGAGGGGCCAACGCACACGTCTGCAAGCAGTTCCCGCAATACCGGTGGACCTGGACACGTGGACCGCCAAGTCACGCCTCTCTGGTGGACCCGGTAGACGTGGACCGTCAAACCCATCCATCCAGTGGACCCCGCGTTGACAAGTATTACCCGAAGTGAAAGATGACGAAGAGCATTCGTCACAATGCTACGACAGAGGGCTCTTTGCTTCAATGACGACACGCCCTGTGCTTCAATGACGAAATTTCCCCTCGCGTCATGGTTGCAAAGGGGCGTTTGACGACCGCCGGAGTTCTATGACGAACCCTAAAATTTCGTTATTGATGTGGTTGCTTCAATGACGAAATTTTGAAATGTCAAGAGTATTTCGTCATAGAAGCAACATTTTGGTGTAGTGGCATAACCCTCTCTAATGGGCACACCTTAGCAAAGGCGACTTCCCAACAGGGCCAGGCTATACACCATTACACCGTCAACGCCTCCGCTCTTGCCCAGTCCAGGTAAGACTACACAAGCTAGAGTTTCTAATTAATTAGCCAAGACCAGAGCCCACTAGTCTTATGGTTGCACTGTTTTCCTGGGTGGTTGCTCCATGTTCTGATTAAGTTATATGATCTTGTTTACCCAGAGATATAAAGCATAAAGTAAATCATGTTTATCATTGTTGTTCATTAGAACCACCATAACCCAAGTATAGCAACTAGCAGTGCTACCCAACATAAAGATAAAACCAGGTTGACAAAAAATTATCATAAAATACTAGGCAAACCTTAATAGAACCTATCAATATTAAATGCAAAGCATATGCAAAGGTGATTAAATATAGTTATTGGGATAAAAGCACAAGGATGCACTTGCCTCAATTCTAGATAATAAATAGCTGCTCAGAATATTCTTCAACTCTTCAAGCTCTCGAACCGTGTTCCTTCTACTTGCAGCAATCATCCAAGCAAAGCAAACATTCTAGAGCAAGCAAACAAAGATAACTAAGAACAATACACCAATCAAAATAAAAGATTTTAAAGAGCGGACTAAACGACGAAGGCTCGTTACTACAAATGCAAAGACGCAAAGAACGCTGAAAACGAAACTGTAATTATAAACAAACTATCTAAAGATTTTAATTATCAAAACAAGAGCTAGGTGCTTCATTTATTTTAATTACCAAAACATAATTATATTAGAGTTAACTCCAATTATATTTGTAATTGAAAAGCCGTAGTAACTTAGCGTATTTTATTTGCAATTGTTTATGTACAGATTATACCAATTAAACAATTAACTTTAGAAAAGAAAGGTATATAAACATTTAATCGAATAATTTTACTACAGGTGTTCAAACTAAGCAAATTACATTTAGAAACAGATTCACATAGATATTAATCATATTAATTTTACTTAAGAAAACGAAATATAAGCCTAATCATATTTTATTTTGAAAAGACATGTAAAGTAAGCATTAATCAAATTAATATTATTTAATAAAACTAAGATAAAGCCTAATTAAATTTTATTCAGAAAAGATATTAAATAAACATTAACCAAATTAAATTTCATTATGAAAGCACGTGGTATAAAGCTATAGAGATTTTAATTGCAAAACATGTCTATAAACAATTAACCTAATTAATATTTTAAATCAATTTAGAAAATCACAACTAAATAACACCACTAACAAGTAATTTAAGTGATTACAATCTAACAAAACAAGAACGGATCAAAACGGATTTAAAACGTGAGAGTTATACCTAAAACAAGGCTGCAGGGACCCTGACAAAAATAACCGTAGACTCCAGGGGCTAGCTGAGAAGATTGTCAAGACTCGGTGAATAGTGCCCACGGATAGATCAAAGATCAGGGTTAGATCTGCAAAAGTGTAGAGCCTGAGCTTAGATTGAAAGGATCAAATAGATTCAGGGATTAATCTTTAAGATTGCCAAGACACAAAGAAATAGCAATTAATTACAGATTGGTCGAGGGGCAAGATCGCAAAATCACCATCTTCTTCCTCTGGTTGACCATGGCCGGCGACACTGGCGGCTAAGCTCGCCGGCGCTCCGGCGGCGCTGAGGCTCCGACGCGGTGGGGAATCGACGGGGAGGTCGAGTGTGTCGCGTTGATGATCTCCCCGGCGGCGGAGGATGACAAGAACGGCGGGGATCGGCGTTGGATGTCGGAGGCGGCGGCCGGCTCGGGTCTTCATGTCGCGGCGGCGCTCCGGCGATAGGGAGTCGACGGGGATCAGCGGCGGGCGTGCGGCTCCTCGTCGGGAACCTCCTTGCGCCGGCGGCTTCGTCCGGTGGCCTCCAGGCGCGGCGGGTCGAGCGAGCGGCGACCGGCGGCGGCGCTCGGCTCGGCCAGAAATCCCGCGGCGGCGGCACTGCGTGAGGGGAAGCAAAGGCGGCGGCATCAGCAGGAGAGCACGGGGGCTCGAGCTCGCCTTAAATAGGCGCGGAGGCCGAGGTTGGCCTGGCGGCGGCCGACGGCGCGCTAGGTTGGGATGGGCTCAGATGGGCCCTGGCGGGTTGGGCTGGGACGGCCCGGCCCGTTAGGGTTTTCCTTTTTTTTATTTCTATAATTGATTTTCAGTGAAAAACAAATCCAAAAATATCCAGATAATGTTTTTAAAACACGAAAATTATCCAGAAAGTTCCAAAAATTATAGGAAAACCCCTATAGATGGATTGGGACACGAGAAGTCCAAATAAAATATCTAGACCTCGTGAAAAGCATTTTAGAGCCTTCTAATAAACAGATTTAGCTCTAGAAAGAGGAGAATAAATTTTAGAAAAATCTAGAAAATTCTCAGATGCACCTAAACGTTTAAGGAACACATTTTGGAAACCTTAGCACTCATGGAACACCAAGATGGAAGTCGACATGCATGCAACACACGGAGGAGAATTTATTTAATTTTGAAAATAAACAATTGTTTTTTCTACACTAAATTCTCTGTAAAATAAATAAATGTTGGAAAAATTTTAAAGTTGAGAGAAAATTGTTGTTTAATTATTCTTTAAATTGACATCTTGAAATTGGAGAATTTCAGGGTGTGACAGACTCTCTTATTCTCCCTTCTTTTCCATCTGGTGATTGTGCTGTCATACTAAGCCGCTAGATCTCGCCGGCTCTTCTCCTCGGTGTCCACCGAGAAGAGTAAGCGGTATCTCCAAGCCGTTGCCGTCGTGAAACCTGTACGAGGGACGATAATAAGCCCGTAAACGCATATTTGTAATAGTTTCTATTTATATTGTATAGCTCCTTTCTAAGATTGTATAATATACGTATTTACCCAACATCCCGTTCCACCTCTTCTTCCCCTCCTCGGTTGCATGGCCCCTGTCTCCGTGAAGCATCGTCCTCTATGCTTTTCCATTTCAGTTTGCCCGGTGCAACGGTGGCATGGTGCTACACGCGTACACGGCGATCTTATTTGCTGCTGCAGGTATCTGAACAGTCGTGGACAACAGTCTGATAATTGGAAAAATTCCTTCTGTGTCATTGTGAATTGTAACTTATACCCTATGTGCCATTGAAAATACACAGTTACCTTCAATGCCACTGGTTCTAATTCTCTATCCCTTCAGTGCCATTGCCGTTAGACTTGCGGTTAGAGAGGCTGACGGCGTTGTGGGCCCCACATAGCAGTGGCTGCGGCTGGGGTACCTTTTCTTCTGCCCCTTTCACAGAGCCGGCCGACCCTCGCGCATGGCAGGGCGCTGCCGCCTCTGCAGCCCGCCGAAGGGGCAACCGCACGGTCCCTGCCTGCGCTTGCCGCCGCCGTTCCCATCTACAGGACGGCCGAAGCGGCGGCACGGGAGGCTGCGGGCGCAGGAAGGGGCGCTGCCGTCGCCGGCCGCCGCGGCTCCCGCCGTGGCCGCGGTGCTCGCCGCCCGCGCGAGCCGCTGCAGCCAGATCTCAGCGCGGCTCATTGTTGGCCCGCCCGCCGCAGCTACGTCGTGGTCGCGGGAGCTCCGCGACACTACGCCCTCGTCGGGGCCGGCCGCCTGGGCGAGCTCCGCGCTGCCGTCGCCGCGCACAGGCTACCGCGTCGTCCCCCTCGCCCCTCCTCCCTGCCGCCGTCGGCGGCCATGGGAGCTCCGGGCCGCCGTGCCCCCTCGCCGGAGCTGGCCGCGCGCGGGAGCTCTGCGCCGCCCTCGCTGGACCTGGCCGCCCGCATGAGCTCCGCGCCGGCCCGCCGCCGGTCTCTCTGTTGCCTCTGCATGAGCTCCCATGGAAGAGAATGAGAGAGAGGACGAGGGATAAGGTTGGAGCGGGCGCGTGGGTGCGTGAGGCCCGAGCGTGCGCATGGGGAGCAGTTTGGACGCGCGCTGCTACCCTGGCGTCCCCGTCCTTCGCCGGCGGCCGTACGCGAGATTGGGGCTGAGAGGGCCGAGGGGAGAAGAGAGTCAGGGGCAAAATCGTATTTTCATCTCCACTTAACAGCAAAGGTCACAGCCATCTAACGGCAATGGCACTGAAGGTATGAAAAATTAGAACCAATGGCATTGAGGGAAAGTGTGTATTTTCAATGACACATAGGGTATAGGTTACAATTCACGATGACATAGAAGGAATTTGCCCCTGATAATTGTGGGAGGCCGGCACGGAGCATGCAGGCAGGAGGCAGTCGTCTGCAGTAGCCTGGACGATTATTAGAAAAATACAGTAGCCTGAACTTACCAGCTAGTACTCCGTAGCTGAGAGCGCATCGCATGCATTGACCATGACTCCTCCTCCTCGATGCATGCAAGCTGACTGAGGGCATAGTGGCGAAATGGAAGTCAACCTACTCTGGAATCCATCTAGGAGTACAGCCTAGCCGGCCTTCCTTTTCCGTTCCGCATTGAGCACTGCATGTCTCTACACCACTACCGCCCGCGGTTCGTTTGGTCAAACACGTAGAGTAGTGCCTGCTCTGTCCAAGACGTACTGTACATTTTCTCACTCGGGCTGCTGCCACTGACTCTGCTTCTTACCCAATTAAACCTCATGTCATGACAATAACTTAATTTATGAATTACAGCTCGATCTCAAACCGTGTAAGTTTAGTTTCAGAGTCCAGAGTCCAGACTACCGAGGGAGATGAGATCACACTATACATTGCCTTTTGGCGCCATGTTGTGCGTGCGTGCATGTTCAAGGTCGGTAGGTTTCTTGGTTGCTTTTGGCCCATGGGCACCTGCGCTTTTCCACATTTTTGGCATCTTGTCCGTTTCAATTTTGAAGCTCCCTGCTTTAGTTTTTGTTTTTTTTAAAAAAAGCGTTCCATGTGTTGCAAGCATGCTAGTGATGCCAAGGAGGAACCCTTCTTGTCCACATCGATGTGCTTGACTGCATCATACCATCCTCGCTCTCCAGGATATCTTTCTCTCTTTTTCCTCCGCTTTTTGCAGCACTTTGATGCCAGATTTAAGGAATATGGATGGATGGATCCCAACCGAAACCACTACACATGATTGCTTTGCTTCCATCTGCAGCAGCTAGCATGCATCCAGAATCATGTTTAATAGTAGCCAACATGTGGAGGGCCGATCGAGCACGCTACTAGTACTTTTATACCAACAACTTGCAGCAGATCGATTGGACCTACATCACATATGATCAGTATGTAATACAATGCAGCAGGGATGACTGTGATCGATCATTGTACAGCAACCAACCACCTATTAGGCCGCATGCATAAAGCAGTGCCATGGATGATTGATCGAGGTTCCCCAATGAAGTCAACAATCAACAAAACTATGTAAATGTTCGTTCGAAAAACAAAACTATGTAAATAATTGGGGCCACTCTTCTTCAGACTAAAAATATAATGGGGATGTTTAGTCCGCGAAAAAAGTGAATTTTTTTAGATTGAGTTGTGTGCATGGAGAGAATAAATGAACTGGCACGGTTCTATAGGTGAAAACCTTTTGAATTTCGAGTGGAAAACACCTCCAATGTTGTAGCTCCATCAGCCCTTTTCGATTTATAACACATTTGCTTCTTTAGCATTTTTCATTTTTGTGCTCTTTTTTTCAAAATACGCCCTATCAATTTTCTGTGGCGAAATGCTCTGCCTACGTCCAACATTTCAGTGCATTTTTTTAGAAAAAGAAAATGTTTCTGACCTCTGTGACCGCACACAGCCATGTTTTTACAATATTTCAGCTCTAAAGCTGATCACAAATAGTATAAAAAGGTGTACACAAATGAAAGGAAATAATCAAAAGCAAAGTCTATTATTGCTTCTCCATCCATTCTTGCCAAAGATATCCAAAGCGATGACCTCCAACGCTTCGCTTGCTGAACGGATAGTTTCCCTTGATTCCTCTCGCTGTAATAGGGCCCAGAACCGCAACCAATATGCTCCCTTTAAAACAGCTTGCATAAAAGGGGTGATTTGTTTTTTTTTTCAAAAACTAAGTCATTATGTGTACACCAGAAGCCCACATAAGTGCTGCAACCCCCACAAAAATCAATAATCTTTCTTTGTTTCTTATGCCCGTTAACCAATTTCCAAGCATATGAGCTATTGAATTAGGTAGAGTTAACCCAGTAGCTATTGAATTGTTTCATTACAATCACAGAAACAACATTTTTGACTACCAGACCAATTTCTCTTTGCTAGATTGTCCTTTGTTAAAATCACACCTCGTTGGAGGTACCAAAGGAAAATCTTTATGTTTAACGGAATCTTCAGCTTCCATATAAATTTATTATTGAAAGGGGACCTTGGATAATTAAGTACTTGGTTAATTAAGTACTGATAAACATTTCAGTGCATGCGAACACTGATTGTGAAATATGATTTTTGAAAAAAAAAGAGGGTGCTGTTGCCCCTGTTGGGGTGATGGGCCAAATTAAATTAAGCAGGCCAGGTGCATCGGGGTGGGCCATTGATGATGCATGATATGATATTGGCCCCGTTTTGATTCCTCATGCTAAAGTTTAGCACATATCACATCAAAACAAAATATATAATTAAATATAAATTAAAAAAATAATGTATGATATGATATAGGCCCCGTTTGATTCCTCGTGCTAAAGTTTAGCACATATCACATCGAAACAAAGTATATAATTAAATGTAAATTAAAAAATAACTAATTACATAGATTGTGACTATTTTACGAGACGAATTTTTAAGTGTAATTAGTCTATGATTTGACAATGTTGTGCTACAGTAAACATGTGCTAATGACGAATTAATTATACTTAATTAATTTGTCTCACGGTAAACATCCCTTCTACATTTCGATGTGATACCTGCTAAAATTTAGCACCTGGATCCAAACACCCTCATACTCTCTGTGCATGTAAAATGAAATGACAGCAATTTGGGGTATAGAGTATAGATGGAGACCTGCACGTGAAGGCAGTGGCGAAGGGAAGGGGGGCTGAGGGGGCCAGACACCCCCCAATGTTCAATTAATTCTCCTACATTATATAGTCAATGTATATAAAGAATGATATTTTATTTGATAATTTATATTGAGGAGGATTTTTGAGAGATTGTTTGGTAATTTATATTGAGAAGAAATTAGCTACATCAATTAGTACTGATAATATTATCACAACCTATAATTTTGTTGTTAGCCGTAGAGCTAAATTTAAATTGATAGATATGTATCTCTTTCTTTAAGTTAAGACTTGTGAAACATGCGACTATATATGTGACTAAAGCTCGTGTCGATGACCCAATCCGACCGGGCAAAGTTGTTTGAGTTGAGTAGAGTGGTGCGTGTTGACGTCCCAATCCAACCCACCAGCATCTTTTATTTAGTTGACTGGTCTATGAACCAAAGTTGTTTTGGGATTTCTATTCCTCCAGTTGTATAGTCGAATTACCGAAATTGTGCGGGACGGTATCAATACCTCCCTAGTTGTACGGTCTACGGACCGAAGTTGTTTAGTTTTCGGGCCTAATTTTTGTTATAAATTGGGTCAATTCTTATTTTCTTCTCATATAAATTGGGGAAAGCATAAGTTTATTCACCGTCCGTTCAAAAAAGATGTGACTAAAACAAAATGACGTGGCTATCGATTCTACTTTTATTTGTCCATTGCCTCCTCCTAACCTCAAATACTGGCTCCGCCCCTGCGTGAAGGGAGATACTACTGCTGGCTAAAATATAGAGATATATACGTCCATCAACTGGATGGAGGAGCCATTAATTACGACCGTGGATCCGCGACTTAAGCAAGCAGGCAACCAAGGAGAAGTGGCAGATTGGGATATGAGAGCTATATATGTTGAATATGTTCAACATCATCGGTCTCCATCAGTCAGCAATCTGTCGAGCGAGCTATATATATAATCTCGCATCATATCTTAATTATCAGCTCATCTCTCTTGTCAAATCAAGAACTTCACATATAATGCTTATATGGCTATATGCATGCATGAATCCACGTACTCCACTGCTACAGTTGGCTCGAAATAGAATGAGCTACTCAGCAGTGCCAGGTACGTTATTGGTTGCTTCTAATGGACTGCAATTATGGGTCACGGGGTGGTGGTTAGTTACTTCCAAACAATATTACTAGCTATAATTTACAGAATCGAAAAGCTTACAAGCAACTTTAGCTCCATGGGCCTAAATTAACACGCGTGCCATCCACACCCCCACACATGTTTAGAGCAAGTATTATAGTGGGCTGTAAGTAGGCTAAATGCTGAGGTGGAGGAGTGAGAAGAGGAAAGAGAAGAGAGGTGGGCTGTAAGCTTGCAGCCCGTTTATGCACAAGAACCAAGAAAGTTTGTGAGAGAGACAAGTGAGATATGTATTAATGGTGAAGGGCTTAACCACTATATAAGTGGGCTGAGAGAAGGCTATAAAGAATGCTTACAGTCAGCAGTGGGTTGTATTATTAACCTTGTCTTAATCGATCCAGTTAAATAAAGTTGACATCCGTTCCATCCAAAGGTAGCTGCAATCAACCGAACTGCATGCATGAAGGATTATATATTGTAGTCAGTGCTCAGAAAAGAGAAGAAGAAACTTGACTGCACGCATCATCTACTTGCTGCTTCATTCATTCGGTCTTAACTGCGTTGACAGCAGAATAGGTAGCAATAATGTAAACAAACAAAATGCTACTGCCGACCTAATCTCTCTTTTGACTACGTGCATGTAACATTGCTCAGCAGCCAATTCCTCTTCATACTTATAAGTAGCTAGTAATTTGGGCCATACATGTGCGATGCATCGATGGTGCGTGGTGCCACCTCGAAATCAACGAAATTTGAAATTTATTATGTTTTTTAGAAAATGGATATAATTCCGGCTTCTGCGACCGTGCACAGCCAATTTTTACAAAATTTTCAGCTCAAGGCTGATCACAAAATAATGGAGAAAAAGAGCACACACTTTAAATGATAAATTCAAGAGCAAAGCCTATTATTGCTTCTCCAACCGTTCTTGGCAAAAAATATCCAAAGCAACGGTCTCCAACCCTATGCTTGCCAAGCGAACAATCTCTCTTGTGTCCTCACGCTACAACAATGCCCAAAAACGTAGCCACTATGTTTCCCTGAAGATAGCTTACATAAAAAAGTAAAGCATTTTTTTCGAACACTAACTCATTACGTGTGCACCAATTGCCCACATAAGAGCTGCCACCCCTACAAAGATCAATCTTCGTAAGATGTTTTCCAATCCTTTTAACCAACTACCCAACATACTCCCTCCATACTCGTAGAGGAAGTCGTCCCTCCATACTCGTAGAGGAAGTCGTTTAGGACAGCGACACGGTCTCCAAACCAAAACTTTGACTTCTTATTTTAACAAAAATATTTATTAAAATTAATATATTTGTACTTTTTTAAAATTATTTTTCAAGACAAATACGTTCATATGGTTTTCACATTTTAAAACCCAATAGCTTAAAAGGTATTCATGATTTATATTTTCAATATTTGACTCAAATCTTGTCCAAAACGACTTCTTTTACGTGCATAGAGGGAGTATGAGCTATTGATCTAGGTGGGGGTGAGCCAAGTAGCTGTACGGTCTTTAGGAGAAATACTTGATCCAACAATCAATGAAGCTCATCTCTGTGATAAATCATCGCAATTCAAGCGGTTGGGCTGTGGGTGCAAACTCATCATGCTGATTAGTGGTGGGTGGATCAATACTTTTTGGTTGCTACTGTGAATATGGGCCGTTACTGGCCATTACTGGGCTGGCCCCGTGGAAATATTTTGCAGCCACACAACTCATAGCGGCCCACCGTCCAGTCCTGATTTGGCCGAGGTCCAGCCTGCAGGTGCTTTGCTTGCCTTCTGTGTTATATGCGTCGGCGAATAAACGATGAAAATAAAAGATCAAAACAGCAAAGGGACACAAGATTTAACGTGAAAACCCTCCCAATATGAGAGGGAAAACCACGGGCGTCAGCCAGTAAGAACTTCACTATGTCGGGGTTCGAGTACAACGTCAAGGGCGGCGCCTAACAAGAATGAATGAGTCTCGTCTTCGGCCCAAGCCTCCCGACGACAGGCCTCCGCTATGCTTCGTCAAAAGTTTGGCCTTTAGATATGGACTGAATTTGGATCATCTTCAACACTTCGTTGTATTTTCTTTTGCCTTTAGTACTTCTATTTATGCTTTAATTTGCATGGCACTCAGATAAAGCAAGAATTGAAGGACCACAAACAAATAAAGTGAGTGCTGGACTGAGAAAAATTTCAACAAATTAAGTAAAACAATCTTATTTTCCTATATTCCTACTTCAATACATTGAGAAAACGACCACCTTTTATTTATACTTTTTTTCTCAATACATAACAACTACCCCGTCATCCCTTTTAGAATGAGGATTCTGTTAAATCAGGATAAACATGATTAACTTAACCACAGGATCTCTAGTCCAGATCTAGATCACGCCTAACTGACTGACTTATGCGGAATATGGTTAATCTTAGCACTTACCAATGTTGATTCTGTCCATGACTGAGGCTTGACGAAGTAGATGAACTTGCAGTAGAGGAAGTAGAGGACGTCGATGTACAACAGGGACACTGAGCGTCCACGCCTTCCAGCACCTTAGTGATCGATAGGATTAGGATTACAGGGAACCCTAAAGGCTAATTCGTGATTAACTCACGGATTAAGGAAACTAGGGGTTTCCCCTTTGGCTATATATTGCTGTAGACGTGGGCTGGACCCTTAAATGAGCTGAGTTTGCCTTCCAATCAAAGGCAACTAACAGGGATTAGTCTAGGATTAGGATTGGGACTGAAGGCCCAAATAGACCCGACCGAGGTCAAATCCAACATTCTCCCCCTTAACCGATGGTCAATAACTTATTCTTATAATATTCAATTTTATTGATCACGTGAAGGTGGATATAAACAGATCAATAATCTCCCACTTAATCGAACAATCTTAATCTTAAGACTTACTTGCGTTCGTCTTATATTCACACTCAATACAATAGCAAAACCCAACGAATGAGTCATCGGGAGACATGACAGACATACCAGGACGTCATTAACCAAAGTCCACTATAGTACCTTGATAGAAGACTTACTAACTTATTTGGGAGTTTATTAATTTGGCCTCATCCAGAATCATACTTGAGGTTAATCATCAAATCCATACTAATCTTGCGAAAATAGGATAAGGGACAAAACCTTCAATTAGTCATGTTGCTAGCAACTTGCTTAAAACATTAAATTGACTTGATTCTGGGACCCTTCTTTCATAACAATATATTTGTCAATGTACTTGACACCATCAACTATATGTCATTACTTGAAAGGAATACTGTAATCAAATACAACAACATTGATTTGAAATCAATGTTAATACATTAGTAATACCGGAATATATCTCATATGCCTGTCTAAACCATGCCATACAAAATTAGCCTTAATTATGCCAATCTTGTTTTAGAGCTTTCTGCAGAATCGCTCAGATCTGTAAGAGTGAAGGACGTAAACTTAATGTGCACAATTACATCTATACACTTTTACAAAACTTTATCTGAATAGTACTTAATTAAATAAGCATGATATTTGGTGCATTAATCTTTTATACACCTTTCTCCAGTGGACCCCCCTGGACTAAGACTAGTAAAAATTTGTCAAGCATTCCGGCTTGTCATGCTAAGTCAATCACTTATAGCATATAGATTCTAGTTGAAACATTAGGAACATCTTCCTATTTAATTAGACTTAACCTTTATACTTATGATAGAATTTGCTATATTAAGCAAAGAAAACAGGCATAGCTGTGTATGCATTCATATTTTATCACTTTAGAGCTTTTCTTAACATTTTCCCTTTAGTGACAATCCCAATACTCATTTTGGTCCCATCTCAGTGTTATGCTCCCCCAGAACTTAATAGAGAGCTTAACTAAGATGCATCTTATGATACGATGAAAACTTTCTCCTTTCTTGGAATGCAAACTTAATTGTGTTAGCTTATAGAGAAAACATTCATCTTAGAGTATCAGGATAATAATTAATCCACCTTAGCGTTACAAATGAACCATGGTTGCCCATGATACATACAAACTTATTGTGAGCTATGAACTTAGCATTTTAGTTTCTTTTGTAATCACTTTCAAACCTGTAGACCCATCATAGCCTACTGCTTTGACTCGATCAGAAAATTGCTATCTTATGTTAAAGTTCATAGAGTCCTTTATTGCCTCTTCATAATAGACTTAAAATAATTGAGGCTCTCACTTCTGTGCCCAATACTTAACTTATCATTAAACATTACATATCTCTGTTGTGGTTATACAGCTAATGTACATCCTCAACAAAGTTAGATAAAGAATGGAGAAAGCACTTATGGCACGATATAAATATATATGAGAAAATGATATATATATCTTCATCTTAAATCATCGATATAGAGAAAACTTATCTTATATCTCATTAAGATTTTCTTCTCCCCCATTTCCTTCTTTCTTAGTGAGCTTCCATCGAACTCTGAATAATTAGAATATTAAATGTGTCAGACCATAAACTTATCTGAAGTAATTTACAATGGATGCTCTTTAACTTATTTATCTTTGGCACGACATTTACTATATCTTTCTTAGATACCACTGATGAACTTCCCTTGCTAATCTAGCACACATCAGCGGTGGCCAGAAGATGAACTAGAGTAGCAAAGCTATGATTAAATGTTCATAAAATAGCGGTGGCCAGAATCATGAACATAAATCATACTTCAACCGTCTCTGATTCAAATTGAACTAATCCACAACAGCGGTGGCCAGAAAATGGATAGAACAACAGAACCTGTGAAAATTATCCCATACCCAGCGGTGGCCAGAATAAAGAATAAAATCACACTGACTTATTTGAGGCAGTTGGTAATCGTGGAGCATGACTCCTATTACAATGGTATTATATCTCGCATTATAAACTTATTCTTAATTGAAGCAATGAGATGTAGCGAGTACTATGAAACTTATTCTTAATTTTGCCCTTAAATCTCATGGACAATAAAATATTATGGAGAGAAAATTATAGCTCTCAACTGATGACTTAGTTCAGCTCTCAACTGATGAGAGCAAATCTTAACTAGTATTATTAATTGGAGCATATCTAAACTGATGAGACATTCCATTCTCCCCTTCGAATTTGTGGTCTAAACGTGAGTGTGCCACATATTCGACAAGGTCTCATCACTTCTTAACTCATTTAACTTAAATAACAGTCAAAGACGATTGCGATGAAAATAAGCAAGAAATGAACTTGATGATGTATTATTATTACTTATTGAGAACACAAATATTCAGAATTTCTCATTACAGAAAACAAATATGTTCTTTCTTAATCTAAAGTACATCATCAGCTGGAAATAAATCTAAAACTAATGACTTAATGCTAGTGTGAGGCTCCAGAGTCTTTGACTTTGATGAAGTCTTAGTAGACTTTGCTCCCCTGAACAACCTTTCCTTTAAGGTCGACGAATACCTGAAGGAGGTTTAATATGTGCAGAAAACACCTGAGTTATTCCACCATAAACAGTGGGAGCAAATAAACTTAATAAAACTTATGAGACAATTTAATTACCTCTCTGAAGCCATGTAGCAAATCCAGGGCACCAACTTTGCATGTGTCCGGGTTCCTTACAAAAGTTGCATATGCCTAGGGCATAATTCTCAGGGAGAGACGCAGTGATCAAATGCGAAAGCATTGTACTCGAGGTATGAATCCCAAGCTCTTTTAGCTTTTCAGCTATGTAGACCATGTTATTAATGTGCGCCCCTAATGCACCTTGACCATTGTAACGTGAGGTCACTAATTTCTTAATGAGGAAATTGGCTAACTTACTTATGTTTATATATTTCCTCAATTGAGTTCATAAACTCCTTAACTGATAATTCCTTACCGTTGATCTTAGTAGGAAAAGAATCTCTGAAGGCCTCAATGACGGTATGTCTAATGACCATCTTAGCTAAGTCATTGGATCTCTCCTATTTTTCTGAATTTGAGTTGTACTCACTTATCTTATCAACATAATTTTGAGTTCCAACCGCCGGAGAAGTTGGCTTATCCTCACGTAACGCATAATCAAGATCCAAGGTCTTGAGAATGCCTAGCACATCCTGATTCCAACTAGGGAAGTTTGTGCCATCATAATGCTGAATGGTGCTTAGCAACTTTGTATAATCAACTAAAAACTTCATAAATAAAACATGTCTCAGTAATAGTAGTAATAAGATGCATATAAAAGCATGAAAATAACCCTACGGTGGTCTGATTATAATCACGCAAAACAAGTAACAACTTGCAATCACCGGTGGGAAAAACAAGCGAAACTTGACTTAAAACTCATAATTAAAACAACGGTGGTTGAATTTAATCACAAGTGTACTCTATATGAACTTCCCCGTGGTTCTATTCAAATAGAGGCATCTAAATGCACTTGGTGGATAAAGAATGAATTTCAGCTAAACTTATGTCAAAAGAAGTAATGCAAAGCTTAACTTATGCGAAAGTAAGACAAAACTTATTCATAATGCATACTTATCTCAAATAATATGCTAAGACAAAAGCACGCTTGTAAATAAACTTATTCTGAATTTAAACTTAAACTTAGAAAATACTTAATGGTATGGTAAAGGCAGTGCAAGAAAATAAATTTGCTAGCTCATGAAAACTTAAAACTTATTTTATAAACGCATGAAAAACCTAGCATTTCTTAATTGCATAATGGTAACATGCAAATGCATTGCATAAAACTCCACTTATATATAACCGCACATAATTAAATAAAACTTAATAGCTCAAAACTTAATTTGCAATTAAGGAATAAACTTGCACAGAAACAATGGGCCACTAAAAACTGACAGTTCAATAACGTAAATATACGTATTAAATAAACAACATAACTTAATGCTTAAATTTTCTTATGTAAGAAATAATTTATACTTAATGCGGAAGCAATAAACTTAAAACCTAAAATTTAAATCGATATTTATAAAAACTTAAAACTCAACATACAGTGAAATGGTAAGGGAACATCAACCACTTAAATTTTATTCATGCAATAATTAACTTAACTTAGTGCTGAAATAAAAGCAGGCCTAAAAGAAAAGGGACTAAAAAACTTAAATAAAAGAAAATTTAAAATTCAGTCCAATACTTAGAAAACAGCCCAACGCAGCCCAACAAGAGCTCGTGGGCCCTTACTGCGCACGGCCTAATGGCCCAACGCGGCGCGACCCAACGCAGGACGGCCCATGTGCTAGGCGCGTGACAAGCCCAGTGCGCATGTGCGGCTCAGCGCGCGTGGGTCGGCTTTTGGTTCATCGGCTCGGCGCGCGGCTCACAGCTAAAGGAAAGCCCGGCCTGCTCTGAAATGTGCAGCCTGCTTAGTCTAATGGGCCTTAAGCCCAGCGGGCCCAGCTCGTGACATCTCCACTCCGCGTGCATCCTGTCCGTCTGTTCGATCCAACGGCGGACCAGGGAGATTGGACGTATAAAAGGGGGTCCGGCCGGGAAGAGAGCTAACCCTAGCTCACTCCCTTCTCCCCCCGACTCGAGCGCTCTCACTCGGCGCCACCGGCGGCGCGACTGCTCTCCACCCGCCGCCGCATCTGACCTCTCTCCGCCAGCTTCGGTCGACGTGAGGGCCAAGACATGAGGGACTTCGGCCACTGCACATTCGAGCGCCGCCGAGCCGGAGTGCCGCGGGGCTCCTCCATGGCACCGCGTGCGCCTCGCGCGCTGTGGCAGAACCGCTCAAATTAATCCAGCTTTAGTGTGCTAAACATCGCATTTGACGCGATTAGACACTTAAACCAAACTAAAGTGGCAGCCTGTCGGGTCGAGCCCGATACAACCACGCACAGTTACCGAGATCGAAACAAGTCATGCATTTATTCACGCGAAGGAGAGTACCAGAGATTACAACAATCCACAGATAATTTAAATAGGTCCCATTTCGGTACCTTGTTACAAACTCAGTTCATGCATATAGTAAAGAGAATTCAGAGTTTAAAATGCAGCGGAAAATAAACTATTTATTCGGAAAGGTAGTGACGTCACGTGAAGCCGTCGTGATATCACTCGGAAGCATCCTCGTCCCAGACAGCGGTCCATCCTGGAGGAAGGGTGGTCGGCCAGGTAAGACCTGCAACCATCTCCTCGAGAGTACTACCTGAAAACAATTCAACAAGCAAGGCTGAGTATACTAATACTCAACAAGACTTACCCGTCGGGTGAAAACTACATCACCAACTCCTAGACATGCAAGGCCTTTGGCTGGTGGGTTTGTTTTGCCAAAAAGCGACTAAGAGTGAGTCCTTACTTTCAGCATTTTAGCATCAAGTTCTAATACTTTAACCATTCTAGGTAAGCAGCCTATACTAGTCAAGCAAGTTGAGCAAGCAATTAAGCAAACATCAAGTTTATCATCGTCATGTTCTGCTTCCATTACTCAGTGCAACAAGAGGTCAAGTAGTCTCATTAGCTGCGAGAAACAGACAGTTCGAACCGATTTTATAACCTTGCAAGGTGGAAACTAAACACACGGAAAAACATCAACCACCAAGGTCGACGCTAACCAGGTAGTTCCCATCAATCCTCGAATTGCGTCCAGAGCCAAACTCCCCCTGGCATACGAGGTCTAAGGCCAGCCAAACCAAACACTTACGCCCCTCGTACCCACATGTACGTGGCATGGGGAAGAGGTTCCCGGAAGGAGCAGGAAAAAGTCCACACATCCGATTCATGTAGGTACTAAACTTACCGGTCCCATGCCCAAACAATTGCTTAGTGCTTTCAAACACTTGACCAACATCGCCGACACACTTCGACCTTAGCCAATTCTTAATAAACAGACGGGGCATCTACATGACAAAATCCCCGTCCGTCATCCTTATGATCCCAACATAAGTAAGACATGTGATCCCTATAATCTCGCGAGTGATAGGAAATCACTCGACTTTTACCGGATCCTTATAGCATAGCAACTATCGACCTGACCTTCTAGTATTGCAAAGCATAGGTACCTGGGATCATGCAACTAGGGTTTCAATCAATGCCTGAACGTAAATGCACAAGCATAACTTAACAAACATAGTTGCATAATTTCAGAACATAGGTTATGCTCCGGGGCTTGTCTTCGGGCACGTGGTTAGTTTGGGGATCCTCAGCAGTGGGGTTCGGTTCGTCCTCCACCTGGATCACGTTCACGTCTCCTGAGGTCTGTTCTTCTTCTCCGGTCGGCACCAATTCATAGTCACCGTCTGCGAGTGCTTGTTCTACACGAGATGCACATGCATAAGAGGTGATCTTATATCGAGTCATCGTACTTGCATCATGATAGAGCCGTAGTGTATGAAATGGCACATTCACCTGGACAATATTGGTCTGACCTTCCCTTTCTTTAATTAAGTTTGTATTTACTTATAAAAGAACTTGGGGTGTTCGATGGTGATTGTGTACACATATAAGATTATTTAATTTGCTTTCAGCATAAAACAGCAAGTGTGGTGTTGTGGGGTGGTTTATTTATTTAAAACACTTAAAGGTGATTTTCTTTTTATTGAACCCATTTAAGCATTGAAACTTCGATAATTTATTCTGGCAGTTTGGTTTATGTTTTGCATGTGAAAAATTTACAGGGTGCTCTTGGTTTGATCGTTGATTTACTATCCAAAATTCAGATAAAAAACATGAACAGAACCACCAGGAAAAATCATACAAGTCCAGCACACTAGCATGAAGAATAGATCCTAGAAAATCACACTATCAATTGAGGACCTGGTGTGTCCGAGGACCGGTGGATGGTCGCTTCCTGGTGTGATGAGTGATTGACAACGTGGTGTGGATTGACATTTCCTTTGGCTCAAGTATTGCAGGTGTAGAATGCGGCTTGGTTGCATTGGTGCAGGTGAAGAACAGGCGCGAAAGGTCTTAGCCATGGCGACCTCCGAGGAGCGGAGAGACAAGTAGGCTTGGTTCGAGGGACCCGGTGGCCAGATGGATCAAGTGCGGTTCACATGCTGGCAAGAACAAGCAAGGGGACGTGGTTCCGGTGCGAGGTAGCGGCTCACAACCGAAGCTCGTACGCAGACGAGAAGCCGGTGCAAGGTAGCGGCTAACAACCAAAGTTTGCGCGCGGGGTTTGGTGATTTGGCCAAAAAATCATCGGTGGACGGTTTCCCTTGGTTTGGGCCACAAAACCAAGGACCGAGGACTCGACGTGGCGAAGATGGGCTGCTGGGCCAAGTGTGGCTGCCAGGGGCGGTTTAACCGCCCCCCAGGGGCGGTTTAACCGCCTCCCCCTGGGCCGGCCCAAAATCGGCGTCGAGGAGCTTCGATCCGGAGGACATGCGGCATGACTGCAAGGATTGCGTCGGAGGGAAGCTAGCTTGCAGTGGAAAGTGTCCCAGCCGGAAAAATCTTCGCGGAAAATGTCAAATTTGCCCCTGAGGGGTATGTATCACTTAGGGGTAGTTTAGTCTTTAGAGCAGCACCACTTGGACTATATAATATACCCCCTAGGGGTTGGTGGCTGTCATCTAAGTAGTCTAGTTTTATTTCCCTTGCACTTGAACTATTTTCCTTTAGTTTTTCTTTCTAGTTTTCCATAGGCTAGCCAAGTGCTTCACCGGAGAAATCTTTGAGAGGGTTGGATGAAGGGAGGATAGCTAGCCTCTTTGTAAAGAAGTTGACCTCGTGATGTATGGAAGATTTGGCTTTCTTGTATCCCTTTTTGTCTGATTTCGTTGTTCATCCCGTGGCTCTTTTTGGCCCTTTTGGGAGATTTTCGATTCCTTGTGTTTGAGGTCGTTTCCTTGCGTGTTTGTTTGGGGGATTCACACATGAGGTCATGGACACTCTTTTCTTGGTGATTTGCCCCCTCAAAATGCAAAGAATCGCTTCGGATTTGAGGATTTTTGGATGAACTCGGGGTGGAAGTGTTCTTCACGTGATCTGAGATTTCGGGAGTTCTAGTGGGTTTGAGGTCGTGATCTTTGGGGAATATACTCCACTGGAGGCGTACATCATCTCCCCAAAGTTTCGTCTCAAGAGCTCAAGCCGTTTGGGAGATCGACTCACGAGTTGACTTTTTCCCGAGAGCTCCCAGATTGACCGCCCCTAGGAGGTTAAACCGCCCCCCTAGGCGGTTAAACCGCCCCTAGGGAGGTTAAACCGCCCCTGGCTGGGTAGAGAAGGTTTTGCCTCGTTTTGGGTCGATTTGTGTTCGTTTCGATCGATTTGAGTTCCGCTGCGTCTTTCTTGTTCCTAGGGTGAGTAGCTTGACAGTGGCTACGTGATCTTGGCAAGATCGCTTTCGGAGGCATCAGAGTTGATTTGGGAGAAGAGCCGGATTGGTTGGAAAGAATTTTTATCGGCTCCCATTCACTCCCCCCCTCTCTGGTAGCCGTTTCGGTCCTTCAATTGGTATCAGAGCCGGTTATGGGTCTTTGCGACTCTAACCAGTCTAAGATCCAAAGATGGCGTACCAAGATCGGGGTTCCGGGCCTCCGCACTTCGATGGGAAGAACTATCCGAACTGGGTTGCGCGTATGGGCGCTTTCTTGCGAGGCAAAGGAAAGTTGTTGTGGGATGTGACCGAAGATGAAAATTATTTCAATCCTACCAACTTAGATGCCCAAGGTGCAAGAGATAAATTCGAGGCCAATGCTAGGGCTGTCGACTACTTGTTTCGTGCCTTGTCGGCTGAGGAGTTTGAGAGAGTTTTGGGCGAGGACCTAGCTAGCCAGATCTGGCTAAAGCTCAAGGTAGCCCATGGTGGTGATAGTCATGTTAAGGCTAGGCTTTTCTCGGTTTATCATAGAGAGTACGAGAACTTTGAGCAGTTGGATGGTGAGTCGGTCGATGCGATGTTTCAGCGCTTTACTGCCATAGTCAACAACATGAAAGCCAACATTGCCGCACTTCCATACACGGATCATGACAGAGCTTTGAAGCTCTTGCTTTCCCTTGATCGGTCCGTGTGGGGTGCCAAGGTTGAGGCGATCATGGAGTCAGCTAACTATGAAACCTTGAGAGTTGATGAGCTTTTCTCGAAGTTGAAATCTTCAGAGGTTGATAGACGGTTTCTTGCCAAGGCTAAGAGTCCGACTGATCCCCATAGTCTGGCTCTAGTTATGGACAGGCTAACACTTCCAAACACTTTGCTTTGTCTTCACTTGTGTCTCTTCCAGATGAGGAGTATGAGGTGCTGAGCGAGGAGGATCTTGCGTTGCTCACGAGGATGTTCGAGAGGATGTACCAGAACCACAAGGGTTCGAGGCGTGCCGGGAGTACGTGCTACATATGCGGGAAGATGGGCCACTTCATCGCCGAGTGCCCCGAGGAAATCAAGAAACACAAGCACCGCCCGCGAGATGAGCACAAGCACCGCTCCAAGGACAAGCACCACTCCAAGCACAAGAACAAGGAGGAGAACACCGACACCTCGTCAAGCTCAAGCAGCGAGGAAGAAGACCGCGGCCACCGCAAGGAGAAGAAGCACAAGAACCGCAACTTCAACGGGCTTTCTGGGGTCGCTATGAACTTCTGCACCATGGCTGCACAACTCCAACAACAAGAACGTCTCCGACTACGACTCCGACTCTGACTCCGAGGATGAGGTATTGACTGATCCCACCTCTTTGCGTAAGGAGATTGCTAGATTAGAGCAGTTGGTCGATAATTGTGATGATGTGCTTAGGAAGACCAACAAGGAGAAGAGAGAGTTTAGGTCCTTGCTAGGAGAGTCAAAGGAAAGAATAGCTGAGCTTGAGGCCTTACTTTCTGAGACTGGAAAGAAGGCGATGGATTTTGAGTCTGTGCTTAGCGAGTCTAGCAAGAAAGTGGCTGAGCTTGAAACTGAGTTGGCAAGTGCTAGAGCTGAGATAGGTGTGTTGAAAGATGCTCCTGTTGTTTCTGATGAGATTGAATGCTCTTTCTGTGATGTGCATCTTGCTGATTTGGTAGCTCTTAAGGACAAACACATGACATGCCTTGATGAACTAGAAGGTGCTAGGGTTGAGCTTGCTGAGTTGAAGTCTAGATCATCTTTGCTAGGTGCTTGTACTTCTTGTCCCGCTTTGCATGCTCAGTTGCTTGACTCTCGTACCATGATTAGCTCGCTTGAAGCTCAATTGAAATCTCCTATTGCAAATTCCTGTCCGGCTTGCGATGTTGTTACTTTGAGGAATGTTGAGCTGGCGCAATCTGTTGATCGTTTGCAAGATGAAAATGATGAGTCGCGTCAATGTTTGGGTTGGTTGTCGGGTCGCGAGCCACAGCTTAAGATGTTGATTGCTGGGTTCAAGAGAGCTGATGGTCGTGGTCTGGGTTCTGAGAAAGTTGGTGAGTGTAGTGGTGAGAAAGAGAGAGAGCAAACTAGTTCCACCACAAGTACCCCAACACCACCAGAGAAAACTCCTCCAAAGAACAGCTTCACACCTAAACCCAACCACCTGTTGAACAAGCTTGACACCACTCCAGATCCTCCCAAGTTTCCATCAAAGACAAACAACCTCCAGAGGAGAGTGACCTTTGTGAGGAGTGGGGTTTACCAGCCGAGAGAGAGGCCACAGCCGAGAGAAACCCCAAAGCCAAAACCAGTCCACTTCCATTGTGAACATTGTGGAAGGGATGGTCACCTAGAAGAGTTTTGCTGGAGGAAGAAGAGGGAGGTGAGACGAGAGAAGGAGATGGGTAACAGGGACAGGTACTACTCTTCCCGTAGTGTGCCTGTGTCTCGTTCACCCTTGCCTAGGAGAGAGGCCTTTGTGCGTACAGTTCCTTCTTTGAGTAGTCGCCGTGTTCCAGCTCGTGGTGAGTTTGCTAGGCGGCCTCCGGTTTGTGGTTAGTTTGGTTCAGGGAGGTTGGACCGTAGCTTCGAGGCGAGGAGAGAGTCTAGGCCACGTTTTCCCCCGCGTGGTGCTAGAGGTCCGATGGTGAGAGACGAGAGGGTACCACGTAGTGGCGTTGATTTTGCTAACCCCTCTTTTGAGCAGATGGCCCGACACTGGTTTAACTCCTTCTGTGCTAACCCCAGTGTTGAGTCATTCGCTCGTTCTCGTTCTCGCTTTTTATTGTGCAGGTGTGAGGTATGGAGAACATGAGCTTGGTGACTCTTGGTCTTTTGCATGATCAAGGTTTGATGGTTCTCCACACCTTTTTGGATGGCCCCGATGTGGCCCTTGTACACTATGTCCTGTGAGTATATCCCTTGTACACTCTTGTGTTCATCTGTGTATATCTAGCTTGCTTTGTGCCTGTATCATGATTTTTATGTTTTGTGTAGCATATTGTACATTTGTTTATCTGGTATCCTTTTAGCTGGTATCTTTGGTTGCATTTTGCTCATTTGAGATTTCTCTTCCTTTTTATGATGGAGCTTTCCATTTGCTTTTGTACACCTTTTCTAGTTTTTCTAGGTGTCTTTGATTGAGGGGGAGCTCGGCTTTATTTAATGGGGAGTATTTGCTCGACTTGATTTGGAAAGGAGAGGATCTTGCTTAGAGCTTTTGGATAGCATGAGTTTGTGAAGTTGCTGAGTTGGCACTTTGGTTGTGCATTTCATGGGTGTTTGAAATTTGAACCAGAACCTTGGATTTGCATTTTGGTTGCACATTCCAGGGGGAGCTTTGTATTTGTGCTTTGATCGCGCTTGTGTTTTGAGTTTGAGCTTGCCCATGTTTCTACCCAAAACCAGCTTGCAGACATTTTCACCAAAACACTTGACCAAGCTACCTTCACCCGCTTGCGAGGGGAACTTGGTGTGTGTGCATTTTTCTGAGCTGAGTTTTGGAGGCTTCTCTTGTAGCATATGTATACTATTGTACCATCTTTGTATCTTGATGTACATTTTTCTATTTTTGCATCTTGTGATATATCATGCTGCATTTGTATCATATCTTAGGATGAGCTTCTCCTATATGCAATGATTGCTACAACTTGCTACATTTTAGAGTCTAGGCAGGCTGGCTAGGGATTGATTGTATGGATGGCTATGCTCTTGATGGTTTTGATATATATTCTATTGAGATAGTCTCTTTTTGAATTAAAATGACAAACTGAACTTAAACTCTTTCACCCATGAGTAAATGCCTTTGCATGTCTTGTTTGAGCCAAAATGGCTATATCTTGCTTAAGATCATGCTAGGATGTGATATTCTTTTCAATTGGGTCAAAGACCTTTGTCATTGTAAATGTTTAGCCCATGCTTTATCTTGTGGAGGAGCATAAGCTTCTTTTTGTCGCAAAGACATTTCATGTACCATGCCTTTTTGAAAAACTTGAAAAATGAGATGTCTATGCATGAAAGAAGAAAGATGAGAAAAAGATATATTTGCAGAAAATTATGCTCATGTCTCTATGCTTTCACCATTGCACACATTTGCACACATGGGTGCTAAGCGGTTGCATGTTGTTTGCCGGAGAAGTCTCCCATGAGAAGTGAACACATGGCTCCGTGCTTTGACATGACATGAGGTAGAACTTGGGCGTTTATGATGATCTTTTGTCAAGAATGCTTGTTCCTTCATGTTTTTGGTGAGATGAGGTTCATTTTTGCTTGAACAATCCATGGTTAGGACTTTGCTCATGTGGTGACATTTTTTGATAAATCTACACAACTTGCTCATGGCTTTGTCAATTGGATATATGTCTTCACCTTCTTGATGGCAATGCTCGTGTCACATGATGAACTATCTTGTTTGCCTCTTCTCTAACTTGTAGCATTTTGTATTGCTTATTGTATATTTGAGAAGCTTGTAGTTGCATTTTGTACATTTTTTCCTTGATTTGTGCATTGTCAACAAGGGGGAGAATTTCTGGAGCATTTTGCAAGGGGGAGAAGTTGCTGAATTTGTGAGAAAGCTTTTGCGCTAGAATTTGTTGGATCTGTGTGAGAAGTGAGAGTTTTGCCAAAATGAGAGTTTTTGAAAATTTGTGAAGTTTCTGAGAGTTTGAGCATTGGAATATCTTGCTGGGCATATTTGGAAGGTTTTCAAGTAGGAACGGCATCGTTACGGGTTCGTTTGTGCAATTTGGCACTTTTGGGTTTGGTCATCTGTCAGGGGCGGTTTAACCGCCCCCCCTGGGCGGTTTAACCGCCCCTGTGTAGTGTGCACAAGTGTTGTGGAGATTTGAGCCATTCTTGAGTGTTTTTCGCACGCACAAGTTCACTTGTTCAGGGGGAGTTGCATCTTTGCAGGGGGAGTGCTTTGAGTGTTCTGAAAAGTGAATTCGAGATTTGTGATTTGTGCTTTGTGCTTTTGCTCTTTTGCCGATGGTGTTGAGCCCTTTCGCTTCTTCTTGAAGGGTCGGCGTTTCTGGAGCTTTCTCTTGCGAAGTGACTTTGTTCTCGGCTTGTTCTTGCTTTTAGTCACTTGCTTGAGTCTTGTTTTCGTCTCTTTTCTTTTTCTTTTAATCTCATTGGATACTATGTGTGTGTTGTCAATGCACTCATCAAGGGGGAGATTGAGGACCTGGTGTGTCCGAGACCGGTGGATGGTCGCTTCCTGGTGTGATGAGTGATTGACAACGTGGTGTGGATTGACATTTCCCTTGGCTCAAGTATTGCAGGTGTAGAATGCGGCTTGGTTGCATTGGTGCAGGTGAAGAACAGGCGCGAAAGGTCTTAGCCATGGCGGCCTCCGAGGAGCGGAGAGACAAGTAGGCTTGGTTCGAGGGACCCGGTGGCCAGATGGATCAAGTGCGGTTCACATGCTGGCAAGAACGAGCAAGGGGACATGGTTCCGGTGCGAGGTAGCGGCTCACAACCGAAGCTCGTACGGGGATGAGAAGCCGGCGCAAGGTAGCGGCTAACAACCGAAGTTTGCGTGCGGGGTTTGGTGATTTGGCCACAAAATCATCGGTGGACGGTTTCCCTTGGTTTGGGCCTCAAAACCAAGGACCGAGGACTCGATGTGGCGAAGATGGGCTGCTGGGCCAAGTGTGGCTGCCAGGGGCGGTTTAACCGCCCCCAGGGGCGGTTTAACCGCCTCCCCCTGGGCCGGCCCAAAATCGGCGTCGAGGAGCTTCGATCCGGAGGACACGCGGCGTGACTGCAAGGCTTGCGTCGGAGGGAAGCTAGCTTGCAGTGGAAGGTGTTCCAGCCGGAAAAATCTTCACGAAAAATGACAAATTTGCCCCTGAGGGGTATGTATCACTTAGGGGTAGTTTAGTCTTTAGAGCAGCACCACTTGGATTATATAATAGACCCCCTAGGGGTTGGTGGCTGTCATCTAAGTAGTCTAGTTTTATTTCCCTTGCACTTGAACTATTTTCCTTTAGTTTTTCTTTCTAGTTTTCCATTGGCTAGCCAAGTGCTTCACCGGAGAAATCTTTGAGAGGGTTGGATGAAGGGAGGATAGCTAGCCTCTTTGTAAAGAAGTTGACCTCGTGATGTATGGAAGATTTGGCTTTCTTGTATCCCTTTTTGTGTGATTTCGTTGTTCATCCCGTGGCTCTTTTTGGCCCCTTTGGGAGATTTTCGATTTCTTGTGTTTGAGGTCGTTTCCTTGCATGTTTGTTTGGGGGATTCACACATGAGGTCGTGGACACTCTTTTCTTGGTGATTTGCCTCCTCAAAACGCAAAGAATCGCTTCGGATTTGAGGATTTTGGATGAACTCGGGGTGGAAGTGTTCTTCACGTGATCTGAGATTCCGGGAGTTCTAGTGGGTTTGAGGTCGTGATCTTTGGGGAATATACTCCACTGGAGGTGTACATCATCTCCCCAAAGTTTCGTCTCAAGAGCTCAAGCCGTTTGGGAGATCGACTCACGAGTTGACTTTTTCCCGAGAGCTCCCAGATTGACTGCCCCTAGGAGGTTAAACCGCCCCCCTAGGCGGTTAAACCGCCCCTAGGGAGGTTAAACCGCCCCTGGCTGGGTAGAGAAGGTTTTGCCTCGTTTTGTGTCGATTTGTGTTCGTTTCGATCGATTTGAGTTCCGCTGCGTCTTTCTTGTTCCTAGGATCAGTAGCTTGACAGTGGCTACGTGATCTTGGCAAGATCGCTTTCGGAGGCATCGGAGTTGATTTGGGAGAATAGCCGGATTGGTTGGAAAGAATTTTTATCGGCTCCCATTCACTCCCCCCCTCTCTGGTCGTTGTTTCGGTCCTTCAGTAATTGATCCTAAAATTTTTACCAGGGCTATATCTTGTTGAAACAAGCTGCCGTGCCAAGGATGAGCTTAAAAAGATTTAAGGAACATGCTGATCAATTGGTTTGATTTAAGTACTGGTAAAATTAAATGAGCACGTTAACCATGCCAAACTGAGCTCTTCTATTTAACCCAGATGCATAACATCACTATAGAGCTACTGCAAAAAGATTGGATTAAAAAGCTTAACAGATTAATTTAAACAATTTCTAAACAGAAACTGCACAGATGAGCTTAGACAAATCATAACTCAAAATCTAGAGCAGTTCTGTGTGCCAACTTTTTACAGCAAGCCACAAACTACTCAGACGACAACATATCCAAACGTCAATACAAACTAACACACAGATTTTAAACTGTGCACAAACATGTATTTGAACGGATTTGAATCTAGTTTGAGATCTAAGCAGAAAACTCCTATACATGATTTCTATCAAAGGTAGAGCATAACACAGAGAGCTCAACAAAATTGGATTTGCATTTTTCCGATTTTTCTGTGATTTTAATCGATTTTTAAAATTCTCAGCTTTTGAATGTAGATCTGAAGAATCTATTTTAACTTAACCCCCTAGACTTTCTAAAACTTCACAGATAGGCCCCTGCACTTTACACTTTGGACCCTAGAAAGAACTCGAGCCTTGCAATGTGGTCCCCGGCTGTGGCCGGCGGCGGTGCGGCCAAATCCGGCGAAGTGGGACTGCGGGGCTGGACGAGAACATGGGGGATCCACTCACCGGCTTAGCTAGCGTCGTTCTTGTGCAGGAAGGAGGGCGAAAGAAGGTGCGACGGCGGCGGGCGGTGAGCGGCGGCGGCGGCTCTGTTCTTCCCCAATGCCGCCGGCGGCGGTGGGGAAGACGCTCGGCTGGTGGTGTGGAAAGCTCGACTGAGGGCACTGGTGCGCAGTGGTGGTGCTAGGCGGCAACGGAGCGGCGCGGAGGCGGGAGCTCGGTGCGGCAGCCTGGCGGCATCATTGGCGGGCGGCGGTGGAGCTCGGGGAAGAAGGGAGGGGCGCTATTTATAGGCGTGGGGTGCGGGTGGCGTCGAGGGAAAGCCAGTGGAGCAGGGCAGCGCGGGCAAGGTAGCGGGCAGCTGGCCGGGAAGCGGCGCGGCGCCGGCCGGCGAGCGGCGAGCACGTGGCGGCCGTCGACGCCGGGCTGACGCGGATGCGAGCTGGCCGAGCGTGCTGTCACGCCCACTTGGTCGAGCAAAGCGCGGCAGGCGAGGCGAGGCCAGGCGGACTACGTCGGGAGAGGGTGGACGGCCTGCGCGCTCGGGAGGAGGCCGAGGCAGTCGGCGCCGGGGACTGGCCGGGCGGGATTTCATCGCGGGGGAGAGGGATCGCGCGCGCGCGGATTGGGCGAGACGCGCCGGGTGGTTAGGCTGCGGACAGGCGGTCTCGGACGTGGAGCGCGGCGCGACGGGCGAGTGCCGCGTGGCGGCCGGCGGCTGAGCGCGGCGCGGGTGAAGGGTCCTTGTTTAGTTTTGGTAATTGAGTGACAACCTAGGTGGACTAATATATGTTTATACTGAGATACACAGGTGATTAGTCCATAGAGATGCACTAGTGTGAGCAACTTGAGTCATGTTAGTGAAGTGACTTGAATTCGTTGTAAAGCTCAACTAGTTGTTATAAAGGTGTGAATAAATATAAACATCATGAATTGATAAAGATCAAAAGGATGAGTATGATAAGTTGTTGGTCACCAAGGAAATGTTGTTTGATTAGAATTTCATATGGTGGTCATATTGAGGAAGTGAATATATTGAAGATGTGGTATATAAGTGGTTTTGTATGACAAGATTTTGAAGGACAAGCAAGACTTGGCCGCGATGGACCATGCAAGGGTGAAGGGCAAGCAAGAGGCTTGGCGCTGAGGGACCAAGGTAGTGGTGAAGGGCGAGTAAAGGCTTGGGCTGATGGATCATGAGATGTTATATGAAGCTATGAGTGATCCACATCAATCATATGAAGAATGCAAGAAGATGAAATTCATATGTTGATCGACATCATGTGTATTGATGAGATGAAGTTGGCACAGTCTGTATGTTGATGAACATCAAGTGCCTTGAAGAAATTATTTTGATGAACAATATGCATATGGGCATCAAGGAAGACCCAATGAATTTGATCAAGGCAAAGGTATGAAATGTAGGGCATTTCATTTTGCCGGTCTCGGTGATTAGTGGAGAAAAGACCGGATTGATAAGATAGAATGTCGTACTATTAAGAGGGGTCTTGATGATGCTTAAGTCTTCACTAGATGTTGAAAAGCTCAATCTTGCATTTGCATACTAACTATGGCAAGGAACCAGTAGTTTGCAAAGACGCCTAGAGTACGGTTGATGTTGATGGTGTGTGGTGGATCTTAGCCTGCTTTTATGCTTTGATCCAATGTGTTTTGGGTCAAGCATTTAGTTGGGATGTGTAGTCCGCTGAACAAGCTTTCCATAGAGTCCAAGATCACCTAATTTGGACATCGGAGCTAAGAGTTATGACCTTTTTACTGAGCCTCGGTCATGCTGAAAAAATGAACTGCGGACCGTCCGCCACTTGTGAGGCGAACAGTCCGCGAATGGCAGACCGTCCGCTAATTCCTGGCGGACCGTCCGCAGTTGATTTTCTGACCCGCGGACCTAATGGCGGACCCTTTACACAGAAACGTGTTCTGAGGGTTCCAGGGCACTTTTATAAGGCGGACAGTCCGCGAGAGGTGTAACGGTCGACTGAGAGATGCATTTATTGAGAATATAGCCGTTGGAGTTCAAATGGCAGACCGTCCGACCTTGTAGGGCGGATAGTCCGCCAAAACAGAGCGTTTCGGGCTGTTTGAATGTAACGGCTAGTTTGGGAGTGTTGGCCTATATATACCCAGTCTCCTGCGCCTTAGAAGGTGGCTGAGCATTCCATTGAGCATCTTGAGCTTGTGCAAGTCCTCCCCATGAGTTTGTGCATGTGTTGCACATAAGAGAGGGTGAGAGGCATGATTTGAGTGCATTTGCATAAGAGATTGAGCTTTAGGCACTTGGTGAAGGGTCAAGTGAGTCTTGGCTTGTTACTCCTGATGTTTGCTGACACCTAGATGGCGTGGTGGTGCTGTGATCCGGTGATCTTCTCAAGAGAAGCTTGTGAGAAGACCCGTGTGTTTGTGAGAGGCTTTGTGCTCGCCTCACCGGAGTAGTGAAGAGCAACTCTAGTGGAATCGAGGTGTGGAGCGGTTCTTTGGTTCAAGCTGGCTCAAGATCAAGCGGTGCTTTGATAGAGGAGCGGTTGGAACATTGAATCCACCTCAACGTGGATTAGGGGTGACCGGCAAGTCACCGAGACCACGGGAAAAATTCGGTGTCTCTCCTTTGTGGTTTGTTCACTTGAGTTCAATTAATTTGTGCAACTTACATTCAAGCAATTTATATTCTTAGAAACATTCTTGCTTGATTGTCACCCTAGGATTGCAAACCTTGATCTAGACATAGGGTGTTGGTGCACATAGTTGAGAGACATACTATTGGGTGTAGTCGAGTTTTGACCGATCGTTTTAATTCCGCATTTTTATCGGTTAAGTCTTGTTAGAATTTTTAGATCCGATTATTCACCCCCCCTCTAGTTGGCCTCCTCGATCCTACAGCAGGACGCGACGCGGGCGCGCGGGGCAAGGCCGAGGCGCACGGGGTCAATGGCCGCCCTGTCCCATCGCCTTGATGGCCCTCGGGCCTCGGCGTCCGAGTCAGAGGACCGGCGACGCGTGGCAGCGGTCGCGACAGCGCGAACGCGGTGCGCTCTTGAGTGCCAGCGTGCGCGAGACAATTTGTCGAACAACAGTCGGGCATACGTTCAAACGCGTGATTCTCCAAAAATTTGAACTAAGGTTCAAATTGTCCAAAAACCAAAAGTGTGTCCCAAGCTACCAGCTACAACTTTCACAAAGGGTGACCATAGAAAAAGTGCACGGATTGGTGGTGAACGTGAGGAGAGGTTGGGTGAACTTCGACTGAACTTCAGGGTGAACTTCTGGGTTTGACAGGCTTTGACCAAGTTTTTAGGCATGAAACACTCAAAATTTTGAAGTCCACCAGTTGACAAAGTTGTGTCCCACTAAAAGTGAACAACTTTTATATTGGTAGATTTTTAAGTGTTTAAGTGAAATTTGGAATTTGAACCATGCCAACGAGGAAGGGTTAGGAGTTCACCGAGGAACTTAGGGTTTTTAGGGAGGTTTCGTTAAGTGAAAATCTAGGTGGGGCCAGGGTACACCCGATTAAGGTTAAGCCAAGTGATTTGCAGGTGATTAAGATAATTAAACCCCTAGATTGTCACGGCCTACCCCCCTTAAACAGAATCTCGACCCGAGATTCAAGTGTAGAAAAGCTTAGTGTGGAGATGGTACTCACGATAGTGTATTAGAAGGAAGCTCGGAAACTTGGTGTTTAGATAATTCTCTGTTTCCCACGTCGCTTCTTCTTCAATGTGATGATTCCACTGTATCTTGTACATCTTGATGATCTTTCGCCTAGTTCCCCTTTCCTTGCGGTCGAGAATTCTTAGAGGGTATTCCACCAGAGCCAAGTCAGGTTCTATCCGTGCCAAGTCTTGGTCAACGATCTCAACTTCTGGAACTCGAATGCATTTCTTGAGTTGGGAGATGTGGAATACATTGTGAACAGCCGAGAGTCTGTCTAGAAGTTGCACTCAGTAAGCTACCGGTCCACAAACTCCAATGATCTCAAAGGGTCCAATGTAACGGGGCACCAGTTTTCCTTTCACCCCGAACCTCTGCACTCCTTTAGTCGGCGAGACTTGCAAATAAACATGCTCTCCGACGAAAAACTGTAGAGGTTTCCGCCGTTTATCAAAGTAGCTTTTCTATCGGGACTGAGCTGCTTTGAGGTTGGCCTGAATCACTTTTACTTTCTCTTCTGCCTCTGCCACTAGGTATGTCACTAACATTTGTCTCTCCCCTGACTGGGACCAACTGAGCGGAGTTCTACACCATCTACCATATAGTGCCTCGAAAGGTGCCATCTTCAAGCTAGCTTGGTAGCTATTGTTGTAGGAGAACTCAGCGAGCGGTAAACACTTGTCCCAGTTCTTGTCATAGTGTATGACACAAGCTCTCAACATATCCTCCACAATCCACTCGTTCAGTCTGACCATCGGTCTGTGGGTGATAAGCGGAGCTGCGGATTACTTGGTTCCCAAGGACTCATGTAGTTGTTCCCAAAAGCGGCCTACAAACTGAGGACCTCTGTCTGTGATGATGGTTTTGGGGGTGCCATGAAGACAAAGAATCTGACTAAAGTAGATATCGGCATACTGCGTGACGGTATAGGTGGTATGCACCGGAATGAAATGGGCGGACTTTGTGAGTCGATCGACGATAACCCAGATGGAATCATGTTTCTGCGAGGTGAGCGGCAAACTGACGATGAAGTCCATGCTTATCTCTTCCCACTTCCAAGAAGGTATCGGAAGGGGCTGCAACGTTCCGGCCACTTTAAGGTGACTAGCCTTAATTCTCTGACAAGTGTCGCATTCTGAAACATAGGTGGCAATTTCCCTTTTCATTCTAGTCCACCAAAAGTTCTGTCTCAAATCCTGGTACATTTTACTACTGCCAGGGTGAATTGAAAGCTTGGATAGGTGAGCCTCGTCCATGATTTCTTTACAAAGTTTAGGATTCTTTGGGATCACTAGACGTTCCCCAAAATGCAATACTCCATTTTGGTCCAACCTGAAACATTGGTACCTTTTGTCCCCCTCAGACAGTTTCTGTTTGATAATCTCAACACCTTTATCCTGGGATTGAGCGGTGTTGGCACTCCTTAGCGTCACGTTTTAGCAACGCTCAAGATCGCGTAGATATATGTCGTTGTATGCAAAATTAATTCTGCAAGCGCACAGAATATATCTCGTTGTAGCACTTCACCTTGGGAGTTACCCTAGGGTATCGTATTTATATTTCCGCAGGGAAGCAGATGGTTAAAGTGTATTGAAGAATGAAATGATATATCTTGCTAGAAATATCAAGCCACAAACCCAGGGGCACAAACTCTCGGTTTGGGTGGATAATGGTCAAGTTAATGACCGGATAGAAGGTCTGAAAGACCAGCGACACACGGAGCACCTATTTCTAAAGAAAAGGAAAGACGCTGGGAGAGACTGGACCTAGACTCTTTCTAACTCAGAGCAAAAGGCACTCTAGCCTTAGCCTAGACCCTAGCTTAGATACCGGGAACAGAGCTCGCTTCGACGGCTAGAACGGGAGAACCTCAGAACGGGATGAGAGAGGGGGTTCTCCGGGCTCAGCACTACTGTTATGAGTACACCCGAACGTGGTGGACTACGAAGGACGGACAGGGCTGTCACCACCTGCCGCCTACCACTGCAGTTCCGTGGGGTGCAACACACTTCCTAGTTAATCAACAAGCCAGACACCACGTCTGCACTCGATGATTAAGATTTCTCTTGAGGCCTGTCAAGAGAAATCCCCGTCTTCCCTAAGGCGTCTTACGGCCTGGTCAAGGCGAGAAAACCCGCGAGATAAAGCCCGGTAGAGCTAAACTAAACTCTATACTAAAACTAAAGGGGATAGGACTTTGCTCTAAAGAGAGCAAGATCTTTACTCTAAAAGAAGAGCAAGATAGAAATATAAAAGATAACTTAAGCTCTGAAGTAAGAAAGTAATTATATAAATAAACTCTTCAAAAGAAGGAAAGGATACAAGAGCTTTACCAGAACTTTGAAGACTCCGAAGATCCGAGCTAAGCTCGACTCGACTCTACTCCCAACTCTAATCCTAATCTAAGAAATGAAAAGACACTAGAGCTCCCTTCAAGTAGAGACTTGAGTGATGTGGTGTGTGTCTTCCCAAGGTGAATGAGCTGCCTTTTATAGCCTCCAAGGGTGGATGTCAGCGTCATTAGCACGCCAAGGACCTGCTTAAGCTTCACGCGAAGGAGGAGACGTGGCGGCCACAGAGGGAGGCCGGTCGGCCTCATCTAGGCCGGCCGGCCTGGCCCTGGTGCCACTTGACACCGTCCTTTGCATGGATGGTCCTGATGCTCTCCCAAGGTCGGTAATAGTTGCGTTTAGTTGAAGCTTGTCCGAGAATCCTAGGATGTGGGCCCTTCAATCCATGTGCTTTCACCTCTAGGCCTTCCCGGTCCTTGGATCAAACCGACATTGTTTGCACAGTTCTTGATCATCCTGGGCACTTGGCATGGCTTGTGGATCAGTGACATGGCCAGACCTGGCCAGGGGAGGCCGGTCGGCCTGGCCTAGGCCGGCCGGCCTGGCCCTGTGCCAGGTTTGGCCCTTGTTTCACCAGTTTTGTCCTGCAACCATAACTCATCCAAAACTTGTGAAATTTGTCAATAAAAATAGTTTTATGGATGGAATATGGTATGATCATCCTCATTTTACCGAAATGTTGACGGTCACTACGAGGTTATAATGGCCGTCAACACGCCCCCAAGCTTAGAATCTTGCTCGTCCTCGAGCAAGGCTAGAACTCTAGGTTCGGTAGGTCAGGAGTTGCTTCAATGTGTATACTCTTAAAGTACCTTGTGCTTAAGCCAAAACTCAACGAATCACTTGAATAAGTTGGCATAAAAGAGAACTCATACCATGGTTCCACGTGGGGCTGCAGCGGTTCACGTTTTGGGCTATTGAGAGCTTGAACGGTCATCTCTAAAGTATTTCCTGCAACTTTTCAGGTTCCATCTCGGAGATATGAATTTTTCAAAAGATGGCTTATTCATTCCCCGATGGTATTCTCGAGTCACTCAAGGTGTTTAATCCTCACTCTTGGTCGGGATTGACCAATTTTTCCCTACACTAAGGCTGAAGTGGAGTTGTAGGTAGGGTAAGAGTGGCATACCTTGGTTACTCCTGTTGTCGAGTCGAAGAGTGGTCCGCGAGCGAGGACACTCGTCAAATTCTGGTCTTTGGAATTCATGGGGTTTCAAATAGAGAGGGAGAAAGTGTGATGCTCAAAGGTCTTGGGACTCCTTATTTTTTTTGTCTCTCATATTTTTGAGATGTTTCTTTTTTCTCTCTCTTTTTTTTTTCAGATGGAGCATTTGTCTCCAATTTTTTTTTTCAAATACATCTCTTCTCTTACTTTGGTAACAGAGAGGAATTCAGCTTTGTATGGAGTAATTGAGGACCTTTGGGATGAGCTTTATGATGAGGTGAGTGTATGTCATCGACGGTGGACGTCAACCCCGGAGCGGGACTTTGTCTAGTCGGACCTTTTGAGGCTGAGGTGGATGGGAAGACCGGTAAATGTCAAGTGCCTTCTGCAAGCGGACTTCACCATTCGACAAGACTCAAAGCAACTCAAGATAGCATATGGTAGTTCAACAAATGTATAACTGTTTAGACTCTGGATGGGACATTTTAAACCATCGAGGAAGATTTACCATGTAATATTTTATAAAAACTTCCGAGAGGTTCCTTACTAAGCATGCAGTTATACCTCGAAACAAACCATATCAACGCTCACAATAACTTAAACAATGAACAAGTGCTCTTACTCCCACAGTTTTATCATGGCAGATCCTTAAATGCCAACGAACTCAAATACTCAAGAGTAAAGGATTAAGCACGAGGCACTTAGAGGGCATAAACAGAGCAACTTTTCATCATTCCAGAGGTTCTCAACCATAATCCCATACATAAAGACATCTTTTGGAGATTTTATTATTTTATTTTATTTTATTTATCTATTATTTTTATTTTTTTTTTGCATTTAATTATTTTATTTTATCATAGCAAAGCAAGGCAAGGCAAGGCAAAGGCAAGGCAAGGCAAAGGCAAAGGCTTTCGATCATACCTGAGACTCCCCCAAGCTTCGATGAAGCTCACTGGTAGTACTGGTTGGGGTCGTAGTGCATGTAGTCGAAGAAGCCATGAATGTCGGTCTGGAGGGATGTGGTCATCCCCCAGTTCTACTGCGTGAGATCGGTGTTGTGTGCAACTTCATCTCTGAGCTGCTGCTGTTGCAGAGTCATCGTCTCCAACCTGGTACTAAGATCAGCGATCCCCCGGGAGACCGGGTTCTCGTAGTCATACCTGGCGGAGGCGGATGGTCTGACCTGCGGGCCGTATCCTGCCGTTCCTTGATGGTAGTCGAACGCCTCCTCAAAACTCATGTTGGCAGTGGGGTTCTCCGTCGGCTGCTGGTAGTCGTACTCGGGCTGAGGTGCGGTAGATGTTCCGGCTTCGCTGTCATGCCTGGCTCGCCTGCCACGTGTTGCAAGGCCTGCAACACTGTGGCGAGCGGGTTCCTTCCTTCTAAGCTGCATGGTTAGACTTTTCGCTGATCTCAGCGACAAAGCTGGGCATGGAAGCTCGACTTCGTCGATGAAACCAGGATAACACATGAAAAGAGTATGGCCAGGGCCCTCGCGCATCAAGTGACCCTGGATAAAATGGTCTAAACCAATGCAAGACTGATACTCTTGTGTAGCGGGAAGGAAAGTGACTTGAGCGCCCTGCAAAGCACCAACATGGGTGGCAATGCGGGTGACTAGCGAGGTTATGTCAATTGTGGCTCGGCCAGTGACTAACCTCTACCAGTCATCAAGCATGCTCATGGCCGGTGAGAAACGAATTTTCTTGACCATGGCATAAAGGCACTCTAAATCAGGCAAGAGGCAAAGACGCAAGTCAGTGCGTGGGTGGACCACCATAGCGATCCAGTTCGCCAGAAAACGAAGAGTGGGGTTTTGGATGGCAGTGATGCTATTTTTCCCCGAGGATGGCTCACCTGTGATGCTATCCCACCATGCGGCACGGTTGTACCGGTGGTTAGTCACCAACAGGTTGGCATCAATGATGCATCTCTTGTTGAAACCAAGAGCCTCACTGAATTGCTTCGGGGTTAAGGTAAAATACTCGTTGAAAAACCGAAAGCAAATATTTGTCTCGTTGGGAAGAACTTCGATTTTCAAACTCATCAAAAACTCCATTGTGAGAAAGTGCGAACCTGTTTCCGGGACGGGGTAGAAGTTTTGCCATCCGGCATTGTTGAAAGCCCGTTCCATGTCTCCTCTGAGACCGGTCTTGCTCAGCAGCATGGGGTCGAAGTACTTGGCATGTGTGTAGTAGCGGTCCTGGAGCTTGTCCAGCACCGTTCTCTCTTCTTCGGACCGAGCACCGATGTGCTCGACCCGAGTCATGATCTGGATGCGGAGCCTGTTCCGAGGCACTTCTTCCTCCTGGGACTCTGTGTCCTGTCGAGTCGAGTCGACAGACATAGTGTCCCGAGAACCAGATGATCCCTGAGAGCAGTGGGAGCTCGAAGAGCTGAGCTTGGTCACGACTCCACGTGCCGTCTGACATGCCCTTGTCCACATGATTCCTGCAAAAGATTAGTCTCACAATACCCGAAGGAAATCAGGGGTTAGACAGTCAGAGGTTAGGCGTTCTTGTGGGAGATTAATCACCACAACTCGGTTAGTCGTTCTTGTGGGGTAAGAACCACCACAAACGTTCTCGTTCAACCGGCAGGGGTTTGTTCTCCCAAGAATTCAAGGATGGATTTTAGCAAAATTTTCTTGTGGTTTAAACTCTAACCTTACTTAGAGATTTTTGAAATTCAAGCGAGGGAGAAGGGAAACGCTCAGGATGCATGCATACCTGTGCTTGGGGCGACTTCCTTCTGAGCTGGGCATCGGCTTTTATAGAGGCGCAACAGGGGGAGGCCGGCCGGCCTGTGGCAGGCCGTTCGGCCTGCACATGGCGCCGGTCATTCCCATCCTGTGCGTCGGTGGTCATGTTCCTGTGCCTGGTGCTCCGGTAGGTGAGGATGGGACGGCGACGGTGGAGTGAGGCCGGCCGACCTGCCTGGGGCCGCTCGGCCTGGGGTCGTGCCCATTTTTCTCCATCCTCTCGTGTCGTGCCCTCCCACATGTGGTTGTTCCTTGCTGCTGTGATCTGGCCATTGGAAATGACAAGTGGGGCCGGCCGGCCTAGGTGGGGCCGGCCGGCCTGAAATTTGGCCGAATTTTTTTTATATGCTACTCAATGCATAAATGAAATATGAATGCAAGCTTCAAAAATTAAACGTGCTGTGCTGAATGAAAAGAATTGAAATGAAAAAAAACTATTCTATATGCAATGCAAGGATACGTACCATATACCTTATGGCGAGGGCTCGAGTTTTTCGTCCTGAGCGGAACTCTCCGAATCCTTGTTCGAGACTGCTTTTACCTGCCATTCCTTTCGGATGGGACGGGACTTGGATTCAACCTCCTTATCGCGCTTTGCTTGCTCCTCCAGCGCTTTGGTTCTCGATATCCTTCGCCGTGCATGATAGCGATCATGCCTCTTCTTTTCTTTGGCGGCGAAGGCCTCCACCATCTTCATGAGCGTTTCTACGCTCGGCATCTTGGACTTTCGGGGCATGACTTCTTTGACCATATTGACTTGATGGGGGATCTCCTTAGGACGGAAAGAGAAACTCTCGGTCCCTCCGTTAATCCTAAGTTGAATGGTCCCACGTCCCACGTCGATGTTCGCATTCGCAGTACTTAAGAACGGTCTCCCAAGAATGAGAGAGTTCGTTGCTCTGGCTTCCATATCTAGGACGATGAAATCCACAGGGATGAAGAAATCCCTGATCTTGACCGGAACATTTTCTGTGACTCCATGGGGGTAGCAGATCGATTGATCCGCTAGCTGCAAACACATGGGTGTAGAGACAAGCGATATATGTTTAAGGTGGTCAAAGACTACCTTGGGATTACGCTGACACTCGCCCCCAAGTCACATAGGGCGTTGTCGAAGTCATGGCCTCCAATTGAGCATGATATTGTGGGGCAGCCAGGATCTTTCTTCTTGAGGTGGGGCCCGAGTATAGCAGAGCTACATTCCTCGGTCAGCTGTACCATCTCCCTTGTGGGTAAAGTCCGCTTGTTGCTAAGTATATCCTTGATGTACTTGGCATATGTCGGGACCTGCAAAGCATCAAGTAGTGGTATATTGATGTATACCTTCTTGATTACCTCGACGAACTTGTCAAATTGTTCGTCGGCCACGGGTCTTCTCCCTCGTTCTGGGAACGGGAGGAAAGTGGGATCTCGGCTGTTGCTTGAGGCTTGTGGTGCCTCGTTCCCCTCCTTTGAGACAGGGGTGGTTTCCTCGTCGTCTTCCTCTTCGGCGGCTGCCTCGGCTTGGCTAGCTTCCTTCTGTCGGGACCTGCATCTTGTGGATTGTGTGGATCCCGCGTGGACTTGCTAGTCCTCGTGGTCACCGCACTAACATTCTCCTTGAAAGGAACCTCCGATTGCCCGGGTAACTTTCCCGCATTTGGGTTAGGACAGGATGCAGCCAGCTGAGCCACTTGAGTTTCGATCATTTTATTGAAGCTCAGCTGGTTCTTAACGACAGAATTAAAAGCTTCTATCTGGGAGGCCATCGACTCCATAACTTTATCATTGGCAAGAAATTTCTTGCTAATGCTATCGTTAATTTGTTTTTGGCCATACCAGATGTCCTTTAGGGACGGTTGAAAACCGTTGTTAGAGCCATTACCTTGCTGTTGGCCGAAGGGGAAATTGGGCTTGGAATTCCAACCTTGTTGAGGACAGAAGCCTGAATTGTTGTTATTTCCAATGAAATAGGCTTCTTCTTGTGTCGTCGGGAAAGTGTCGCTCGAGTGTTCTGCTTCTCCACACGTTTCACATGTGATTCTCTCCTCCATGATCTGATTCATCTCCTTGCCAGGAGATTCCATCTTCTTCAAGAGGAGGTCCATCTTAGCGGCCAGCATATCAACGGAGTCAATTTGATGTACTCCCTTGCGGGGAGCTTGTCTTTATCCTATCCAGCTCTGGTGAGTGGATATCTTCTCGATTAGCGCCTTCGCTGCGTCTACATCCAACGAGAGGAAAGCTCCTCCCGCGGCTGCATCCAACATCTGTTGCGATCGTCGGCTCATGCTGTGGAAGAAGTTCTGGGTAATCAGCCAATCTTCCACACCATGGTGAGGGCAGGCTGCAATATACTCTTGCAGTCGCTCCCAAGCTTCGGGAATTGTCTCTCCGTCTAGCTGCTGAAAGCTAGTGATTTTTCCTCGGAGGGCATTGGTTTGCCCACCGGGAAGTACTTGGCCAGAAATGTGTCTGCGCACGTCTGCCAGCGTCCTTCGAATGATGCCTTGTTGGCGTAAAACCACTCCTTTGCTTTCCCAAGCAAGGAGAATGGGAAGAGTTGAAGGCGGATGTTGTTGATCGGTATGCCATTGGGGTTGATAGTGCTGCACACCTCCAGAAAATTCCGAAGGTGAGCGTTCTCATCCTCAATCGCCTTTCCGCAGAAAGGGCTGGCCTGAACCATGTTTACCAGGCCAGTCCTCAGCTCAAATGCACCTACCTGTGCGTTTGACAGTCCCGGGAAGTTGCTGCTTGACGGGGCTGAGAACTCACGGAGCGTCTTCTTTGCTTGAGCCATAATCTCTGGAGACTCTGGGGCTGAAGAAAACGACGAATCTGAATCTGATTCGGACTCGGAGTCGGATGACGACTCGAGTATATTGCTTGAGTTGAGTGAAATCTGAGGAGGTACGACTCTCTTTCGCACTACTCTTCCAATGCGTTCTGGATTTGGATCAAAGTTTGATGGTAGGTTGAAACCAGTCATGCACTACCCTGCAAAACACATCAAAGATAGACGAATGTTGCAGTGGTGAGGTCACTAAGGTTAGTGGTTTGGTAAATCTGTAAAGATAATCAAATGATTCAACAATAACTTTAGCCAATTGCTTCCCCGGCAACGGCGCCATAAATGCTTGTTGGCACTCCTTAGCGTCACGTTTTAGCAACGTCAAGAGCGCGTAGATATATGTCGTTGTATGCAAAATTAATTTTGCAAGCGTACAGAATATATCTCGTTGTAGCACTTCACCTTGGAAGTTACCCCAGGGTATCGTATTTATATTTCCGCAGGGAAGCAGATGATTAAAGTGTATTGAAGAATGAAATGATATATCTTGCCAGAAATATCAAGCCACAAACCCAGGGGCACAAACTCTCGGTTTGGGTGGATAATGGTCAAGTTAATGACCGGATAGAAGGTTTGAAAGACCAGCGACACACGGAGCACCTATTTCTAAAGAAAAGGAAAGACGCTGGGAGAGACCGGACCTAGACTCTTTCTAACTTAGAGCAAAAGGCACTCTAGCCTTAGCCTAGACCGTAGCTTAGATACCGGGAACAGAGCTCGCTTCGACGGCTAGAACGGGAGAACCTCAAAACGGGATGAGTGAGGGGGTTCTCCGGGCTCAGCACTACTGTTATGAGTACACCCGAACGTGGTGGACTACGAAGGACGGACAGGGCTGTCACCACCTGCCGCCTACCACTGCAGTTCCGTGGGGTGCAACACACTTCCTAGTTAATCAACAAGCCAGACACTACGTCTGCACTCGATGATTAAGATTTCTCTTGAGGCCTGTCAAGAGAAATCCCCATCTTCCCTAAGGCGTCTTACGGCCCGGTCAAGGCGAGCAAACCCGCGAGATAAAGCCCGGTAGAGCTAAACTAAACTCTATACTAAAACTAAAGGGGATAGGACTTTGCTCTAAAGAGAGCAAGATCTTTACTCTAAAAGAAGAGCAAGATAGAAATATAAAAGATAACTTAATCTCTGAAATAGGAAAGTAATTATATAAATAAACTCTTCAAAAGAAGGAAAGGAATTTGTCAATAAAAATAGTTTTATGCATGGAATATAGTATGATCATCCTCATTTTACCGAAATGTTGACGGTCACTACGAGGTTATAATGGCCGTCAACAAGCGGTAGCTATCTTCTCGGGTAAGGTGGGCTCTAGCGAGAGATGATTGAGGGAACCCTGGGGAACAATTTCTAAACTGAGTTTCCTCATCTCTGCACATAAGGTTTGATTGTAGGATTCGGCAGCGAGACAATTGCAGTGCGCTTTCCGGCTTAGGGCATCTGCCACGACGTTGGCCTTTCCGGGATGGTAGAGTATTTCCAAGTCATAATCCTTAACTAATTCCAACCATCTTCTCTACCTCATGTTGAGATCTGATTGGGTGAGAATGTATTTGAGACTCTTGTGATCCGTGTATATCTTGCAATGGGCTCCCATAAGATGGTGCCTCCAGAGCTTTAAGGCATGGATCACTGCTGCCAATTCCAGATCATGGGTGGGATAGTTCAGCTCATGTGGACAAAGTGCCCGCGAAGCATAAGCAATGACCCGATTGTCTTGCATGAGAACACAACCGAGCCCAGTGCCTGAAGCATCGCAGTAGATGTCATACGGCTTCGTGTTGTTGGGCTGAGCTAGCACTGGTGCGGTGGTAAGGTGCTGCCTCAAGGTATGGAAAGCTTCCTCACATTTATCACTCCACCTGAACTTAGCTCCCTTCTTAAGCAACTCTGTCATGGGTTTGGCTATGTTTGAGAAGTCTAGGATAAAATGGCGGTAGTATCCGACCAGACCAAGGAAACTACAGATTTGGTGGACCGAAGCGAGAGTTTTCCAATCCATGACCTCTTGTACTTTTCTGGGGTCAACTGAGATCCCATCCTCAGATATAGTGTGTCTGAGGAACTTAACACTGTTGAGCCAGAACTCGCACTTGGAGAACTTAGCATAAAGTTGGTGATCTCGGAGTGTTCTTAAAACAATATGAAGGTGTTTGGCATGTTCTTCCTCATTTTTGGAGCATATAAGAATATCATCGATGAAGACCACAACGAACTTATCGAGGTAGGGCATGAAGACTGAATTCATGAGGTACATGAAGTAGGCGGGCACATTAGTGAGGCCGAAGGACATGACCAGATATTCATATAGGCCATATCTGGTGGAGAAAGCTGTTTTGGGAATATCACACGGGCGAATCTTGATTTGATGGTACCCAGATCGAAGATCAATCTTAGAGAAAATCTTGGCACCAGCCAGTTGATCAAAGAGGATATCAATGCGGGGTTAGGGATATTTGTTCTTGATAGTGACTGCATTGAGGGGTCGGTAATCTACACACAACCTTAAGCTGTGGTCTTTCTTTTTGGCAAAGAGAGCTGAGCATCCCCAAGGCAAGGTACTAGGTCGGATAAAACCCGTCTCTAGCAACTCGTGCAACTACTTTTTCAACTCTGCCAGCTCTATTGGTGACATTCTATAGGGTCGCTTAGAGATGGGTGCGGTTCCAGGTTGTAATTCAATGACGAATTCGATGTCTCTGTCAGGAGGCATACCTGGTAAATCCTTTGGAAAGACATCGAGATACTCACAGACCACGGGAATATCCTCTATTCGATTTCCGGCCATAGAGAAGACATGAGAGCTGGTGTAGACTTTGTGTGGAAGGTACAGATTGGTGTGCCCTAACAAGGGTGAGTGTATTTCAACTACCCTCTCTGGGATATCAAGTACGACACGGTGCTTGGTCATCCAATCCATCCCCAGAATAATGTCCATCCCATCCAGTCCTACACTAATGAGATCGGTTTTAAACAACTTGCTGCCCAAGGCTAGGGGTACTTGTTTTGACCTTTGACTAGTTGAAATTTTTCCGCCTGGTGTGGTGATCAAATAAGGAGTGGTGGTTTGGGTAAGATTTAGCCCACTTTTAGTGCAAAACCTTGTACTGATAAAGCTATATGCTGCCCTAGAATCAAAAAGTATAACTGCGGGTTGATTGTGAACATAGAAAGTACCCGTCATCACTGGTGCTCCTTCCGGCAGTTCCGCGAGGGTGGTGAAATTTATCCTTCCTTGTCGGACTTGCACGGTCTGCTTCTTTCCCTTTCCTTGGTTCTGCTGGCGGTTCTGGGGCAGACGCGGATGTAGTGCCCAGTTTTCCCGCATTTGTAGCAGGCATATCCATTGGCAGGACGAACAGGAGCCTGATTATTGACCCAGGGAGCAACGGGCTGCTGAGGAGCAAGGAAGCGATTCTGATTCTGCTGGGGTGGCCTGATAGTCCAACGTCCCTGCTGTCCTGGACTCTGGGGGTTGGGAGTAGGAGTGTTCTGGACAATCCTGAACCTTTGATTTGACGGGGCAGCCTGAGTCATTGGGGCCTTCCTCTTCTTCTCAGCCTTAAGAGTAGCTATGGCATCCTCTTGAGTAATGGCTAGGTTGACTAGCTCATTGTAGGTAGCAGTCCTGATAGGGTTCAGGCATTCTTTGAGCTTGGCACTGAGACCTCTGCGAAAGCGGTCCATCTTCTTTTGATCTGAGTCAGCGTGGGTGCCGGCATATTGGCACAGGTTTTTGAAGGTGTGTGCATGCTGTGACACAGTCCTAGTACCTTGGGTCAATGCCAGGAATTCATTCAACTTCCTTTCAATCATACCCTCGGGAATATGGTGAGCTCTGAAAGCAGTCTTGAAATCAACCCAAGTCACCACAGTATTCTCAGGAAGGGTAGCCAGGTAATGCTCCCACCAGATGAGCACGGGTCCCCTGAGTAACCGGGCTGCAAACTTGGCTTTGCTCTCCTCTGAGCAGGGCAGTGCGAGCACGGAGAACTTGGATTCCACAGAGCGGATCCAAGTATCAGCGTTGAGCGGGTCAGCTGCTTCACTGAAAGTGGGCGGCTGGGTGCTCAGGAAGTGCTCATAGCAGGCAACCTGGGGTTGAGCATCATGATGTGCCCCTTGGCGTTGCTGCATCATTTGCCGCTGTCCATTGAGCATCTCCCGCATCATCTCAGTTTGGGTGGCGAAAAACGCCTCCACTAGAGTTAGCGGGGGTGCATGGGGCAACTGCTGGTTGGCTTGAGTGCCGCTGTTTTGTCCAGTGGTGAAGTTGGTGCGGCGGGTCCATTCAACCATCTGCAAAATCATTTACTCATCAGCCCCATGATCCACATAACTTGTTTACAAGGTAAGACAAGGTAATCATGTGCGAAAACAGCAAAAGGTCACTGCAGAAATGTCGATCAGCAAAGCTGTCAGAGGAGAAAATTCATATCTCCCAGGTCTCTCGCCCAAAAATTCCAAAATTTTGCCAGTAGCTAGCAAACTTCGTTTAAATCTCCCGGTCAGATTCGCAGGCTAACTAGGGCGAAAAATTCAGACTTCGCGTCTCTGTTCGTGCTGTTTTCAGAATGGCCGAGGTTTACCAAAACAGGCATAACTCGGGCTACTCTTAACGGATGAGGCTGAAATTTTGTGAGCATCGTCGTCATGAAATTCCTCACAACTTTCGTATTCAGTACTCAGCCCAGAAATAAAATATTCATGCCTAAAAAAAATTCGAACCAGATTTAGCTGCATATTTTAGCTGTTACAACCACATCGAAGCACTAACATTAGGGTCAACATCTTCCCTAAGTTACATCATGGTCAAGCTTCACAAAAGACACACTCAACTCAAAGCTAGCCTATTACACCACTGTCCAAAATTAGGCTACGCTGAGGAGTGATACTGCCACTATCTAGAAATCGTCGAGGTTGTTGACCGAATCCTCACTCTCGGCGAGGGAGCCGGGAGTGGCAGGTAGAGGTGCCATGCCGCTCAGTGTGTCAACTCCGGACATACCCTGAACCTGATCGGGATCCTCCTCTACCTCCATGGGCTCTTCCTCCTCATCATGCATCTCCACATCCTGCTCAAGGGGAATCTGCTGCTGTAGGATCCCAATATGCTCATTGGCATCCTCCACGTCAAGCCGGAGGTCGTGGACCCGATCCTCCAACTCTCCAATACGGTCAAGGTGCCCAACCTGCTCAGTGTGAAGCGAGTCTATCTCCTCCTGCATATCCGCGATCTGGCCTAGGTGGGTAGTACGCTCCTCCTCCATCTCGGCTATCTGTGCCATGTGAGTCTCTCGCTCTTGCTGAAGGGCAGCGACCTATCCAAGCAAGTCCCCAACCTAAGCCTGAAAGTTGGCATAGCCAAGTCCGTGTCGGCAGCCTCCATGGTGAGAGTAGTGTAGTCATACTGAAGCTGTCGGAGGGACCGGTGAGAAGCCATACCAAACTCACCGTGTCACCCAGTCCTCCCTGAAGTAGTGCTCGAAGCCTGGAAAACGCAGATACATACCTTGCTAGTCCCTCAGCAGTCGGAACAGCACCGGTCCAGCCCACAACCGTCTCCACGTGAGCTCGACGGCCCAACCAAGCCGGGTCGTCGGGCTGCGTGGTAGGAAGCAACCCAAACGGGGAAGTCCTCACCTCCATGGGGCGAAAGTCACAAAAGACGTTCAGCACCTGCAAGGCAGCGGACTCCACTGTGTCGGTCAACAGGTGGCCTATCACCTCCGCGTTGAACATAGGCCACTCTGGGTGGTGAGGGTGAGGTGGCACGTAGACCCTGGTGATGCAACGAAGCACACCGTCCACAAGGAACTCGCGACATGAGTAGAGGGGTGGTGAGGTGAAGCCGGCGGTGCGCAGAGCGTCCCACAAGGTAGAGGGAAAACCCTCCCAAGCGAGGCACTCGGAGTGGAGGAAACCGTCCATACCAAACACAAAGAAAGCCGCGTCTGCCATCTGTAGAAGAGTGAACAGAGAATTGGGTGAGAACTGTGCAGAAGGAAAAAGAAGACTAGAACAGCAGGGGCAAAGCGGGCGTAACTCCAAAACTACCCAACCAAAAGCTCCCAAATTTTACCAGGTTACACATTAGGTTATTAGCCACAAGTTTGGTATTCAGAGGTAGGGTTAGTTTTGAGTTTAAGGTAGGGGAAACACTTGATTTCCAACTTGCTGTCTGCCAGATTTTTCAGTGAACAGCCAGCTCTTGTTTTAAGCATAACTCAAGTTTTACTCAACCAAAAATCTTGAAATTTTTAGCGCAGATTGCTTGCGAAGTTTTGAACAACTTTCATTTTGGGTGGAACTCCAGCTGAGAGGTTTTAATGACCCGAAAAAAATTCGGTCCAGCAGGAAGGTACAATTTGACAGATTTGAAGTGCATTAGGATAGTTCACTTTCCCATCTTTCCTTGCCCCAATATTCACTTAGCGATTTTCATGGTTGTTTAAATGATGCAAGAGAGCTAAAACGTTCTCACAATTACCAAGAAGCCTTGGTGTACGCAGCTAGTTGCCGGTGGCAAGGCATAAGATACGTATCTCCCTATAATAGCTAGTCGTCTCTCAAACTAGACGAATTGTAACGGAACGGCGTTAGTGTACCCGCAAGAAAACCATGAACCTTCCGTGCCAGCACGTTACGGAGGCGTCCCCATTCATTACCGTTCTTCTTATATAAACGGTATCCATGCGTTCAACACTGCATGGACAGTGCATCTAGTCTAGGCCGTACGCTCATTTTGAATAGAGCACACAACCCTTCGCATAACTCGTGATGCGGCATCATGCACACGTCTCGAATGTGGCGAACAACTAGGATGATAGGCTCATTGGAATTAGAACCATACCATCAAGACCTTGCTCACATATAAAACATGTGGGCGACTCATACACAACCGTAGTGATTGGTTCCTTGGAATGGAGATCCTATCACCATTCGTGCACGCGGGGCACGGAAACCGGCACACGCATGAAACACGTGGGCAAGATGTGCTGGTCAAGTTAGTCAAATATACCATAGATAGCAAGCCACCTAAAACATCCCAAAATACCTTCTAGGGCTTCACGGTCTAGGATAATCCTTAGCATTCCAACGGGTTTTTGCAAAGGCACTAGTTGGTCAAGTTTTATTGTAAAACAAGTGTTTTGGAACCGTCAAACCTCTGGCGCACAACTTTTCGCTCTGATACCAGCTGTGGCAGAACCGCTCAAATTAATCCTGCTTTAATGTCCTAAACATCGCATTAGACGTGATTAGACACTTAAACCGAACTAAAGTGACAGCCTGTCGGGTCGAGCCCGATACAACCACGCACAGTTACCGAGATCGAAACAAGTCATGCATTTACTCACGCGAAGGAGAGTACCAGAGATTACAAAAATCCACAGATAATTTAAATAGGTCCCATTTCGGTACTTTGTTACAAACTCAGTTCATGCATATAGTAAAGAGAATTCAGAGTTTAAAATGCAGCGGAAAATAAACTATTTATTTGGAAAGGTAGTGACGTCACGTGAAGCCGTCATGATATCACTCGGAAGCATCCTCGTCCCAGACAACGGTCCATCCCGGAGGAAGGGTGGTCGACCAGGTAAGACCTGCAACCATCTCATCGAGAGTACTACCTAAAAACAATTCAACAAGCAAGGCTGAGTATACTAATACTCAACAAGACTTACTCGTCGGGTGAAAACTACATCACCAACTCCTAGACATGCAAGGCCTTTGGCTGGTGGGTTTGTTTTGCCAAAAAGTGACTAAGAATGAGTCCTTACTTTCAGCATTTTAGCATCAAGTTCTAATACTTTAAACATTCTAGGTAAGCAGCCTATACTAGTCAAGCAAGTTGAGCAAGCAATTAAGCAAACATCAAGTTTATCATCGTCATGTTCCGCTTCCATTACTCAGTGCGACAAGAGGTCAAGTAGTCTCATTAGCTGCGAGAAACAGACAGTTCGAACCGATTTTATAACCTTGCAAGGTGGAAACTAAACACACGGAAAAGCATCAACCACCAAGGTCGACGCTAACCAGGAAAAGAATCTCTCAAGGCCTCAATGACGGTATGTCTAATGACCATCTTAGCTAAGTCATTGGATCTCTCCTATTTTTCTGAATTTGAGTTGTACTCACTTATCTTATCAACATAATTTTGAGTTCCAACCGCCGGAGCAGTTGGCTTATCCTCACGTAACGCATAATCAAGATCCAAGGTCTTGAGAATGCCTTGCACATCCTGATTCCAACTAGGGAAGTTTGTGCCATCATAATGCTGAATGGTGCTTAGCAACTTTGTATAATCAATTGAAAACTTCATAAATAAAACATGTCTCAGTAATAGTAGCAATAAGATGCTTATAAAAGCATGAAAATAACCCTACAGTGGTCTGATTATAGTCACGCAAAACAAGTAACAACTTGCAATCACCGGTGGAGAAAACAAGCGAAACTTGACTTAAAACTCATAATTAAAACAACGGTGGTTGAATTTAATCACAAGTGTACTCTATATGAACTTCCCCGTGGTTCTATTCAAATAGAGGCATCTAAATGCACTTGGTGGATAAAGAATGAATTTCAGCTAAACTTATGTCAAAAGAAGTAATGCAAAGCTTAACTTATGCGAAAGTAAGACAAAACTTATTCATAATGCATACTTATCTCAAATAATATGCTAAGACAAAAGCACGCTTGTAAATAAACTTATTCTGAATTTAAACTTAAACTTAGAAAATACTTAATGGTAAGGTAAAGGCAGTGCAAGAAAATAAATTTGCTAGCTCATGAAAACTTAAAAACTTATTTTATAAACGCATGAAAAACCTAGCATTTCTTAATTGCATAATGGTAACATGCAAATGCATTGCATAAAACTCCACTTATATATAACCGCACATAATTAAATAAAACTTAATAGCTCAAAACTTAATTTGCAATTAAGGAATAAACTTGCACAGAAACAATGGGCCACTAAAAACTGACAGTTCAATAACGTAAATATACATATTAAATTAACAACATAACTTAATGCTTAAATTTTCTTATGTAAGAAATAATTTATACTTAATGCGGAAGCAATAAACTTAAAACCTAAAATTTATATCTAAATTTATAAAAACTTAAAACTCAACTTACAGTGAAATGGTAAGGGAACATTGTTGGGGGGTAGACTACGGAAAGAACCCCCTCCCTACCCTGGGGGAGTTTTGGCTATATTTTCAGCTTCGTCTTCATGTCTGATAGAATTTCAGGGTCAGGCGCGGTCCGGAAGACGGGCGCTGGGATCCCGAAGGCGAACCCGAGGGCACCCTCAGGTCCGGAACCAGGGATGGCATCCAGCAAGTCGTGCTAGAGGAACCCGAAGATACCTTCGGAAGAGCGGGCCAAGTCCCACCTCGACCTGATACCGAAGATCGCGACGGAAGGCGAGGCAAGTACAAGAAACCGAAGACACCCTCGAGTTTCCAGCGGGCCCGGCTGACGGAAGCGTTCCCGTGAAGTGTAAAGTCTGTAATGTCCAAGAATATTCCGGGAATCAAGCAGTTGCTTGGGGCAGGATTGTAATTGCACTTGATGTCGGTTCGCCTTCCTATAAATAGAGGAGGGTTTGTAACTAAACGGGGATGATCATTTTTTAGTTGGAATATATGATTTAATTACATTGCTTTGGAGTTCCGGGAGTTGGAGTCGTGTCCGTTTCCGAAGGGGGCCGCGCCCCTCGTTTTCCGCCCTCTCCTGGGATCGTTTTTAGGCTGTTGGTGACGGAGTCCGCTCCGGGGCCGTCCTACACCCAACAGTTTTTGGCGCCCACCTCGTGGTAGTAATCCAAGACCACAAATGGCTCAAACTAAGAAGAAACCATCGGGCGCAGTCAACGGAGCCGGCACTTCGGAACCAGTCACACAGGCAAACCCAGAAGGTGTCACGAACAACGGCGAGCAGGCGGCACAACCACAGACAGTGCCACGCTCCGAGGACCGAGAGATCGCCATCGAGGACTCAGCCAACGGAGAATTCAAGGTAGGCCTCGAGGAGATTGGAGTGACAGCAGCAGACATAGCAGCTCTCTGAAGGGTACAAGCAACAATACGAAGAGCATCTGAAGAAGCACGAAGAGCAGCGACTACTTCGGTACAAATAGACCCAACAATACAGACGAGATCAGGGAGCATGACCAGGGACAAGGGTCAGTTGACAGTAGACCAGTTTAACGCTCAAAACGGAGCCGAAGCTTTAAGAGAGCAGATGCTTAGATATGAAGCCTTGCAAGAAGAAATGACCAGGAGGAATGTAACATTCACCCAGGCAGGCAACAGGGAAGATGAACAATATGAAGGTGTCCCTGAAAACCAGATGTGGCAGACCATTCAAAACATGCAGCGTCGCATTGATGAGTTGCAGAACAGATTGTTGGAGCAGCCGGAAAGAGCCCCACACAATTCATGTTTCCACACAGGCCACAGAAACACATTTCCTGAGGCAGGGCCGCTATCTGCAGAATTGGAGACGGCCCCCTGGCCACCTCGGTTCAATGCCACAACCTTGCCACAGTATGATGGCGAATCCGATCCCAAAGAATTCCTCATGAAGTACGAAGCAGTAGTTGAATCAAATGGAGGAGATTCTTCCACAAAGGCAAAAGCTCTGGTCTTGTCACTCAAGGGGGCAGCCCAATTCTGGTACACCAACCTCCCGAAGGGGCAGATAGCAACTTGGCATGAACTCAGAGGTGGGCTGATATCAAGCTTTCGGGGAATGCAGGCCGATGGCCTGTCTCAAACGACTTCATGATATTATGTGTCCAGGGTGACAAGGAATCTTTGCAGCAATACATGCAGCGAATTGTGAAGCTAGCAGCAAGATCCCCGAGGGTGAAAGAAGACAGCATCATTGACTACACTATCGTCGGCCTTTGCATTGGCCCATGCCAAGACTATCTAGAACGAGCAAGACCCGACACTGTGAGAGAACTATTCGAGGTCATGCAAGAATACTGCAAGTCAGATGAAGGGCGCAGGAGAAGAATCGAACAGATGAATTCGCAGAAGAAACGGAGGGGGAATAATTATCAGCAAAGGCAGTGGCAGTCAGAATCAGGTACGAGGCAGAACTCGAGACCAATAAACAATGTCACAAATCAGCCACCCTGTCAGCAATCTACACAGAGAAGTGGTCACAACGACAGTCAACCCTCAAACTCCAGAGGAGGAAGAAGCAACAGAGGAAGAAGGGGAAGAGGAGGTCGAGGGGGAAAACCCCATGGTGTTTCTTTCATGGCAAAGATATCGGCCATAGCACTCATGAATGTCCTCACGCTCTCCAGAAGAAGAAAGAATTCGAAGAGCAGCTGAAAAACCTGAAGGGTCAGTCGCTTGACGCATCGTCAATACCACAACCCCCTCAGCCAATCAACCGCTCGGTGTCGTATGTGTCACCGGATTTCGTCCCACCACATCACTCCTATTATTTTCCACCTCAGCAATACGCATACCCTTCAGCTCCTCAAATGCCACAACTACCACCACCACCACCAATCCCAAGATATGACTCACTGGGTTACCACACGGAGATAAAGCCGAAAACAGAAAATGCTGGGCAAAGCAGCTCTGCGGGGGACATCGGAGACGACCCGCCAGGAATGGTCCATACAATAAATGCAATTTCTGGGGGCTCCAACGAGCCCGAACACATGACGAAGAGGCAGAGGAAAGATGAGGCACAAAGTATGAATCAAATCTGCTCTGGGCAAGTTTTTCGAACCCCATGGTCCCATATCCCCATAACTTTCAGTCAAGCTGATGTAAGACTCATGAAATACCCACATAATGACCCGCTCGTAATCCGAGCTAACATTGGGCGTAACTCTCAGCACAGACCGTACGGTAATGACGTCGGCAAAATTCTTGTGGACAATGGCAGTTCTGCAGACATCATCACCTGGAAATGCTTTGTGGAGATGGGTTTCAAATCCGAAGACCTGAGGGATGCAAAAAATCCGCTATATGGTTTCGGAGGCAAGAGAATAAATGCAAAAGGAAAACGTGACATTGATGTCACCTTCGGTTCTGGTTCCTCAAGACGTGTCGAAACAATCACATTCGACATTGTCGAAATCGACTACCCATATAATGCCATCTTCGGAAGAACAACCATAAATAGGTTTTCGGTAGTGATCCACCAAGATTACCTCTGCATGAAGATCCCAACAAGTCAAGGCATAATTTTCGTGTATGGCAGTCAGGACGAAGCCCGAAGAGCTGAAAGAAACACAACTTTTGGTGTCCAACATGTCCATGCAATCAATGATGAACTCGAAGAAGAAAACGAAGACCCAGAGGAAATTCCGGAGGAACAAAAGGGAAAGCAAAATGCAGAACGGGTAGCCCCCTTTGAGCACACAAAGAAAATACCATTATGTGAAGATGTGCCAGACAAAACCATCATCATAGGCAAAGAACTTGACAGCAAGGAAGAAATCAGACTCATTGAGTTCCTTCGGAAAAACCAAGACGTCTTCGCTTGGTCGTCAAATGACTTAACCGGAGTCAGCAGAAGTGTGATTGAACACGAACTTCGCCTAGACCTGAAGGCAAAGCCGAAAAAACAGAAACTCCGTGTCATGTCCGAGGAACGGAAAAACACAGCACAAGCATAGGTGCAGAAATTACTAGATGCTCGAGTCATACGTCCTGTCCAGTTCTCCTTGTGGTTGGCCAACGTAGTCATGGTTCCGAAGAAAAATGGACAGTGGAGAATGTGCATTGACTTCACTTGTCTGAATAAGGCCTGCCCAAAGGACGACTTCCCGCTGCCATGAATAGATGTCCTCGTCGATGAGGCAGCTTGTTGTGAAATGCTTAGTTTTCTGGATTGTTTTTCTGGATACCATCAGATCTGGATGAAGATGACAGATGAAGAGGCAACCAGTTTCACCACCCCTTTCGGAACTTACTGTTTCATCAGAATGCCAGAAGGACTCAGAAATGCAGGGTGCACTTTCAGCAGAATGATCCAGAAAATTCTAGGGTCCCAGTTGAAAAGAAATGTTTCGGCTTACATTGATGATGTCGTTGTAAAAAGCAAACAGAGAGCAGATCACATCCAAGACCTTCGGGAAACTTTCTCAAACTTGAGAAGGAATGGCCTGAAACTGAATCCAGCGAAGTGTGTTTTCGGAATCACCAAAGGAAAACTTCTAGGTTGCTTAATCTCCAAGACAGGAATTGAGGCAAATCCTGAGAAAGTTGAAGCAATCAGACGGATGCAGCCACCAAGGACTAGAAAAGATGTACAGAAACTAGCTGGGAAAATTGCGGCACTAAACAGGTTCATTTCAAAATCAGCAGAAAGAAGTCTGCCCTTCTTCAAGGCATTTCAGAACACAGCGAGTTTCCAGTGGGGTCAAGAACAACAAAAAGCCTTCGAAGACCTCAAACAATACATAGAGAATCTTGCTATTCTCTCCAGCCCAACCGCAGGGTCCCAGCTGATGCTTTACATTGCAGCCTCAGATATAGCGTTGAGTGCAGCCTTAGTAGAAGAAAAAGAAGTCAAAGGGGTGCTGACGCAGGTCCCAATCTATTTTGTCTCAGAGGCTCTCTCGGGTTCTAAGCTATTTTACTCAGAAATGGAGAAAATGGCGTACACTGTAATCATGGCCAAGAGAAAGTTACGTCATTACTTCCTCAGCCACAAGATTCTTGTGCCGACCTCGTATCCACTATGAGACATGTTCGAAAACAAGGAATCCTCAGGCAGGGTCGGAAAATAGGCTACGGAGTTACAAGAGCATTTTGTCGATTTTGTTCCACGAACAGCAATCAAATCACAAGTCCTGGCAGATTTTGTAGCAGATTGGATGCCCTCCAATGAGACAATTTCCAGACCAATTCTAGAATCCTTGTGGGAAATACAATGTGATGGAGCTTACTGTGACAGAGGGTCAGGAGCATCCGCAATAATCCTGTCCCCGTCGGGAATCAAGCTCAGATACGCCATTCGGCTTGACTACGACAACTGCACAAATAACATCGCAGAATACGAGGGGCTACTGTTGGGACTTCAGAAAGCAAGAGCACTAGGAGCACGCAGGGTCTTCATAAACACCGATTCTGAGCTGATTGCAGGGCACAAGGACAAGTCATACAAAGCTAAGCACCCAGAGCTAATAAAATATTTAGTAGCTGTGAAGGCATTGGAAAAATACTTTTTTGGGTTCACAGTGAAAAACTATCCGAGGTCCAGAAATAAAGAGGCAGACGATCTAGCAAAAGCAGCAGCAAACAAATCCCCGTTACCTTCGGATGTATTCTATGAAGTGCTCAAACAGAAATCAGTTCTCAGTGATGAGACCCCAGTCAGATACATAAACGCAATTCAGAGCAAAGACTGGAGAGCCCCGCTGATGGCTTTCATGAGGGGGCACTTTGAACCCGAAGATGAGGCTGAAAAAAAGAAGATGGAAGCCAAGGCCAGAAAGTACTGCATAGTGGATGGGAAATTGTACCGGAAAGGAGTCTGCGCACCATTGCTCAAGTGTATCTCTATCCAAGAAGGCAAGGAATTGCTTCAGGAAATTCACAGCGGAATGTGTTCATCACACATCAAAACAAGAGCCCTGGTTCAGAAAGCTTTCAGGCAAGGTTTCTACTGGCCATCAGCAGTATCAGACGTAGACAAAGTGGTCAGAACCTGCAACAACTGTCGCATGCATGCACCATACAAACATTACCCCACAAACGAAGTACAACTTATACCCCCCATTTGGCCGTTATCTAGATGGGGAATAGATATTGTGGGACCACTCCCGAAGGCCCAGGGGAATTTAACCTATGCAATCGTGGCAGTAGAATATTTCACCAAGTGGATCGAGGCAAAACCAGTGCAAAAGATCACATCCGCCTCAGTGCAAAAATTTTTCTGGCAGAACATCGTATGTCGATTCGGAGTACCCAAGGAAGTAACAGTCGACAATGGCAAACAATTTGATAGCGAGTCTTTTCGCAATTTCTGCCAGGGCCTCGGAACTAAACTGTGCTTCGCCTCCGTGTATCACCCGCAGTCAAACGGAGTCCGCTCCGAGGCCGTCCTACACCCAACAAACATCAACCACTTAAATTTTATTCATGCAATAATTAACTTAACTTAGTGCTGAAATAAAAGCGGGCCTAAAAGAAAAGGGACTAAAAACAGTTAAATAAAAGAAAATTTAAAATTCAGTCCTATACTTAGAAAACAGCCCAACGCAGCCCAACAAGAGCTCGCGGGCCCTTACGGCGCGCGGCCTAATGGCCCAACGCAGCGCGACCCAACGTAGGATGGCCCATGTGCTACGCGCGCGACCAGCCCAGTGCGCATGTGCGGCTCAGCGCACGTGGGTCGGCTTTCGGCTCATCGGCTCGGTGCGCGGCTCACAGCTAAAGGAAAGCCTGGCCTGCTCTGAAATGTGCAGCCTGCTTAGTCTAATGGGCCTTAAGCCCAGCGGGCCCAGCTCGCGACACCTTCGCTCCGCGTGCATCCTGGCCGTCCGTTCGATCCAACGGCGGAACGGGGAGATTGGACGTATAAAAGGGGGTCCGACCGGGAAGAGAGCTAACCCTAGCTCACTCCCTTCTCCCCCCGACTCGAGCGCTCTCGCTCGGCGCCACCGGCGGCGCGGCTGCTCTCCACCCGCCGCCGCATCTGACCTCTCTCCGCCAGCTTCGGTCGACGTGAGGGCCAAGACATGAGGGACCTCGGCCGCTGCACACTGGAGCGCCGCCGAGCCGGAGTGCCGCGAGGCTCCTCCGCGGCGCCTCGCGCGCTGTGGCAGAACCGCTCAAATTAATCCGGCTTTAGTGTGCTAAACATCGCATTAGACGCGATTAGACACTTAAACCAAACTAAAGTGACAGCCTGTCGGGTCGAGCCCGATACAACCACGCACAACTACCTAGATCAAAACAAGTCATGCATTTACTCACGCGAAGGAGAGTACCAGATATTACAACAATCCACAGATAATTTAAATAGGTCCCATTTCGGTACTTTGTTACAAACTCAGTTCATGCATATAGTAAAGAGAATTCAGAGTTTAAAATGCAGCGGAAAATAAACGATTTAGTCGGAAAGGTAGTGACGTCACGTGAAGCCGTCGTGATATCACTCGGAAGCATCCTCGTCCCAGACAACGGTCCATCCCGGAGGAAGGGTGGTCGGCCAGGTAAGACCTGCAACCATCTCCTCGAGAGTACTACCTAAAAACAATTCAGCAAGCAAGGCTGAGTATACTAATACTCAACAAGACTTACCCGTCGGGTGAAAACTACATCACCAACTCCTAGACATGCAAGGCCTTTGGCTGGTGGGTTTGTTTTGCCAAAAAGCGACTAAGAGTGAGTCCTTACTTTCAGCATTTTAGCATCAAGTTCTAATATTTTAGCGACAAGAGGTCAAGTAGTCTCATTAGCTGCGAGAACAGACAGTTCGAACCGATTTTATAACCTTGCAAGGTGGAAACTGAACACACGGAAAAGCATCAACCACCAAGGTCGACGCTAACCAGGTAGTTCCCATCAATCCTCGAATTGCGTCCAGAGCCAAACTCCCCCTGGCATACGAGGTCCAAGGCCGGCCGAACCGAACACTTACGCCCCTCGTATCCACATGTACGTGGCATGGGGAAGAGGTTCCTGGAAGGAGCAGGAAAAAGTCCACACATCCGATTCATGTAGGTACTAAACTTACCAGTCCCATGCCCAAACAAGTGCTTAGTGCTTTCAAACACTTGACCAACATCGCCAACACACTTCGACATTAGCCAATTCTTAATAAACAGACGGGGCATCTACATGACAAAATCCCCATCCGTCATCCTTATGATTCCAACATAAGTAAGGCATGTGATCCCTATAATCTCGCGAGTGACAGGAAATCACTCGACTTTTACCGGATCCTTATAGCATAGCAACTATCGACCTGACCTTCTAGTATTGCAAAGCATAGGTACCTGAGATCATGCAACTAGGGTTTCAATAAATGCCTGAACGTAAATGCACAAGCATAACTTAACAAACATAGTTGCATAATTTCAGAACATAGGTTAGGCTCCGGGGCTTGTCTTCGGGCACGTGGTTAGTTTGGGGATCCTTAGCAGCGGGGTTCGGTTCGTCCTCCACCTGGATCACGTTCACGTCTCCCGAGGTCTGTTCTTCTTCTCCGGTCGGCACCAATTCGTAGTCACCGTCTGCGAGTGCTTGTTCTACACGAGATGCACATGCATAAGTGGTGATCTTATATCGAGTCATCGTACTTGCATCATGATAGACCCGTAGTGTATGAAATGGCACATTCACCTGGACAATATTGGTCTGACCTTCCCTTTCTTTAATTAAGTTTGTATTTACTCATAAAAGAACTTGGGGTGTTCGATGGTGATTGTGTACACATCTAAGATTACTTAATTTGCTTTCAGCATAAAGCAGCAAGTGTGGTGTTGTGGGGTGGTTTATTTATTTAAAACACTAAAAGGTGATTTGCTTTTTATTTAACCCATTTAAGCATTGAAACTTAGATAATTTATTCTTGCAGTTTGGTGTATGTTTTGCATGTAAAAAATTTACAGGGTGCTCTTGGTTTGATCCTTGATTTACTATCCAAAATTCAGATCAAAAACATGAACAGAACCACCAGGAAAAATCATACAAGTCCAGTACACTAGCATGAAGAATAGATCCTAGAAAATCACACTATAAGTAATTGATCTTAAAATTTTTACCAGGGCTATATCTAGTTGAAACAAGCTGCCATGCCAAGGATGAGCTTAAAAAGATTTAAGGAACATGCTGATCAATTGGTTTGATTTAAGTACTGGTAAAATTAAATGAGCAAGTTAACCATGCCAAACTGAGCTCTTCTATTTAACCCAGATGTATAACATCACTATAGAGCCACTGCAAAAAGATTGGATTAAAAAGCTTAACAGATTAATTTAAACAATTTCTAAACAGAAACTGCACAGATGAGCTTAAATAAATCATAACTCAAAATCTAGAGCAGTTCTGTGTGCCAACTTTTTACAGCAAGGCACAAACTACTCAAACGACAATATATCCAAACGTCAATACAAACTAACCCAGAGATTTTAAACTGTGCACAAACTTGTATTTGAACGGATTTGAATCTAGTTTGAAATCTAAGCAGAAAACACAGAGAGCTCAACAAAATTGGATTTGCATTTTTTCGATTTTTCTGTGATTTTTAATCATTTTTAAAGTTCTCAGCTTTTGAATGTAGATCTAAAGAATCTATATTAACTTAACCCCTGGACTTTCTAAAACTTCACTAATAGGCCCCTGCACTTTACACTTTGGACCCTACAAAGAACTCGAGCCTTGCAATGTGGTCCTCGGCTTTGGCCGTCGGCGGTGCGGCCAAATCCGGCGAAGTGGGACCGCAGGGCTGGACGAGAACATGGGGGATCCACTCACCGGTGAAGGACCGATTAGGCGACCAGAGAGGGGGGGAGTGAATGGGAGCCGATAAAAATTTCTCTCACGAATCCGGCTACTCCCAACTCAACTCCAAAGCCTACCAACCGATCTTGCCAAGATCACGTAGCTACTGTGAGTCTACTGACCCTAGGAACAAGATCAACGCAGCGGAACACAAATCGAACAAATCCAACACGAATCGATCAAAAACCTCACGAATCAGCAACTCTCAGCCAGGGGCGGTTGCACCTCTCTCCAGGGGCGGTTGCACCGCCCTTGCCTGCCAGGGGCGGTCACACCGGTATCCGAGGGCGGTCGCACCGGTCTTGCCAGACAACACGGGAAAAAGGTCAACTCGAGAACGGATCTCCCAAACGGCTTGGAGTTTTGAGACGAAACTCTGGGTAGATAGTATACACCTCAAGGAGAGGCTATGCCCCAAAAATCTCGGCCTCTAACTCCCTAGAACTCCGGGAATTTCAAATCTAGCGAAGAACACACCCTCCACAAATTCATCCCGAAAACTTCAAATCTACACCGATTCCCGGCGTTTGGGGGCAAGGGATCACCAAGAAAAGAGGCACAAGACACTCATACGTGATTCCCCCAAAGAAATCCGAGAGAAAACGGGCTAGAAAGTGAAGAACGAAAATCCCCCAAAAATGGCTCCGAAAATACCTTCGAAAATGGGAAAAATAAAAAGAGCTCGGGAAATCAAATCATGGCACAAAGATGTAGAGATTAAGCTCAATCAACCAACCATGAATTCACCTATACAAACTAAGAATGATTCAAAATAGTTCTAGGTGGAGAGGATGAAGGGAAGGGGAAAACTAGACAAGCCAAATGAAAATAACTAAAGAGATAAGAGCCACCACCCCTAGGGGGTCTATTATATAGTCCAAATGGTGGTGCTCGAAAGACTAAACTACCCCTAAGCGATACATACCCTTCAGGGGCGAATATGACATTTCCGCGAAGATTTTTCCGGCTGGGACACCTTCCACCGCAAGCTAGCTTCCCTCCGACGCAAGCCTTGCGATCACGCCGCGTGTCCTCCGGATCAAAGCTCCTCGACGCTCACGGGCGACCTGCCCAGGTGGGACCGGTCACACCGCCCCTGGGGGGCGGTTGGACCGCCCCTGGCTGGCAGGCCGGGCCGTCGCTACGTCGAGTCCTCGGTCCTTGGTTTTGAGGCCCAAACCAAGGGAAACCGTCCACCGATGATTTTGTGGCCAAATCACCAAACCCCGCGCGCAAACTTCGGTTGTTAGCCGCCACCTTGCGCTGGCTTCTCGTCCGCGTACGAGCTTTGGTTGTGAGCCGCTACCTCGCACCGGAACCACGTCCCCTTGCTCGTTCTTGCCAGCATGTGAACCGCACTTGATCCACCGGCCACCGGGTCCCTCGAACCAAGCCTACTTGTCTCTCCGCTCCTCGGAGGCCGCCATGGCTAAGACCTTTCGCGCCTGTTCTTCACCTGCACCAATGCAATCAAGCCGCATTCTACACCTGCAATACTTGAGCCAAGGGAAACGTCAATCCACACCACGTTGTCAATCACTCATCACACCAGGAAGCGACCATCCACCGGTCCTCGGACACACCGGGTCCTCAATCTCCCCCTTGATGAGTGCATTGACAACACACACATAGTAACCATAGATAGAAAAAAGAAAATAGAAAAGAAATCGAAAACAAGACTCAAGCAAGTGACTAAAAGCAAAGACAAGCCAAAACAAAGTCACTTCGCAAGTGAAAGCTCCAGAAACGCCGACCCTTCAAGAAGAAGCGAAAGGGCTCAACACCATCGGCAAAAGAGCAGAGCACAAAACACAAGTCACGAATCTCCAAATCACTTTTCAGAACACTCAAAGCACTCCCCCTGAATTGATGCAAACTCCCCCTGAACAAGTGAACTTGTGTGTGCGAAAATGCATCGAAAATGGATCAAATCCCACAAAACCTCGTGCCACTGCACAAGGGCCGGTTGGACCTCCCTGAAGGGCCGATTGCACCGCCCTTGCTCCAGGGCCGGTCACACCGCCCTGCAGGGGCGGTCACACCGCCCTGCCCAGTCAAAGCACAAAAATGCAAATCACAGAAAAATGCTCGGAATGATGTCGTTTCAACTCGAAAACCTTCCATAAGTGCCCAGCAAGGTATTCCAATGCTCAAACTCTCCCCCTTGTTGACAATGCACAAATCAAGGCAAAAATGCAAAAATTTCAACTCTAAGCTTCTCAAATAGACAATGAGCGATACAAAATTCTACAAGTTAGAGAACAGGCAAACTAGACAGGTCACAGCATCATAAGGGCATTGCCGTCAAGAAAGTGAAGATATATAGCCATTTGACAAAGCCATGATCAATTTGTGCAATTTTTTCAAAAGTTTCACCTCATGAGCAAAGTCCTAAACATGGACCATTTGAGCAAAAATAAACTTCATCTCACCAAGACCATGATAGAACAAGCATTCTTGACAAAAGATCATTATAAACGCCCAAGTTCTACCTCATGTCATGTCAGAGCACGGAGCCATGTGTTCACTTCTCATGGGAGACTTCTCCGGCAAACAACATGCAACCGCTTAGCACCCATGTGTGCAAGTGTGTGCAATGGTGAAAGCTTAGAGACATGAGCATAAATATTTTCAAATAAATCTTTTTCTCATCTTTCTCCTTTCATGCATAGACATCTCATTTTTCAAGTTTTTCAAATTAAGCATGGTACATGAAATGTCTTTGCGACAGAAAGAAGCTTATGCTCCTCCGCAAGATAAAGCATGGGCTAAACATTTACAATGACAACGGTCTTTGACCCAATTGAAAAGAATAGCACACCCTAGCATGATCTTAAGCAAGATATAGCCATTTCGGCTCAAATAAGACATGCAAAGGCATTTACTCATGGGTGAAAGATTTAAGTTCAGTTTATCATTTTAATTCAAAAAGAGACTATCTCAAAAGAATATATATCAAAACCATCAAGAGCATAGCCATCCATACAATCAATCCCTAGCCAGCCTGCCTAAACTCTAAAATGTAGCAAGTTGTAGCAATCACTGCATATAGGAGAAGCTCATCCGAAGATATGATACAAAAGATGAAATCAAGATACAAAGGCAAGAAAAATGTACATCAAGATACAAAGATGGTACAATAGTATACATATGGTACAAGAGAAGCCTCCAAAACTCAGCTCAGAAAACCGCACACACACCAAGTTCTCCTCGCAAGCGGGTGAATGTAACTTGGTCAAGTGGTTTAGTGAAAATGTCTGCAAGCTGGTTTTGGGTAGAAACATGGGCAAGCTCAATATCTCCTTTCTCCACATGATCTCTCAGAAAGTGGTACCTCACTTCTATGTGTTTGGTTTTGGAATGAAGCACGGGATTTTTGGCTACGCTTATGGCACTGGTGCTATCACAAAGAAGTGGAACATGGGACATGTCTAAGCCAAAGTCTCTCAAGGTGTATGTGATCCAAAGCAACTGAGAACAGCAGCTAGCAGCAGCAACATACTCGGCTTCAGTGGTGGATTGGGCTACACTAGACTGCTTGCGAGAAGACCATGACACAAGAGACGAACCAAGAAACTGACACTGACCAGAAGTAGACTTGCGATCAACACGACATCCAGCAAAATCCGCATCAGAAAAACCATGAAGTGCAAGAGTGGAATCGGCAGAATACCAAAGACCCAGCTCAGGAGTAAACTTGAGATACCTGAAAATCCTCTTGACGGCCTGACGATGTGAAGTCCTCGGTGAGGCCTGAAAACGAGCGCACAGACACACGCTGAACTGTATGTCCAGCCTCGTCGCCGTCAAGTAGAGGAGGGAGCCGATCATGCTCCAGTACTCCTTCTGGTCCACTGGTTCTCCGTCCTCATCCGCATCCAAAGTTGTAGTCGTACTCATCGGCGTAGTCATCGGCTTGGAGTCGCTCATGTCGAATTTCTTGAGAATGTCCTTGGTGTACTTGCTTTGGTGCACGAACGTCCCATCCTTGGTTTGCTTGATCTGTAGCCCGAGAAAGAACTGCAACTCTCCCATCATCGACATCTCAAATTCCCTGCTCATATCGTCTGCAAACTTGGCAACAAGATCATGAGAAGAGCCACCAAAAATGATATCATCCACGTAAATCTGAACGATTAAAAGATCATTGCCATTTCTCAGCAAGAAGAGCGTCTTATCAACCTTCCCCATCACAAACCCCTTGCTAAGCAAGAACCCTCTCAATCTACCATACCACGCTCTGGGTGCTTGCTTTATGCCATATAAAGCTCGGTGGAGTTTGTACACTCGGTGTGGGTATCTCTCGCTCTCAAAACCCGGGGGCTGCCTCACATACACTTCTTCCTCGATCACCCCATTCAAGAAGGCACTCTTCACGTCCATTTGGTACAATTTGAACCCTTTAGCAACTGCAAATGCTAGAAGGATCTGAATTGCCTCCAAACGGGCAACAGGAGCAAATGTCTCCTCATAATCTATCCCCTCCTGCTGCGAAAACCCCTGAGCAACCAACCTCGCTTTGTTTCTCACAATCTCACCACTCTCATCCCTCTTGTTCTTGAACACCCACTTGGTTCCTATGGGATGGCAATTTGGAGGTGGTTCAACTAACTTCCACACCTGATTTCTCTCAAAATTCTCAAGCTCTTCATGCATGGCATTGACCCAATCAGAATCAGATAAAGCGTGTCCAACATTTTTGGGCTCAAAAGACGCGACAAAAGCAGAATGAGCATAATGGGAGATGTTCTGTGACCTCGACTGTGTAGTGCGTTCATCCATGTTCCCGATGATCTTCGAAGGTGGATGATCCCTCTGTACCAGCCGGGGAGCTTCTCGCCTCGAGATTGCCTCCCCCTCAACATCAGCTTCCACTTGAACTCGATCTGGCAGCGCGACTCGACGAAGGTGTAGCAGAGGGGCCGTCGTCGAACGTCGTGGTAGTAGTGGAAGTAGAAGGTACACGATCTCCACACGGTGCCTGAATTTCCTCATCATCTTCATCATCAGGCTGTTCTTCCTCAAATATGGGCTGTCCCAAGTCATCATCACCTGCACACTCAAAGACAGAAGAGCTACACGGAATGGTCTCGTCGAAGGTGACTTCGCAAGTCTCCATGATTTGGTTAGTTTCAAGATTGAGCACACGATATGCTCGAGAATGATTAGCATAACCAAGAAAAATTCCATCCATCGACCGAGACTCAAACTTGTCCAAATTTCCTTTCTTCAAGATGAAACACTTGCAACCAAAGACCCGAAAGTGACTCACACGGGGGGAACGACCATGGAAAAGCTCATAGCAAGTTTTCTTCTTGAAAGCACGAAGGAAAATCCGATTCGAAACATAGCAAGCTGTGTTAACCGCTTCTGCCCAATACTTCCTAGGAGTCCTATGCTCATCTAGCATCGTCCTAGCCATCTCGCAAAGTGTTCTATTCTTTCTCTCAACAACACCATTCTGACAAGCAACATATGGCGAAGAGTATTGATGTTCGAGACCAAGATCACGACAGAAAGCATCAAAACGAGCGTTCTTAAATTCCGTACCATTGTCGCTACGTATAGCTCTCATGGCACCACCATTACTCTCGTTTTTCAACCTCAAAATCAGATCTCGAACAAACTCAAATGTCTCATCCTTCGACGCCGGAAAGAACACCCAAGCATACCGAGAAAAGTCATCAACAACTACAAGAACATACCACTTCCCACCAACTGAACGAACTCGAGCGGGGCCAACCAAGTCCATGTGCAAAAGCTCCCCTGGACGCTCAGTCATAACATCTGTCAAAGGTGGGTGGGAAGCAGCAACCATTTTTCCATGCCTACATGGTGCACAAACCAAATCTTTCTCGAACTTGAGCTTGGGCAATCCTCGGATAAGGTCAAGAGCACTCAAGCGTGTGAGTAGATCAAAGCTCACATGACCCAATCTCCTATGCCACTTCCAAAGCTCAGAAGAAGTACCAGCGATCAAACACCGTGAAGGACCAAAAGATCGAGAAAAATCAGCACGAAAAATCTGTCCCTCGGGAATGATCATACACACAAGGTCACCTCGAGAATCAAGAATTTTAGAATCACCGCGTTTAAATCGAACCTCATAACCCTCATCAAGAAGCTAAGAACCTGAGAGCAAATTAAAACCAAGATTCTTGACAAGAGCAACCCGCTTCAACATGAAAGTGTCGCTCACCTGAATAGCACCCTCAGACAACACTCTACCTCTACCCTTATCCCCGAAAGTGATGTACTGCCTGGACACCACCGGGGTGAGACTGGAGAACCACTTGCCATTACCTGTCATATGTCTCGAGCAGCCAGAATCCATCAACCAAAAGTTCTCCAAGCCTCCCACCTGCACAATCAGAAACTGAGAACGAGAATGAGCGAATGACTCGACACTGGGGTTAGCACAAAACGAGTCAAACCAGTGTCGGGCCATCTGCTCAAAAGAGGGGTTAGCAAAATCAACTCTACCACGTGAAACCCTCTCGTCTCTCACCATCGGACCTCTAGCACCACGCAGGGGAAAACGTGGCCTAGACTCTCTCCTAGCCTCAAAGCTACGGTCGAACCTCCCTGAACCAAACTGACCACGAAACGGAGGCCGCCTAGCAAACTCACGAACAGCTGAAACACCACGACTAGCAACCACAAGAACTGTGCGCACAAAGGCGTCGCCTCTCGGCCAGGGAGAACGAGACACAGGCACACTACGAGAAGAGTAGTACCTGTCCCTGTTCCCCACCTCCTTCTCTCTTCTCACCTCCCTCTTCTTCCTCCAACAAAACTCCTCAAGGTGTCCATCCCTTCCACAATGCTCACAATGGAAGCGGACTGGCTTTGGCTTTGGGGTTTCTCTCGGCTGGTAAACCCCACTCCTCACAAAGGTCACTCTCCTCTGAAAGTTATCTGTCTTAGGTGGAAACTTGGGAGGATCTGGAGTGGTGTCAAGCTTGTTTAGCAGGTGGTTTGGTTTGGGTGTAAAGGTGTTCTTGAGAATGGTTTTTGGTGGGTTTGTGGGAATGTTTGCGGTGGAGCTCTCTGGATCTCTCTCTCTCTCACCACTACTCTCACCAACCTTCTCAGAACCAAGGCCACAACCATCAGCTCTCTTAAAACTAGCAATCAACATCTTAAGCTGAGGCTCTCGACCCGACAACCAACCCAAACACTGTCTCAGCTCATCATTCTCATCTTGCAAGCGATTCACACACTTCTCTAACTCAACATTCTTCAATGCAACAACATCACAAGCAGAGCATGAATTTGCAATGGGAGATTTCAGTTGTGCTTCAAGTGAACTAATCATGGTGCGTGATTCAAGCAATTGAGCATGCAAAGCAGGACAAGAAGTACAAGCACCTAGCAAAGATGACCTAGACTTCAACTCAGCAAGCTCAACCCTAGCACCCTCTAGTTCATCTAAGCAAGTCATGTGTTTCTCCTTAAGCACAACCAAATCAGCAATATGCACATCACAGAAAGAGCATTCAACTTCATCAGACACAAGAGGAGCATCCTTCAACATGGCAATCTCAGACTCAAGCTTAGCTGCTCTCTCCCTAGACTTGCAAAGCAAAGACTCAAACTCCATAGCCTTCTTTCCAGTCTCAGAAAGCAAGGTCTCAAGCTCAGCCACTCTATCCTTGGACTCTCCTAGTAAGGACCTAAACTCCCTCTTCTCTTTGTTGGTCTTCCTAAGCACATCATCACGGTTATCGACCAACTGCTCTAATCTAGCAATCTCCTGACGCAAAGAGGTGGGATCGGTCAATACCTCATCCTCGGAGTCAGAGTCGGAGTCGGAGTCGTCCTTGCTCTTCACGGAGTCGTGCGCCATGGTACAGTAGTCGACGGCGGCGAAGGAGATGCCGTTGAAGTTGCGGTTCAAGCTCTTCTTCTCCTTGCGGTGGCCGTGGTCCTCATCTTCACTGCTTGAGCTTGACGACGTGTTGGTGGAGCTTGTGTCGAGGTCGCTCGCATCAGCCACCATCGCTCGAGATCTGTGCTTCTTATGTCCTCCGTGCTTGTTCTTGGATCTTCTCTCTTCCTTGTTCTTGTGCTTGGCGCGGTACTCGTCCTTGGGACGGTGCTTGTGGTCGTCTCGCGGGCGGTGCTTGCGGTTGTAGTCGTTCTTGATCTCCTCGGGGCACTCGGCGATGAAGTGGCCCATCTTCCCGCATCTGTAGCACGTACTCCCGGCACGCCTCGAACCCTTGCGGTTCTGGTACATCCGCTCGAACCTCCTCGTGAGCAACGCGAGATCCTCCTCGCTCAGCACCTCATACTCTTCATCTGGAAGAGACACAAGAGAAGACAAAGCAAAGTGTCTAGGAGTGTTAGCATGTCCATATCCAGAGCCACCGACTAGAGCCAGACTATGGGGATCAGTCGGACTCTTAGCCTTGGCAAGCAACTGTCTGTCCACCTCAGAAGACTTCAACTTCGAGAAAAGCTCATCAACAGAAAGAGTCTCATAGTTTGCCGACTCCATGATCGCCTCAACCTTGGCACCCCACACGGATTATCAAGTGCTTGCAGGAGCTTGATAGCTCGGTCATGATTCGAGTATGGGAGCACGGTAATGTTGGCTTTCATGTTGTTGACAATCGAAGTGAAACGCTGAAACAAGGCATCAACCGACTCTCCAGGCAAATGAGCGAAATTCTCATATTCTCTCCTGTACATCGAGAAAAGCCTAGCCTTGACATGGCTATCACCACTGTGGGCAACCTTGAGCTTCTGCCAGATCTGGCAAGTTAGGTCCTCGCCCAAAACACGCTCAAACTCCTCGACAGACAAAGCACGGAACAAGTAGTCAACAGCTCGGGCATTCGCCTCAAATCTATCCTTTGCATCCTGGGCATCTAAGTTGGTGGGATTGACATAGTTTTCATCTTTCGTCACATCCCACAACAACTTTCCTTTGCCTCGCAAGAAAGTGCCCATACGCGCAACCCAGTTCGGGTAGTTCTTCCCATCGAAGTGCGGAGGCCCGGAACCCCGATCTTGGTACGCCATCTTTGGATCTTAGACTGGTTAGAGTCGCAAAGACCCGTAACCGGCTCTGATACCAATTGAAGACCGATTAGGCGACCAGAGAGGGGGGGAGCGAATGGGAGACCATAAAAATTTCTCTCACGAATCCGGCTACTCCCAACTCAACTCCAAAGCCTACCAACCGATCTTGCCAAGATCACGTAGCTACTATGAGGCTACTGACCCTAGGAACAAGATCAACGCAGCGGAACACAAATCGAACAAATCCAACACGAATCGATCGAAAACCACACGAATCAGCAACTCTCAGCCAGGGGCGGTTGCACCTCTCTCCAGGGGCGGTTGCACCGCCCTTGCCTGCCAGGGGCGGTCACACCGGTATCCGAGGGCGGTCGCACCGGTCTTGCCAGACAGCACGGGAAAAAGGTCAACTCGAGAACGGATCTCCCAAACGGCTTGGAGTTTTGAGACGAAACTTTGGGTAGATGGTATACACCTCAAGGAGAAGCTATGCCCCAAAAATGTCGGCCTCTAAGTCCCTAGAACTCCAGGAATTTCAAATCTAGCGAAGAACACACCCTCCACAAGTTCATCCCGAAAACTTCAAATCTACACCGATTCCCGGTGTTTGGGGGCAAGGGATCACCAAGAAAAGAGGCACAAGACACTCATACATGATTCCCCCAAAGAAATCCGAGAGAAAACGGGCTAGAAAGTGAAGAACGAAAATCCCCCAAAAATGGCTCCGAAAATACCTCCGAAAATGGGAAAAATAAAAAGAGCTCGGGAAATCAAATCATGGCACAAAGATGTAGAGATTAAGCTCAATCAACCAACCATGAATTCACCTATACAAACTAAGAATGATTCAAAATAGTTCTAGGTGGAGAGGATGAAGGGAAGGGGAAAACTAAACAAGCCAAATGAAAATAACTAAAGAGATAACAGCCACCACCCCTAGGGGGTCTATTATATAGTCCAAATGGTGGTGCTCGAAAGACTAAACTACCCCTAAGCAATACATACCCCTCAGGGGCGAATATGACATTTTTTGCGAAGATTTTTCCGGCTGGGACACCTTCCACCGCAAGCTAGCTTCCCTCCGACGCAAGCCTTGCGATCACGCCGCGTGTCCTTCGGATCGAAGCTCCTCGACGCTCACGGGCGACCTGCCCAGGTGGGACCGGTCACACCGCCCCTGGGGGCGGTTGGACCGCCCCTGGCTGGCAGGCCGGGCCGTCGCTACGTCGAGTCCTCGGTCCTTGGTTTTGAGGCCCAAACCAAGGGAAACCGTCCACCGATGATTTTGTTGCCAAATCACCAAACCCCGCGCGCAAACTTCGGTTGTTAGCCGCCACCTTGCGCCGGCTTCTCGTCCGCGTACGAGCTTCGGTTGTGAGCCGCTACCTCGCACCGGAACCACGTCCCCTTGCTCGTTCTTGCCAGCATGTGAACCGCACTTGATCCACCGGCCACCGAGTCCCTCGAACCAAGCCTACTTGTCTCTCCGCTCCTCGGAGGCCACCATGGCTAAGACCTTTCGCGCCTGTTCTTCACCTGCACCAATGCAATCAAGCCGCAATCTACACCTGCAATACTTGAGCCAAGGGAAACGTCAATCCACAGCACGTTGTCAATCACTCATCACACCAGGAAGCGACCATCCACCGGTCCTCGGACACACCGGGTCCTCAACCGGCTTACCTAGCGTCGTTCTTGTGCAGGAAGGAGGGCGGAAGAAGGTGCGACGGCGGCGGGTGGTGAGCGGCGGCGGCTCTGTTCTTCCCCAATGCCGGCGGCGGCGGTGGGGAAGACGCTCGGCTGGTGGTGGGGGAAGCTCGAGTGAGGGAAGTGGTGCACAGTGGTGGTGCTAGGTGGCAACGGAGAGGCGTGGAGGCGGGAGCTCGGTGCGGCAGCCTGGCGGCGTCAATGGCGGGTGGCGGTGGAGCTCGGGGAAGAAGGGAGGCACGCTATTTATAGGCGCGGGGTGCGGGTGGCGTCGAGGGGAAGCCAGTGGAGCGGGGCAGCGCGGGCAAGGTAGCGGGCAGCTGGCCGGGCAGCGGCGCGGCGCCGGCCGACGAGCGGCGAGCATGCGACGGCCGTCGACGCCGACCTGACGCGGATGCGAGCTGGCTGAGCGTGCTGTCAAGCCCAGTTGGTTGAGCAGAGCGCAGCAGGCGAGGCGAGGCGAGGCCAGGCGGACTGCATCGGGAGAGGGTGGACGGCCTGCGCGCTCGGGAGGAGGCCGAGGCAGTCGGTGTCGGGGACTGGCCGGGCGGGATTTCGTCGCGGGGGAGAGGGATCGCGCGCGCGCGGATTGGGCGAGACGCGCCGGGTGGTTAGGCCGCGGACGCGGAGCGCGGCGCGACGGGCGAGTGCCGCGTTGCGGCCGGCGGCTGAGCGTGGCGCGGGACGCGACGCGGGCACGCGGGGCTAGGCTGAGGTGCGTGGGGTCAATGGCCGCCCTATCCCATCGCCTTGATGGCCCTCGGGCCTCCGCGTCCGGGTCAGAGGACCGGCGACGCGTGGCGGCGGTCGCGACGGCCCTAACGCGGCGCGCTCTTGAGTGCCAGCGTGCGCGACACAATTTGTCGAACAGCTGCCGGGCATACGTTCAAACGCATGGTTCTCCAAAATTTTGAACTAAAGTTCAAATTCTCCAAGAACCAAAAGTGTGTCCCAAGCTACCAGCTACAACTTTCACAAAGGGTGACCATAGAAAAAGTGCACGGATTGGTGGTGAACGTGAGGAGAAGTTGGGTGAACTTCGACTGAACTTCAGGGTGAACTTCTAGGTTTGACTGGCTTTGACCAAGTTTTTAGGCATGAAACACTCAAAATTTTGAAGTCCACCAATTGACAAAGTTGTGTCCCACTAAAAGTGAACAACTTTTATATTGGTAGATTTTTAAGTGTTTAAGTGAAATTTGGAATTTGAACCATGCCAACGAGGAAGGGTTAGGAGTTCACCGAGGAACTTAGGGTTTTTAGGGAGGTTTCCTTAAGTGAAAATCTAGGTGGGGCCAGGGTACACCTGATTAAGGTTAAGCCAAGTGATTTGCAGGCAATTAAGCTAATTAAACCCCTAGATTGTCACACGCGCGGCCCGTTGAGGGTCTCCGCCGGTGCTCAACGGCCGGCCGGCGGCGGCGCGGACTTAGGCACCGCCTTGAAGGCGAGGTCCACGGCCAAGATGACCGCTACGCCGTGACCTTATTATGTCACGAACGCGAGTGGAAACCGAGACTCGCTGGCGTGAGAGCGGCGGTCGCGTGCGGCGATCTCATGCCACGCGCGGCCGCCGCCGGCTCTGGTAAGCCACTGAGTAAAACTTAGGGTTAGGGGTTTCCCCAAAACCCTAGATCTGAGATCTAGGGTCCAAAACTCAGGATCTTTGTTTTTTTTAACAGAGATGTTCCCCTTGTTAATGATTCGGGTGAATCTGAGATGTAATTTCTTTTCTCTTGGGGATGGGCTGAGATGATGTAACGTTCGAGGATGGGCTATGATGTTGCTTAAAAGATGTAAAAAGCTTAATAACATGTTTCGGCCGAAACCCCTAACGAAAAGATCTTAGGCTGAAACAAGAAAAACTTAGCATGAACTTGAGCTTAAACTTCTCTTTTATAACGATCTAGCATGTAAACTTTACTGTCTTCAGCGAAACTTAACGAAAACATGACTAGATCTAGTGAAAAGCATATAAGTGAGAGCTTAGGGTTACGGGTAAGAGGGGAATCTGAGTTTCCTTGCGGTTTGATCTAAAAATGTCCCCCTCGTAATTTGTCTCGGATTCCTCTTAGTTACTTGAGATTTGCACGAAAAACATGCATGAACTTGACGAAAAACGAGAGAGATGGAGGCACTGACTCATAGCAAACCCTAACCCGAAGCATGAAAAGGGCCTAGATCTTAATCTATAACATGTATAACACTTCAAACTTTGACTGATCTGAAAACGTTACTGACTAAAAGAAAATCAAGTAAAACTTGACTTAAAACTTGAATAACACCTAGAAAACTTATTAATCTCACGTTCTATTCATCAAAAAATCACTGACTTGACGTAAACGCAACTAAAACGTGAACTTAGATTAACTCAGCATGAAAAGAGACTTAGTTGACTTTAGGGGATCAAGAACAGAACTAGGAGGCAACTGATACCAATTGTTAAATCAGGATAAACGTGATTAACTATTAACTTAACCACAGGATCTCTAGTACAGATCTGGATCACGCCTAACTGACTGATTTATGCGGAATATTGTTAATCTTAGCACATACAAGTGTTGATTTTGTCCATGACTGAGGCTTGACGAAGTAGATGAACTTGCAGTAGAGGAAGGAGAGGACGTCGATGTACAACAGGGACACCGAGCTTCCATGCCTTCCAGCACCTTAGTGATTGATAGGATTAGGGTTACAGGGAACCCTAAAGGCTAATTCGTGATTAACTCACGGATTAAGGAAACCAGGGGTTTCCCCTTTGGCTATATATTGCTGTAGATGTGGGGCCGGGCCCTTAAATGGGCTGAGTTTGCCTTCCAATCAAAGGCAACTAACAGAGATTAGTCTAGGATTAGGATTGGGCCTGAAGGTCCAAATAGACCTGACCGAGGTCAAATCCAACAGATTCCACTCCTCTCGCCTTCGTTTTTTCTTGTACCGCACGATATTCTGCATGCCCATATCTCCTAGCCGCACCATCCATTTCTCTGATGCCTGCGCTTGGCCATCGATTGGCCGCTGCTGCTCCACCACCGGGATCTTTGGTCGCCGTGTGCCATTGCATCTGGCCGCCGTCTTGCGCCCGTCGCTGAGGCGCGTGTCTCATACTCTCATAGACCGCGCGTTGTTGGGCCGCCACATTGTCGGCTGCCTTCGTCGGTTGCTTCTCATGGAGTTGAGAGAAGAAGGTGAGAAAGGGATTCTCAATCTGTTGGGAGTTGCTTTGATGAGACAGACAAACACCCGGCAGGCTTGTGCGTGACTGGCAGATCACCTTTAACACTTGTTTGATTACCTTTGAAAAAAAAGGGATTCTGCAAGCCTGCGGATACAAGCAAGGAATCATCTGATATATGGATGGAAGAGCACAAAAGCAACATCCTACAGTACACACTTGAAGTTATATTTGCAAAAAGGGAAAAGAAAAGAACAGAGATTAGCGAAGTTGGTTTACTTATTACCTGGACCGCCGGCCCTTTACTTTCAAGACATTCGTATTGTATTAGCAGGCTTCCCCTCTCTCTCTCTCTGTCTCTCTCAAACACACACACACGCATAACACATTCATCCGTCGTGTCCAGTTGCCAATTCTGCGTATTCAACTCAACTGAGGTATGTCACTTGACTACTCACTTCGATTGCAAATATACGTACAAGTCCATCTGTACTGTGGCGTATAGGGACAGATGAACTTGTTGGCACAATTGCATGAAACATGAATTCTTCCGGTTGCATTGCTAGCTGGACGAATAACTTAAATGTTTGATGCATGCGTGCATGTGTGATGGTACTTACAGCAGGCATAATACATTGTTCTTACCTAGCTAGTTTCATGCTTGTGTGTTGATGAGCTGACCAGGCACGAAATTAACCAAGCGATGGGTTAGTAGTTGCACAATCGAATGGAATCGATCTGCAGGAGCTGGGCATGCTGCTGTATATTTGAAGCCGATGCTTTCTTTCTAAAATGAAATGAACTTTGGAGTATCATCGCGCAAGATCAGATCGATCCGTGTATGCAGTACACCTTGAGAGAGAGAATTGAAGTCGACCGAGCAGAGCGAGGCTGAACCATGCGTACTGAGGTGAAGTGAACGAACCAACTAGCATTCTCGATCTGTTTCCTTTTCAACTCCATCCATCTTTGCCAGCTAGTTTAATTAATTAAACAGTATATATAGTTCTGCATGTGGCAGATCCACTACGGGAAACCCTGGAGTTGCCGAGTGTCCAGGACACTCGGCGAAGGCCAAAAACTACTCGGCAAAGCCTTTGCCGAGTGTTACAAAGAGCACTCGGCAACTGTAGACTCGGCAAAGAGCTTATTTGCCGAGTGTCATATTTCGGGCACTCGGCAAAGGTTTGCGAGTGCCTTTGCCGGCAAAGAGCACTCGGCAACTGTAGACTCGGCAAAGAGCTTCTTTGCCGAGTCTACAGTTGCCTGGGCCGACACTCGGCAAAATAAAGCGCACTAACGGCCCGCCACGTGCCGTCTCCGTGTGATGACATGGCGGCATCCGTGACGGCGCTGTTTGCCGAGTGTCGGATCGCGACACTCGGCAAAGCATCACATCTTTGCCGAGTGTCGGATCACGGCACTCGGCAAAGATCTGGCCGTAGAGCCACGTGGCCCCGCAGCTTCGCCGAGTGTCACGGCTAATACACTCGGCGAAGACTAAGCCTTTGCCGAGTGTCGTGGTAAATACACTCGGCAAATGGTTAGTCTTCGCCGAGTGTATTTACCACGACACTCGGCAAACCTCCACACACTAGGCAAAACTGACAGAAAATAGCAGAAATGGTCTCTTTGTCGAGTATCTATGGTAAATACACTCCGCAAAGGCCCTCTTTGCCGAGTGTACACTCGGCAAAGCCACTAACCTCTCCCTATTTTATTCGTTCGGTCGCGTATAACGTACCCTTGCTCAACAAACATTACAAACAATTCATATAAATCACAATAAGCATTACAGGCAGCGCATATATATAATATCCATAACCATTAATCCATAGGAAGCATCACAGGCAGTTCGACAACACAAGTTCACTAGTTCACAATCAAAGTACGTTCACAACCAAAGTATGTTCATTCACGAGCATAAACATTGTCTACAAATCCATAAATCACTAAGGAGGTGGTGGGTTGGGTGCGAACAGTTGGCGGCCTAACCGAACCGCCAGGTCATCGTCCAGAGGCCCCTCGTTCGACGCCGCCACTGATCCAGCAAAATTCTACACAAAGGATAGCAGATTGCATGTGTGAAACAAGTGATAAAACAGAAACAAAGTAAATGTGCTTTGATCTTCTAAAGTTGGCCAACTAAGTTTTCTAAGTTTGTCAATGGTGAACAACTACGTTGTCTAAGGTTGAAATAAAACTTTGTCAGGTAACTCACAGGAGAATATGATGCAGGAGGTGCTGCCATCGGCGGAGGAACCAGTGTGAACGGTGGCGGAGCTTGCCCCATCTGCACTGCCATAGTACTAAACCACGTGTGCCAATCCACCATCTGTTGCTGCCTCGCCCGCTCGGCCTCCTTAGCCTGCTGCTGCCTCACCCGCTCCGCCCGCTCCGCTTGCTCCCACTCGGCCTCCCACCACGCCTCCATCTCCTCCCTTTTCCTCCTCTCTTCTTCCACCTGGGTCTGCAATATGCCATCAAAATGTTAGAATGCAAAGTAAAGGTATGTAAAAATAAACGAGTGACAAAAAAACAGAAATAACCTGAAGTGTCTGCACGAGGATGTGTGTAGCGGTCGGCGCCTGATGTATGTCCAGGTTAGCGCTGCCTGCCCGAATCTGGGACAGAGTGGGAGTAGTGGCTGGGTCGATTGTGCTATCGCCGAGGGCATACCTCCTATGCTTCTTGCCTCCTCCCATCCTCATGACAATTTCTCCATCAATTAGGTTAGCGCTCGGATCCCAGTCAGGCCCATACTTTTCCTTTCTCATCTCCGTGTATGTAGTGAGGCGGGTGTGTGCCATGGGATTGCTGTACGCCTCGGGTCCGGCCTCCGGATTGTACCGGATGTCGGACATCACCTTTCCCATGTGAGATAAAGCAATAGCCTGAAACTCGGAGAGTGTCTCACCACCATGTGTCACCGACTACAAAACACAAAAAATAATACGGTTAGAAATTATGTAGAATTTAGCGTTAGAAAACGAAATGACTTGACTTACCCATCTTTCCGAAAATTCCTCGATGTTAAGGCTGCCCATATTGTGTGATGCACCTGGCATCTCCAAACGGCGTTCTCGGGCAGCGAGGTGTTCCTCCATCCATTCTTCAGCGACCCACTTGTCTACCATCTTCTCCCACGCATCTGGATGCGGGGCACACCACCACGGAATTGCCTACACGGGATCAAGTATAAGATCAGATTAGACGTACTTAATCTCAGAAATAATCGTAATTAGACTAGATCAAGTACAAGATCCGATTTTACCTCTAAGTACTGGTCTCGACTCAGGTACATGTTTCTTGCCACCTCTTTATCGTACTTAATCCCATGGTCAACCCAATAGTCAATGACGGCCTGGACGCGCGCCTCGTAGTGCATGTCCTTGATGAGTTTATGACACGCCATCTTTGCATTGGCATCGGCCCTCTCCTGCTCTCCAGGAGCGCATCTGTAGAAATCCTGCATACAAACGCGATTTATCTAGTCATTATTTCAAGAATATGAAATGAATGTTGTTCTAGCGAGAAAAACTTACCCATAGCTCCGCAAGCACCCGCTCCACCTTGTTGGGGAACAACCTGCACTGCCGATCACGGATGTCGGCCTTGGAGCAGAAGTAGTGGTCAAACGTGTAGGCCGGCTCCTCGATCCAGTGATGTGAAACCATGCCTGGGAAGTGTCTCCTGCACAGAACACCAAGGATGCCGTTCACCTTCCGTTTGTGAGAAGAACTAGGCTATATCACCTTCCAACACCTGCGAAGTAATTAGCATACATTGTTAGTTTCTTTTGTGATTTTCAACATAGGGGGTGCAAAGGTACAAATAACATATAAATTGACATACCTTTTTTTTGGCCGGGGCGATCATCGGACGACGGTCAAAAGGTATCGGTCGCTTCGGAAGAGACGAGGGACCGCGCTGCCATATTTTCGTCGCAGTAGAGGAAGAGGATCCCCCTATCGCCTCCACCTCCTGCTGCTGCTCCTCCTCCTCCACCACGGTAGGAACCTCCTCCTCAGAGGATGACAAAGGCGACGATGAAGGTAAAGGGGTGGGTGCCCTACCCCTCGCTCGCCCCTTGCCTGCACCGCTCGCTCGCCCCTTGCCTCCACCCCTACAGCGCACCTTGCCTCCACCCCTCCTGGAATTCTCAAGTGCATCAGACCCACCCCTCGGCCTCTGGTAAAGTGAGTTGACGTTCCTCGTACCGCCCACCATCTTGGCTCACTCACCTGCATTTAAAAAGGCAAAGAAAATATAATTAGAAAGAGATGCAAGATAAACAAAACATAATTATAAAGAGATGCAAAATAAACAAAACATAATTACAAAGAGATGCAAAATAAAATTTCTAATTAAAGGGCTAGGATCATACATGTTTAGAAATACTCATCAGCATCGGGATTAGCTACTTCTTCTATCTCATCATCACTATCACGCATTTCTAGATCCGCATGCGACTGCTCCAAAGGAGGAATTTCTTCACCAATGTCAATACCGTCACGTATTTTTTCAAGTAATTGTACGTCCATACCGTTATGAACCACATCTCCATCGTCATCGTCTTCAATCCTTTGTTCTACTTCCATTTCATCCGCACCGGTTAATTATATCTCAAAACTACCTTCTAGTCCATTTTCTTGGAAGAACTCTCTGACATACGTGTTTGGGTCTAAGTTGTAATCTTCATTGTTTGGGACCGGTAGTTTACCATGTGGCGATACCTTGTCACAACATCCCAATCCTGAAGACGCTCGTCAGTTGTGCACGGGTATGAAAGGTAATAAACTTGTGTGGCTTGTTGTGCCATGATATATACATCGTCTCCCGCATAAACTGATGATTTTTGAATTTCGACTAGCCCAACATTAGGGGTCCGTCTGACAACCGAGGGATCAAACCAATGGCATTTGAATGTGACAGGATTAAGAGATTTGCTTCCACAAAAATCGAGTTCGTATATTTCTTCAATTATTCCATAATACTCGACCCCATCAAAGGCTGGCATGCAAATTCTAGTATTTGTCGTCCTTCGATTAGGCATCTTCTACGTACGCCATGTAGGGCTTCACTTCGTCAAGATTGGTCAACACATATAGCATGATAATGCGCCACTCATCGTATTTCAAGGTATTGGGGGTGCCTTCACTTGCACTTCCGAGTTGCCCTCGAAAAATGCTGAGGGTCGTTTCAACATCACCAGAATTGTAACGTGCTAATGGATTATGCATGCTAGGAAGGTTAGCATCATAGTATTTTGTCGTGCAATTTGACACCTCCTCGAGAATGAATGGCTCTACAATTGAAGCTTCTATTTTGCATTTATTTTTACATTTAGTTCGAAGAACATTTTGACATCTTTCAATTGAGTAGCACCAACGGTTCTGCACAGCCCCCCCCCCCCACCATTCGTGCTTCGTACGGGAGGTGCAAAATCATATGCTCCATCAGACAGAAGAATCCAGGTGGAAAGATCTTCCCCAACTTACAAAGCAGCACAGGGGCAAGTTTTTCCATTTCTGCCATCACGGTGGGAGATATCTCCATAGCACAAAGGATGCAGAAGAAATTGCTCAACTCTGCCAGCACTAGCCATATATTGTCGGGGACATAGCCTCGAATCATCACCGGAAGTAGCCGCTCAAGCATATATGGTAGTCATGACTCTTGAGCCCGTTGATTCGCAAAGTAGCTAAGTTAACCCCCCCTCTTCAGATTCGCTGCATACCCATCAGGGAACCGTAACGTTTGGAACCATTTGAGAACTTCCCTCCTTTGAGCCAGGGTCAGGACATACGGTGCCCTAGGCTTCTTCCACCGTCTGCCGTCCTGGGGAGTTGGTATGTCCATCTTCGGTCTATCGCATAACCGGCTTTGATCCACTCTAGCCTTCACATTCTCCTTGGTCTTGTCAGGAATGTCCATGACTGTACCAAAACTACCACGCAAATATTCTTTTCGGTGTATATTACATCAATATTATGTGGAAGAAGAATGTTAGACATATAGGGGAGCTGCCACAAGCCACACTTAGTAGTCCAGGCATGTTGCTCACCATATCCCACGAAAGCATCTTTTTCTTTATCGAACTTGAGAGTGTCTAGTTCAGCACGAATCTCGACACCTGTCATGATATGTGGTGGAGGTTCCTCAACAACGACACCTTTCGTAAAGTTCTTGGTGTCTCGTCTGAATGAATGCTCAAGAGGGAGGAATTGACAATGTTTGTCAAACGAAGAAAATTTGCCACCCTTGATCAACCAAAGCCACCTAAAAGCTGCCTTGCACACTGGGCATGGGAACTTCCCAAGAACACACCACGTACAGAATAACCCATATGCCGGCATGTCATGCAATGAGTACATGTACCAAACATGCATTGTGAAGTTCGTCTTTGTAGCTCGGTCGTATGTCCATACCCGATCCTTCCAAGCATGTTCCAATTCATCAATCAGAGGCTGCATGTATACACTCATATTTTTCTCCAGGTGTTTTGGAACAATTAACGACAAGAAAATGTTTTGTCATTGAAAGAGGACGCCGGGGGAAGATTGAGAGGGATAACAAACACGGGCCAACAAGTGTATGGGGGCAGAAGACATCCCATAGGGATTAAACCCATCTGTTTCTAGGGCAACACGTACATTACGCGCCTCTGCAGCTTTCAGACTATGAATCTCATTAAAGGTTCTCCATGATTCACCATCGGATGGATGTACCAGCTTGTCAGGATTGTATCGACGGCCATTTTTGTGCCATGTCATCTGTTTTGCGGATTCCTCACTCATGTACAGTCGTTGGATCCTCGGTATAAAAGGAAGGTACCGTATGATCTTCATGGGGATTTGTGGTTTGCTTCTTGTTGCCATCCGCCGAGTCTACCTCCACGAACCTGGACGACTTGCACTCTGGACATCTCTTTGCATTCTCATGCTCTTTCCTAAATAAGACACATCCTTTCTCACAAGCATGTATCTGCTCATATGGCATCTTAAGTGCACAAAGAAGTTTCTTTGCCTCATACATGCTCTTCGGCAGAATGTGCCCCTCCGGAAGTAGTTTGCCAACAACTTGCAACATTACATCAAAGGCTTCTCGACTGTGGCTAAGCTGGGACTTTATGGCTAACAGGCGAGCAATGGCATCAAGTTGCGACACGGTGGTATGATCATGAAGGGGTTTTTGTGCCGCAGACAACATGTCGTAATAAGCCTTCACACTTGGCTCCGGCTCATCCTCCGTACGTGCTTCATCATAGTCATTCAACATGTTTGCAACCCCGGCATCATCATCAAACTCCTCGATGCGTTGCCTCACGACATCGTCTCTCACACGCTGGGTCTCGCCATGGCAGGTCCACCGGGTATACTTTGGCATAAATCCTATCCTGATGAGATGTTTGCTCATGGTGGTCTTTGTTTGTCGTTTATGGTTTGCACATTTCACGCACGGACAGAAAGCACGTGTAGCCTTGGCAAATGCAAAAGCTTGGTTGACAAAATCTTCTGTCTTGCTAATCCATTCAGGTGTTTTAGCAGCAAAGCCTGTGTACATCCACTCACGGTCGTCCATCCTCTAAGAGATCACCGAGACATGTCAAACTCACTTGCATCTACCAGAATGCGTATCATACTCTAATAGGTAAGGATAGGTCCTAATCCCACCCGAGGATGTGTAGATGGAGTTGTTTCCATGCTCTACTCCTATCCAAGATAGAATTTCGGCAGCACCTCGCCACTGTTCTCCAAATACACGTCCTGGAAAGGAGATTATGTATTCGGAGAACAACGGGGAGGTGATGCCAAAACTCTGTCTCAGATAAGAGCAGAACATGAAAACTGAACCCATCTACACATCCTCGGGCTGTCCAAAAACGTGGACAATTCGAAACAGATACAGTCATACATATGCAAATATCTGCATATTTCAAACCGTATCTCTTTCAAACGGGAGACGCCTAACTAGGTTACGTGACCTACAAACATGAATGAAAAGCAAGAAAAGATGCGCTCACCAAGTACAAGGACACCGAAGCCGAGGAAGGCGTAGACGGGTCGTCGAAGGTGTACACGGCCCGTCAGTGGAGCAACGGGTCCACGAAGGTGTACACGGGGCCGGTGGTGTTGTAGGGGGTCGAGGAAGCCGCTCCTGAAAAAAAACCAAAAACTAGGTTAGGTAAAAATTTCGGCAGCACCTCCCTGCAAAAGGAGGTTTCCAAAACCTACAATAACAAGGGCACGATGGCCGACAACAACATACATATCGGCACGATGGCCGACAACAACATACACATATATATCTTCGTCCCAACACAATTTAACTTAACAAATTCATTAAATTGACGAATGCATTTCAATGTTTTGATCTCTATTTAAATCGAAAATGAAAGGGAAGATGTGCTCACCTAGAATGTGGGTGTCGATGTCAGGGTTAGCGGCCCGGGCAGGGGCACAGCCATCCGGGAATTGCGCCGGTGCGCCTGCCGGGGCCGGGAACGGCGTGGGCAGAGGGCACAGCCGGCCGGGGACGGAGCCGGTGCAGTTGCAGGGGCCAAGAACGGCAAGCGGCGCCGGGAGGAGCACGACGGCACCGATGAGGACGGCGGCGGCGCCGGGAGGAGGCGTGGCCAGGGAGGAGGCGAGGAGGCGGCGGTGTCGAGAGGAGGGCGGCCAGGGAGGAGGAGGCAGCGGCGCCGGGGAGGAGGCGCGGCCAGGGAGGAGGCGACGCCACGGACGTGGACGGCGGCACGGATGGACGACGGCGCGGGGGGCGTGCGGCGGCGGCGTGTGGGGACGGCGTCGCGGGGTGCGTGCGGCGGCGGCGCGTGGGGACGGCGGCGCCGGGGAGGAGGCGCGGCCAAGGAGGACGGCGGCGGTCGAGGAGGAGGCAGCGGCCGCACACGGGGACGGCAGCGAGGGGGGCGTGCTGCGGCGCGGGGGGACGGTGACGCGTGGGGCGGGCAGCGGCGGCGTGTGGGGACGGCGGCGTGGGGTGCGTGCGGCGCCGGTGCGTGGGGATGTGCGTGTGTGTGCCGGGGATGTGCGTGTGTGTGGCTAAGTGTGGGGGATGACCATTGGCCTGCTATTTGGCGAGTGCCCGCGATCTGGCACTCGGCAAACACCTGGGCTTTGCCGAGTGTCCGAGATCTGACACTCAGCAAACCTCCTCTATTTGTCGAGTGCCCCAGTCAGGACACTCGGCAAAGCCCTTGTGTCCCATTATTTCATGCTGATTCACCTTTTCAAATTCAAAAAAGTTATACCATTTTACTTTTGAAATAAGTTTTCAAATCTACTCAATAATGCTCATTCACTTCTTCTACGAATATTTTCATTATTTTATTATGTCAAAATCAATTTAGATAGTTAAAATTTTCTTTAATTGAAATTAATAGATAAAAAATATCAAACTGTTTCAGAAAATTACAAACAATTTAGATTATCTAAACCATGTTGTCTATTGCCTATACAAATTTTTATGAATTCAAATTCTATTCCAACTTTCAATTTATCTACAAATGTAATCGAATCCTTCTCAACTATACGAATCTTCTTCGGACATTCTCCGGATCGTAAGGGTCGTACATAAAATATTGTTCGAAACCTGCTCTGCTATTTACCACAACCTTCACAGATGTTAACATGATATCCAGACAATTCTCATGTTGTTCAGACATTTTTTGCATTTTATATAATTATTAAACTACACAGTCACACATTAATGTTCATGTATCGGCAATAAAATATTTAAAATTCCATTGCATTTGATGGATAAAGACTAACAATGGAGTAAGTAGCATGAATAGTATTTTTCGACTCACAATATTTCATTATTTAAGTAACTTACAGTTCAAAATTGACTTATTTGAAAAAAGACCTAGAAATTAAATAAAGCACTTAAAAATAGCTAACAGACCAAGAAAATTTTGCAACTTGGAATTTTATGTACTAAGAGTTGTGTATGGAGAGAAGAAAAAGTTTCAGGTCGTTTGGAGGATTTTTTTTAATTGTTCGCCGAGTGTCGGCTGATAACACTCGGCAAAGAGATGCACTCAAATCTTTTTTTTAAAACTTTTGCCGAGTGCACGTCAGCGACACTCGGCAAAGGAGGTCTTCGCCGAGTGTCCGTTAGCGACACTCGGCGAAGGGCTACCGCCGTGAACGCGCCGTGTGCCCCGCTGGACACGTGGCCGACCGGTCAGGTTATTCGCCGAGTGTCTACTCCTTACACTCGGCAAAGGTCCTATTCGCCGAGTGTCTATGTCTGACACTCGGTAAAGGTCCTCTTCGCCGAGTGTTTTTATTTCGCCGAGTGCCGCGGCCTGGGCACTCGGTAAATAGTCTGTTTGCCGAGTGCCCGATATATTACACTCGGCAAAATTCTGGCACTCGGTAACTATTGGGTTTCCCGTAGCGCTCGATCGGAAATAAAAATACTATCTCGCGTCGTTAACCAAAAGAGCTATATATATTATGTGCATGCAGGTTATCAAAGCGGAGAGCATCGATGCGGTTGTGGAACGAATTCTTGACGAGCTCAAGGAAGACGCTACTACTACTCGAAGCATCAGCAGCAGAAACAATGTCATCTGCTTCGACGGGTGGGACGGGCTGGGAGCATCCGCCGTCCTCCGAGCCGTCGCACAACGCCTCGCCCCCGGAGCTTCGGCCGAGGCCCCGCCAGCTGGGCTGCGCTTTGATCAAGTAATCCACATCGACTGCTCCAAGTGGGAGAGCAGGAGAGCACTCCAGAGGGCGATCGCAGAGCAGCTGGAGCTTCCTGCTCCGATGATGGAAATGTTCGACAGACAAGATGAGGAGGACGATTTCCATGGGATAGCCGAGGGCTCCCGCACCGAGATACCACAAGTCCTCGGGGCGATGTTTCAACGGATACAGGAGCTGAACCGCAGGTTCCTTGTGATCTTCCACAATGGGAGCAATGAGGAGATCGATCTTGCAATATTCGGTTTCCTTCTCTCCGGATACTCAACCAACAAGGTGCTGTGGACATTCCAAGGGAGGCTCCGGCTCTATCCTAGGATGAAAGTCGACGGAGCCATAAAGAGCACCGGCACGACTGATGTTTTGCTCTCGGCCTCATGCCATGGGCAAGATGCAGCACAAGAGCTCTGCTCCTTTCTCGTGCGTCAAGAAGCTGCCCAAGTGGCGCACGAGATGATCACTACAGCAGCAGGTAGCAGCATCGCTGACTGGCAAGCACAGGTTTCCGAGTGCTTCTTGCATTTGTTGAAGATTTGCTGGGCAGACGGCACATCCATGATGGACTATGATTTGGCCACCCACGGCTACAATTACTTGGTATGTGATGGCATCGTACAACTACAACAGAGGGACCACAATGTCAGCACTGACATTGATGATAAACTGTGGCAAGCTGCAAATGCTTTGCAGCATGAGATGCGTTTTGGTATGGACTACTTCCACGACCATAACAAGTCATCTTTGTTGTCTCACCTTGTAACATGTCACAATGGGAGTACAACTAACCCCCCATACTGGACTTCACCACCATGGGGGGTTCTGCTTTTCCCTCTTGGAGACTTGTTTCGACATATAAACAAACTTGGTGTGCTCAAGCTCTCGCGTTGCACCTTCACATCATCTCCATTGTTCCTTTACTGCCACAACCTTAGGTTTCTATGGCTCGACCACTGTCAAGACAATGTAACAAGCACAAATCATGAGTCAGGGAAGGAAGAGGAGGAGGAGGGCATTTGCCGGTGCTTCCAGAGGCTGTGGGTGCTCGATGTGCGCTACATGCGCTGTGAGCGGATCTTGTCGGCACAGATGATGGATCTCATGACTCACCTTAGGGAGCTAAATGTGATGGGAGCACAGGATTGGGACATTGGCCAGCTGCAAGGGCGGCTGCCTAACATCCGCAAGCTCAGAGTAACAAAGTCAAATATCCAATGCAGTAGTCACTCTGAAGATAACTTGTTCTTGGGGATGAACAAGATGGAGCTTGTTGATTTTTCAGGAAATCATGTCCTGACTGGCACGAAAACCCTGTCGGTTGCATCAAACAGTACGGCTAACCTAGTGACTATCATCATAAGTGATGGATGTGTTGGGTTGGAAAAGATCTCCTTGAAAGGATGTGCTAAGCTGAAGAACCTACTATTAGGAGGACTGTTCGAAGGGCTCTATAGCCTAGACATCTCAGGCACAGCAGTGAAAATTCTTGACCTCAGTGCAATGACAGCAAGAGAGCTTACTCAGCTCCTTGCACTTGACTGCGATAAGCTGTGCGCAATTCTTTGGCCAGCACAAGACAAAAGGAAAGGATACTTGGAAAGGCTGCGGATTGACACCACACAGTCAGCTTCAACTGCCCGAACCCGAGATGACAAGGCCAACGAGGTTACAGGATCAGCGAAATCACAAGCGGTGCTGCGCGGTGCTCGGGCACCCTCTGGTTTTTATTGGTATATTTCTGTGAAGGACACAAGGATCCTCCGCTCAGTTGTTGCACCCTTTGGAAACTATTTTGGAAACCATTATGTACACGTGGAGATTTCCTCTCCCAGTTGTCCTGCTGTTGATGTCAGTGGTAGGAAAAATGAAGCAGCAGTTACCAAGAGTGGCATTGGTGGCACTGAGCAGCCAGAGGCACAAAAGCAGCAGATTAATGATACTGCAACAGTATATGCAGATGCCGCTGTCAAAATTAAGGATCACCTATTTCAGGTAAGCGAAGGAGGCTATGGTGATGCCCAAACAATCACACAGAAATGGCCCTGCCCAGATGCTCCAAATCTGGACTACACGAGCTGCTACATGTACATACAAGACGAGGCCATGGCAAACAAATTACCACTGCTTGGCCGTGAAGAATATACACCTAGGAGTACAATTACTATACCGGATTTTGTTTGTGATAGAGCTGAGATCCTGCATGTGCACGATAGCATGTCCGTCACCAGCATCCCAGGCCATGCACGATGGTATGAGCTAATGTGGTGCCGAGTGGAGCGGTGTCCCAAGCTGGACTTGATCTTCACCGTTCCCCAGTTAGGCAATGGACAAGGAGGTGGAAGCAGTGACGTGCTTATCTTTTATTACCTAAGGACATTATGGGTATCCGAACTCCCCAAAGCACGATTCATGTGGGACATGAACAAACTTAAAGGATGGCAGATCAACAGTCATTCATTTGAGGATGTGACAGTGTTGCACCTGGATTTCTGCCCTAGGCTGATACATGTACTCCCCATCTTCTCTGTGCCAACATTCGGCAGAGGCCTTCTCCATACCATTGAGATTGTGTGGTGCGGCGATCTTAAAACAATCTTTTTTCCCCACCAAGAGCATCACCAGCAGCCACCAAGAGCAACGACTGTGAAATTCCCAAATCTGAAGCGCATCCATCTGCACGAGCTCCCCAAGCTGCGAAGCATCTGCGGAAGCGGGAGGATGTACGCGCCCAACCTTGAGACCATCAAGATCAGGGGCTGTTGGAGCCTCACACGCCTGCCAGCCGTAGGGGATGGCAGTGGAAGCAAGAAGGTGGAGTGCGACTGCGAGAAGGATTGGTGGGAGAGACTGCAGTGGGATGGGCTGCAGGCCAACCACCACTCTTCCCTCTACAAGCCAACCCACCCGCGATACTACAAGAAGACCATGCTTAGGGGCTCGGTCCTCGTATGAGGTAAGTACCATATATACCAGGTAAATGTTTGATTTGGCTGGTTCTGGTGAATTGAATTAATTTGATCGTGTCCTTCCTTGGATTGCATCAGGATCATTATACTTCTTCTATATAAACGAGGAGAGGGATTCTCTGTGCTTACTGCTTGGTTCCTCCATACCCATGTGTGGCTTTTGGTGAATGGGAACGTGTGATTGCGAAGCTAGCTGCCCGTGTTTGTGTGGCCAGCATCTGCATCGACCTGCGCTGCGACTATGGTGTGGCAGTGCGCCTTCCTGCATATACAGGGTATATCATAGCCATGGGCCTTTTTGGGTAAGGTCGATGGTGGTGATATATGCAGATGGACCTCCGTGTGTTTCTGCTCTAAATAAACATCATGCGCACTGCTGCTGCTGATTGCTCTGCATGTTGTACTTCCATCTCGTGTGTCGTGGTGTTTGACTTGTTAGTTGTGGTTTTTCTTTCTTTCTATAAAACTTATTACAAACAAGCATAAATAAATGTATGATGATGGTTGTGTGTTTGGTCTCTACGTGCCACACGTATACAACATTACTACATCTACATGGTTGCGTGCACTCTGGACAGAGCGCATCCGATACTAGTATGCATGCACTCTGTTCACTCTCCCCTTTACTCCAGCCAAATTGGAGTTGAGGCGTTCTAGATAGCTAGTATTTTTTAAGAGTTTTGCTACGGTAGACCCTTCCATAAAAATGGCACGAATGTTAAAGCAAGTAAGGAACTATATCAGATTTCATACAGAGAGAAACTCCAGCGCGATGGGCGCACATCTGAGCGGTCAACGGACGGCACCACCGAGCGGACAGATGCATCAAGCGGTGGTGTGTTGTTTCTTTGGTCGATCGACCCCGTGTTTTGCTGGGCGTATATATGCAACTACCTTTGCATGTACGGTTCCATGATTACGCAATTGGCACGGCAAGGGGCGGTGCTGGCAGCAGCACCCGGCCCGGACACGACAGCGGCGGAAAGTAAGAAGAGGCTCTGACCTCCTCCCACCTCTAGACATATATGTTGTGCACCTGAACATAGCAACATCACATTGGCACTGAAACATGGTACGCAAAGAACCAAGTTGTTCAAGCTGTCCATCCGGTTCCCACAATTAATGAGCAAGAATGAATTCAATTGAGACTCAAATCCAATCTAGGTGGGAGTACGAATGGACTGCGATTATTCAATCCTTCTATTTTCTAAACGATGAAATTGTATAAACAGAAATGAGATTAAATCAATTCTAATTTCATACTTATCGTTTGGTTCACAGCTTTAAAAAGTTGGAATCAAACAACACCACACCTGGGCTTTGCAGCAGTCACATCGACTTATCCCAGAGATGACAAGGAAGAAGCTAGAATTTCTGAAGGACGTACTCCCTCCGTCCCATGAAGAGTGCAATTCTAATTTTTTTTAAGACAAATTAGTGATAGTGCGAAAAGACTCTACTACCCTCGGTTTTTTACCTGAAGTGGTTAGTTTTAGCTTGCAAATCAAATCTGGCCACCTAATTAGAAAGGTAGTTGTGATCCAATTTCTAAGATTGCATACTTTGTTGGATTTTTTCAAACACCGGAATTGCACTTTTTATGAGACGGAGGGAGTAGATGCTAGAGATGAGGAGCACGTTGAGCTCGTGCTGCTATGATGGCTCGATGTTTCCGTCACTGGTGGCTATAAGTACGGTAGTACTCCTTCCAGACGGGGTTATGAACGGGGTTATTTGGATGGAAATGGGAGTGGAACTCCGGGGATGACGGTTCACGGGTTTTATGGATGGGTGCTGCAGAGGGGGAACAACGAGGGTATGTTGGTTCTCAAGGGTACCGACGGTGGGGATTAGCAAGGGGTGACGTCGGTGGGAGGGGATCTTTTCGAGGAATTATACGGCAAGTGCCGACCGGGAGTTGGTTATACGGAATCTGGATTTAGGTAGAAGTGAGGGCGAGTTTCTTGGAAGAATTGGTGACGGATTTATGTTGGGTTGGTGATAGATTTGAGTTGATTGGGGGTTTAGGGTTTAGAAGGACTATCTCCTTCAGGAAATAATCTCGGGGACGTTGTTATTCCTGAAGGATAGGATTAGACTCTATACCAATGGCCATGGAGCTCTCACAATTCCGCAAATTGTAAGATGTACCCTGTAGATTAAGGATCTTGATACAATTCCTGTTATTGTATCTTCTTTGATTTCCTTAGCTTCTGCAGGTCTTTGCCATATTTCCCATCAATTTCTTCGGAATACTGACCTTCATCACATCAGGTATACGGGCTTGTCCTGTACCTTTCATGTGATTATTCCGTATTCTCCGAGATCTGGGGGTTATGGCCCATTTCCATTAATTTCTGCAGTTTTCCGAATGTGATGTCCTGATTGCTTCGGGATCTACCCCACTTAAGGGGATTAAGACTTGTATTCCTTGACGGACCTTCGGGGTTGTTTTCTCAGAGATTTCCCTTATCTCTGAATCCTTGCTCTACCTGACACCATTTAGATAGGTATAGATTAGGGAAAATCCTTAGATTTTAAGAAACGAGAGAGTCTAACCACACATTTATACAATCAACTATCAATCAATCTTATGATTGCTACATAGGTGGGGGCTTAAGGCTAGGTTTGAGCAAGCATTAGTCAATCAAAAATACGTCACTATAAGGCTTTAGGCTTATACTTTGACTCAGTGCCTAATACTTTTGTGATTTCCTATATTTACTCTGCCAGCTCTAGGCTTTCGGCTAGACTTTCTCTCATAATTTTTCCATAGCTTGAGATCATCAACCGACTTTATTCCTGTGATCCATACCTATCAGAGTAACATTTGGAGTTAAGCATATGGTAAGGGGAATTCAGGGGGGGGGGGGGTGAAATGAAGATTTTTCGAGAAATTTTGAAAAATATGAGTAGAATGGAAGGTTTAGGGTTTCCTAGCGTGTATGGCCTGTATTATATGGTGCTAGGAATTTATTTATTGCTCTGATACCATCTCCTGTGGGGACCATCCTTCAGACGTCCTTTAATTATCTGTATCAGTCCCTGGATCAGTACGCTGATACAGGTTTTACACGGGATTAGCATCGGAAGCAATAAAAGCGTAGCAATTAAAGAATACTACCTTCGCCTTAGCGGAGAGTGGCATTATGACCCATTCAAGGAGGGGACGGGCCAGGGTGCCCTACATGTCCATGTACCTGTAACAATTGAAAGCAAGGCTGAGTACACCTATGAATGGTACTCAGCAAGCCTGGAGCAAGAATTATAATGCATGCAAGGGGGTGAGGTGTAAGGGTTGTATTTTGTGGAAATACAAAGTAAAGTTATGTTTATAAACAGGGGTGGGAAAGAGGAATTAATATGTTGTTTGGCCCTGGAGGGGAATTCTCATCCCTGCCAGTTCCCATATTTTAGTTCCATCCCAGAGACCGTCAGGGTCCTTCTGGGCCGGCTTATGCCTTGCTCACTTGGGCCTCCGCCCATCTCACGATCTCATATTTTATAACAGGTGAATGCTAATCAACGGGGGCTTTGACTATATGGGCTCATGACCGTGAGCCACAGCTATCCGGATAAGTTGGTTACTCTGCAGAGCTTGTACCCTATGCCATACGGTCGGTCAGCCCATACCTCCGCGAAAGGCAGTGCTGACCTACGAGACCCTTACCCGCCGGTGTCTGTCTCCAGACAGCATTTCCTAGGTCCAGCCACAGATAGTACAGGGGGCTAAGCAGGGGCTACTAATCATCCGCCTCGCGGATATCGACCCGGGTCTTTGAGCTCATAAATTAGGGCCGTCGCCCTTCAGGGTCTCCGACCTTATACTCTAGTCAACCCGTGCCGCCCAGTCCCAGCCCTCTGTCTGGGGCTGTCTCCAGTACATCCGTTCCCGACTTGGTGCGTGCACGACTAGGCACCAGGCGCTACCTAGTTCGCCGGTCGACACTCTGCACCAATCCTACAGCTCCTTGGGATGGATTGGCTAGGATCTACTAGCGGGGTGTGGGTCAAGGCCTCACATTATAGGTCATTCCCGAAGGCTATGTCCTTTTTGGCCCGTATAGCGGTACTAGCATTAGAAAGACTCTCCCGTGAACCGGTCCTTATGCGACCAGAGCAAGCCTTTGAGACAGGATCCTCTGCCGAGGCTGCCTCCCTTACTCGCAAGTCCGTCCTTAGGGGTTCTATTCTTAGTTGGTTCATTTTATATTAAAACTCCAATATTCTCTCTCTCACCTCTCGGAAACTCTTCAAAATAACAAAGTGTTTAGCAAGTTCCTAAGAAATCTACTTCTAAATAACACTCGGTCATCGATAGATCGTGACCGGGGTTATTAATGGGTTATTTGGCTACAAATGGCTCTAAACCAAGGTGGAGGTGGAATATAGAGGGTTTTCCTTCGGATTTAATAAAATATGCAGGCCATATTATTATCTTGGTTGATTTTATTATGCAGGAACTGGGACTGGCATGACCAAGGTGTTGGTTGCCAGGACTTGCCTTCATGAACGGTACTTGGACGTCCGCTAACGCGTACGTGTATTCGATGTTGGCCAGGCTTGGACTTCTGGTCTTCCGGAGCTTCAGCATCTTGATCGGAGCCTGGTCACACCATCGACCTAACGATCAATAAAACATGGAAAATAACATTCAGTAAAATAGTACATCAAACAATTACTAGAGTGGAAATAAAGGATAAAAAGGGAAGATTGGGTTATTAGGGAATAATCCATTAATTATAGTAAATAATTAATGGACTTAAAGGAATGGAATTTCCGGGAAATTGATAAACGATTTCCCAGAGGTGATTGAACGGTCGGGGAGTTATATGGATTTCTAAGAGATAATCCCCGGATGACGGTGACTTCTAAGAAAGGTTTGGAACAGTGGGTGCGGGGATTATTGGATTGCTAAGCAATAATCCCGGAATAAATAATGGATGATTATATTAATTATTTAGAAATAAGTTTCTAAATAATTATGGGAGGAAATGGAATTATGTAGCACAACGGCTAGGGTGTTATCAAAACCTAGGGTTTTGATCGGGTGGCGAAACAGCGCCCGCGGGGCTTTGGGTGGGGTTTCGACGGGGTATTCGGGTAGTGCGATTGGGATTTTGGGGTTAGGGTATAAATCCTAGGGTGTTAAGCATATGGAAATGCTTAGAATAATCCCGGGTTTATAGAAATTCGTGGAGATTTTATGGCGCTTTCGAATGGAAAAGGGAATATTTGGGGTATGCTTAATGGGATTTTCTATTGGATGAGAGTTGCTCTTTTGGGATTTGTGGTTAAGAAATATCCTAAAATGGTTTAGATGGCTCTAATAGGTTTAGAAATATTTCTAGTATTTTCGGAGAATTTTGAGGAATTTTCGGAATGGGGGAAGGGCTTGAAATGAAAGTTAGTGTACAAGTTCGGGGTGTACCTAGCATTTCCAGACTTGTAAGAACCGCCCAATTTGCACTCGGTTCAAGTGAACGATTAGCCGTTCATCGAGATGAGAGTTAGTACTTAGCCGCCTTTTGACGATTCAAGTACTAAACCACATCTAGAAGATCGACAGCCTCTTACAATTTCACTTCAAACGAGTACAAACCCGGTAGTCCCGGTAGGTGTTTCACAACGCGCCCAAGATCGAGCACACCAACCGTTACAAATTACATCATTACATGAACCACAAAGAGCAAATTTTAAACAAACATAGGTTCAACCATTGAGATTACAAGTTCTTACATAAATAGGTTCCAACAAGAATTAAAAGATAGCATTTAACAACAAGTTCAACCTCACAACTTAACAACATAAAACATAAGTGATTTCATGTTCTTTCAAGTTCTAACTTAGACGATAGGAGTAAAACGCAGTGGATAAACGATTGACAACGCAAAAGAATGATGGTGTTATTGCCCATAAACACCATCACATCGATGCACATTTTTCCATCAGTCGTCACCCATGCTTGGATCGGCGGGGTAAAAGTGACCAAAAACCAATTCCGGCTCACCTGCAACTTATAAGATTTTGAAAGCAGCATGAGTACGTGGGGTACTCGCAAGACTTACACAAGGACAAAATATAGCACCATGCAAGGATATAACAAGGTTAGGCTTTAAGGTTAAGTAAAATTTAGCAACAGCCTAAGCGACACACCTTAATCTTTAACCATAAGCATGATGAACAACAACCTATAAGCATCTAGTTTATTTTACTTTTCTTGCCCAAGCCCACACAATATTTTAGTTGAAACAAGAATTATAACATGACGACATGGAGCATGAACATATGACAAGTACAAATATAACCAACGGTAACTCTACAAGAGATCCATGGGAGTGAGCTTGCTCATAACCGAGAGCGTGGCCCGAATTTGCAGACTAGCTATACTACGGGATGCTGAAGAGAAAACCAGACAGGTACAGGAGAATCTAAAGATAGCACAAAATCGGCAGAAAAGTTATGCTGATACCCGAAGAAAGGAATTGACTTTCGAAGTCAATGACTATGTGTATTTAAAAGTAGCTCCGATCCGAAGAACACGAAGATTCCAAATCAAAGGAAAGTTAGCACCCCGATACATCGGCCCCTACCAGATATTGAATAGAATTGGAAAGGTAGCCTATCGACTGGCATTACCAGAAGAACTGGGAGATATACACCCGGTATTTCATGTATCTCAACTAAGGAAATGCCTAAGAATACCGGAGGAACAAACCGCTCCGGAAACAGTAGATTTACAACCAGATTTGAGATATCAAGAAAGACCCACGCGTATCTTGGATACAACCATCAGACAAACTCGAAGAACTGCGGCTAAGTTTTGCCGAGTACAATGGAGCAACCATACCGAAGCAGAAGCCACGTGGGAAAAAGAGGAAAATCTCAGAAAAGAATTTCCGTATCTATTCCAGGAACCAGACGAATCTCGAGGACGAGATTCACTTTAAGTGGGGTAGGTCTGTGACACCCTAAAATTAGAAAGCATTTAAAAAGAACATTAAAAGTAATTTTAATATTAAAAACTAGATTAATTTTAATAGGGTAATGCATTAAAAAATGAATTGCATTAGAATATTTTGAAACCAACCATATGCATATGCTTGCTCTGATAATTCTAAACCTTAGAAACCATCCAAAAATCCAAGTTAGATTTGAAATAGAACTCAAATTCAAATTCAAACTCAAAATAGAAAAGAAAAAGGAAAAAACAGAAAAAGGAAAAAGAGAAAACTTACCTTGGGCCGAAACCACCGTGCCGGCCCAGCTCCACCTCGCGGCCCAGCCTCCTTCCCCGCTCGTCGCGGCCCAAACCAGCCCCGCTTCCCCTCAGCCGAAGTCCGTTCCACCCCCTCCAACTCTTCCGCGCGCTCGTTGCTCCTCCCTGGTGACGTCGCGCTGATGTCACCATACAGCCCCCTTCTTCCTCCCCTCGCCGTCGCGCCATCTTGCCGCTGCGGCCGCCCGATCCGCCTCCACCGGCGCGGATCGAGCTTAGGGGGACGAGCACGCCACGTGTCGTCCCCACGGCCCTCCACCGCACCATGAGCGCGGCGCCGACCGTGCCCCGCAGCTCCGCGCGGAGCTTGCCGCCGGGGGGCACGCGTCGCCGCCCCGTGCGCCGGCGCGCCACGCGTCCGGCCACGGAGGGCGCCGGGGGAGCTCCGGGAGCTCACCCCCGGGCTATAAATAGCCCCGGGCGCGCTCCCTTGGAGCTCCATCCCCACACAATCACCCCCGCACAGCACACGCCCGCTCGCGGGCACCGCCGAGCACGAGCTCCACTGCTGTCGCGCGCGCCTGGCCGGAGCTACGCTGGGAGCCTCGCCGCCGTGTTCCGGTAAGCCTCCCCACGCCACAACCTCACCGCCGCCCTCTTTTCCCCTCCCCCTGCGCCGCCAGCCCTGCGCCGCCGGACCCCGTGCGCCGCCGCACTCCGGCGACCCGCTGGAGGTCCTGGCCGTCCGCCGCCGTGCCTGAGCACGCCACCATGCTCAGTGCACCACCAGCCGCGTTTCCACCGCTTCCCAGAGGCCGACACCCCCGCCTCGCGCCTTTCCCGTTTGCGCCGCCCGCCGCTCGAACTCCGGCGAGCGTGCGCCGCCGCTACGAGCCCCGCCGCTCCGCCAGTACATTCTCAACCTCGCCGCCGCACTACTCTCTCCCTTCCTGCCAAACCCCAGCCCTTCTCGCGGCCCGGCGTGGCCGGGGCGCTCAACTCCGACGAGCACCCCTGCCACCGCCGCCGCACACCGCCGTCCCCTCCTCCCCTCTACCCAGCTGGCGCCGCGTGGTGGCCACGCTGGCCATGAGCCCGCAGGTCAGCGGCTCAGCCGTGCCCACGCGGTCGCCACCTCATCCCTGTTCCCCTCCATGCACCTGGTCCTCGTGGACCGCTGACCCAAGGGGTTCGCGGGTCCACGGGCCGCAGTCCACGGGTCCACAGCACAGTACCCAGCGCGGGCCGCGCCCCGCGGGCCCCGCCTGTCTGTCTCTCCTTCCCTTAGTAAATTGCTAGGTACACCCGGCTAAATGCACACAAGAAATTAATTTTCCACCTTAGAGCTTTCCAAAAATTCCCAAAAATTCACCAAAAATCTTAGAATAATTCTTAAGCCTAGAAATATATTTCTTTCCCAAAAACCTCACCCACAACCCCTAGATTAAATAGTCACCTCTTTTTGGATTTAAATCCATTTAAAGGAATCATCCGTTAACCCTTGATTGATGTATTGATTTGTGTGACTAACCACAGACTCTGACCCGGAGAACAACGCCGAGGATCCAGATTACGAAGAGGAAGCAGGGGACGACCCCGACGCTGGAGAAGGCAAGTCCCGCCATATTAATAATTATGGATATTACTGCTTGTTATATAAGCATGTTGAATAATTGGAGAACCGGAACTTGATTGCACAGTCTTTACTTTAGACCGGGAAGTGGAAGGAAGATCCCAAGGAAGGGGATTCTGTCCTAAGAGCCACTTCGGGTCGCCACTAAGGACCGGTTCGCGGAAGAATCTTTCCATTGCCTAGTACAGTCCCGCATGCCAAAAAAGCATGGCCTTCGGGAATGCTTATTTATGTGAGGCCTTGATGCACACCCCACTAGCCAGCTTTAGTAAACTGTCCCAAGGGGCCACGGTGGGCAACGGGACTCTTGGAGACGGACCCCGACAGAGGGCTGGGTCTGGCCGGTACGAGTCGCAGGTGATAGGGTCGGGAGGACCCAGTGGCAGAGTGCCACGATATATATTTTCTTGATGCATCAAGAATCTTTCCCCGGGAAGGTCCCTGTGTGGACGTGCGCGACTCCTACTTAGGCACCAACAGTTCCCGTGGACAGAGCTAGGGAGTGGCTGTCTAATAATAGACGCTGGTGGGAATGGATCTCGTAGGGCAGTACCGCCAAAGTACACGGTACGGGCTGACCGAATGCGGGACAGGAAAGTACGACCTCTGCAGAGCGACAAACCTATCTGGATAGCCGTGACTCCAGCAAGAGTCCAATTGGTAAAAGTCCCCGTCGATTAGATTCACTAAAATGAGCATGACCCGCGGATTTCCCTTACCGCAGGTTGATATACCTCTGTTCACTAACCGGGACTGGTAGGGAGGTTATGCCCCTCCAGGACCAAACTTAATCTATTAAATTACTTTGGGACTTGCTGAGTACCCCTGACAGGAGTGCTCACCCTTGCTTCCACTTCATACCAGAGGACTTCACCGAAGACGGCGCAGGCGACGAAGGCTCGGAATGGTGACGTGCTCCACCGCGATGCTGAGGCTCTACATAGTACTGGTAGTTTTATATTTTCTGAATAAGCGGAGGCCTTGAGGCCCGCTCGTAGCTTTGTACAGACTCTAAGCTGTACATTGATGTAAATTATGAATAAAAGGTTATTCGATGATGGTTTTCGATACCGCTTGTGAAGAACTACTTGCATTAGGACTTTCAGGGCTAATGCAGGTACTTGGGGAGCTCCATTTCACGGGCATGCCGCACACCTAGCTTACGCAGAGGGAGCTCTAGGTCCACCGGGGATATCCCTAGAACCCCTCTACATAGCCCAAAGCCACATATCTAGGACCGTGCCCTAATGATCGAGCCAACAATCGGAAAAGGGCTTATCCAACAATAATTGGACAACGGTAGCACAAAATGGTGCTCAAACCAACGTCACAATCGGACGGGCCTTAACCAACTCAAACGGGCTATGCCACCGAGACTCCGTTCTCGTGACCCTATCCCCCGTTCAAGTCTCGCATTCAACTTCATCATTCTCATAAACATTGCTCATTATTACCAACCAAAGTAAAGACGACGAAAACTAGAACCACCATTTTTAGATCTATATTTATTTTACTATGATTTTTGCAAACTCAAGCATACACAAGTACAAGAAGCACCCCTAGAAGCTAACACTGTTCATATTCCCAATAACAGAAACACGCACGCAAAGAGATGAAGGCCGACCAGCAGGCTGCCGTGCTTCAGCACTGCAGGCACAAGGATTACAAGAATGTGCACAAGGATGAAGGGGGAAGCATCTGACTCAGTTCATCTCACCCTCAGTAGCTCGGGAGCAAGGCGTGCAGCAGCAACGGAGGAACCTTGCCGCCGTTGACCTGCACGGTGAAGGATACAGGGACAAAGAGGTGAAATCGATGCGCGAGTTCAAAGGGAAGGCTCATCAGCAAGGAATCGAAGGGAGTCTCATCAATCGCGGCAAATGCCGCCGGCAAACTCCGGCGAGCTGCTGCAGCAGGCAATGGAGGCGGCTGCAATGGTGGAGAAAGGCTAGGGTTTCAGGGGGCGCCGGCTCTTTAGCTTATAAAGTTGAGGAGGAGCGGGGAGGAGAGCAATTTCGCGTGGGCATGGCCACGGTGGCCAGTCCGGCGGCGAGGGCCTGATCGACGCCGCCCCTGCTGCCCAACCGGCGGGTGAGCTGCAGCGGAACAGACGGAGGGAGGGGATGACAAGTGGGTCCTACGAGATTTAAACCATTCAACCTTTCATACTTCAAACCCCTAGTTAAATATGTTCTCGATGTCCAAAAATTGCAAATAAATACTTGTTGGAAAGCTAAAAACGTCAAGGACGAATTAAGGGCAAGATTAACACCAGAACTGCTATGGTTTGGTCGCAAATCAAAAGGCAAAACAGCTAAAGCTGAAAGTTCCACGAGCTTTTAAGCATAGCAAACCAAGTCCAAAAATTCAGCCAAAATTCAACAAATCACCAATTGTCATGGAGTAAACGAATAAAATAATAGCAGGCCAAGTTGCATAATGAAAATTAAACTTACTTCACAAGGTAGCATTCATTCCAAAAAAATAAAAATGCATGACTTAAATAAATTATTATGCAATGATGCTCAATTATGCCCAAATGATGCTTATGATGCTCATGGTTATATGTTAAGCATGTTATTAAATTTTGGGACGTTACAAATCTCTCCCCCTTAAACGAATCTCGTCCCGAGATTCAAGTGATAAGAACAAGTGATAAAAAGGGATAAGGAACTAGCGATAAAACCCCAAGGTTTGAGTAGGCCACATGCACCTAGATGAAATAAATAACCAAAAGATTTCACAAAGGACATGGTTGGATGGTGGTGAATTATTTGGACCTTTTCTTATGGTGATTGTGTACTCATCTAAGGATATGTATAGATAGTTCTTCACAAAGAGAGTAGGGTGTGTTGGAGTAGGTAGATCTTACTCAATCGCATCTGTGGGTGTTGTGGCCGCACGCTTCGCGGTCTTTGGCCCACTGGACCACGTCCACGCGTCCGAGGAGCGGACCACGTGACGGCAGGGTTGACGCCGTCGGCGCTTGGGCCCGCCTGGTAGTGAGAGACGGCGGGGACGCCGTGAGGCACGGGTGGACGGCGTCAGCGTGGGGCCCGCATGGCAGCGGACGGAAGTGGGGATGGCGGCTGGCGTCCGTCCTCTTATTCTCCCCTCCTGCTCCGTCCCTCTCTCTCTGTCCTCTCGCTCGCTGGCAGAGCAGGACAGGAGGACGGCCGGCGGGCTCTCGGGCGGGCGTAGGCCGGCGGGATTGAGGCGGAGGCCACGACCGGGGGTGGAGGAGCACACCGGACACCTGGCGGGGATGCACGGGGCGGTGCAGTGCGTGGCGGAGCGCGGCGCGACGCGAGGAGGGACGACGTGGGGTCGCCGGCGCGACGGTGGTGCGGCTGGCCGCGGCGGCAGCACCAGCGGCGGCTCGGCATAGCGATGGCGTGCGACGGCGTGGCCGGCGCGTGGTGGTGGGGCTGGTGATGCCCGCTAGCGGCAGCGTGTTGCGGTGAGGGCGCACGGCCGTGCGTAGCATGCCAACGCGGCGGTGGGGAGCGGCCGGTGGCGCGTTGCGGCGTGCGTTGCCGACGATGGTGCAAGGCGCACGCGCCGTGTATGCGCGGCGGGCGCGGTGCGCGGGGTAGCCCATCATGACGGCGGCACGCGGCGAGGTGCACCGTTGGCGGTGTCCGCAGTGGCAGTGGCACGGCTGGGTGTGGGTGGCGGCGGCGGCGGTGGGGAAGACGCTCGGCCGGTGGTGGGGGAAGCTCGAGTGAGGGAAGTGGTGCACAGTGGTGGTGCTAGGCGGCAACGGAGAGGCGCGGAGGCGGGAGCTCGGTGCGGCAGCCTGGCGGCGTCAATGGCGGGCGGCGGTGGAGCTCGGGGAAGAAGGGAGGCGCGCTATTTATAGGCGCGGGGTTCGGCTGGCGTCGAGGGGAAGCCAGTGGAGCGGGGCAGCGCGGGCAAGGTAGCGGGAAGCTGGCCGGGCAGCGGCGCGGCGCCGGCCGACGAGCGGCGAGCATGTGACGGCCGTCGACGCCGACCTGACGCGGATGCGAGCTGGCTGAGCGTGCTGTCAAGCCCTGTTGGTTGAGCAGAGCGCGGCAGGCGAGGCGAGGCGAGGCGAGGCCAGGCGGACTGCATCGGGAGAGGGTGGATGGCCTGCGCGCTCGGGAGGAGGCCGAGGCAGTCGGTGCCGGGGACTGGCCGGGCGGGATTTCGTCATGGGGGAGAGGGATCGCGCGCGCGCGGATTGGGCGAGACACGCCGGGTGGTTAGGCCGCGGACAGGCGGCATCGGACGCGGAGCGGGGCGCGACGGGCGAGTGCCGCGTTGCGGCCGGCGGCTGAGCGTGGCGCGGGACGCGACGCGGGCACGCGGGGCTAGGCCGAGGTGCGCGGGGTCAATGGCCGCCCTGTCCCATCGCCTTGATGGCCCTCGGGCCTCCGCGTCCGGGTCAGAGGACCGGCGACGCGTGGCGACGGCGTGAACGCGGCGCGCTCTTGAGTGCCAGCGTGCGCGACACAATTTGTCGAACAGCTGCCGGGCATACGTTCAAACGCGTGGTTCTCCAAAATTTTGAACTAAAGTTCAAATTCTCCAAAAACCAAAAGTGTGTCCCAAGCTACCAGCTACAACTTTCACAAAGGGTGACCATAGAAAAAGTGCACGGATTGGTGGTGAACGTGAGGAGAAGTTGGGTGAACTTCGACTGAACTTTAGGGTGAACTTCTAGGTTTGACTGGCTTTGACCAAGTTTTTAGGCATGAAACACTCAAAATTTTGAAGTCCACCAATTGACAAAGTTGTGTCCCACTAAAAGTGAACAACTTTTATATTGGTAGATTTTTAAGTGTTTAAGTGAAATTTGGAATTTGAACCATGCCAACGAGGAAGGGTTAGGAGTTCACCGAGGAACTTAGGGTTTTTAGGGAGGTTTCCTTAAGTGAAAATCTAGGTGGGGCCAGGGTACACCTGATTAAGGTTAAGCCAAGTGATTTGCAGGCAATTAAGCTAATTAAACCCCTAGATTGTCACACGCGCGGCCCGTTGAGGGTCTCCGCCGGTGCTCAACGGCCGGCCGGCGGCGGCGCGGACTTAGGCACCGCCTTGAAGGCGAGGTCCACGGCCAAGATGACCGCTACGCCGTGACCTTATTATGTCACGAGCGCGAGCGGAAACCGAGACTCGCCGGCGTGAGAGCGGCGGTCGCGTGCGGCGATCTCATGCCACGCGCGGCCGCCGCCGGCTCTGGTAAGCCACTGAGTAAAACTTAGGGTTAGGGGTTTCCCCAAAACCCTAGATCTGAGATCTAGGGTCCAAAACTGAGGATCTTTGTTTTTTTTAACAGAGATGTTCCCCTTGTTAATGATTCGGGTGAATCTGAGATGTAATTTCTTTTCTCTTGGGGATGGGCTGAGATGATGAAACGTTCGAGGATGGGCTGTGATGATGCTTAAAAGATGTAAAAAGCTTAATAACTTGTTTCAGCCGAAACCCCTAACGAAAAGATCTTAGGCTGAAACAAGAAAAACTTAGCATGAACTTGAGCTTAAACTTCTCTTTTATAACGATCTAGCATGTAAACTTTACTGTCTTCAGCGAAACTTAACGAAAACATGACTAGATCTAGTGAAAAGCATGTAAGTGAGAGCTTAGGGTTACGGGTAAGAGGGGAATCTGAGTTTCCTTGCGGTTTGATCTAAAAATGTCCCCCTCCTAATTTGTCTCGGATTCCTCTTAGTTACTTGAGATTTGCACGAAAAACATGCATGAACTTGACGAAAAACGAGAGAGATGGAGGCACTGACTCATAGCAAACCCTAACCCGAAGCATGAAAAGGGCCTAGATCTTAATCTATAACATGTATAACACTTCAAACTTTGACTGATCTGAAAACGTTACCGACTAAAAGAAAATCAAGTAAACTTTGACTTAAAACTTGAATAACACCTAGAAAACATATTAATCTCACGTTCTATTCATCAAAAAATCACTGACTTGACGTAAACGCAACTAAAACGTGAACATAGATTAACTCAGCATGAAAAGAGACTTAGTTGACTTTAGGGGATCAAGAACAGAACTAGGAGGCGACTGATACCAATTGTTAAATCAGGATAAACGTGATTAACTATTAACTTAACCACAGGATCTCTAGTACAGATCTAGATCACGCCTAACTGACTGATTTATGCGGAATATTGTTAATCTTAGCACATACAAGTGTTGATTCTGTCCATGACTGAGGCTTGACGAAGTAGATGAACTTGCAGTAGAGGAAGGAGAGGACGTCGATGTACAACAGGGACACCGAGCTTCCATGCCTTCCAGCACCTTAGTGATTGATAGGATTAGGGTTACAGGGAACCCTAAAGGCTAATTCGTGATTAACTCACGGATTAAGGAAACCAGGGGTTTCCCCTTTGGCTATATATTGCTGTAGATGTGGGGCCGGGCCCTTAAATGGGCTGAGTTTGCCTTCCAATCAAAGGCAACTAACAGAGATTAGTCTAGGATTAGGATTGGGCCTGAAGGTCCAAATAGACCTGACCGAGGTCAAATCCAACAGATTCCACTCCTCTCGCCTTCGTTTTTTCTTGTACCGCACGATATTCTGCATGCCCATATCTCCTAGCCGCACCATCCATTTCTCTGATGCCTGCGCTTGGCCATCGATTGGCCGCTGCTGCTCCACCACCGGGATCTTTGGTCGCCGTGTGCCATTGCATCTGGCCGCCGTCTTGCGCCCGTCGCTGAGGCGCGTGTCTCATACTCTCATAGACCGCGCGTTGTTGGGCCGCCACATTGTCGGCTGCCTTCGTCGGTTGCTTCTCATGGAGTTGAGAGAAGAGGGTGAGAAAGGGATTCTCAATCTGTTGGGAGTTGCTTTGATGAGACAGACAAACACCCGGCAGGCTTGTGCGTGACTGGCAGATCACCTTTAACACTTGTTTGATTACCTTTGAAAAAAAAGGGATTCTGCAAGCCTGCGGATACAAGCAAGGAATCATCTGATATATGGATGGAAGAGCACAAAAGCAACATCCTACAGTACACACTTGAAGTTATATTTGCAAAAAGGGAAAAGAAAAGAACAGAGAGTAGCGAAGTTGGTTTACTTATTACCTGGACCGCCGGCCCTTTACTTTCAAGACATTCGTATTGTATTAGCAGGCTTCCCCTCTCTCTCTCTGTCTCTCTCAAACACACACACACGCATAACACATTCATCCGTCGTGTCCAGTTGCCAATTCTGCGTATTCAACTCAACTGAGGTATGTCACTTGACTACTCACTTCGATTGCAAATATACGTACAAGTCCATCTGTACTGTGGCGTATAGGGACAGATGAACTTGTTGGCACAATTGCATGAAACATGAATTCTTCCGGTTGCATTGCTAGCTGGACGAATAACTTAAATGTTTGATGCATGCGTGCATGTGTGATGGTACTTACAGCAGGCATAATACATTGTTCTTACCTAGCTAGTTTCATGCTTGTGTGTTGATGAGCTGACCAGGCACGAAATTAACCAAGCGATGGGTTAGTAGTTGCACAATCGAATGGAATCGATCTGCTGGAGCTGGGCATGCTGCTGTATATTTGAAGCCGATGCTTTCTTTCTAAAATGAAATGAACTTTGGAGTATCATCGCGCAAGATCAGATCGATCCGTGTATGCAGTACACCTTGAGAGAGAGAATTGAAGTCGACCGAGCAGAGCGAGGCTGAACCATGCGTACTGAGGTGAAGTGAACGAACCAACTAGCATTCTCGATCTGTTTCCTTTTCAACTCCATCCATCTTTGCCAGCTAGTTTAATTAATTAAACAGTATATATAGTTCTGCATGTGGCAGTTCCACTACGGGAAACCCTGGAGTTGCCGAGTGTCCAGGACACTCGGCGAAGGCCAAAAAATACTCGGCAAAGCCTTTGCCGAGTGTTACAAAGAGCACTCGGCAACTGTAGACTCGGCAAAGAGCTTATTTGCCGAGTGTCATATTTCGGGCACTCGGCAAAGGTTTGCGAGTGCCTTTGCCGGCAAAGAGCACTCGGCAACTGTAGACTCGGCAAAGAGCTTCTTTGCCGAGTCTACAGTTGCTTGGGCCGACACTCGGCAAAATAAAGCGCACTAACGGCCCGCCACGTGCCGTCTCCGTGTGATGACGTGGCGGCATCCGTGACGGCGCTGTTTGCCGAGTGTCGGATCGCGACACTCGGCAAAGCAGCACATCTTTACCGAGTGTCGGATCACGGCACTCGGCAAAGATCTGGCCGTAGAGCCACGTGGCCCCGCAGCTTCGCCGAGTGTCACGGCTAATACACTCGGCGAAGACTAAGCCTTTGCCGAGTGTCGTGGTAAATACACTCGGCAAATGGTTAGTCTTCGCCGAGTGTATTTACCACGACACTCGGCAAACCTCCACACACTCGGCAAAACTGACAGAAAATAGCAGAAATGGTCTCTTTGTCGAGTGTCTATGGTAAATACACTCGGCAAAGGCCCTCTTTGCCGAGTGTACACTCGGCAAAGCCACTAACCTCTCCCTATTTATTCGTTCGGTCGCGTATAACGTACCCTTGCTCAACAAACATTACAAACAATTCATATAAATCACAATAAGCATTATAGGCAGCGCATATATATAATATCCATAACCATTAATCCATAGGAAGCATCACAGGCAGTTCGACAACACAAGTTCACTAGTTCACAATCAAAGTACGTTCACAACCAAAGTATGTTCATTCACAAGCATAAACATTGTCTACAAATCCATAAATCACTAAGGAGGTGGTGGGTTGGGTGCGAACAGTTGGCGGCCTAACCGAACCGCCAGGTCATCATCCGGAGGCCTCTCGTTCGACGCCGCCACTGATCCAGCTAAATTCTACACAAAGGATAGCAGATTGCATGTGTGAAACAAGTGATAAAACAGAAACAAAGTAAATGTGCTTTGATCTTCTAAAGTTGGCCAACTAAGTTTTCTAAGTTTGTCAATGGTGAACAACTACGTTGTCTAAGGTTGAAATAAAACTTTGTCAGGTAACTCACAAGAGAATATGATGCAGGAGGTGCTGCTAGCGGCGGAGGAACCGGTGTGAACGGTGGCGGAGCTTGCCCCATCTGCACTGCCATAGTACTAAACCACGTGTGCCAATCCACCATCTGTTGCTGCCTCGCCCGCTCGGCCTCCTTAGCCTGCTGCTGCCTCACCCGCTCCGCCAGCTCCGCTTGCTCCCACTCGGCCTCCCACCACGCCTCCATCTCCTCCCTTTTCCTCCTCTCTTCTTCCACCTGGGTCTGCAATATGCCATCAAAATGTTAGAATGCAAAGTAAAGGTATGTAAAAATAAACGAGTGATAAAAAAACAGAAATAACCTGAAGTGTCTGCACGAGGACGTGTGTAGCGGTCGGCGCCTGATGTATGTCCGGGTTAGCGCTGCCTGCCCGAATCTGAGACAGAGTGGGAGTAGTGGCTGGGTCGAGTGTGCTATCGCCGAGGGCATACCTCCTATGCTTCTTGCCTCCTCCCATCCTCATGACAATTTCTCCATCAATTGGGTTAGCGCTCGGATCCCAGTTAGGGCCATAGTTTTCCTTTCCCATCTCCGTGTATGTAGTGAGGCGTGTGTGTGCCATGGGATCTCTGTACGCCTCGGGTCTGGCCTCCGGATTGTACCGGATGTCGGACATCACCTTTCCCATGTGAGATAAAGCAATAGCCTGAAACTCGGAGAGTGTCTCGCCACCATGTGTCGCCGACTACAAAACACAAAAAATAATACGGTTAGAAAACATGTAGAATTTAGCGTTAGAAAACGAAATGACTTGACTTACCCATCTTTCCGAAAATTCCTCGATGTTAAGGCTGCCCATATTGTGTGATGCACCAGGCATCTCCAAACGGCGTTCTCGGGCAGCGAGGTGTTCCTCCATCCATTCTTCAGCGACCCACTTGTCCACCATCTTCTCCCACGCATCTGGATGCGGGGCACACCACCACGGAATTGCCTACACGGGATCAAGTATAAGATCAGATTAGACGTACTTAATCTCAGAAACAATCGTAATTAGACTAGATCAAGTACAAGATCCGATTTTACCTCTAAGTACTGGTCTCGACTCAGGTACATGTTTCTCGCCACCTCTTTATCGTACTTAATCCCATGGTCAACCCAATAGTCAATGACGGCCTGGACGCGCGCCTCGTAGTGCATGTCCTTGATGAGTTTACGACACGCCATCTTTGCATTGGCATCGGCCCTCTCCTGCTCTCCAGGAGCACATCTGTAGAAATCCTGCATACAAACGCGATTTATCTAGTCATTATTTCAAGAATATGAAATGAATGTTGTTCTAGCGAGAAAAACTTACCCATAGCTCCGCAAGCACCCGCTCCACCTTGTTGGGGAACAACCTGCAATGCCGATCACGGATGTCGGCCTTGGAGCAGAAGTAGTGGTCAAACGTGTAGGCCTGCTCCTCGATCCAGTGATGTGAAACCATGCCTGGGAAGTGTCTCCTGCACAGAACACCAAGGATGCCGTTCACCTTCCGTTTGTGAGAAGAACTAGGCTATATCACCTTCCAACACCTGCGAAGTAATTAGCATACATTGTTAGTTTCTTTTGTGATTTTCAACATAGGGGGTGCAAAGGTACAAATAACATATAAATTGACATACCTTTTTTTTGGCCGGGGCGATCATCGGGCGACGGTCAAAAGGTATCGGTCGCTTCGGAAGAGACGAGGGACCGCGCTGCTGCTGCTCCTCCTCCTCCACCACGGTAGGAACCTCCTCCTCAGAGGATGACAAAGGCGACGATGAAGGTAAAGGGGTGGGTGCCCTACCCCTCGCTCGCCCCTTGCCTGCACCGCTCGCTTGCCCCTTGCCTCCACCCCTACAGCGCACCTTGCCTCCACCCCTCCTGGAATTCTCAGGTGCATCAGACCCACCCCTCGGCCTCTGGTAAAGTGAGTTGACATTCCTCGTACCGCCCACCATCTTGGCTCACTCACATGCATTTAAAAAGGCAAAGAAAATATAATTAGAAAGAGATGCAAGATAAACAAAACATAATTATAAAGAGATGCAAAATAAACAAAACATAATTACAAAGAGATGCAAAATAAAATTTCTAATTAAAGGGCTAGGATCATACATATTTATAAATACTCATCAGCATCGGGATTAGCTACTTCTTCTATCTCATCATCACTATCACGCATTTCTAGATCCGCATGCGACTGCTCCAAAGGAGGAATTTCTTCACCAATGTCAATACCGCCACGTATTTTTTCAAGTAATTGTACGTCCATACAGTTATGAACCACATATCCATCGTCATCGTCTTCAATCCTTTGTTCTACTTCCATTTCATCCGCACTGGTTAATTATATCTCAAAACTACCTTCTAGTCCATTTTCTTGGAAGAACTCTCTGACATACGTGTTTGGGTCTAAGTTGTAATCTTCATTGTTTGGGACCGGTAGTTTACCATGTGGCGATACCTTGTCACAACATCCCAATCCTGAAGATGCTCGTCAGTTGTGCACGGGTATGAAAGGTAATAAACTTGTGTGGCTTGTTGTGCCATGATATATACATCGTCTCCCGCATAAACTGATGATTTTTGAATTTCGACTAGCCCAACATTAGGGGTCCGTCTGACAGCCGAGGGATCAAACTAATGGCATTTGAATATGATAGGATTAAGAGGTTTGCTTCCACAAAAATCGAGTTCGTATATTTCTTCAATTATTCCATAATACTCGACCCCATCAAGGGCTGGCATGCAAATTCCAGTATTTGTCGTCCTTCGATTAGGCATCTTCTACTCATGGCTCCTTGTGCGAAAACGATAACCATTCACATCGTAACAGTTAAATGAGATGACTCTATAGGCACAACCATCGGCAACCTGTCTCAACTCGGCACTCATGGACGCATCGGTTTGGCCCTGCAAGTTGGCGCATGATATTATGGTCGTCTAAGTTGTAATGTTAAACTAAATAGGAGGTAAATTGAAATGTACCTTATGATTGAACCAAGAAATGAAATTGTGGTGTCTAAGAAGGGTATCTACTTCATGCGGGGCAGGTTCCCTTGACTGACGCCAGAATCGATGAATAAATTTCCTGTACCAACGAAAATCATGAGGGTTGGATGCAGAAGATGGACTACGTAATGGAAAAAGTTGGTTGAGAACGTACGCCATGTAGGGCTTCACTTCGTCAAGATTGGTCAACACATATAGCATGATAATGCGCCACTCATCGTATTTCAAGGTCTTGGGGGTGCCTTCACTTGCACTTCCGAGTTGCCCTCGAAAAATGCTGAGGGTCGTTTCAACATCACCAGAATTGTAACGTGCTGATGGATTATGCATGCTAGGAAGGTTAGCATCATAGTATTTTGTCGTGCAATTTGACACCTCCTCGAGAATGAATGGCTCTACAATTGAAGCTTCTATTTTGTATTTATTTTTACATTTAGTTCGAAGAACATTTTGACATCTTTCAATTGAGTAGCACCAACGGTTCTGCGCAGCCCCCCCCCCCCCACCATTCGTGCTTCGTACGGGAGGTGCAAAATCATATGCTCCATCAGACAGAAGAATCCAGGTGGAAAGATCTTCTCCAACTTACAAAGCAGCACAGGGGCAAGTTTTTCCATTTCTGCCATCACGGTGGGAGATATCTCCATAGCACAAAGGATGCAGAAGAAATTGCTCAACTCTGCCAGCACTAGCCATATATTGTCGGGGACATAGCCTCGAATCATCACCGGAAGTAGCCGCTCAAGCATATATGGTAGTCATGACTCTTGAGCCCGTTGATTCGCAAAGTAGCTAAGTTAACCCCCCTCTTTAGATTCGCTGCATACCCATCAGGGAACCGTAACGTTTGCAACCATTTGAGAACTTCCCTCCTTTGAGCCAGGGTCAGGACATACGGTGCCCTAGGCTTCTTCCACCGTCTGCCGTCCTGGGGAGTTGGTATGTCCATCTTCGGTCTATCGCATAACCGGCTTTGATCCACTCTAGCCTTCACATTGTCCTTGGTCCTGTCAGGAATGTCCATGACTGTACCAAAACTGCCTCACAAATATTCTTTTCGGTGTACATTACATCAATATTATGTGGAAGAAGAATGTTAGACATATAGGGGAGCTGCCACAAGCCACACTTAGTTGTCCAGTGAGGACCCGGTGTGTCCGAGGACCGGTGGATGGTCGCTTCCTGGTGTGATGAGTGATTGACAACGTGGTGTGGATTGACGTTTCCCTTGGCTCAAGTATTGCAGGTGTAGAATGCGGCTTGGTTGCATTGGTGCAGGTGAAGAACAGTCGCGAAAGGTCTTAGCCATGGCGGCCTCCGAGGAGCGGAGAGACAAGTAGGCTTGGTTTGAGGGACCCGGTGGCCAGTGGATCAAATGCGGTTCACATGCTATCAAGAACGAGCAAGGGGACGTGGTTCCGGTGCGAGGTAGCGGCTCACAACCGAAGCTCATACGCGGACGAGAAGCCGGCGCAAGGTGGCGGCTAACAACCGAAGTTTGCGCGCGGGGTTTGGTGATTTGGCCACAAAATCATCGGTGGACGGTTTCCCTTGGTTTGGGCCTCAAAACCAAGGACCGAGGACTCGACGTGGCGAAGATGGGCTGCTGGGCTGATTGTATGTACTAGGCAGTGCCGAGTTGAACAACTCGGCAGTGCCGAGTACATACACTCGACTGGGCCGGCCCAAAACTCGGCGTCGAGGAGCTTCGATCCGGAGGACACGCGGCGTGACTGCAAGGCTTGCGTCGGAGGGAAGCTAGCTTGCAGTGGAAGGTGCCCGAGCCGGAAAATATCTGAAGATCAAATGTCAAATTTGCCCCTGAGGGGTATGTATCACTTAGGGGTAGTTTAGTCTTTAGAGCACCACCACTTGGACTACTAATAGCCCCTTCCAGGGCTGGTGGCTGCTATCTCTCTAGTTATTTTTCATTTGGCTTGTTTAGTTTTTCCCTTCCCTTCATCCTCTCCACCTAGAACTACTTCGAATCTTTCTTAGTTTTGTATAGGTGAATTCATGGTTATGTGATAGAGTTTTGTGCTGCTCATCTTTGTGCCATGATTTGATTTCCCAAGCTCCTTCCTCCTTTTCTATTTTTGTGGGTATTTTCGGAGCTATTTTTGGGGGATTTTCATTCTTCTCTTTCTAGGGTGTTTTCTCTCGGATTTCTTTGGGGGATTCACGTATGAGTGCCTTGTGCCTCTTTTGCTGGTGATCCTTTGCCCCCAAGCGTCGAGAATCGCTTTGGATTTGAGATTTTCCGGATGAACTTGATGTCATGGTGTTCATCACAAGATCTGAGTTTCCAGGAGTTGTACTGAGTTAGAGGCCGAGATCTTTTGGGAAAACACTCCACTGGAGGTCTAGATCATCTGACCAAAATCTCGCCTCAAGAGCTCAAGCCGTTTGGGAGATCCATCCACGAGTTGACTTTGGGGCTGGGCTGTTTGCATGTACTAGGCAGTGCCGAGTTTTGAAATCCGGCAGTGCTGAGTACATACACTCGAGGGCTGCATGTACTAGGCAGTGCCGAGTTTTGAAACCCGGCAGTGCCGAGTACATACACTCGAGAGCTGCATGTACTAGGCAGTGCCGAGTTTGGTAACCCGGCAGTGCCGAGTACATACACCCAGTGACAGATTTGTCAAGTTTTTGGATCGAGGATTATTTCTGTGTTTCCGCTGCATGTTTCTTGTTCCTAGGGTCAGTAGCATCTCAGTTGCTACGTGATCTTGGCAAGATTGTGTTACGAAGTCCAGAAGTGATTTTGGGGTGAAAGCCGGATTTGGAAAAGAGAGTTTTATCGGCTCCCATTCACTCCCCCCCTCTCTGGTCGCCGTTTCGGTCCTTCAATTGGTATCAGAGCCGGTTACGGGTCTTTGCGGCTCTAACCAGTCTAAGATCCAAAGATGGCGTACCAAGATCGGAGTTCCGGGCCTCCGCACTTCGATGGGAAGAACTACCCGAACTGGGTTGCGCGTATGGGCGCTTTCTTGCGAGGCAAAGGAAAGTTGCTGTGGGATGTGACGAAAGATGAAAACTATGTCAATCCCACCAACTTAGATTTGAGGCGAATGCCCGAGCTGTTGACTACTTGTTCCGTGCTTTGTCCGCCGAGGAGTTTGAGCGTGTTTTGGGCGAGGACCTAGCTTGCCAGATCTGGCAGAAGCTCAAGGTAGCCCACGGTGGTGATAGCCATGTCAAGGCTAGGCTTTTCTCGATGTACAGGAGAGAATATGAGAATTTCGCTCATTTGCCTGGAGAGTCGGTTGATGCTTTGTTTCAGCGTTTCACTTCGATTGTCAACAACATGAAAGCCAACATTACCGTGCTCCCATACTCGGATCATGACCGAGCTATCAAGCTCTTGCAAGCACTTGATAGATCCGTGTGGGGTGCCAAGGTTGAGGCGATCATGGAGTCGGCAAACTATGAGACTCTTTCTGTTGACGAGCTTTTCTCGAAGTTGAAGTCTTCTGAGGTTGACAGGCAGTTGCTTGCCAAGGCTAAGAGTCCGACTGATCCCCATAGTCTGGCTCTAGTCGGTGGCTCTGGATATGGACATGCTAACACTCCTAGACACTTTGCTTTGTCTTCTCTTGTGTCCCTTCCAGATGAAGAATATGAGGTGCTGAGCGAGGAGGATCTCGCGTTGCTCACGAGGAGGTTCGAGCGGATGTACCAGAACCGCAAGGGTTCGAGGCGTGCCGGGAGTACGTGCTACAGATGCGGGAAGATGGGCCACTTCATCGCCGAGTGCCCCGAGGAGATCAAGAACGACTACAACCGCAAGCACCGCCCACGAGACGACCACAAGCACCGTCCCAAGGACGAGTACCGCTCCAAGCAGAAGAACAAGGACGAGAGAAGATCCAAGAAAAAGCACGGTGGACACAAGAAGCACAGATCTCGAGCGATGGTGGCTGATGCGAGCGACATCGACACAAGCTCCACCAACACGTCGTCAAGCTCAAGCAGTGAAGATGAGGACCGCGGCCACCGCAAGGAGAAGAAGAGCTTGAACCGCAACTTCAACGGCATCTCCTTCGCTGCCGTCGACTACTGCACCATGGGGCACGACTCCGTGGAGAGCAAGGACGACTCCGACTCCGACTCTGAGGATGAGGTATTGACAGATCCCACCTCTTTGCGTCAGGAGATTGCTAGGTTAGAGCAGTTGGTCGATAACCGCGATGATGTGCTTAGGAAGACCAACAAGGAGAAGAGGGAGTTTAGGTCTTTGCTAGGAGAGTCCAAGGATAGAGTGGCTGAGCTTGAGACCTTGCTTTCTGAGACTGGAAAGAAGGCTATGGAGTTTGAGTCTTTGCTTTGCGAGTCTAGGGAGAGAGCAGCTAAGCTAGAGTCTGAGATTGCTGTTTTGAAAGATGCTCCTCTTGTGTCTGATGAGGTTGAATGCTCGTTCTGTGATGTGCATATTGCTGATCTTGTTGTGCTTAAGGAGAAACACATGACTTGCTTGGATGAACTAGAGGGTGCTAGGGTTGAGCTTGCTGAGTTGAAGTCTAGGTCATCTTTGCTAGGTGCTTGTACTTCTTGTCCTGCTTTGCATGCTCAGTTGCTTGAATCACGCACCATGATTAGTTCACTTGAAGCGCAACTTAAATCTCTTATTGCAAATTCCTGTTCTGCTTGTGATGTGGTTGCATTTTGGGAGATCCACTTTTGTTTGACTTTACCGAGGCTCCCAGGCCCGGGCGGTTTAACCGCCCCCTGGGTGTGTTAGATCGAGCCGAGTTTCGGGTCTGTTTTGGTGTTCGTTTCGATTGGTTCGAGTTCCGCTGCTCGTTTCTTGTTCCTAGGGTCAGTAGCTTGACAGTGGCTACGTGATCTTGGCAAGATTGCTCTCGGAGGTTTCGGAGTTGTTTGGGAGAATAGCCGGATTGTTTGGAAAGAATTTTTATCGGCTCCCATTCACCTCCCCCCCCCTCTGGTCGCCGTTTCGGTCCTTAATTGGTATCAGAGCCGGTTAGGGTCTTTGCGACTCTAACCAGTCTAAGATCCAAAGATGGCGTACCAAGATCGGGGTTCCGGGCCTCCGCACTTCGCTGGGAAGAACTACCCGAACTGGGTTGCGCGTCAGGGCGCTTCTTGCGAGGCAAAGGAAAGTTGCTGTGGGATGTGACGAAAGATGAAACTATGTCAATCCCACCAACTTAGATGCCCAGGATGCAAAGGATAGATTTGAGGCGAACGCTCGAGCTGTTGACTACTTGTTCCGTGCTTTGTCCTGCCGGAGGAGTTTGAGCGGGTTTTGGGCGAGGACCTAGCTTGCCAGATCTGGCAGAAGCTCAAGGTAGCCCACGGTGGTGATAGCCATGTCAAGGCTAGGCTTTTCTCGATGTACAGGAGAGAGTATGAGAACTTTGCTCATTTGCCTGGAGAGTCGGTTGATGCTTTGTTTCAGCGTTTCACTTCTATTGTCAACAACATGAAAGCCAACATTACCGTGCTCCCATACTCGGATCATGACCGAGCTATCAAGCTCTGGCAAGCACTTGATAGATCCGTATGGGGTGCCAAGGTTGAGGCGATCATGGAGTCGGCAAACTATGAGACTCTTTCTGTTGATGAGCTTTTCTCGAAATTGAAGTCTTCCGAGGTGGACAGACAGTTGCTTGCCAAGGCTAAGAGTCCGACTGATTCCCATAGTCTGGCTCTAGTCGGTGGCTCTGGATATGGACATGCTAACACTCCTAGACACTTTGCTTTGTCTTCTCTTGTGTCCCTTCCAGATGAAGAGTATGAGGTGCTGAGCGAGGAGGATCTCGCGTTGCTCACGAGGAGGTTCGAGCGGATGTACCAGAACCGCAAGGGTTCGAGGCGTGCCGGGAGTACGTGCTACAGATGCGGGAAGATGGGTCACTTCATCGCCGAGTGGCCCGAGGAGATCAAGAACGACTACAACCGCAAGCACCGCCCGCGAGACGACCACAAGCACCGTCCCAAGGACGAGTACCGCGCCAAGAACAAGAACAAGGAAGAGAGAAGATCCAAGAACAAGCACGGTGGACACAAGAAGCACAGATCTCGAGCGATGGTGGCTGATGCGAGCGACATCGACACAAGCTCCACCAACACGTCGTCAAGCTCAAGCAGTGAAGATGAAGACCGCGGCCGCCGCAAGGAGAAGAAGAGCTTGAACCGCAACTTCAACGGCATCTCCTTCGCCGCCGTCGACTACTGCACCATGGCGCACGACTCCGTGAAGAGCAAGGACGACTCCGACTCCGACTCCGAGGATGAGGTATTGACAGATCCCACCTCTTTGCGTCAGGAGATTGCTAGGTTAGAGCAGTTGATCGATAACCGCGATGATGTGCTTAGGAAGACCAACAAAGAGAAGAGGGAGTTTAGGTCTTTGCTAGGAGAGTCCAAGGATAGAGTGGCTGAGCTTGAGACCTTGCTTTCTGAGACTGGAAAGAAGGCCATGGAGTTTGAGTCTTTGCTTTGCGAGTCTAGGGAGAGAGCAGCTTCGCTTGAGTCTGAGATTGCTGTTTTGAAAGATGCTCCTCTTGTGTCTGATGAGGTAGAATGTTCGTTCTGTGATGTGCATATTGCTGATCTTGTTGTGCTCAAGGAAAAACACATGAACTGCTTGGATGAACTAGAGAGTGCTAGAGTTGAGCTTGCTGAGTTGAAGTCTAGGTCATCTTTGCTAGGTGCTTGTACTTCTTGTCCTGCTTTGCATGCTCAGTTACTTGAATCACGCACCATGATTAGTTCACTTGAAGCACAACTTAAATCACCCATTGCAAATTCCTGTTCTGCTTGTGATGTTGTTGCTTTAAAGAATGTTGAGCTAGAACAGTGTGTGAATAGATTGGAAGGTGAGAATGATGAGCTGAGACAGTGTTTGGGTTGGTTGTCTGGTCGTGAGCCTCAGCTCAAGATGTTGATTGCGAGTTTCAAGAGAGCTGATGGTTGTGGTCTTGGTTCTGAGAAGGTTGGTGAGAGTAGTGGTGAGAGAGAGAGAGATCCAGAGAGCTCCACCGCAAACATTCCCACAAACCCACCAAAAACCATTCTCAAGAACACCTTCACACCCAAACCAAACCACCTGCTGAACAAGCTTGACACCACTCCAGATCCTCCCAAGTTTCCACCTAAGTCAGAGAACTTTCAGAGGAGAGTGACCTTTGTGAGGAGTGGGGTTTACCAGCCGAGAGAGAGGGCACAGCCGAGAGAAACCCCAAAGCCAAAGCCAGTCCGCTTCCATTGTGAGCATTGTGGAAGGGATGGTCACCTTGAGGAGTTTTGTTGGAGGAAGAAGAGGGAGGTGAGAAGAGAGAAGGAGGTGGGGAACAGGGACAGGTACTACTCTTCTCGTAGTGTGCCTGTGTCTCGTTCACCCTGGCCGAGAGGCGACGCTGTTGTGCGTACAGTTCCTGTGGTTGCTAGTCGTGGTGTTCCTGTTGTTCGTGAGTTCGCTAGGCGGCCTCCGTTTCGCGGTCAGTTTGTTTCAGGGAGGTTCGACCGTAGCTTTGAGGCTAGGAGAGAGTCTAGGCCACGTTTTCCCCCGCGTGGTGCTAGAAGTCCGATGGTGAGAGACGAGAGGGTGTCACGCAGTAGAGCTGATTTTGCTAACCCTTCTTTTGAGCAGATGGCCCGACACTGGTTTGACTCGTTCTGTGCTAACCCCAGTGTCGAGTCATTTGCTCATTCTCGTTCTCGGTTCTGATTGTGCAGGTGGGAGGCTTGGAGAACTTTTGGTTGATGGATTCTGGCTGCTCGAGACATATGACAGGTAATGGTAAGTGGTTCTCCAGTCTCACCCCGGTGGTGTCCAGGCAGTACATCACTTTCGGGGATAAGGGTAGAGGTAGAGTATTGTCAGAGGGTGCTATTCAGGTGAGCGACACTTTCATGTTGAAGCGAGTTGCTCTTGTCAAGAATCTTGGTTTCAATTTGCTCTCAGTTTCTCAGCTTCTTGATGAGGGTTATGAGGTTCGTTTTAAACGTGGTGATTTGAAAATTCTTGATTCTCGAGGTGACCTTGTGTGTATGATCATTCCTGAGGGACAGATTTTTCGTGCTGATTTTTCTCGATCTTTTGGTCCTTCACGTTGTTTGATCGCTGGTACTTCTTCTGAGCTTTGGAAGTGGCATAGGAGATTGGGTCATGTGAGCTTTGATTTACTCACACGCTTGAGTGCTCTTGACCTTATCCGAGGATTGCCCAAGCTCAAGTTCGAGAAAGATTTGGTTTGTGCACCTTGTAGACATGGAAAAATGGTTGCTGCTTCTCACCCACCTTTGACAGATGTTATGACTGAGCGTCCAGGGGAGCTTTTGCACATGGATTTGGTTGGCCCCGCTCGAGTTCGTTCAGTTGGTGGGAAGTGGTATGTTCTTGTGGTTGTTGATGACTTTTCTCGGTATGCGTGGGTGTTCTTTCTGGCGTCGAAGGATGAGACTTTTGATTTTGTTCGAGATCTGATTTTGAGGTTGAAAAACGAGAGTAATGGTGGTGCCATGAGAGCTATTCGTAGCGACAATGGTACGGAATTTAAGAACACTCGTTTTGATGCCTTCTGTCGTGATCTTGGTCTCGAACATCAATATTCTTCGCCATATGTTGCTTGTCAGAATGGTGTTGTTGAGAGAAAGAACAGAACACTTTGTGAAATGGCTAGGACGATGCTGGATGAGCATAGGACTCCTAGGAAGTATTGGGCAGAAGCGGTGAACACAGCTTGCTATGTTTCAAATCGGATTTTCCTTCGTGCTTTCAAGAAGAAAACTTGCTATGAGCTTTTCCATGGTCGTTCCCCCCGCGTGAGTCACTTTCGGGTTTTTGGTTGCAAGTGTTTCATCTTGAAGAAAGGAAATTTGGACAAGTTTGAGTCTCGTTCGATGGATGGAATTTTTCTTGGTTATGCGAATCATTCTCGAGCATATCGTGTGCTCAATCTTGAAACTAACCAAATCATGGAGACTTGCGAAGTCACTTTCGACGAGACTATTCCGTGTAGCTCTTCTGCTTTTGAGTGTGCAGGTGATGATGACTTGGGACAGCCCATCTTTGAGGAAGAACAGCCTGATGATGAAGATGATGAGGAATTTCAGGCACCGTGTGGAGATCCTGTACCTTCTACTTCCACTACTACCACGACGTTCGACGACGGCCCTTCTGCTACACCTTCGTCGAGTCACGCACCAGATCGAGTTCAAGTGGAAGCTGATGTTGAGGGGGAGGCAATCTCAAGGCGAGAAGCTCCCCGGCTGGTACAGAGGGATCATCCACCTTCGAAGATCATCGGGAACATGGATGAACGTACTACACGGTCGAGGTCACAGAACATCTCTCATTATGCTCATTCTGCTTTTGTCGCGTCTTTTGAGCCCAAAAATGTTGGACACGCTTTATCTGATTCTGATTGGGTCAATGCCATGCATGAAGAGCTTGAAAACTTTGAGAGAAATCAGGTGTGGAAGTTAGTAGAACCACCTCCAAATTGCCATCCCATAGGAACCAAGTGGGTGTTCAAGAACAAGAGGGATGAGAGTGGTGAGATTGTGAGAAACAAAGCGAGGTTGGTTGCTCAGGGGTTTTCGCAGCAGGAGGGGATAGATTATGAGGAGACATTTGCTCCTGTTGCCCGTTTGGAGGCAATTCGGATCCTTCTAGCATTTGCAGTTGCTAAAGGGTTCAAATTGTACCAAATGGATGTGAAGAGTGCCTTCTTGAATGGGGTGATCGAGGAAGAAGTGTATGTGAGGCAACCCCCGGGTTTTGAGAGTGAGAGATACCCACACCGAGTGTACAAACTCCACCGAGCTTTATATGGCCTAAAGCAAGCACCCAGAGCGTGGTATGGTAGATTGAGAGGGTTCTTGCTTAGTAAGGGGTTTGTGATGGGGAAGGTTGATAAGACGCTCTTCTTGATGAGAAATGGCAAAGATCTTTTAATCGTTCAGATTTACGTGGATGATATCATTTTTGGTGGCTCTTCTCATGATCTTGTTGCCAAGTTTGCAGATGATATGAGCAGGGAATTTGAGATGTCGATGATGGGAGAGTTGCAGTTCTTTCTCGGGCTGCAGATCAAGCAAACCAAGGATGGGACATTTATGCACCAAAGCAAGTACACCAAGGACATTCTCAAGAAATTCGACATGAGCGACTCCAAGCCGATGACTACGCCGATGAGTACGACTACAGCTTTGGATGCGGATGAGGACGGAGAACCAGTGGACCAGAAGGAGTACCGGAGCATGATCGGCTCCCTCCTCGACTTGACGGCGACGAGGCCGGACATACAGTTCAGCGTGTGTCTGTGCGCTCGTTTTCAGGCTTCACCGAGGACTTCACATCGTCAGGCCGTCAAGAGGATTTTCAGGTATCTCAACTTTACTCCTGAGCTGGGTCTTTGGTATTCTGCCGATTCCACTCTTGCACTCCATGGTTTTTCTGATGCGGATTTTGCTGGATGTCGTGTTGATCGCAAGTCTACTTCTGGTCAGTGTCAGTTTCTTGGTTCGTCTCTTGTGTCTTGGTCTTCTCGCAAGCAGTCTAGCGTAGCCCAATCCACCACTGAAGCCGAGTATGTTGCTGCTGCTAGCTGTTGTTCTCAGTTGCTTTGGATCACATACACCTTGAGAGACTTTGGCTTAGACATGTCCCATGTTCCACTTCTTTGTGATAGCACCAGTGCCATAAGCGTAGCCAAAAATCCTGTGCTTCATTCCAAAACCAAACACATAGAAGTGAGGTACCACTTTCTGAGAGATCATGTGGAGAAAGGAGATATTGAGCTTGCCCACGTTTCTACCCAAAACCAGCTTGCAGACATTTTCACTAAGCCACTTGACCAAGTTACCTTCACCCGCTTGCGAGGGGAACTTGGTGTGTGTGCGGTTTTCTGAGCTGAGTTTTGGAGGCTTCTCTTGTGCTTATAGTTGCATTTTTGCATTTTCGTTGTGCTGGCTGTGTATACTCGGCAGTGCCGGTTTTCACAACTCGGCAGTGCCGAGTACACGCAACTCAGCGTCGATTTTTGCACTTTGGTCTTTTCTGACCTTGATTCATGCATTGTCAACAAGGGGGAGAATATCTTGAGCATTTCTAAAAGAAGAGGGACAATTTTCTGGAAAGATTTTGAAAGTCTGTGCAAGATTGCATTTTCTAAAAGAGAAGCACATGTGAGTCATTTTTGAGTGTTTTTAGCACGCACAAGTTCACTTGTTCAGGGGGAGTTGCATCAATGCAGGGGGAGTGCTTTGAGTTTTCTCATTAGTGATTTGAAGTTTGTGATTTGTGCTTTGTGTTTTTGCCGATGGTGTTGAGCCCTTTCGCTTCTTCTTGAAGGGTCGGCGTTTCTGGAGCTTTCTCTTGCAGAGTGACTTTGTTCTCGGCTTGTTCTTGCTTTTAGTCACTTGCTTGAGTCTTGTTTTCGATTTCTTTTATATTTTCTTTTATCAATGGTTACTATGTGTATGTTGTCAATGCACTCATCAAGGGGGAGATTGAGGACCCGGTGTGTCCGAGGACCGGTGGATGGTCGCTTCCTGGTGTGATGAGTGATTGACAACGTGGTGTGGATTGACGTTTCCCTTGGCTCAAGTATTGCAGGTGTAGAATGCGGCTTGGTTGCATTGGTGCAGGTGAAGAACAGGCGCGAAAGGTCTTAGCCATGGCGGCCTCCGAGGAGCGGAGAGACAAGTAGGCTTGGTTCGAGGGACCCGGTGGCCGGTGGATCAAGTGCGGTTCACATGCTGGCAAGAACGAGCAAGGGGACGTGGTTCCGGTGCGAGGTAGCGGCTCACAACCGAAGCTCGTACGCGGACGAGAAGCCGGCGCAAGGTGGCGGCTAACAACCGAAGTTTGCGCGCGGGGTTTGGTGATTTGGCCACAAAATCATCGGTGGACGGTTTCCCTTGGTTTGGGCCTGAAAACCAAGGACCGAGGACTCGACGTGGCGAAGATGGGCCGTTGGGCTGCTGGGCTGTATGTACCCGGCAGTGCCGAGTTGAACAACTCGGCAGTGCCGAGTACATGCACCCGACTGGGCTGGCCCAAGAACGGCGTCGAGGAGCTTCGATCCGGAGGACACGCGGCGTGACTGCAAGGCTTGCGTCGGAGGGAAGCTGGCTTGCAGTGGAAGGTGCCCGAGCCGGAAAATATCTGAGATCAAAATGTCAAATTTGCCCCTGAGGGGTATGTATCACTTAGGGGTAGCTTAGTCTTTAGGACACCACCACTTGGACTACTAATAGGCCCCTTCAAGGCTGGTGGCTGTCATCTCTTTAGTTATCTTTTATTTGGCTTGTTTAGTTTTCCTCTTCCCTTCATCCCCTCCACCTAGAACTATTTCGAATCATTCCTAGTTTGTATAGGTGAATTCATGGTTATGTGATTGAGTTTGTGCTGTTCATCTTTGGGCCATGATTTGATCTCCCGAGCTCCTTCATCCTTTTCTATTTTCGTGGGTATTTTCGGAGCTATTTTTGGGGGATTTTCGTTCTTCTCTATCTAGAGCGTTTTCTCTCGGATTTCTTTGGGGGATTCACGTATGAGTGCCTTGTGCCTCTTTTGCTGGTGATCCTTTGCCCCCAAGCGCCGAGAATCGCTTCAGATTTGAGATTTTCGGGATGAACTTGATGTCATGGTGTTCATCACGAGATCTGAGTTTTCGGGAGTTGTACTGAGCTAGAGGCCGAGATCTTTTGGGAAAACACTCCACTGGAGGTCTAGATCATCTGACCAAAATCTCGTCTCAAGAGCTCAAGCCATTTGGGAGATCCATCCTCGAGTTGACTTTGGGGCTGTGCTGTTTGCGTGTACCCGGCACTGCCGTGTTGTGAAAACCGGCACTGCCGAGTACATAGACTCGAGGGGTGCTTCTGTGCTGTGTGTATTCGGCAGTGCCGAGTTCTGAAAACCGGCAGTGCCGAGTACACACACCCAGTAGCTGTTTCGGTGAAGTTTTTGGTTCGAGGATTCTTTCTGTGTTTCCGCTGCATGTTTCTTGTTCCTAGGGTCAGTAGCATCTCAGTTGCTGCGTGATCTTGGCAAGATTGTGTCACGAAGTCCGGAAGTGATTTTGGGGTGAAAGCCGGATTTGGAAAAGAAATTTTTATCGGCTCCCATTCACTCCCCCCCTCTCTGGTCGCCGTTTCGGTCCTTCATCTCTTTCGAACGGAAGACGCCTAACTAGGTTACGTGACCTACAAACATGAATGAAAAGGAAGGGAAGATGCGCTCACCAAGTACAAGGACACCGAAGCCGAGGAAGGCGTAGACGGCTCGTCGAAGGTGTACACGGCCCGTCAGTGGAGCAACAGGTCCACGAAGGTGTACACGGGGCCGGTGGTGTTGCAGGGGGTCAAGGAAGCCGCTCCTGAAAAAAAAACTAGGTTAGGTAAAAATTTCGGCAGCACCTCCCTGCAAAAGGAGGTTTCCAAAACCTACAATAACAAGGGCACGATGGCCGACAACAACATACATATCGGCACGATGGCCGACAACAACATACACATATATATCTTCGTCCCAACACAATTTAACTTAACAAATTCATTAAATTGACGAATGCATTTCAATGTTTTGATCTCTATTTAAATCGAAAATGAAAGGGAAGATGTGCTCACCTAGAATGTGGGTGTCGATGTCAGGGTTAGCGGCCCGGGCAGGGGCACAACCATCCGGGAATTGCGCCGGTGCGCCTGCCGGGGCCGGGAACGGCGTGGGCAGAGGGCACAGCCGGCCGGGGACGGAGCCGGTGCAGTTGCAGGGGCCGAGAACGGCACGGCCACGACCACGGCCTGGTGAGGACGGCAGCGGCGCCGGGAGGAGCGCGGCGGCACCGATGAGGACGGCGGCGGCGCCGGGAGGAGGCGTGGCCAGGGAGGAGGCGAGGAGGCGGCGGTGTCGGGAGGAGGGCGGCCAGGGAGGAGGAGGCGGCGGCGCCGGTGAGGACGGTGGCGGCGCCGGGGAGGAGGCGCGGCCAGGGAGGAGGCGACGCCATGGACGTGGACGGCGGCACGGATGGACGACGGCGCGGGGGGCGTGCGGCGGCGGCGTGTGGGGACGGCGGCGCGGGGTGCGTGCGGCGGCGGCGCGTGGGGACGGCGGCGCCGGGGAGGTGGCGCGACCAAGGAGGACAGCGGCGGTCGGGGAGGAGGCTGCGGTCGGGGAGGAGGCGGCGGCCGCACACGGGGACGGCGGCGAGGGGGGCGTGCTGCGGCGCGGGGGGACTGGTGACGCGTGGGGCGGGCAGCGGCGGCGTGTGGGGACGGCGGCGTGGGGTGCGTGCGGCGCCGGTGCGTGGGGATGTGCGTGTGTGTGCCGGGGATGTGCGTGTGTGTGGCTAAGTGTGGGGGATGACCATTGGCCTGCTATTTGGCGAGTGCCCGCGATCTGGCACTCGGCAAACACCTGGGCTTTGCCGAGTGTCTGAGATCTGACACTCAGCAAACCTCCTATGTTTGCCGAGTGCCCCAGTCAGGACACTCGGCAAAGCCCTTGTGTCCTATTATTTCATGCTGATTCACCTTTTCAAATTCAAAAAAGTTATATCATTTTACTTTTGAAATAAGTTTTCAAATCTACTCAATAATGCTGATTCACTTCTTCTACAAATATTTTATTATTTTATTACGTCAAAATCAATTTAGATAGTTAAAATTTTCTTTAATTGAAATTAATAGATAAAAAATATCAAACTGTTTCAAAAAATTACAAACAATTTAGATTAACTAAACCATGTTGTCTATTGCCTATACAAATTTTTATGAATTCAAATTCTATTCCAACTTTCAATTTAGCTACAAATGTAATCGAATCCTTCTCAACTATACGAATCTTCTTCGGACATTCTCCGGATCGTAGGGTCGTACATAAAATATTGTTCGAAACCTGCTCTGCTATTTACTACAACCTTCACGGATGTTAACATGATATCCAGACAATTCTCATGTTGTTCAGACATTTTTTGCATTTTATATAATTATTAAACTACACAGTCACACATTAATGTTCATGTATCGGCAATAAAATATTTAAAATTCCATTGCATTTGATGGATAAAGACTAACAATGGAGTAAGTAGCATGAATAGTATTTTTGACTCACAATATTTCATTATTTAAGTAACTTGCAGTTCAAAATTGACTTATTTGAAAAAAGACCTAGAAATTAAATAAAGTACTTAAAAATAGCTAACAGACCAAGAAAATTTTGCAACTTGGAATTTTATGTACTAAGAGTTGTGTATGGAGAGAAGAAAAAGTTTCAGGTCGTTTGGAGGATTTTTTTTAATTGTTCGCCGAGTGTCGGCTGATAACACTCGGCAAAGAGATGCACTCAAATCTTTTTTTTAAAACTTTTGTCGAGTGCACGTCAGCGACACTCGGCAAAGGAGGTCTTCGCCGAGTGTCCGTTAGCGACACTCGGCGAAGGGCTACCGCCGTGAACGCGCCGTGTGCCCCGCTGGACACGTGGCCGACCGGTCAGGTTATTCGCCGAGTGTCTACTCCTTACACTCGGCAAAGGTCCTATTCGCCGAGTGTCTATGTCTGACACTCGGTAAAGGTCCTCTTCGCCGAGTGTTTTTATTTCGCCGAGTGCCACGGCCTGGGCACTCGGTAAATAGTCTGTTTGCCGAGTGCCCGATATATTACACTCGGCAAAATTCTGGCACTCGGTAACTATTGGGTTTCCCGTAGTGCTCGATCGGAAATAAAAATACTATCTCGCGTCGTTAACCAAAAGAGCTATATATATTATGTGCATGCAGGTTATCAAAGCGGAGAGCATCGATGCGGTTGTGGAACGAATTCTTGACGAGCTCAAGGAAGACGCTACTACTACTACTCGAAGCATCAGCAGCAGAAACAATGTCATCTGCTTCGACGGGTGGGACGGGCTGGGAGCATCCGCCGTCCTCCGAGCCGTCGCACAACGCCTCGCCCCCGGAGCTTCGGCTGAGGCCCCGCCAGCTGGGCTGCGCTTTGATCAAGTAATCCACATCGACTGCTCCAAGTGGGAGAGCAGGAGAGTACTCCAGAGGGCGATCGCAGAGCAGCTGGAGCTTCCTGCTCCGATGATGGAAATGTTCGACAGACAAGATGAGGAGGACGATTTCCATGGGATAGCCGAGGGCTCCCGCACCGAGATACCACAAGTCCTCGGGGCGATGTTTCAACGGATACAGGAGCTGAACCGCAGGTTCCTTGTGATCTTCCACAATGGGAGCAATGAGGAGATCGATCTTGCAATATTCGGTTTCCTTCTCTCCGGATACTCAACCAACAAGGTGCTGTGGACATTCCAAGGGAGGCTCCGGCTCTATCCTAGGATGAAAGTCGACGGAGCCATAAAGAGCACCGGCACGACTGATGTTTTGCTCTCGGCCTCATGCCATGGGCAAGATGCAGCACAAGAGCTCTGCTCCTTTCTCGTGCGTCAAGAAGCTGCCCAAGTGGCGCACGAGATGATCACTACAGCAGCAGGTAGCAGCATCGCCGACTGGCAAGCACAGGTTGCCGAGTGCTTCTTGCATTTGTTGAAGATTTGCTGGGCAGACGGCACATCCATGATGGACTATGATTTGGCCACCCACGGCTACAATTACTTGGTATGTGATGGCATCGTACAACTACAACAGAGGGACCACAATGTCAGCACTGACATTGATGATAAACTGTGGCGAGCTGCAAATGCTTTGCAGCATGAGATGCGTTTTGGTATGGACTACTTCCACGACCATAACAAGTCATCTTTGTTGTCTCACCTTGTAACATGTCACAATGGGAGTACAACTAAGCCCCCATACTGGACTTCACCACCATGGGGGGTTCTGCTTTTCCCTCTTGGAGACTTGTTTCGACATATAAACAAACTTGGTGTGCTCAAGCTCTTGCGTTGCACCTTCACATCATCTCCATTGTTCTTTTACTGCCACAACCTTAGGTTTCTATGGCTCGACCACTGTCAAGACAATGTAACAAGCACAAATCATGAGTCAGGGAAGGAAGAGGAGGGCATTTGCCGGTGCTTCCAGAGGCTGTGGGTGCTCGATGTGCGCTACATGCGCTGTGAGCGGATCTTGTCGGCACAGATGATGGATCTCATGACTCACCTTAGGGAGCTAAATGTGATGGGAGCACAGGATTGGGACATTGGCCAGCTGCAAGGGCGGCTGCCTAACATCCGCAAGCTCAGAGTAACAAAGTCAAATATCCAATGCAGTAGTCACTCTGAAGATAACTTGTTCTTGGGGATGAACAAGATGGAGCTTGTTGATTTTTCAGGAAATCATGTCCTGACTGGCACGAAAACCCTGTCGGTTGCATCAAACAGTACGGCTAACCTAGTGACTATCATCATAAGTGATGGATGTGTTGGGTTGGAAAAGATCTCCTTGAAAGGATGTGCTAAGCTGAAGAACCTACTATTAGGAGGACTGTTCGAAGGGCTCTATAGCCTAGACATCTCAGGCACAGCAGTGAAAATTCTTGACCTCAGTGCAATGACAGCAAGAGTGCTTACTCAGCTCCTTGCAATTGACTGCGATAAGCTGTGCGCAATTCTTTGGCCAGCACAAGACAAATGGAAAGGACACTTGGAAAGGCTGCGGATTGACACCACACAGTCAGCTTCAACTGCCCGAACCCGAGATGACAAGGCCAACGAGGTTACAGGATCAGCGAAATCACCAGCGGTGCTGCGCGGTGCTCGGGCACCCTCTGGTTTTTATTGGTATATTTCTGTGAAGGACACAAGGATCCTCCGCTCAGTTGCACCCTTTAGAAATTATTTTGAATACCATTATGTACACGTGGAGATTTCCTCTCCCAGTTGTCCTGCTGTTGATGTCAGTGGTAGGAAAAATGAAGCAGCAGTTACCAAGAGTGGCATTGGTGGCACTGAGCAGCCAGAGGCACAAAATCAGCAGACTAATGATACTGCAACAGTATATGCAGATGCCGCTGTCAAAATTAAGGATCACCTATTTCAGGTAAGCGAAGGAGGCTATGGTGATGCCCAAACAATCACACAGAAATGGCCCTGCCCAGATGCTCCAAATCTCTACACGAGCTGCTATATGTACATACAAGACGAGGCCATGGCAAACAAATTACCACTGCTTGGCCGTGAAGAATATACACCTAGGAGTACAATTACTATACCGGATTTTGTTTGTGATAGAGCTGAGATCCTGCATGTGCACGATAGCTTGTCCGTCACCAGCATCCCAGGCCATGCACGATGGTATTTGCTAAAGTGGTGCCGAGTGGAGCGGTGTCCCAAGCTGGACTTGATCTTCACCGTTCCCCAGTTAGGCAATGGACAAGGAGGTGGAAGCAGTGACGTGCTTATCTTTTATTGCCTAAGGACATTATGGGTATCCGAACTCCCCAAAGCACGATTCATGTGGGACATGAACAAACTTAAAGGATGGCAGATCAACAGTCATTCATTTGAGGATGTGACAGTGTTGCACCTGGATTTCTGCCCTAGGCTGATACATGTACTCCCCATCTTCTCTGTGCCAACATTCGGCAGAGGCCTTCTCCATACCATTGAGATTGTGTGGTGCGGCGATCTTAAAACAATCTTTTTTCCCCACCAAGAGCATCACCAGCAGCCACCAAGAGCAACGACTGTGAAATTCCCAAATCTGAAGCGCATCCATCTGCACGAGCTCCCCAAGCTGCGAAGCATCTGCGGAAGCGGGAGGATGTACGCGCCCAACCTTGAGACCATCAAGATCAGGGGCTGTTGGAGCCTCACACGCCTGCCAGCCGTAGGGGATGGCAGTGGAAGCAAGAAGGTGGAGTGCGACTGCGAGAAGGATTGGTGGGAGAGACTGCAGTGGGATGGGCTGCAGGCCAACCACCACTCTTCCCTCTACAAGCCAACCCACCCGCGATACTACAAGAAGACCATGCTTAGGGGCTCGGTCCTCGTATGAGGTAAGTACCATATATACCAGGTAAATGTTTGATTTGGCTGGTTTGAGTGAATTGAATTAATTTGATCGCGTCCCTCCTTGGATTGCATCAGGATCATTATACTTCTTTCTACAAGAAGGTGGAGAGGGATCAAGATGGTTATTAAATCCGTAGTCTGCTCCTCTCTGCTTACTGCTTGGTTCCCTCCATACACATGTGTGGCTTTTGGTGAATGGAAACCTGTGATTGTGAAGCTAGCTGCCCGTGTTTGTGTGGCCAGCATCTGCATCGACCTGCGCTGTGACTATGGTGTGGCAGTGCGCCTTCCTGCATATACAGTATATCATTGCCATGGGCCTTTTTGGGTAAGGTTGATGGTGCAGTGGTGATATATTATATGCAGATGGACCTCCGTGTGTTTTCTGCTCTAAATAAACATCATGCACTGCTCCTGCTGGTTGCTCTGCATGCTGTACCTCCATCTCGTGTGCTGTGGTGTTTGACTTGTCAGCTGTGTATTTTTTTCTTTCTATAAAACTTGCAAATATGCATAAATAAATGTATGGTGATGGTTGTGTGTTTGGTCTCTACGTGCCATGGTTGCCTGCACTCAGGGGCGACGCCACGTTGTTCTTCCCTGGTGCCTGTGCACCAGGGTAAGAATTTTTTGTCCACTAATTACACTTAAAATCACCCTACATTCTAGAAAATAATACAAGTTCCTTTAACAGTGCACCATGATCAATTTATACCTAGCTTCGCCCCTGGCTGCACTCTGAACGGAGCGCATCCGATGCTAGTATGCATGCAGCCATGCACTCTGTTCACTCTCCCCTTTACTCCAGCCAAATAAATTGTAGTTGAGGCATTCTAGGTAGCTATTTTTTAAGAGTTTTGCTGCGTGGCGATTGCCTGTCGCTAAAGGCGACAGAATCGCCGTCTGTCGCCTGGAGCTAGTAGCGTCGCCTCCCCAGACTTGGCAGCTGCGCTTGGGCCACCAGCAACGTTGGCCGGGGCAATTACGCCTCACCAAATTCGGCCCACAATTATGTGTAATAATAGGGCATCCCATCAGCATGTATTAACGAATTCCTCCGCAACAAGACAGCGCAAAAAGCACAGCTGCATGCGCATGCATAGATAAAAGAATGAGAGCATCTATGTGCATATAAATTTTAAACTAAAATAATTATTTTTCCTCTACTAAGTAAACAAATTAAATTTTAATTGCATCATCAGATTTTCAAGATAAAATCACACTTGATTATATTTGAATGATATTTTTCAAAATTATTTTTTTTAAAAATACAGAATAATTAATTCTGATTACTAGAACAAATATTTGCACAACACGAACAAATAACTATTCTACATGAACATAATGTTAAATATGACGAACAAATAGCATAAGAGTGCGAACAAAAAGATTTAGCAGTGCGAACAAATTAATCTATGAATTAAATATGATCAATATATAACGAACAAATGAACAACGAATAAAAATATTAAACATTACGAACAAATAAGTATGCAACATTACGAACAAATTATTTTTGTACACGGAAAAAAGATAAGCAAGCTGAAATAGTAATGGCCCAATTCTTTTCTGACCCGGTCACGCACACACAGTTCACACTTATAGACCTGTATTCATTGATGGGCCAAATTCAAGCCTTCATCTATGCGCTGGGCCGAATTGGAGCCTCCCCCACGCACACGCGACACGTCGCTATCTGTCGCATGCGCAACATATAGCTGTGACGGCGGTAGACCCTTCCATAAAAATGCACGAATGTTTAGGCCGCGTTTAGTTCCCGAAATCTTTTCGGTGAAAAGATTTCGGGTTTGGATTTTACCAATTTAGGAGTAGTAAATGTAGACGAAAAAGGTGGATTATAGGGATAGGTTGGAAATCTCGAGACGAATCCAACGATGGTAATTAGAGGGTAATTAATCCATAATTAGCGGACGGTTACTATAGCATTACTGTTGCAAATTATGGATTCAATAGGCTCATTAGATTCGTCTCGCGATTTGTAGCCTATCCATATAACTTTTCACCTTTTTCGTCTACATTTAATACTCCATGCATCTAAGATTCTCCTTTGATGTGATGGCTGAAAAGATTTCATTTCGAAACTAAACAAGAGCAAAAGCACGTAGGAAACTATATCAGATTTGATACAGAGAGAGAAACTCTGGCGCGGCGGGCGCACATCCGAGCGGTCGACAGACGGCACCACCAAGTGGACGGATGCATCAAGCGGTGATGCGTTGTTTCTTTGGTGGATCGACCCCGTGTTTTGCTGGGTGTATACGACTTCCTTTGCACGGTTCCACGATTACGCTATTGACACGGCAAGGGGCAGTGCTGGCAGCAGCACCCGGACACGGTAGCGGCCGAAAGTAAGAAGAGGCTCTGACCTCCTCCCACCTCTAGACATATATGTTGTGCACCTGAACATAGCAACATCACATTGGCACTGAAACATGGTACGCAAAGAACCAAGTTGTTCAAGCTGTCCATCCGGTTCTCACAATTAATGAGCAAGAATGAATTCAATTGAGACTCAAATCCAATCTAGGTGGGAGTACGAATGGACTGCGATTATTCAATCCTTCTATTTTCTAAACGATGAAATTGTACAAACAGAAATGAGATTAAATCAATTCTAATTTCATACTTATCGTTTGGTTCACAGCTTTAAAAAGTTGGAATCAAACAACACCACACCAGGGCTTTGCAGCAGTCACATCGACTTATCCCAGAGATGACAAGGAAGAAGCTAGAATTTCGGAAGGACGTACTCCCTCCGTCCCATTAAGAGTGCAATTCTAATTTTGTTAAGGCAGATTAGTGATGGTGCGAAAAGACTCCACTACCCTTGGGTTTTTACCTGAAGTGGTTAGTTTTAGCATGCAAATCAAATCTGGCCACCTAATTAGGAAGGTAGTTGTGATCCAATTTCTAAGATTGCATACTTTGTTGGATTTTTTTCAAACGCCGGAATTGCACTTTTTATGAGACGGAGGGAGTAGATGCTAGAGATGAGGAGCACGTTGAGCTCGTGCTGCTATGATGGCTCGATGTTTCCGTCACTGGTGGCTATAAGTACGGTTGTACTCCTTCTAGACGGGGTTATGAACGGGGTTATTTGGATGGAAATGGGAGTGGAACTCCGGGGATGACGGTTCACGGGTTTTATGGATGGGTGCTGCAGAGGGGGAACAACGAGGGTATGTTGGTTCTCAAGGGTACCGACGGTGGGGATTAGCAAGGGGTGACGTCGGTGAGAGGGGATCTTTTCGAGGAATTATACGACATATCCCTATTAGAGGAAAGTGCCGATCGGGAGTTGGTTATACGGAATCTGGATTTAGGTAGAAGTGAGGGCGAGTTTCTTGGAAGAATTGGTGACGGATTTAGGTTGGGTTGGTGATCGATTTGAGTTGATTGGGGGTTTAGGGTTTAGAAGGACTATCTCCTTCAGGAAATAATCTTGGGGACGTTGTTATTCCTGAAGGATAGGATTAGACTCTATACCAATGGCCATGGAGCTCTCACAATTCCGCAAATTGTAAGATGTACCCTGTAGATTAAGGATCTTGATACAATTCCTGTTATTGTATCTTCTTTGATTTCCTTAGCTTCCGCAGGTCTTTGCCATATTTCCCATCAATTTCTTCAGAATACTGACCTTCATCACATCAGGTATACGGGCTTGTCCTGTACCTTTCATGTGATTCTTCCGTATTCTCCGAGATCTGGGGGTTATGGGCCCATTTCCATTAATTTCTGCAGTTTTCCAAATGTGATGTCCTGATTGCTTCGGGATCTACCCCACTTAAGGGGATTAAGACTTGTATTCCTTGACGGACCTTCGGGGTTGTTTTCTTAGAGATTTCCCTTATCTCTGAATCCTTGCTCTACCTGACACCATTTAGATAGGTATAGATTAGGGAAAATCCTTAGATTTTAAGAAACGAGAGAGTCTAACCACACATTTATACAATCAACTATCAATCAATCTTATGATTGCTACATAGGTGGGGGCTAAAGACTAGGTTTGAGCAAGCATTAGTCAATCAAAAATACGTCACTATAAGGCTTTAGGCTTATACTTTGACTCAGTGCCTAATACTTTTGTGATTTCCTATATTTACTCTACCAGCTCTAGCTTTTCGGCTAGACTTTCTCTCATAATTTTTCCATAGCCTGAGATCATCAACCGACTTTATTCCTGTGATCCATACCTGTCAGAGTAACATTTGGAGTTAAGCATATGGTAAGGGGAATTCAGGAGGGTGAAATGAAGATTTTTTGAGAAATTTCGAAAAATATGAGTAGAATGGAAGGTTTAGGGTTTCCTAGCGTGTATGGTCTGTATTATATGGTGCTAGAAATTTATTTATTGCTCTGATACCATCTCCTGTGGGGACCATCCTTCAGACGTCCTTTAATTACCTGTATCAGTTCCTGGATCAGTACGCTGATACAGGTTTTACACGGGATTAGCATCGGAAGCAGTAAAAGCGTAGCAATTAAAGAATACTACCTTTGCCTTAGCGGAGAGTGGCATTATGACCCATTCAAGGAGGGGATGGGCCGGGGTGCCCTACATGTCCATGTACCTGTAACAATTGAAAGCAAGGCTGAGTACACCTATGATTGGTACTCAGCAAGCCTGGAGCAAGAATTATAATGCATGCAAGGGGGTGAGGTGTAAGGGTTGTATTTATTGGAAATACAAAGTAAAGTTATGTTTATAAACAGGGGTGGAAAAGAGGAATTAATATGTTGTTTGGCCCTGGAGGGGAATTCTCATCCCTGCCAGTTCCCATATTTTAGTTCCATCCCAGAGACCGTCAGGGTCCTTCTGGGCCGGCTTATGCCTTGCTCCCTTGGGCCTCCGCCCATCTCACGATCTCGTATTTTATAACAGGTGAAAGCTAATCAACGGGGGCTTTGACTATATGGGCTCATGACCGTGAGCCACAGCTATCCGGATAAGTTGGTTACTCTGCAAAGCTTGTACCCTATTCCATACGGTCGGTCAGCCCATACCTCCGCGAAAGGCAGTGCTGACCTACGAGACCCTTACCCGCCGGTGTCTGTCTCCTGACAGCATTTCCTAGATCCAGCCACAGATAGTACTGGGGGCTAAGCAGGGGCTACTAATCATCCGCCTCGCGGATATCGACCCGGGTCTTTGAGCTCATAAACTAGGGCCGTCGCCCTTCAGGGTCTCCGACCTTATACTCTAGTCAACCCGTGCCGCCCAGTCCCAGCCCTCTGTCTGGGGCTGTCTCCAGTACATTCGTTCCTGACTTGGTGCATGCACGACTAGGCACCAGGCGCTACCTAGTTCGCCGGTCGACACTCTGCACCAATCCTACGGCTCCTTGGGATGGATTGGCTAGGATCTAGTAGCGGGTGTGGGTCAAGGCCTCACATTACAGGTCATTCCCGAAGGCTATGTCCTTTTTGACCCATATAGCGGTACTAGCATTAGAAAGACTCTCCCGTGAACCGGTCCTTATGCGACCAGAGCAAGCCTTTGAGACAGGATCCTCTGCCGAGGCTGCCTCCCTTACTCGCAAGTCCGTCCTTAGGGGTTCTATTCTTAGTTGGTTCATTTTATATTAAAACTCCAATATTCTCTCTCTCACCTCTCAGAAACTCTTCAAATAACAAAGTGTTTAGAAAGTTACTAAGAAATCTACTTCTAAATAACACTCGGTCATCGATAGATCGTGACCGGGGTTATTAATGGGTTATTTGGCTAGAAATGGCTCTAAACCAAGGTGGAGGTGGAATATAGAGGGTTTTCCTTAGGATTTAATAAAATATACAGGCCATATTATTAACTTGGTTGATTTTATTATGCAGGAACTAGGACTGGCATGACCAAGGAGTTGGTTGCCAGGACTTGCCTTCATGAACGGTACTTGGACGTCCGCTAACACGCACGTGTATTCGATGTTGGCCAGGCTTGGAGTTCTGGTCTTCCGGAGCTTCAGCATCTTGATCGGAGCCTGGTCACACCATCGACCTAACGATCAATAAAACATGGAAAATAACATTCAATAAAACAATACATCAAACAATTACTAGAGTGGAAATAAAGGATAAAAAGGAAAGATTGCGTTATTAGGGAATAATCCATTAATTATAGTAAATAATTAATGGACTTAAAGGAATGGAATTTCTGCAAAATTGATAAACGATTTCTCGGAGGTGATTGAACGGTCGGGGAGTTATATGGATTTCTAAGAGATAATCCCCGGATGACGGTGACTTCTAAGAAAGGTTTGGAACAGTGGGTGCGGGGATTATTGGATTGCTAAGCAATAATCCCGGAATAAATAATGGATGATTATATTAATTATTTAGAAATAAGTTTCTAAATAATTATGGGAGGAAATGGAATTATGTAGCACAACGGCTAGGGTGTTATCAAAACCTAGGGTTTTGATCGGGTGGCGAAACAGCGCCCGCGGGGCTTTGGGCGGGGTTTCGACGGGGTATTCGGATAGTGCGATTGGGATTTTGTGGTTAGGGTATAAATCCTAGGGTGTTAAGCATATGGAAATGCTTAGAATAATCCCGGGTTTATAGAAATTCGTGGAGATTTTATGGCGCTTTCGAATGGAAAAGGGAATATTTGGGGTATGCTTAATGGGATTTTCTATTGGATGAGAGTTGCTCTTTTGGGATTTGTGGTTAAGAAATATCCTAAAATGGTTTAGATGGCTCTAATAGGTTTAGAAATATTTCTAGTATTTTCGGAGAATTTTGAGGAATTTTTGGAGTGGGGGAAGGGCTTGAAATGAAAGTTAGTGTACGAGTTCGGGGTGTACCTAGCATTTTCCGACTTGTAAGAACCGCCCAATTTGCACTCGGCTCAAGTGAACGATTAGCCGTTTCATCGAGATGAGAGTTAGTACTTAGCCGCCTTTTGACGATTCAAGTACTAAACCACATCTAGAAGATCGACGGCCTCTTACAATTTCACTTCAAACGAGTACAAACCCGGTAGTCCCGGTAGGTGTTTCACAACGCGCCCAAGATCGAGCACACCAACCGTTACAAATTACATCATTACATGAACCACAAAGAGCAAATTTTAAACAAACATAGGTTCAACCATTGAGATTACAAGTTCTTACATAAATAGGTTCCAACAAGAATTAAAAGATAGCATTTAACAACAAGTTCAACCTCACAACTTAACAACATAAAACATAAGTGATTTCATGTTCTTCCAAGTTCTAACTTATACGATAGGAGTAAAACGCAGTGGATAAACGATTGACAACGCAAAAGAATGATGGTGTTATTGCCCATAAACACCATCACATTGTAACACCCTAAATTTCAACTTTTGCAATTAATAAAATTTCTAGAATTTATTCGAGCTCAGTTAAGGTTTTTAAGGATTTTCTAGAATTTATTCGAATTAAGTGTGTGTTGGAAAACATTTTCTCAAATTAAATTAATGTAGGTTGCATTGTTGCATTCATGCTGCTGCATATTTATTTTATTGTGTTTGGGTTCAAGTTTGTTTGAATTCAAACTTTAGTTTGAATGTTGTTTTGTTTAAATTTCAGCAAGTTTGCTTTTGCCCCCTGATCTTTGCGGCCCGCTCAGCGTTGCCCCTCCCTCGCTCCGCTCAGCCCGCCAGCAGCTTGGCCCAGCTTGGCCCAGCTTCGCGCGGCCCGCTTGCTCCCCGCGCGCGGCGTCGAAGGCGCCCTCGCGCGTTGCCGCTTTCGCCTTGCGCTCGCGCCCGCGGCCGCGCTGCCGTTTTTCCGCCTTCTCCGCTCGCTCGCGCCCGCGCTGCCGCCCGCTTTCGCCCGAGCCGCTGACCGGCGGGGCCCACCTGTCATCCCCGCCGGGCGTCGTCTCCGCGTCGGACTCGAGCCCGAGCTCGAGTCCGACCGCGCACCGCGTCGCCCCGTGGCGTGGCACGCACGCCAATGCCCCCTCCCCGGCCTATTTAAACCCGCGCCGCCGCTCCTCGCGCCGCCTTTGCCCCTAAAACCTAACCGCATCGAGCCGCCGCCGCCAAGCCCTAACCCTAGCGCCGCCGCCGCTTGGTCCTCCGCTTCCGGCCGTCGCCAAGCTTCGCCGTCGCCGTCATCGGGTTCGTGGTGAGCTCCGCCGTCCTCACGTGCCTCTGGCACGTTCTCCCGTGCACCGCAGCCCCCGCTCGCGTGCGCCGCCGCTCGCCGGCCATGGCGCCGCCGCGTTGCCGCCGCCGCCGCCGTCGACCGCGCGCCGGAACGGCCGCCCGCCGTCCGATCCTCATCCGGCGGTCCAGATCGTAACCCGCGAAGGGGTATGATGCCCGGTCCACCGTGGACCCGTGGACCTCGTCCACGGCGTGGTCCACGGCGCCGCCCCGCGCCGACGTCAGGCTGACGTCACTGACGCCGTCAGTGCTGGCGTCAGCCGGCCGTCAAGTCCGCCGCCGCCGTCTGCTGTTTTGCACGAAAGCCCCTGGCTTTCTTCGTATTTACATCTTTACTTTACGCAGTTTTAAAATCTTTACAATTTAGTCTTTTATTTACGTTTAGGCCCCTGGAAGTTCCTGATCTTTACCAGCAAGTCCCTAATCTTGTTTTTATCATAACTTTTGCATCTTAACTCCGTTTTACGCGTTCTAGATATCGTTGGGATCGTCGTTTCGTGTACAATCTTTATGTGTGGACCTTGTGTTGGTTTCTTATGATTGTTGTACTGTTTTCTTATTATTTCCTTTGCTTGTGCATGTGTGTACCGGTAGACGATCCGCGCTTCGAGGATTTCCCGGGAGAGGAGTTCGAGGAGTTCGAGGAGTTCGGGCAGCAGCAAGGGTTCGCTGAAGGCAAGTCGCCTTGGTCATGTTTTGTCCTATTTAAATTAATAACTTACTTTTATGTTCAACCAATCATAGTTGCATGTTATATTTAATTTGATGGGTTACCTATTAAGGACATGCCTAGCCACCCTATCCTGATTATCATGCTTATACCATGGGTTAATAAAATTGTTGTAGCTTTTCGCTAGTGCTCTACTGTTTATTTGAACCAATGTTAATCTTGATTTTATTACGTTATGCCTCGGTAACAAGATCATCTATTTAATTGGAAACATGGAGAACCACCCGGGACATACCGTACAACCGCAGTGCTAATGGGCTCTGGCCTTAGCCAATTAATTAGATATTTTAGTCTTGGTAGCTTTACTCGCAAGAGGCAAAAGGGGGAGACTGTAGTTGGTGTATAACCCGGCCCCTATTTGGGAGGAAGCCTTTGCTAAGGTGTGCCCATTGGAGAGGTTTATACATCACGCTGATCATGAATCCTTAGCGAGCTATCATTACTAACGTATCTTTGTAAAGGCTTCGTAGTGGATCCCTGGCCATTCACCAAAGGAAGTGTCTAATGGGGCCTTGCAAACCTCGGGCAAAAAGGGTGACACTTCTGCTGGGTAAAGCTGTACAAACCTTGCAAGGTTAATAAAAAAACTATCACGATAGCCGTGCTCACGGTTACGAGCGGCCTGGACACTCACATATTTAATTTATCGGAACTTTATTCAAATCATTTACTTTATGTTGAGGCTATCATCTTTATGTTATTTATTCATTAATTGTGGGTGGTATAAACTTGTACTTAAGCTTTCTTAATTAAAATTTGATCAATTAAAATGCTAAATGCTTAAACCTACAGCCTATCCTTGTTTAAGCCTTGCATATCATCTCGTTATCTTTAGCTTGTTGAGTACGGCATGTGCTCACGCTTGTTCATTTATTTTTGCAACGACCGATCCGGATTTGTTCAGACGTGGAGAGCTTTGAGGAGTTCACCGGCGATTTCCAGGAGTTCTAGGCTGCGTCTCTGCCAGGCAACCCCAAGGTCTTAGAGGAGTTTCGTTTGTAGCGTTAAATAAGGACTCTATTTATTCTATGAAGACAAACCTTGGCTTGTAATAATGCTATTTACTACTCTCTATTTATTCTTGCACGCTGTGATATTTATTTTTGTCGATTATATGTGAGTTGCCTTGATTAAAGACTTGCATATGAGATGGTTCGTTTTCTTCTGAAAACGGGCGTGACACACATCGATGCACATTTTTCCATCACTCTTTACCCACGCTTGGATCGGCGGGGTAAAAGTGACCAAAAACCAATTCCGGCTCACCTGCAACTTATAAGATTTTGAAAGCAGCATGAGTACGTGGGGTACTCGCAAGACTTACGCAAGGATAAAATATAGCACCATGCAAGGATATAACAAGGTTAGGCTTTAAGGTTAAGTAAAATTTAGCAACAGCCTAAGCGACACATCCTTAATTTTTAACCATAAGCATGATAAACAACAACCTATAAGCATCTAGTTCATTTTACTTTTCTTGCCCAAGCCCACACAATATTTTAGTTGAAACAAGAATTATAACATGACGACATAGAGCATGAACATATGACAAGTATAAATATAACCAACGGTAACTCTACGAGAGATCCATGGGAGTGAGCTTGCTCATAACCGAGAGCGCGGCAATTCGAATTGATTTAACCTTGCAAGGGTTGTACTCTTTACCCGCTCGACACGAGAATGAACTCACGTCAACCCTTCCCAATAAGCCCCAAACGTTGGGAGTCCACGCCTAGCTTACGCGGAGGGAGCTCTATGTCCACCGGGGACATCCCTAGAACCCCTCTACATAGCCCAAAGCCACATATCTAGGACTGTGCCCTAATGATCGAGACAACAATCGGAAAAGGGCTTACCCAACAATAATTGGACAACAGTAGCACAAAATGGTGCTCAAACCAACGTCACAATCGGACGGGCCTTAACTAACTCAAACGGGCTATGCCACCGAGACTCCGTTCTCGTGACCCTATCCCCCGTTCAAGTCTCGCATTCAACTTCATCATTCTCATAAACATTGCTCATTATTATCAACCAAAGTAAAGACGACGAAAACCAGAACCACCATTTTTAGATCTATATTTATTTTACTGTGATTTTTGCAAACTCAAGCATACACAAGTACAAGAAGCACCTCTAAAAGCTAACACTGTTCATCTTCCCAATAACAGAAACACGCACGCAAAGAGATGAAGGCCGGCCAGCAGGCTGCCGTGCTTCAGCACTGCAGGCACAAGGATTACAAGAACGTGCACAAGGATGAAGGGGGAAGCATCTGACTCAGTTCATCTCACCCTCAGTAGCTCGGGAGCAAGGCGTGCAGCAGCAACGGAGGAACCTTGCCGCCGTTGACCTGCACGGTGAAGGATACAGGGGACAAAGAGGTGAAATCGATGCGCGAGTTCAAAGGGAAGGCTCATCAGCAAGGAATCGAAGGGAGTCTTATCAACCGCGGCAAATGCCGCCGGCAAACTCCGGCGAGCTGCTGCAGCAGGCAATGGAGGCGGCTGCAATGGTGGAGAAAGGCTAGGGTTTCAGGGGGCGCCGGCTCTTTAGCTTATAAGGGCAGTCCCAACCCATAGAGTCTATGGGTAGTTTCCATGTCGTCACATAAGCTAGAAATCACTATAGAAACTACACTCCACAACCCATGATTTCTTGATGTGGATTGTTAATAAATGCATCATCTCTCCTCTCTACCAATCATATTTACTCTTTATCTATCACGAAGAAACCATCATCTCCCCAATGCAAAGTTTGGTAGTGTCCAGTGCATAGGTTCTCGTGTAGACATTGGGTCTCATGCAAGACCGAGTTTCTTCCTCTCTCTACTCGCTTTCTTATTTAATACAGTGCCACATAAGCTAAAAGTCCTATGTGGCAATCTAATTAATGCTATGGAAACTATCCTAGTTGGAGGGTTGGGACTGCCCTAAAGTTGAGGAGGAGCGGGGACAGGAGAGCAATTTCGCGTGGGCATGGCCACGGTGGCCAGTCCGGCGGCGAGGGCCTGATCGACGCCGCCCCTGCTGCCCAACCGGCGGGTGAGCTGCAGCGGAACAGACGGAGGGAGGGGATGACAAGTGGGTCCTACTAGATTTAAAACGTTCAACCTTTCATACTTCAAACCCCTAGTTAAATACGTTCCCGATGTCCAAAAATTGCAAATAAATACTTGTTGGAAAGCTAAAAACGTCAAGAACGAATTAAGGGCAAGATTAACACCAGAACTGCTATGGTTTGGTCGCAAATCAAAAGGCAAAACAGCTAAAGCTGAAAGTTCCACGAGCTTTTAAGCATAGCAAACCAAGTCCAAAAATTCAGCCAAAATTCAACAAATCACCAATTGTCATGGAGTAAACGAATAAAATAACAGCAGGCCAAGTTGCATAATGAAAATTAAACTTACTTCACAAGGTAGCATTCATTCCAAAAAAATAAAAATGCATAACTTAAATAAATTGTTATGCAATGATGCTCAATTATGCCCAAATGATGCTTATGATGCTCATGGTTATATGTTAAGCATGTTATTAAATTTTGGGACGTTACAAATCTCTCCCCCTTAAACGAATCTCGTCCCGAGATTCAAGTGATAAAAAGGGATAAGGAACTAGCGATAAAACCCTAAGGTTTGAGTAGGCCACATTCACCTAGATGAAATAAATAACCAAAAGATTTCACAAAGGACATGGTTGGATGGTGGTGAATTATTTGGACCTTTTCTCATGGTGATTGTGTACTCATCTAAGGATATGTATAGATAGTTCTTCGCAAAGAGAGTAGGGTGTGTTGGAGTAGGTAGATCTTACTCAATCGCGTCTGTGGGTGTTGTGGGCCGCACGTTTCGCGGTCTTTGGCCCACTGTACCACGTCCACGCGTCCGGGGAGCGGACCACGTGACGGCAGGGTTGACGCCGTCGGCGCTTGGGCCCGCCTGGCAGTGAGAGACGGCGGGGACGCCGTGAGGCGCGGGTGGACGGCGTCAGCGTGGGGCCCGCATGGCAGCGGGCGGAAGTGGGGATGGCGGCTGGCGTCCGTCCTCTTATTCTCCCCTCCTGCTCCATCCCTCTCTCTCTCTCCTCTCGCTCGCTGGTAGAGCAGGACAGGAGGACGGCCGGCGGGCTCTTGGGCGGGCGTAGGCCGGCGGGATTGGGGCGGAGGCCACGGCCGGGGGTGGAGGAGCACACCGGACACCTGGCGGGGATGCACGGGGTGGTGCGGCGCGTGGCAGAGCGCGGCGCGACGCGGGGAGGGACGACGTGGGGTCGCCGGCGAGACGGTGGTGCGGCTGGCCGCGGCGGCAGCACCGGCGGCGGCTCGGCATAGCGATGGCGTGCGACGGCGTGGCCGGCACGTGGTGGTGGGGCTGGTGATGCCCGCTAGCGGCAGCGTGTTGTGGTGAGGGCGCACGACCGCGCGTAGCATGCCGGCGCGGCGGTGGGGAGCGGCCGGTGGCGCGTTGCGGCGTGCGGTGCTGACGATGGTGCAAGGCGCACGCGCTGTGTACGCGCGGCGGGCGCGGCGCGCGGGGTAGCCCATCACGACGGCGGCACGCGGCGAGGTGCGCCGTTGGCGGTGTCCGCAGTGGCAGCGGCATGGCTGGGTGTGGGTGGCGGCGGCCGTTGGCAACGACACCAGGGTGGTGCTCCGGGCAGGGAGCGGAGGAGGGAAGATGATGGGGCGGCGTGGCCGCGGTGGTGAGGCTCGAGTTCTCGAGCTCGAGCTCGACGAGGCGGAGAAGGGAGGGGCTCGGCCCCCTATTTATAGGTGAGGGGGAGGGGGGTCGTCGGATCTCGCCACGTTGCACGGGGGACGGCGGCCAGCGGTGCGCGCTCGGGGTGGTCGGCGCCGCACCATGGATGCGGTGGCGGCCGGCGGTAGCGACGCGCGGCGGGCTTGAGCCTGGGAGCCTCATCACGGCCGTGGGGTGTGCATCGGGTGGCGGTGGCATGACCGTAGGGGGGTAAGGTCTACGGCGTCGTAGGGATGCTGCAGATGGCGGTATGGGCGCCGGTGTGAACGCTCCGGCGCCATTAATGGCGTCCGGCGGCGGGGAAGAGAGGTGAATTGGGGGAGGTGTTGGTGAAAGAAAGAAAGAAAGAGGGCACGCGGCAGTCGAGGGGGTGTGCGGCGTGGAGTGGAGCTCGCGGCGTCGAGCGCGTGCGGCCCGTAGCGGCGTTGGCCGGCGGCGACCAACAGCGGCGGCTGTAGGGTAGGAGGAGGGGGAGAACGGGCGCGTGGGCCGTGTGGGCCGCACGGCGTGGTGAGGGCGGCATGGGCTGCAGCCTGCCGGGCCGAGCGGGGGAGGCGGGCGGCGTGGTGGCCGTGGGCCGGGGAGGGTAGATTGGGCCAGCGCGGAGGGAGGGGAGAGGTGAGCGAGGAGCAGAGTTAAGGGGGGTAAGGTGGACTTTGGCGACGGGCTGTAAAGGGGAGTTTGGGCCGGAAGTTAGGGCTTGGCCCGCTAATCAAATAAAGGGCTTTTTTATTTATTTGAATCAGAAATTGAGTTCAAATTCGAATACGGATTCGAATTTGCTATAGGTTTTGAGGTGAGGCTTGTGATGGACATTGACTTGGGTAATTTGGAAGAGTTTGAGATAGGAAATTAATATTTAAATTGGATTTAATTATTAAATCCAGGATTTGGAAAGAGGGGTCTCTAACACATTCAAATGCAACACCCATGTCCAATTTAATGCATAGTTTAGTTTAGGAAATATATTTTGAATGTTTTTAGAGAAGAGGTTAGGTTTAATTTAAAGAAAGATTTTTGTAAAGTCTGTATTTCTAAATGCCCTAAAAAGCAGGGTGTTACGAGCATCATCTGAGGCTATCGTGATGGGTTGGGCATGAATTGGGTAAAAATCTGACAAGGGTAGGGCTGGGCCCAAGCACCCATTGGACGCAATTAATAATTAAATTATTATCTTACGTGCAAAAAAAATTAAATCTATTTCTTTTCGCTTTAACATTCGTACAATTTTTATGAAATACCCAAGTAAACCCATTGTTTTTTTAAGAACTCAAAGGGGGATGGAGTGCGCCTACCTGAACTTTGATTCAAAAACCATCGACGAGTCCAACGGTTCGGCTTTTACATGTTCAGGGCGGATTACATATGTTTAGCAGGCGGATAGGAGTTTAACCAAGATAACATTGTTTGTATTCAGGGGAGGGATGCACACCAGAGCTCGAGCGGAACTCAATCACTGTAGCAGGATTTTTTTTTAATAGAGGGCAGGACCCAACAAGCTTGGTGCTTTAGTTTTGCGTCGCACTCAAATAAAGCAAAGTACGGAACCATGCATACTTTCGATCTTTAAGACTTTACCTTTGGAACAGATGAATCCTGTGTGCTGCGGATAGAAGCAAAGAATCATCTGATATATGGATGATCGTACCCCAAAAAAGGACGTCCTACATACAGTACACACACACCGGATGCACATCACATATTTGACACAAAAAAGGAAAAAGAGAAAGAAGCAAAGTTAGTTTACCTGGCCGGACCGCCCTTTGCTTTGCAAACATTCATATTGCTTGTCTATCTCGCGCACACACTGCCGCACATTCATCCATCGTTGGTCCAATTCTGCGAATTTATGTCATGCTGGCCACTAATTCAACTCAACTGAGGTATGCCACTTGACTACTCCCTTCAATTGCAAACACAAGCCCATACGTAACTAATGTGCATTCCAAGGATGCTTTGTTCCATACAATTGATGCATGTGTGTTGGCCTGACCAGGCACGAGAGAGACTAATAAGCGATGTATTAGCCCTTCCCTGCTTCCAAATGCAAGGGAGGTCGTAGCAGTATTATTGCGCAAGATCTTGCCAGTAGCGACATACACATACACTGCGGGGGAGCGATCTGATCAGCTGACGCCTGAGTCCTGACTGCCCCAGCTAGTTTTAATCCAATCCTGTTCATCATGCGTACTGAGGTAATATATGTAATGTTAGAAATATGCGTTTAAATCTATCAGATTTTAATTCGAGGCAAATTATATAAAACAATGCTACTGCTATGTAAATCAAATCTACTCGCAAACAGATTGATTTAAACCGAAACAAACACATGCAAACGGTACGTAAAACCATTAGACTTACTGGTTAGCGCTCCGTCCTCATGGAGACTCGATGCAGTGAAGATCGTGTCGAGGCAGCACAGAACGTAGTCGATCGAGCTTCGAGCGGTCGCGCAGCTGCGCTGCCCAGAAACCTTATTGCCGCCCCTCGTGCAGGCTTCACGACGGCAAAGGCTCGGAGATTCCGCTCACTCTTCTCCTCGGTGCACGCCAAGGGAAGAGCCGGCGAGATCCAGCAGCTCAGTACCACAGCACAAAGACCATATGGAAAAAGGAGAAGGAATGAGAGCGTGGGTTATTCCGGTGTTCGACCAGACGTTCCTGGACGTCTCCAGGACCTCTTATAGAGGAGGCGGCCAACAGCTCTTTTGGCTGAATTGCCTACAATGACGCCCCATTAGTTGGCAGTAGTAACCGCCCAATTATCTCGGGATTAAGGCATTGACTGCTGTTGACGGCCGTTATATGCCATTATTGGCCGTCAACCCAGGCATGAAACAAATACCAAACTAGACATAGGGGTTTAATTCTAACTATTTCCACTAGCTTTGGTGAATTGTTGATTTCAGGAGGCCAAATCTAGATACAATGATAAAAACATGCAAAATACATATAAAAGTGGCACCATTGGAATGCACCATTGCGAAGGCCTCGTCGAGACGATTGAAATGGATATTTGGATGACCCGATTCTGAGTCCGGACGAGAAATTTACGCGTCCGGGAAGATCGCCGGCAGAACCCTGCCAGGCCGGTCGGCCTGGCTTAGGCCGATCGGCCTGGACAAGGCCGGCCGGCCTACAATGGTCCCCAAAATGCTCCAAACTTTGCACAAGGACCCTAGGGAGTCACCAATGGACCCCCAAGTAAGAATTGACAAGAATAAATGAAGTTAAGACCGAAAGGCCTAGGCCATGGATTGGAAGGTCCACCTACCTAGGATTCTCGGACAACTTCAACTCAACGCAACCAAAACCTCCTCAAGGGTCAACATGCAACCGTTGGTGAGGGAGTCGGTGCAACGGAGGGCCGAGAGGGGCCAGTGCCAGGCTGAATGGCCTCCCCTAGGCCGGCCATCCCCCAACTGTCAAGCTTGAGGTGAACGCCACCACAACCGTCATCAGGACATCATCAGGAGCGTCCACAAGAAGGACGGTGCCGAACGGACGACATCCCAGGCCGAACGGCCTCCTTCAGGCCGGCCGGCCTACTTCCGTGGCTGTTACGCCTCCCCTTTCGCGTGGAAGCTAAGCAAGATGGTGGCGTGACAATTACGCAGGATTCCACCCTTGGGAGGCTATAAAAGGCGCCCTTCACCCCCACTCAAGAACACACAACAAGATAGAAGAGAAGAAGCTCTAGGGTGAAGTGCTACCACTCCCATACTTAGAAAATAGGGAGAGAGGTGAGGTGAGAGTCCGGGAGAGAAGCCGGAGTTGCCGGTTTCTCTTCCACTTTGTACCTCGGCGGATGCGGCTCAACTTCGAGTAACATCCGGGTCTTGTCTGGTAATTCTGGTTCCCTTTGATTTATTAAGCATTCAGACTTGCTAGCTTTTGTTCACTGGTTCCTCGTTCACTACTTAGTAGTGGGTGCTTTGCTTTGATATCAAGTGAAGTAGTAATTATTAGTATAGGCGTGGTGCCTAGACAAGTTGTTACCTTGGTTTGCACCCAGTTCAACGGAATAGTTGTGGTAGCCGGCAGGTGGTGACAGCCCTGTCCGGTCGACGTAATCCACCACGTTAGTTCTGGACTGTAGGACTTAGGGGTAGGCGGTACCACTCCCCTTCTCATCCCTTTCTGTGAGTGGTGGTGTCTTAGGCGCCCGAAGTGAACTCTCCTGAACAAGTCTGCCTCGCTTGATCTATCAAAATATCCAGTATTGCTACACAAGTACCCTCTCTACCCTCAGCCTTTTTATCTTTTCTTTTCTTTTTGTTGTCATCCATATCCCCCATATTACCCTTTCGGACGAATTAATTAAAGGATTAGTACACTTCTCATTCCCCGTGGAAATCGATCCCTGGAATACTCCCGGGTGAAAGCTACATCGGTATCCGTACGCTTGCGGATTTATCTGTAGGTCATAAGAAATACCAACAAGCTTTCTGGCTCCGTTGCCGGGGATGGTAGCTGTTCTTATCCCGGACCTAGTTCGTCCACATATCATCCACCTACCATCATAAATTCCGCTCCTACCTTATATCAATTCTCAGCTCCAAAAGCTGAAGATCTGGAGCCACTACCATCGTCTCACCCCATAAAAAGCTCTCGCTTTGAAATACACACAAAATTCATAGCCAAGATCAGAGAGAATCCATTTTCTAGAGCTGAAGGGGAGAATCCTTATGTTCACTTACGGGAATTTGAGCAAATTTGTTCATGCCTCGTGATCACGGGGATGGCCCAACAAACTCTGAAATGGAAGGTGTTTCCCTTCTCTTTGACGGGTCGAGCAAAGAAATGGTGTGATCACTATCGTGAGAGTGTGGAAGGAAGTTGGGAGACACTACGAGATAAATTCTGCCTAACCTTTTTCCTAGAATCTCGGGTCACTGACCTTCGAATCGAGGCTCTCACCTTCAAACAAAGGGGAGGAGAATCACTAGGGGCCGCTTGGGCTCGATTTACCTATCTTATGGCCACGGGACCTGATCTTGGGATCCCCGAACCCATCCTTCTAATACATTTTAGAAGAGGCCTCAAAATCGAATCAGCCAAATTCCTAGATTCCTCCTCAGGAGGATCTTTCACTCATTTGACACCTAGTGAGGGGAGGTGTGGGCCCCGCCACTCGGCGGGCCCACCTAGCATGAAATAATGTCATTTCCTGGTAAAGGAAAACATTAATTGCATAAGAGTTGGCAACGGCTAACCAGATTTGAAAAGTGAAGATCGAAACTAGGACCTGATCAAGACGACTTGCAGGGTCGATGAAGGGAGGGAAGCCTTCCGATGGAGCTGCAAGATTTCACAAGCAAGTCTGAATACCACCGCACTCAGCAAGTACTTAACAATCGAAAGGTATGAACATGCATTATTAGTTGACAAGTGATTATTAAATCGGTGTTGGGTCCTGGAGGGGCAAGAACCTCCCTACCAGTTCCCCAGTGATTCTGGCCCGGATCCTTCTGTCGATCCCACAATCACCGTCTCTCATTATCGTCACTCTTAGGGGTTATTCTTGGCTAATCTGTGGGAGCTTTAACCAGACGGGCTCATAACCGAGAGCCACGGCTATCGATAGATTGGGTAACTCTGCAGAGGTTTGTACTCTTGAAACTATACGGTCAGGCGACCCTTCCGTGGCCAACGGTAGGGCCACCCTACGGGACTCGTATCCATTGGCGTTCATCTCTGGACAGCTTCCATCTGGGTCTACCCACGGACGCTACTGGGGTCTAAACAGGGATCGCATAAACGTCCACACAAGGACACTAACCCGGGTATGGATGCATCATATAATTTAGGGCATGCATCGCCCATGGGCCCTACCAGCCCTGTCACATGCGACCCGTGCCGACCAGTCCTAGCCCTCTGTCTGGGGCTGTCTCCAGCATTTCCGTTGCCCACCGTGGCCCCTTGGGTAGCTTTGTCAGAGGTAGCTGGTGGAGTGTGAGTCGAGGCCTCACATTACAGGGCATTCCCGAAGGCTATGTCCTTTTTGGCCCGTATAGCTGTACATGGCGTTGGAAAGACTTTCCCAAGAATCGGTCCTTAAGCGACCAAGGTAGGCCTCTGGATAGGAGCTCCTCCGAGACTATCCACCCTACCTCGCATCTTTTTCCCCCTAGGTACCTCTCGCAACCAGTGTTTCTGGCGCTGGGTAGTGTCTTAGTAGTTGGGGATGTTTGAGTGGCTAATTCTCAATGCAACTACAGACATTAAGTAAGGAGTGGAGTATATTAATGCAGTTGGTTAATATGAGCAAGGAAATCGCTAAGACTTGCGTGATACGATGGTAGTCTCCGTCGGGCTATAATCCTGAGGTTTCCTGGCGTAGTATCTACATAAATACAAATACATGACTAATCAATCATCACAGCGAATGAATTGCTGGTGAGGAGAGGGGGTTGGGGGGAGATGGTCATAGGAGTGGTTTCTAAGTTAATCGAGGGTTTAGAGCCGGGGTTTTGAACAGGGTTCGGGTTTCCCAGGGTTTAGGCGGGGTTTGGAAAATGTCGGTGGAAGGCAATCAATTACTTCTAGGCTTAAGAAAGGTTTCTAGGGAATCTAATCTGATGAAAAACCTTAGAATATATTCTAATAATTTTAGGAACTTATTGGCTATTTATAGGGTTTTATTTCGGATCGGGCATAAACCGGGGTACACTAACGGAGGCTTTCTATAGGCTGAAAAAGAATCCTTTCAAATCCTAATTCTAGAAATGTGTATAATTAATTTGGATGGTACTAAATAGCTTATTATTTTCCCTAATATTTTTAGGTATTTTCTGGGAATTTTTGGGAATTTCTAAGGTGGAGAAATAACTTCTTGGGTGCACTAAGCCGGGTGTACCTAGCATTTTTCCCTATGTCTGTGCGGCCGACGAGTGGGGCCGGCTGACGCCAGCACTGGCGTCAGCCCGCGGTTTACTGTGCCATGGACCGAGCTTGTGGGCGCGTGGACCATCTGGCCCATGGGTCTACGGTCCACCAGACCGGGTGCACGCGGGGCGGGGAGGTGGAGGTGGCAGCTGACGCGGGGCGCGGGGGAGGCTGGCAGGCGGGGCCAACGCTCGCGTGGCTGCCACGCAAGCGCCACGCGGGCGCCGGACTTCACGGCGGCGCTGAGGGGCAGCAGGGGAGGCTCGTCGGAGAGCTCGCCGCTGACAGCGATAGAGTGGCTCTCGCGGCGGTGAGGGCATTTACGGCCTCGGGGGGTCGTGGCGGACACGGCGGGGATGTTCTCGTTGGGGATCAGGGGCTGGCGCGGCGGCGAAAGCTCGCCAGAGCTTGGCGGCGGGGCGGTGCGGAAGGGGGAAACGGGGTAAGGGGTTTCTGGGTTGTTAGCCAGGGTCGGCGTGCACCCCTTGGGTGGCGTGGGGTATGCCGGCGCGCAAAGGCGTGAGGAAGGGGCGCCGGAGGTGGCCGGCGGCTCGCCGGACTACGGCGACGCTCGTGACAGCCGGCTCTGGCTCGGCCGGGCTTTGGGGAAGGGAAATTGAGGGCGGAGGACAGGGCGGCGGGCGGGGCGTACTTACCGTGGGGTGGCCGCGGCGGAGGATGGTCGAGACGGTGTTCCGGTGTGCGGCGGCGGTCGCGGGCACAGCGGCGCTCGGGCGGCGCTCATCCAAGGCGCAGGCACCCTCTAGGTGGCGTCGCCCTACACCTCAAGCGCCTAGGGGTGCTTTGGGCAGTGTCACGGCGGTCGAAGGAGGAGCCGAAGGACTTGGCGGCGATGGGAGTGCCGGAGCAGCGCGGCGGCGCTCCCAGGTACGCGGTGATGGCTGTGGTGATGGTGGTGTGGTGGTGTTGAGTTCCATCCGGGGCGCGCGCGGGGCTATTTATAGCCCGGCGGTGCTCCCCGGGGACTCACCGGGGCGGCAGGGCTACGACGCGTGGCACGACAAGCTCGCCGGCGTGCGACGCATGCCGCCGCGGCAATTCGTGCAAAAGGCCGGGAAGGGGACGTCCCGCGCGCCTCTGTCGGCCTTATCCCGGCCGGAGGAAGGGGATCGGGCGGCGACGGCGGTGATACGGCTGCCGTGAGATGGAGGAGGAGGGGGTTCCAGTGCCGGGATGGCCTCCCTGACGCAAGCAGGGAGCGGCAGAGGTGGCGTGGCATTGGTCTTGGGGTGCCACGCGGGCTGAGAGTGTTGCGGTGGCGGGATGGGCGCACGGCGGCGCGGCGCCGGACGAATGAGAGAGGGGGGAGGAACCGGAGAAGAGAGAGGGGAGGAAGAAGGAGGAGGGGGAGTGGGCTGGGCCAAGAGTTGAGGAGCGTGGGATGGACTTCGCGGGGAGGGGCTGAGAGAGAGACGCTGGGCTAGGCCGGTCGGGGGGGTGAGCCGGGGAGGGAAGTTAAGGGGCCCAAACAGACTTTAGGAATTTGGGCCGCGGCTGGCCGGCCCATTATTAAAGGATTTCCTTTCTTATTTTTCTAAAGGATTTTAAAAGGATTTTTGAATTCAAATTTGAACAAATTTCTTTTAATTTAAACCTAGGCTTTCGATGCTATTTAAAGCACTCAAGTTATAGAACTTTATTTTATTTTTCTGTTTATTATTTTATATTCTATTATTCCTAGAAATTCCTATTCTACCCTATAAGAGTCCTTAAAAATCTAATAATTAATCTAATAATTAATTAAATAATCCTTATTAATTTTGAGGATGTCATAGATCTACCCCACTTAAAGAAATCTCATCCTCGAGATTAAAGGATGGTTATTGGGTAGAGGTAAGGTTATTGGGCGAGGTACTTTTAGGAAAATTCACTTCTCATTTTACTTTGGTATGGTGATTCTTCTGGAGACTTTGAGAACTATTACTGTAGGTAGTCGGCGGTTATTTTTCCTTTGGACCAGACAGGATGGGATTTGGGGTGGGTTTGGGAAAGTATTTTGGTGGGGGTGGTCAAAGGTTTTCTTTTGATCGGTCTTAGGGTTAAGCCTACCCCACTTAAAGTGGTTGGCATGGCTTTGGGGAGTAGTATAGAGTTTCTTTCTTCTTCCTTTTTTTTAAGTACTTGAGTAAAGGCATATTTCAGGATGGATGTATGGGTTTGAGGGTTCTAACGTATTCCAAGGGTCAACTTATTTGCATGGGGTTAGTCCTTAGCTCAAGCATCAAACAACTTTTATTGAAGGAAATTTTTACACTTTAAACAATTTCCTTCCACCCAGGTCTCTAGTCGACGGTACACAAAACCGAAGCATAACCTTCCCTATACATTATTCTAGCGGCCTTAAGTCCGTACTTCCTATTTACATTTTTACATATGCTAATATGTTATATATATATATATATATATATATATAGGGAAAATCCTTTCTACACGCACGTGTATCGGGTCGCGAAACTGGCGCAGATCCGATAGCCGCTGTACATAACGCTTCTCCCTCCCGTATACATGTCGCCCTCCGATGTATATTAGGCAAATAATTAAATAAACTTGTATTCGATGATTAGGCTGCGTGATCGGTTGGCAGATTTGATTTAAGATCTTGTTGAGATTTATCCGGTTTCTTCCAAATAGAAGACGCGTGTGCTCCTCCCGGCGGCGGTGACATCCTCCTCCATTCACCGGCGCCTAGGACTACGAGATACACGTGTGCTTCTCCCGGCGGCAGGTATTGATTTGATGAGGCAGAAATCTATGTCGTTTTCTAATCTAACACTCATGATTCATTTTTCTTTATTTGGGTCTCGTAGGATCTGGGCTTCTGCTGCTCTCGGCAGATCGAACCACGCGAGGTGTCTTTGGAGATGCAAGGGCGACGCCTCGACATTCAGCATCGAGCGGTGACACATCAAGGTATGATCGAGATAAACTAAGACCTAGTGCGATCGATTTTTTTTATTCCTAAACCTAATCCCCTTGCTTCAAACAGATCGGGAGTTTTTATCCCAATCCCCATTGATTTTCAGATATTTCTTTTTTCTTTTTGGATCGGTGAAGATTTTTTTGAGATATCTCACTCCCGCTTCCATGTAATCGTTAACTACTGCTCATGCGGCAGCATACATAATCTAGCGGTGACCTAGTTGATTCCAATAAATAACCATTTTACCTTTTCAAATTATAGTATCACTTGATACTTTTTATTGTAATTGATATTTTTTCTTTCAGACTGCGTATCACTTATACCTTTTCAGATTATAGTATTGTGTGATACTTTTTCTTTTTTCTCATTTGCAGTATCACTTGATACTTTTCCAGATTATAGTATCATGTGATACTTTTTTTTTCTCAATCGCAGTATCACTTGATACTTTTCCAGATTATAGTATCATGAGATACTTTTTCCCCTCAATTGCAGTATATATCATTTGATACGCATCAAATCATATTTCTTTATACCGTGCTAATTTTATTGAAAAATACTACCATAAAGCTAATCATTGATATTCTTGCCGTTGTTCCAGGTGTTGGTCTCCCCGCCTGTGTTCACGAGGTGGCTCCACGTGCTGGTGTCACGTGGTTCCGGTCTGGCCGGCGGTCGCCGCTTGGGCAACGTTGACAACACGTCGCGGGCAAGATGTTTCATATTCAATTTATGTAGCTTCTTCTGTAATTTACACATAGTGCCTTCCAAAATCAACTTGTAAATAACGGGGAGTTTTCCAAATCAGAAGAGAGTATGTGAAAGCTTTTGCATTTTTAGAACTTGGAATAAGCATGTGTAACTGATGATCCCTTGCCTAAAAACTCCTATCAAAAGTGTATGTACGCGTACTCATGCTTCCTGCCAAAAAGTATGTATGCATACTTATATTTTTTTCCTAAAAAATTGAAGTATGTTCCGATACTCAGCAATCAGAAAAAGAGTGTATCTACCTATCGGCCGAGAGTACACATACCCCTTCTAAAAATACTATGCATATACCATCTGTCAAGAAACAGTACACGTATTCCAAAATGCACATGTATTCCAAAATGCACATACGTCTAAAAACGTTGATACATACTCCATACTCATATAAACATGTATGAACTCATACCCCAATGTATATACGTCCGTTCGTATTTAATTAAAAAAACACGACATGCATACCATTTTTCATCGTATGTAGAAAGCATATACTCTTACGTTCCTACACGTGTTCCCATCTCATCGTACTCGTACAGATCAGCATGCCGTCAAAAGCGTGATTAGAAACGATCGATTGATTGGGCGGCCGTCAAAAGCGTGCATGGATGCATGCAGAAGCCGCCGAAAATACCGTGAACCTGGTATCCAGCCTCCGCCCCCACTACTGGATATCTGATATTCACCCGTTAATGTGCCAAATATAAAAGGAGTAGCTACACACGCGTGTAGAAAAAATGCGTCATATATATATATATATATATATATATTTATCTAGACGGAGTAAAAGATGTCTTCATCCGGCAGCGGGTCCTCTTCTTCGGGAGTTTCGGCTCTTTCTCCCAAGTATTCCTCTTCAGCTGGGTCGCGGTAGATTTTTTGGATGATTCGATCCTTTTCGGTCGAAGTCTTAGATCCTGGAATCATTCGGATGGCGATGGTAACCACCATTTGTGCTTCTGTTGTTAGAGGAGGTGCGGGGTGAACCTCATCATCACATGCTCCCAAGTCCAAGGTGGTGATAGGAATTTCGTAAGTAGTTGGCTTAATCTCTTTCATGAACTTCATAGGCACTTGGTAGAGCATTTGTTCTATCTCCTGGAGTCTCCCGATATCCGACTTTTGCCATCTCATCTTTGTTCTTTTTACCTTATCTTGGAGATATATCACCTTTTGGGTTAAGGTGGTGAGATGGATTTGGTTATCTGCCAGATGGCTACGTTGACGACCTAAGCAATATCTCAGTTCCTTATTTCGCTTAGCTTGGTTTCCGGTGTCGGTTTTGGTTAGGGATTCGACCTTGCTTTGCAGGGCACCAATTTGTTCATGGAAAGAGTTTTGTAGCTGCTTGTATTCCGCATGCAAAGTCTGTAGTCTCTCCCTTAGGCTGTCTCGTTCCTGCTGGTAGCGACGACATCGCTCTCCCTGATGTTCCAGCATTCTCTCATAAGTTTCGGTTTGTCCTTTCAATACCATTTGCCTAAATTCTCCTTTTCCAATATCCTCTCTTAATTCCTTCAATACCCGGGCACTAGTCTCAAGTTGCAGGTTATAACCTCTCCGCTGTCCTTCCAGGGCCAGGATATGCTTGTGCTGGGCTATGACATATTGTCCCGTGACTCTACGGCATGAGTCATCTTCATTGGCGGGTGCTTCCTCCATTTCCTCAGCTATCCGTGTTATATTTTCAGGTCCTTGTCCATGTAGCATTCTTGGCAGTAGTCGGTATGGAGAATCTGCAAAACGATCAGGATTTTCTGTGTGCAGTTGACATAGCATTTTCTGGGCGGCTGATTGTACGGCTAAGTCAAGCGAGTTCTCCACTACCATTATATTGGTGGGGTGACGATCTGGATTTTTGGGTGCAGCCGGCACGGTAAGGGTAATCATGGCAGTTCCTTGTTCATGATTTAGTCCACACATGCTTTCGTAGAACTGGGTATGCTGCGAATCAAATCGAAGATCCTGAAGACATTGGTGTAGCAAAGCCGGGAATCCCTGGTGGTGGTCACCACAGAATCGAACCTCATTCCAGCGATCCATCTTTCCTGCATAAACATTCTTTTATTCAAACAGGCTGTATGACTGAAACATCCCTTACTACACAGGCTATTTTACAACTCTTATTCCCTGTACATGAGTACATATTCCAACTCGTTTCCTTTTATTTTACTCTCTTAGTTACCGTAGAGATCCACTTGCGTATTCTGAGTATTGTCCCCGAAGCTACGGGGAAGGCGATCCCAGGCGAGAAGGGCCCACATCTTCTTCTGTCAGTCCATGTCGATGGAGAACCTCCAACATCTTGTCCCGTGGTCCCACTACTAGGTAAGTTTTTCCTACGTTTGGGTGAAGTTTAGAGGTAACTGCTTGATCGGGTGTTTCTGGTTCGGGGGATCGGTTATCAGAGTTTTCTCCTGCCGATTCAAAACGTAGTGGGGAATGAGCGGAGGGGATGGTTGAGGTAGAGTCTAATCCCGATACTTCTTCTTCCGTGGGTTCCTCTTCCGAGGATTCTTCTTCACTAAGTATTACTACTTCTTCCTCTTCAATCAGATTCTGCTGATTCTGAGCATCATGCTGAGCCTGGTTTAGTGCTTCAGTGAGTGCTTCAATCTCCTCCTGTCGCTGAGCTAAAGTCTGGGTGAGATTATCGATGGTGAGTTGAAGCTCATCTATTGTAGAGGTCACATTTCTCATTGCGGTTTCGGTTTGATACTCTGATAGGGCAGCTTGGTCTTTGGTTTTCATAAGTCGGAATCGGGCACTTCTTTCCCGGTGACGTGCCTCTTCTGCTTCTTGGCGATAGGTTTGGGCATCCATTTCTTTCTGAGTGTGGAGATTATACAGGGAGACTGCGTATTGGGTTGTGGTGGCTAGAACGTGATGGAGCTCCGTGGGTTGGATAAGCTGTAGGTGCTCGGTTCGTTGTAGCCAGCGGTGGTCTATTAGGTCTAGCACAGGAAGGTATTTGGCTGGGGTATTTTCGGTTTCGGTTACATGCCGGGAGAGGATCTTGGTGAGGGTTCGAAAGGCTATAATTTGAAGGGTATCCGAGAATTCGGTTCCCTCGGCTTGTTCTACCCAAGGTGCCCATTCTGGATGTGCTTGTATGCCGGGCATTCGGAGGTACATTTCACAACTTCTCACTCCATTTCTCTTAGTTTCTTTCCCCGAATATTCTGGATATTGTCCATATCCCAATCTCTACAGAGTATCCCACAAGATTCGTGGAAATCCATGCTTCGTGATATAATGCCCGTGCGTCCAACCTTCTTCGTCAACCCAGTTGTCCTAGCTGTCCCAACGTTGATCCTCGGCCATCTACCTATGGTGTAGAAAGGAAGGTTAAAGAGTTCCCTTCCTTTGCAGAGTAAGATAGAAGAGAATCATATTCGGGTGAGAAAAATATTAGTTCTACTTGTTTGTGTATTCTAGCCCTCAGGGTGTTTAAATTTAAAGTAGGAGATAAAAAATGTATTTTACGGCTTAACGACTCTGATACCAACCCTGTGGGCCCTGCCACCCAGCGGGCCCACCTAGCGTGAAATAATGTCATTTCCTGGTAAAGGAAAACATTAATTGCATAAGAGTTGGCAACGGCTAACGAGATTTGAAAAGTGAAGATCGGAACTAGGACCTGATCAAGACGACTTGCAGGGCCGATGAAGGGAGGGAAGCCTTCCGATGGAGCTGCAAGATTTCACAAGCAAGTCTGAATACCACCGCACTCAGCAAGTACTTAACCATCGAAAGGTATGAACATGCATTATTAGTTGACAAGTGATTATTAAATCGGTGTTGGGTCCTGGAGGGGGCAAGAACCTCCCTACCAGTTCCCCGGTGATTCTGGCCCAGATCCTTCTGTCGGTCCCGCAATCACCATCATCTCATTATCGTTACACTTAGGGGTTATTCTTGGCTAATCTGTGGGAGCTTTAACCAGACGGGCTCATAACCGAGAGCCACGTCTATCGATAGATTGGGTAACTCTGCAGAGGTTTGTACTCTTGAAACTATACGGTCAGGCGACCCTTCCGTGGCCAACGGTAGGGCCACACTACGGGACTCGTATCCACTGGCGTCCATCTCTGGACAGCTTCCATCTGGGTCTACCCACGGACGCTACTGGGGTCTAAACAGGGATCGCATAAACGTCCACACAAGGACACTAACCCGGGTATGGATGCATCATATAATTTAGGGCATGCATCGCCCATGGGCCCTACCAGCCCTGTCACATGCGACCCGTGCCGACCAGTCCTAGCCCTCTGTCTGGGGCTGTCTCCAGCATTTCCGTTGCCCACCGTGGCCCCTGGGGTAGCTTTGTCAGAGGTAGCTGGTGGAGTGTGAGTCGAGGCCTCACATTACAGGGCATTCCCGAAGGCTATGTCCTTTTTGGCCCGTATAGCCGTACATGGCATTGGAAAGACTTTCCCAAGAATCGGTCCTTAAGCGACCAAGGTAGGCCTCTGGATAGGAGCTCCTCCGAGACTATCCACCCTACCTCGCATCTTTTTCCCCCTGGGTACCTCTCGCAACCAGGGTTTCTGGTGCTGGGTAGTGTCTTAGTAGTTGGGGATGTCTGAGTGGCTAATTCTCAATGCAACTACAAACATTAAGTAAGGAGTGGAGTATATTAATGCAGTTGATTAATATGAGCAAGGAAATCGCTAAGACTTGCCTGATACGATGGTAGTCTCCGCCGGGCTATAATCCTAAGGTTTCCTGGCGGAGTATCTACATAAATACAAATACATGACTAATCAATCATCACAGCGAATGAATTACTGGTGAGGAGAGGGGGTTGGTGGGAGATGGCCATAGGAGTGGTTTCTAAGTTAATCGAGGATTTAGAGCCGGGGTTTTGAAAAGGGTTCGGGTTTCCCGGGGTTTAGGCGGGGTTTGGAAAATGTCGGTGGAAGGCAATAAATTACTTCTAGGCTTAAGAAAGGTTTCTAGGGAATCTAATCTTATGAAAAACCTTAGAATATATTCTAATAATTTTAGAAATTTATTGGCTATTTATAGGGTTTTATTTCGGATCGGGCATAAACCGGGGTACACTAACGGAGGCTTTCTATAGGCTGAAAAAGAATCCTTTCAAATTCTAATTCTAGAAATGTGTATAATTAATTTGGATGGTACTAAATAGCTTATTATTTTCCCTAATATGTTTAGGTATTTTCTGGGAATTTTTGGGAATTTCTAAGGTAGAGAAATAACTTTTTGGGTGCACTAAGCCAGGTGTACCTAGCATTTTTCCCTATGTCTATGCGGATGACGAGTGGGGCCGGCTGACGCCAGCACTGGCGGCAGCCCGCGGTTTACTGTGCCGTGGACCGAGCTTGTGGGCGCGTGGACCATCTGGCCCATGGGTCTACGGTCCACCAGACCGGGTGCACGCGGGGCGGGGAGGTGGAGGTGGCAGCTGACGCGGGGCGCGGGGGAGGCTGGCAGGCGGGGCCCACGCTCGCGTGGCTGCCACGCAAGCGCCACGCGGGCGCCGGACTTCACGGCGGCGCTGAGGGGCAGCAGGGGAGGCTCACCGGAGAGCTCGCTGCTGACAGCGATAGAGTGGCTCTCGCGGAGGTGAGGGCATCTACGGCCTCGGGGGGTCGTGGCGGACACGGCAGGGATGTTCTCGTTGAGGATTAGGGGCTGGCACGGCGGCGAAAGCTCGTCGGAGCTTGGCGGCGGGGCGGTGCGGAAGGGAGAAACGGGGTAAGTGGTTTCTGGGGTGTTAGCCGGGGTCGGCGTGCACCCCTTGGGTGGCGTGGGGTATGCCGGCGCGCAAAGGCGCGAGGAAGGGGCGTCGGAGGTGGTCGGCGGCTCGCCGGAGTACAGCGACGCTCGTGACAGCCGGCTCTGGCTCGGCCGGGCTTCGGGGAAGGGAAATTGAGGGCGGAGGATAGGGCGGCGGGCGGGGCGTGCTTACCATGGGGTGGCCGCGATGGAGGATGGTCGAGACGGTGTTCCGGTGTGCGGCGGCGGTCGCGGGCACAGCGGTGCTCGTCCAAAGCGCAGGCACCCTCTAGGTGGCGTCGCCCTACACCTCAAGCGCCTAGGGGTGCTTTGGGCAGTGTCACGGTGGTCGAAGGAGGAGCCGGAGGACTTGGCGGCGATGGGAGTGCCGGAGCAGCGCGGCGGCGCTCCCGCGTTCGCGATGATGGCTGTGGTGATGGTGGTGTGGTGGTGTTGAGTTCCATCCGGGGCGCGCGCGGGGCTATTTATAGGCCGGCGGTGCTCCCCGGGGACTCACCGGGGTGGCAGGGCTATGACGCGTGGCACGGCGAGCTCGTCGGCGTGCGACGCGTGCCGCCGCGGTAATTCGTGCAAACGGCCGGGAAGGGGACGTCGGCGCCGCACTTCATGTGCGGTGGCCGCGCGCCTCTGTCGGCCTTATCCCGGCCGGAGGAAGGGGATCGGGCGGCGACGACGGTGATACGGCTGCCGCGAGATGGAGGAGGAGGGGGTTCCCGTGCCGGGATGGCCTCCCTGACGCAAGCAGGGAGCGGCAGGGGTGGCGTGGCGTTGGTCTTGGGGTGCCACGCGGGCTGAGAGCGTTGCGGTGGCGGGATGGGCGCACGGCGGCGCGGCGCCGGACGAATGAGAGAGGGGGGAGGAACCGGAGAAGAGAGAGGGGAGGAAGAAGGAGGAGGGGGAGTGGGCTGGGCAAAGAGTTGAGGGGCGTGGGATGGACTTCGCGGGGAGGGGCTGAGAGAGAGAGACGCTGGGCTGGGCCGGTCGGGGGGTGAGTGTGACAATCTAGGTGTTCATTAGCTTAATCACCTGCTAAACCTTTTGTCTTAGCCTAATTAAGTTTAATTTGGCCCCACCTAGATTTTCACTTAAGGAATCCTACAAAAAATTCCCTTGCACCTCGGTGAACTTTTGACCTTTCACGGTTGGCATGGTTCGAATTCGAAATTTCACTTAAGAACTTGAAAATCGACCAATACAAAAAGTTGTTCAGTTTTTCACGGGACACATTTTTGTCAATTGGCTCTTTTTGAGATTTTGAGTGGAACGCACCTTAAATCCCAGTCAAAGTCAGTCAAACATAGAAGTTCACTGCAGGCTGGCACCCGAGTCCATGCTGTTTTCTACTCAGTTTTCTCTCAAATCCACTCACTTTTTCATAGGTCAACCTTTACAAAAGTTGTAGCTGGTAACCTGGAACACAACTTTGCTTTTTGGAGATTTTGAACTTCAGTTCAAAATTTTGGAGGAAAGTTGGTTTAAATGGATGCCCGGCATGTGTTCGACGGATTGCCGGCGCTCTTCGGCGCCGCGCGAGTCACTCGCCCGACAGCGCCGCCACGCGGCGGCCAGCCTCTGACGCGGACGCCGAGGCCGCGCCCGCGCCTTAAATGCGCCGCGTGCTGTCCCCACGGTCCACCCGACAAGTCCGCTTTGTTCCCCTGCGCCACTTCGACCAGACGTGACGGGCGCCCGGCGTGCGCCACGTGGTCGCCGGCGACCCGCCGGCGGGCTGCAGCGCCGCTGCCCCGACCAAGGCCGGCAAGCCAGTCGCCGTGGGCCCTAGCCTCTCGCCAACCTGCGCGTGAGCTCACCCCGACCGGCCACCGACCGTCCCGCCCAGCGCCGCCCCGCCGCGACAAGCCGCCGACCGGCGAGCCATGTCCGCCGCGGCAGCCAGCAATGCGCCGCCCGGAGCTCCGCGTGGCTGCTTCGTTGCTCCGAGCCGCAGTCTGGGCCTCGCCTCGACTGCCTATAAAAGGCCCCGCACCCCCTGCACGCGAGCCCCCTCCGCCGCTCGCCATTTCCCACCGCCAGGCTGCCTTTCCGCCGCTCGCCTTTGTTGTCGCCAGGCTGCCCCTCCGCCGCTCCCCGTCGTGCGCACTGCTCCGCCGCCGTCCTTCAACACCAGCACTCGCCACGCCCTTGCTTTAGCTTCCCAGAGCCCGAGCTGCCACTCTCAGCTCCGCCGTCGAGTCCTCTCCTCAGATCCGCTCCGCAGCCATCTAGCAAACCACTCGAGTGCTGCAAACCACTCAAGTGCTGCAAACCACTCGTGTGCAGCAAACCACTCAAGCCCTTCAGCAAACCACTCGAGCCTTGCCAAAAACCACTCGAGCTCAGTCACAAACCACTCGAGCTCAGCCACAAACCACTCGAACTCTGCCGCAAACCACTCGAGCGCATCCCAAACCACTCGAGCGCACCTGCAGCACACCCCTCAAGTTCCCCCAGCCCTCAGCCGAGTGCCAATAGCCACTCTAGCCGCCGGAGCAAACTTGAGCAGAGCCGTCGCCGCCCAGCTCCGCCATCCGCCGCCGTCGCGCCACCTCCGGTCACCCAATCTACTCGTGATCCACTCGAGGTGAGGCGGTGAGCATCCCTAAGCACCCACGACTGGTTATTGTTGAGCCCCGTGGCCCCACTTCGCCGGAATCTGGCCAACTCGCCGCCGGCCATGGCCAGGGACCACATTGCAAAGCCACAAATCTTTCTAGGGGCCTTAGCACAAGTTTCCAGGGGCTATTCTGTGGTTAAATTGTTCAGATCTAGGGTTCAATCCTGAAACTTTGAAAATCGAGTAAAAATCGTAGAAAAATCAGTTTGATGCAAAACCAGTCTTGTTGTACTCCAGGTGCTGTGTTCTACCTTTTCCTAGAAAGCATGTATAGGTGTTTTCTGTGTAGATTTTAAGTTAGATTCAAATCTGTTCAAACTCCAATTTGTGCACAGTTTGATATCCATTTGGCTTGTTTGTGCTAGTCTTTGAGTGTGTTGTAGCTGGTGAAGTATCTAGACCGTTGTAGAAAGTTGGCGCAAAGCTACACACTAGATCTTGAGTTGTTAATTGTTTAGACTGGCAGTCCACGACTGGTTCATCTTTTTAATAACTAGTCGGTGAAGCTTCTGAGTTCAATCTTTTCACAGAAGTCTTGTGGTAACCTGATGCGTGTCTGGTAAAGTTAGAGCTTAGTTTGAGCTGGCTAGCTTGCACTTTTAATTCGTACCAGTTTAAACTTGTTTAATTGAAATAGCAGGATCTTTAGATCTTTTGGAGCTATCCTTTGACATGTGAGCTTGCTTAGACTAGTTTAGGCTCTGGTAAAATTCTAAGGACCTTTGGATGATAGTGTGATTTCTTAGGAATTATTCTTGATGATAGTGTGTTGTTCTTGTTTATTTTGTTGTGGTAAATGTATGCATGATCTTGGCTTAAGTTTTGGCCAGCAAATCAAGTAAACCAAAAAGAGCACACAGTAATTTTCTCACATTTTAATAGTGAACCAAACTGCCAGAATAATTTATGAAAGTTTCATTGCTAAAAAGGAGTTAAATAAAAATAAGTTATTTTAATAAATGGTTAAATAAACTGAAAACATCACACACACACCTTTGTTGTTTTATTGTGAAATCAAATATAAATAATTTATGTGTACACAATCACCATCGACAAACTTAAATACACCCGGGTTCATCATTGTGCAACAGTGACGACTCGACATAAGATCATATTCTTATTGCATATGCATTCGTGTAGAACCTGCCCTCGCCGACGGAGACTACAAGCTGGTCCCCGCTGAAGGAGAAGGCCAAGCGGAAGGCGAGGTGAACGCTGTCCAGGTCGAGCAAGACCCGAACATCGCTGCCGAGGACTCCCAAGCTAACATTGTGCCCGAAGGCAAGCCCCAGAGCATATCCCATGTTTCGAATCTTGCAACTATGTTTTGTACTCTATGCTTGTGCATTTACGTTTCAAGCGTTGATTGAAACCTTAGTTGCATGATCCTAGGTACCTATGCTGTGCAATACTAGTATGATAGGTCGATAGCTGCCCCGCTATAAGGACCCGGTAAAAGTCGAGTGACTTCCTGTCACTCGCGAGGTATAGGATTCAACTGCTTTACTTATGTTGGAATCATAAGGATGACGGACGGGGATTTTTTGTCATGTAGATGCCCCGTCTGTTTATGAAAAGTTGCTAAGGTCGAAGAGTGACGGCGATGCTGGTTAAGTTTTTGAAAGTACCAAGCGCTTGTCGATTCTATGGGGTCGGTAAGTTTAGTACCTACATGACTCCAGGGTGCGGACTTTTTCCTGCTCCTATCGGGAACTTCTTCCCCATGCCTCGAACATGTGGGTACGAGGGGCGTAAGTGTTGGTTTGGCCAGCCTTAGACCTCGTATGCCAGGGGAAGTTTGGTCCTGGACGCGACTGAGGGATTGATGGGAACTACCTGGTAGCGCTAGCCTTTGGCTGAGTGCGATGATCCGAGTGTTTGGGTTCCCCCCTTGCAAGGTTAAAATCGGTTCGAACTGTCTGTTTCTCACAGCTAATGAGACTACTTGACCTCTTGCCGCACCGAGTAATGAAAGTGGAACATGATGGAAAGAAACTTGATGCTTACTTAATTGCTTGCTCCATTTGCTTGACTAGTACAGGTTGCTTACCTAGAATGTTGTAGCTAACACCCGACGGTTAAGTCTTGCTGAGTATTAGTATACTCAGCCTTGCTTGTGGAATTATTTTTCAGGTAGCGCTCTTGAGGAGATGGTTGCCGGTCTTACCTGGACAACCACCCTTCCTCCTGGCTGGTCTGTTGTTTGGGACGAGGATGCTTCAGAGTGACGTCACGACGGCTTCACGTGACGTTGCTACCGCTTCGAATAATTAGTTCATCTCCGCTGCTTTCAAAAACTTTGATGTAACAGTTACTTATGCTTTGAACTTGGTTTGTAATAAATTACCTCAAGTGGGACCTATTTAATACTTGTGGATTGTTGTAATCTCTGGGATCCACCTTCGAGTGGGTATTTGTATGACTGGTTTCGATCGAGGTAATTGTTCGTGGTTGCATTGGGCTCGACCCGACAGACTGTCAGATTACTCCGATTTAATTGCGTGATGACCAATGGAAGGTTAGCGCACTTAAGCCGGATTAATTTGAGCGGTTCTGCCACAGCTGGTATCAGAGCGAAAAGTCGTACACCAGAGGTTCGCACGGTCCCCAACACACTTGTTTTGCAATAAAACTTGACCAACTAGTGCTTTGTGAAAACTCGTTGGATCGCTAAGGATTAACTAGACCGTGAAGCCCTAGAGGGAATTTCGGGTTGTTTCGGGTGGCTTGCTAATTATGGTATATTTGACTAACCTGCCCAGCACACTTGGCCCACGTGTTTTATACGTGCGCTGGTTTCGGTGCCCCGCGTGCACGAAGGGTGATAGGATCTCCATTCCAAGGAACCTATCATTACGGTTGTGTATGAGTCGCCACATGTTTTATAGGTGAGCAAGGTCTTGATGGTATGGTTCTAATTCAAATGAGCCTATCATCCTGGTTGTTCGCCATGTTCGAGACATGTGCATGATGCCGCATCACGAGTTATGCGAAGGGTTGTGTGCTCTATTCAAAAGGAGCATACGGCCTAGACTAGATGCACTGTCCATGCAGTGTTGAACGCATAGATACTGTTTTTATAAATGAACGGTAATGAATGGGGATGCTTCCGTGGCGTGCTGGCACGGAAGGTTCATGGTTTTCTTGCAAGTACACTGACTCCGTTCGTTAGGGTTGCAATGGTCTGAGTAACGACTAGTTATTATAGGGAGAGACGTATATTGTGCCTTGCTACCGGCAACTAACTACGTACACCAAGGCTTCTTGGTATTTGTGAGGACGTTTTTAGTTCTTTTGCATCATGCTAATCACCTTAAAAATTGTGAAGTTAACTGGAAGCAAAAGGAAATAAAAATTGTAAACCCCACACACTTCCAGAAGTCTGTCAAAACTGTGTTTCTTGCTGGTCCTAATTTTTCGGGTCATTAAAACCACTCGGATGGCTGGGCACCTTAAATAAAAGCTGTTCATAATTTCATAAGCAAGCTTCTGTAAACATTTCAGAATTTTTGGGTAAGTAAAACTGGAGTTATGACCAAAACAAGAGCTGTCTGTTTGCTGGAAAAATCTGGCAGACAGCCAGTTAAGAACTAAGTGTTTCACCCATCTTAAACCCAAAATCGAAGCAACCTCAGAATACCAAACTTGTGGTTAATAACCTTAAGAACAACCTGGTAAAATTTGGGAGCTTTTGGTTGGGTAGTTTCAGAGTTGCACTCGTTTTCCCATCGCTGTTCCGACCTTCTTTCTACTTTCGCACAGTTCTTACTCGGTTCCTTTGGTTCCTTTTCTACAGACGCGGCTTACTTTGTGTTTGGCACGGACGGTTTTCTCCACTCTGAGTGCCTCGCTTGGGAGGGTTTTCCCTCTATCTTGTGGGACGCTCTGAGTACCGCCGGTTTCGCCTCACCACCCCTCTACTCGTGCCGCGAGTACCTTCAGGGTGGTGTGCTTCGTTGCATCACCAGGGTCTACGTGCCACCACACCCTCACCACCCCAAGTGGCCTTTGTTTGACGCTGAGGTCATAGGCCACAGGTTGACTGACACCGTGGAGCTCGCTGCCCTGCGGGTGCTGAACGTCTTTTGTGACTTCCGCCCCGTGGAGGTGATGACTTCTCCACTTGGGTTGCTTCCTACCACGCAGCCCGACGACCCAGCTTGGTTGGAGCGTCGAGCTCACGTGAGGGCAGTTGTAGAGTGGACTGGTGTTGTTTCTACCGCTGAGGGACTAGCGCGGTATGTGAACACGTTCTCCAGGCTCCTTACACTGCTTCAGGGAGGACTGGCTGACTCGGTTGAGTACGGCATGCCTTCCTACCGGTCCTTCCGACAGCTTCAGTACGACTACACTACTCAGGCCCTGGAGGCAGCCGACACAAACACGGCTATGGCCAACTTCCAGGCTCAGATTGGCGACTTACTTGGACAGGTCACCACTCTTCAGCAGGAGCGAGAGACTCACTTGGCACAGATGGCCGAGATGCAGGAGGAGCGTGCTAACCACCTAGGCCAGATCGAGGCGATGCAGGAGGAGATAGTCTCGCTGCATAACAAGCGGGTTGGGCTCATTGACCGTGTTGGAGAGCTAGAGGACGAGGTTCACGACCTCCACCTTGACGTTGAGGACGCTCACTAGCACATCGGGATACTCCAGCAGCAGGTTCCTCTTGAGCACGACGTAGAGATGGTCGATGAGGAGGAGGAGGAGCCTATGGAGATAGAGGTAGACCCCGAGGAGGTTCAGGGCATGTCCGGCACGGACACCCTTAGTGACTTGCCCCCTCTACCCACGACACCCGGTTCACCCGCCGAGAGTGAGGCTTCGGTCAACAACCTCGACGATTTCTAGATGTTTGGCAGTGTTACTCCTCAGTGTAGCCTACTTTTGGACAGTGATGTAATAGGCTAGCTTCGAGTTGAGTATGTCTTTTGTGCAGCTTGACCATGATGTAACTTAGGGTAGAAGTGACCCTAGAGTTTGATGCTTCGATATGGTTGTAACCGCTAAACTCTACAGCTGAATAAGGTTCGAATTTGTAATGCATGCATTTCTCATTTCTGGGCAAAGTGATGAATACCAAAGTTGTGACGAATTTCATAAGGAAGATGCTCGCTAAATTTCAGCCCTTTTGGTTAAGAATTGTGAGAGTTATGTACGAATTGGTGAGCCTCGGCCGTTCTGAAAACCGCAAAAACAGAAACGTGAACTTCGAATTTTTCGCCCTAGCTAGAGTGCGAATCAGACCTGGAGCGTAACACGAAAGTTGTAGCTCCCTTAATTCTCTAGCTGCTGCCAAAAATTCATAATTTTTGGGCGTGTAACCTGGGATATATGAATTTTCTCCCCTGACAGCCTTGCTGATCAGAAAATTTCTGCAATGGATGTTTACTGTTTTCGCACATGATTGCCTTGTCTACTTTGTATACGAGTTTCGAGATCATGTGGCTGATGGTAAATGATTTTTGCAGATGGTTGACTCAACCCGCCGCACCAACTTCACTGCCGGGCAAACCAGTGGCGCCCAAGCAAACCAGCAACCGCTGCCGCAGCCCACGCAAAACCCGATGGAGGCGTTTTTCGTCACCCAAACTGCGATGATGCGGGAGATGCTCGATATACAGCGACAGCTAATGCAGCAACGCCCAGGGGGACACCATGATGCTCAGCCCCATGTTGCTCGCTATGAGCACTTCCTGAGCACTCAGCCACCGACCTTCCATGAAGCAACCGAACCACTGAATGCTGATGCTTGGATTCGCGCTGTGGAATCAAAGTTCTCGGTACTTGCCCTACCATGCTCCGAGGAGAGCAAGGCTAGGTTTGCTGCCCAGTTACTCAGAGGACCCGCCCTCATCTGGTGGGAGAATCACCTGGCCACCCTTCCAGAAAACACTGTGATAACCTGGGCTGATTTCAAGACCGCTTTCAGAGCTCACCATATTCCGGAGGGTTTAATTGAGAGGAAGTTGAATGAGTTCCTGGCATTGACCCAAGGCACTAGGTCTGTGTCCCAGTATGCCCAGACCTTCAACAATCTCTGCCAGTATACGGGCTCTCATGCTGACACGGATCAGAAGAAAATGGACCGCTTTCGCAGAGGCCTTAGTGCCAAGCTCAAGGAACGCCTGAACCCCATCCGTACTGCCACCTACAATGAGCTGGTCAACCTGGCCATTACTCAAGAAGATGCCATTACTGCCCTCAAGGCCGAGAAAAGAGGAAGGCTCCTATAACGCAGGCTGCTCCATCAAATCAGAGGTTCCGGATTGTTCAGAACACTCCTACCTCCAAACCCCAGAGGCCAGGACAGCAGGGACGTTGGACTATCAGGCCACCCCAACAGAATCAGAGTCGTTTCCCTGCTCCTCAGCAGCCCGCAGCCCCGTGCCCCAGCTACCAAGTTCCCGCTCGCCCTACCAATGGGAATGTCTGTTACAAGTGCGGAAAGGCCGGGCACTTCATCCGAGACTGCCCCCAGAGCTGGCAACAGAACCAAGGCAAGGGAAGGAAGCAGACGGTGCAAGTCCGTCAAGGGAGGATCAACTTCACCACCCTTGCAGAACTACCCGAGGGATCGCCAGTTATGACGGGTAATTTCTATGTCCACAATTACCCCGCTGTTATACTGTTTAATTCCGGTGCAACGCATAGCTTTATCAGCACAAGGTTTTGCACCAAGAGTGGACTAAATCTCACCCAAACCACCACCCCCTACTTAATCACTACACCGGATGGGAAGGTCTCAACAAATCAGAGGTCAAATCGAGTACCACTAGTTATGGGCAGCAAATTGTTTAAAACTGATCTTATTAGCGTGGGATTGGATGGAATGGATATAATTTTGGGAATGGATTGGATGACTAAACACCGGGTCATACTTGATATTCCCGAGAGGGTAGTTGAGATTCACTCACCACTCCTAGGTCGCACGGATCTGTATCTGCCGCACAAGGTCTACGCGAGCTCCCATATCCTTTCCATGGTCGAACTTCGAATAGAGGACATTCCAGTGGTTTGCGAGTTCCCTGATGTCTTCCCAGAGGACTTGCCAGGTATGCCCCCTGACCGGGACATTGAGTTCGTTATTGAGCTGCAACCGGCTACTGCCCCTGTATCCAAGCGACCGTATAGGATGTCACCCATAGAGCTGGCAGAATTGAAAACGCAATTACAAGAGTTGCTTGAAAAAGGCTTTATCCGACCTAGCACCTCACCTTGGGGATGTTCGGCCCTCTTTGCTAAAAAGAAGGACAAAAGCTTGAGGTTATGCGTGGACTATCACCCTCTCAATGCAGTGACTATCAAGAACAAGTACCCCTTACCCCGCATTGACCTTCTTTTCGATCAGCTAGCTGGTGCTAAAATCTTCTCAAAAATTGATCTTCATTCTGGGTACCATCAAATCAAGATCCGTCCTTGTGACATTCCCAAGACTGCTTTCTCTACTAGGTATGGTCTATATGAGTACCTAGTCATGTCTTTTGGACTCACCAATGCACCTGCTTACTTTATGTATCTCATGAATTCGGTCTTCATGCCTTACCTTGACAAATTCGTCGTGGTCTTCATCGACGATATTCTGATCTACTCCAAGAATGAGGAAGAACATGCCGAGCACCTTCGCATTGTTCTGCAAACACTTAGAGATCATCAGCTTTATGCCAAGTTCTCTAAATGTGAATTCTGGCTCAACAGTGTCAAGTTTCTCGGGCACACAATTTCTGATGAAGGTATTTCAGTGGACCCCAGGAAAGTACAAGAGGTCATGGATTGGGAAACTCCCAAGTCTGTTCACCAAATCCGTAGTTTCCTTGGACTAGCAGGGTACTACCGTCGCTTTATTCCTGACTTCTCCAAGATAGCTAAGCCTATGACTGAACTACTCAAGAAGGGAGCTAAGTTCAAATGGACGGAAAAATGTGAAGAGGCTTTTCACACCTTGAGACGACTCCTTACTTCGGCCCCCGTTCTAGCACAGCCTGACAACACGAAGCCGTATGATATCTACTGCGATGCTTCAGGCACTGGGTTGGGATGTGTTCTCATGCAAGATAACAGAGTCATTGCTTATGCTTTTCGAGCCCTCCGCCCACATGAGGTGAATTACCCTACTCACGATCTTGAATTAGCAGCTGTGATTCATGCTCTAAAACTTTGGAGACACCACCTCATGGGAGCACAGTGTAAAGTGTACACCGATCACAAAAGTCTCAAGTACATCCTTACTCAGGCAGATCTGAATATGAGGCAACGTAGATGGTTGGAATTGGTCAAGGATTATGACTTGGAAATACTTTATCATCCGGGAAAGGCCAACGTTGTAGCCGATGCATTGAGTCGGAATGCACATTGCAACTGTCTCACCGCAGACACCTATAGCCAGACCCTATGTGCTGAGATGAGGAAGCTTAGCTTGGAGATTGTTCCTCATGGCTCACTCAATAACATTTCCTTATAACCAACTCTCTACGACAAGATCGTTGTCGCTCAATCTCAGGATAAATGCATCAAGATCATTAAAGAAAGGCTCTCTGCCGGAGATGAGAAGTATCGTTGTTTCAGATTAGATAAAAAAGAGGTCGTACGTTTTGGGGAACGTTTAGTGGTACCTAAACACCTGGAGCTCCGAAAGGAAATTTTGGATGAGGCTCACCTCTCTAAATTTTCCATTCACCCAGGGAGCAGCAAAATGTACCAAGATTTGAGACAAAATTTTTGGTGGACAAGAATGAAGAGGGACATTGCCACATACGTCTTGGAGTGCGATACTTGCCAAAGGATTACGGCCAGTCACCTTAAGGTAGCGGGAATGTTACAACCCCTTACAATACCTTCCTGGAAATGGGAGGATATAAGCATGGATTTCATAGTTGGATTACCCCTCACTTCCCAGAAGCATGATTCTATATGGGTTATTGTCGATCGACTTACCAAGACCGCACATTTTATTCCAGTCCACAGCACCTACACCGCCAAGGAGTATGCTGACATTTATTTCAGCCAAATCTATCGTCTTCATGGCACACCCAAAATAATCATATCAGACAGAGGTCCTCAATTCGTATCCTGCTTCTGGGCGCACTTGCATAAATCACTAGGAACCAAGTTAATCCACAGTTCTGCATACCACCCCCAAACAGATGGCCAAACCGAAAGGGTTAACCAGATAGTGGAAGATATGCTGAGAGCTTGTGTAATACACTTTGACAAGAATTGGGATAAATGTTTGCCCCTCGCTGAGTTCTCATATAACAACAGCTACCAAGCGAGTTTAAAGATGGCGCCTTTTGAGGCGCTGTATGGCCGAAGATGTCGAACTCCGTTGAGTTGGTCCCAAACCGGCGAGAGATCGATGTTCGGTACGGACCTAGTGGCCGAGGCAGAGGAGAAAGTGAAAGTGATTCAGGCTAACCTGAAGGCTGCCCAATCCCGACAGAAGAGTTACTATGATAAAAGGAAGAAGCCCCTACAGTTCTCTGTGAGAGAACACGTCTATCTTCGAGTCTCACCCACTAAGGGAGTACTAAGGTTCGGGGTAAAAGGAAAGTTGGCACCCCGTTACATTGGACCTTTTGAGATCATAGAAGTCTATGGACCGGTAGCATACCGAGTACAACTCCCCGAGAAGCTGTCAGGTGTCCACAATGTTTTCCACGTATCTCAGCTTAAGAAATGTGTTCGAGTTCCTGAAGTTGAGATCGTCGAGCAAGACTTGGCATGGGTGGAACCAGACCTGGCTCTCGTGAAACACCCTCTCCGGATTCTCGACCGCAAAGAAAGGGGAACAAGAAGGAAGATCATTAAAATGTACAAGATACAGTGGAATTATCACACGGAGGAAGAAGCCACATGGGAGACGGAGGATTACCTGAACACCAAGTTTCCGGGTTTTCTTCTTCTACATGATCGTAAGCATTCTTGCACACACTAGTTCTTTCTACACTCGAATCTCGGGTCGAGATTCTGTTTAAGGGGGTAGGCTGTGACAATCTACGTGTTCATTAGTTTAATCACCTGCTAAACCTTTTGTCTTAGCCTAATTAAGTTTAATTTGGCCCCACCTAGATTTTCACTTAAGGAATCCTACCAAAAATTCCCTTGCACCTTGGTGAACTTTTGACCTTTCACGGTTGGCATCGTTCGAATTCGAAATTTCACTTAAGAACTTGAAAATCGACCAATACAAAAGTTGTTCAGTTTTTAATGGGACACATTTTTGTCAATTGGCTCGTTTCGAGATTTTGAGTGGAAGGCACCTTAAATCCCAGTCAAAGTCACCCAAACACAGAAGTTCACTGCAGGCTGGCACCCGAGTCCATGCTGTTTTCTACTCAGTTTTCTCTCGAATCCACTCACTTTTTCATAGGTCAACCTTTACAAAAATTGTAGCTGGTAACCTGGAACACAACTTTACTTCTTGGAGATTTTGAACTTCAGTTCAAAATTTCGGAGGAAAGTTGGTTTGAATGGACGCCCGGCATGTGTTCGACGGATTGCCGGCGCTCTCCGGCGCCGCGCGAGTCACGCGCCCGACAGCGCCGCCACGCGGCGGCCAGCCTCTAACACGGATGCCGAGGCCGTGCCCGCGCCTTAAATGCGCCGCGCGCTGTCCCCACGGTCCACCCGACAAGTCCGCTTTGTTCCCCCACGCCACTCCGACTAGACGCGACGGGCGCCCGGCGTGCGCCACGTGGTCGCCGGCGACCGCCGGCGGGCTACAGCGCCGCTGCCCCGACCAAGGCCGGCAAGCCAGTCGCCGTGGGCCCCAGCCTCTCGCCAACCTGCGCGCGAGCTCACCCCAACCGGCCACCGACCGTCCCGCCCAGCGCCGCCCCGCCGCGACAGGCCGCCGACCGGCGAGCCATGTCCGCCGCAGCAGCCAGCAATGCGCCGCCCGGAGCTCCGCGTGGCTACTTCGTTGCTCCGAGCCGCAGTCCGAAGCTCGCCTCGACTGCCTATAAAAGGCCCCGCACCCCCTGCACGTGAGCCCCCTCCGTCGCTCGCCATTTGCCACCGCCAGGCTGCCTCTCCGCCGCTCGCCTTTGTTGCCGCCAGGCTGCCCCTCCGCCGCTCCCCGCCGTGCGCACTACTCCGCCGCCGTCCTTCACCACCAGCACTCGCCACGCCCTTGCTTTAGCTTCCCAGAGCCCCAGCTGCCACTCTCAGCTCCGCCGTCGAGTCCTCTCCTCAGATCCGCTCCGCAGCCATCTAGCAAACCACTCGAGTGCTGCAAACCACTCATGTGCAGCAAACCACTCAAGCCCTTCAGCAAACCACTCGAGCCTTGCCAAAAACCACTCGAGCTTAGCCACAAACCACTCGAGCTCAGCCACAAACCACTCGAACTCTGCCGCAAACCACTCGAACGCATCCCAAACCACTCGAGCGCACCTGCAGCACACCCCTCGAGTTCCCCCAGCCCTCAGCCGAGTGCCAATAGCCACTCTAGCCGCCGGAGCAAACTCGAGCAGAGCCGCCGCCGTCCAGCTCTGCCATCCGCCGCCGTCGTGCCACCTCCGGTCACCCAATCTACTCGTGATCCACTCGAGGTGAGGCGGTTGTTGATGGCTGTTATATGCCATTTTTGGCCGTCAACTCTAGCATAAAACATACACCAAACTAGACATAGGGGTTTAATTTCTAACTATTTCCACTAGCTTTGGTGAAGTGTTGGTTGCAGGAGGCCACGTCTGAATACAAGCATAAAATATGCAAAATATATATAAAAGTGGTGCCTCTGGAATGCACCATTGCGAAGGGCTCGTCGAGACGATCGAAATGGATATAATACTTGTCTAATTTGGATCTCGGGATAAAAAGATATGGAGGCTACAAATTATTAGGCAGCGCTGACGTCATCGCTGACGTCAGCGCTGCCAGGTCTACACAGGCGCGCCAGCGCGTAGCGGCCCAGGCTGCGTGGCGGCCCAGGCGGCGCGAGGCGTGGTGGCCCAGGCGGGCGGGCGCAGCATGGTGGCCCAAGCGGCACGCGCGCGCACGGCCTACGGCGCGTGGCGGCCCAGCTGCGCGAGCGGCCGCACGGCCCAAGCGAACGTGCGCCAGGCCAGCCCAAGCGGGTGTGCGCCAGGCCAGCTCAGGCGGAGCGCGGTAGGCCGGCCCAGGCGGAGCGCGGCAGGCCGGCGGCCCAGGCGGGCGCGCGACAGGCAGCCCAGGCATTGGCGCGGTTCGCCCACCCAGCCGGGACGCGTTGCGCCCGCGGGAGCCGGTTCAGCCGGGGTTTTCCTACACCGACGCACCAGACGCCCGGTTTTCTCTCCTGATGTCCGGTTCAGCCTCGGTTTAGCCCGGTTTTCCATGGTTTTCTCCGGTTCTCAGCTTCCACCGACTTCAGGAAGCGTGGTGCGCGAGATGGGGCGCCAACCAACCCTGGGGAGGTCGGTTTGGCCCCAGAAAAGTGGGAAGGTCCTCCACTCCCCCAAGCTTCCTTTCCCTATAAATTGAGGCCCTCTCTACACTTCAAAGGACGTCGAAATACAAGAGAAGAAGCTCCAAGGCGAAGCGCTGCTGCTCCTAGCCTTAGAAAATAGGGAGAGAGGTGAGGTGAGAGTTCGGGGGAAGAGCCGGAGGTGTCCGCTCTTCCTCTACTTTGTACCTCGGCGGATGCAGTTCATCTTCGAGTGACTACATCTGGGTCTTGTCTGGTAACTCTGGTTCCCTCTGATTAATCAAGCATCTGCTCTTTCTTACTTTTGTTTCCTGGTTCCTCGTTCACTACTTAGTAGTGGGTGCTTTGCTCTGACGTCGAGTGAAGTAGTAATTATTAGTGTAGGCACGGTGTCTAGACTAGTCGTTACCTTGGTTTGCACCCAGTTCAACGGAATAGTTGTGGTAGCCGGCAGGTGGCGACAGCCCTGTCCGGCCGACGTAATCCACCACGTTAGTTCTGGTCTGTAGGACTTAGGGGTAGGCGGTACCACTCCCCTTCTCATCCCTTTCTATGAGTGGTGGTGTCTCAGGCGCCCGAAGTTAGCTATCGTGAGTAAGTCAGTATTGCTTGATCAGAGGAATAACCATTGTTGCTACACAAGTACCCTCTCTACCCTAGTCCCATTTACCTCTTCTCTTCGTCGTCGTCCAAATCCACATTTATCCCTTGGACGAACTAATTAAGGATTAGTACACTTCACGTTCCCCGTGGAAATCGATACTCTGGAATACTCCCGGGTGAAAGCTACATCGGTATCCGTACGCTTGCGGATTTATCTGTAGGTCATAAGAAATACCAACAAGCTTTCTGGCGCCGTTGCCGGGGAACGGTAGCTGTTCTTATCCCGAACCTAGTTCGTCCACATATCATCCACCTACCATTATGAATTCTACTCCTACCTTATATCAATTCTCAGCTCCAAATGCTGAAGATCTGGAGCCACCATCATCATCTCACCCCATAAAAAGCTCTGGCTACGGAATACACACAAAATTCATAGCCAAGATCAGAGAGAATCCATTTTCTGGAGCTGAAGGGGAAAATCCTTATGTTCACTTATGTGAATTTGAGCAAATTTGCTCATGTCTCGTGATTACGGGGATGACCCAACAAACTCTGAAATGGAAGGTGTTTCCCTTCTCTTTGACGGGTCGAGCGAAGATATGGTGTGATCGCTATCGTGGGAGAGTGAAGGGAAGTTGGGAACATTACGAGATAAATTCTGCTTAACCTTCTTCCCTGAATCTCGGGTCGCTGACCTTTGAGTCGAGGCCCTCACCTTCAAACAAAGGAGAGGAGAATCACTAGGGGCCGCTTGGGCTCGATTTACCCATCTTATGGCCACGGGACCTGATCTAGGGATCCCTGAACCCGTCCTTCTAATACATTTTAGAAGAGGCCTCGAAATCCAATCAGCTGAATTCTTAGATTCATCCTCAGGAGGATCTTTAGTCATTTGATACCTAATGAGGGAAGGGCTATTCTAGACAAAATTCTAAAAAACACCCCTTACACTGGGATCTATGATGAATTCCCGGAAGAAATTTCTGAGGAGGCCATTGAAGAGACATCCGCGTCGGAAGATGAGAAAGCACCACAAGAGTCCACACCAATCGTAGCGCATCTCTCCGATACTCTCCCTGAACCAACACCCTCTTCTGTCCAAATCTATCACTCCAAAAATTCGCTGACAGATCCTTCCCACAGGCCTACGATACCTCTTTTGCCTCCCGATCCTCCTAATGAAACATCTCTTAAGGAGGCTATGAATCAGGAGTGGTCGTGTGGAGCGAGATGCTATTCCGAAGAAATTTGGATTAGTTCTCCCTCTATGATCCTTCCTTGTTCCATAAGGGGAATAACCGTAGAAGCCCATTTTAACCCCATCATGGAGGTTAATGTGATGCCATGGCACCTAGCGTATACTCTATTGGGCAGTATTTCGCTAAGACCATCCAATAAGCTCCTTGAGAGTTGTCCCCTCGGACATATCCTTGAATGTCGGGGGGTTGCATGTGCCATGCCACTCATGATAGACAAGATCAAGGTGAGCCTAGACTTTCACATTTTTTATATACTTGATCTTGATCTACTCCTAGGCTGCCCAGTTCGAGAACTCCTTGATAAACCTTGAGGGAGCCTAGATGAAAAGCTTAGGGAAGCTGCCTTCGCCACCACTACCACTTGTCTAGCAAAACCTATGGCGAAGCCTCTTCCTAAGCTAAACCCGTTCGAGAGTATGATGCATGGATCTCCGTTCACATCATCCGAGCCTGTTTTCTATGAGGTTGCGGTCTCTGCTCTCAAATATTTGAGTCGGAAGAGACCCTTCACCTTTGTGAAGAGGAACGATCATCATCACCCTCGAACGAGTTTGAGCCTCTTCCCAATGGCCGTTACTATGTTGTTTCCGACCATGATCTAAAAGCAACATCAAGCTTCCACGATGAATCTCTTGAGATAGTGAACCCCGGCTGCCATGGAAGATTGTAAAGCACTAACTTTGGAGTCCAAGGAAAATAATCTCTTGGATGAGCATGGAACTTTTATTCTTGAAGTCATACATAGACCATGCTCGTTCACTGCCTCTCCAAAGTTAGCCACGTCCGGTGCCCCGAGCACACACGAGGACTACAACCACCTCAAGGTCCTCTTCTACAAAGCATTTAGAAGGTTGGTTGTAGATGCATATGTTTACCATAAGCATTGCAAATTTTGTGGTTGCTCTGTTGCCCTACCCTTGCACCCAAAAGCTTCATGACACATCGATACTTGGTGATGAGACGGGAACGACATCATCGATGGTAGCTGCAAGAGAATGTTCCCAAGGTCAAGCTTATGACCATAAACAAAGCACTGCCGGGAGATAGCCCGGATAATTAGTATTTATTTCCCTTTTGAATAAAAAGCAAGATCATGTCTCTATGATAAAGTTGTCCTTCGGGTATTTTTGCTCTCTAACCATTTCAGGCGAAGATCAAGAAGAACGATGAACACCTTAGAACATGAGAGCTACATCAACTACAATACCGTTGTAAGTTTTATTGAGAGAATGATTACGAAAGGAAACTTGAACTCCACACACATGGTTGTGTTGCACAACAATGCAAATTCCAAGTGTGGGGGAGGCATGTGAGTATCCCAAGTAAGTTTCTCTTATACCAAACTTATCTTGGTTTGAAATTGGTGCTAGTTCCTGCATCTTGCTCTATAAAATAAAATATAAGAAAAAGAGAATCATATTTTTGAATTCGAATAAAGGCTCCCTGGTTCTTGAACTAGAAGAGCCCCTCTTTTTGTTTCCATCTTTTGGTTTTGAATAACAGTACCAGCACAAGTACAAGTGTGGGGGAGATCTCTCAAGCTCATCATCGACGTACACATTCGAGGTCCCCCACGAAGGTGTCGCACAACATCAACTGCGCTAACATGACAAAGAAAAAAAATGATGGTATGTGCACTCCACCTCTCGCTCCTTAATTCATGAGTGTGACTGAATTTCAATTCCTATCATTTAAATCAATCTCAAAATAAAATAAATCAGGGTGCTATGCCTACCCTCCATGCTTTCATGGTTGGCATGCATACGATTTATTCCTTGCTTATCGTCTTGATGCTTGTGAACAAATATTATTAGGGAACCATGTTCATCTAAGTAGTTGATGTTTGAGATATGATTTGATGTTTTGATCTTCACTCTTAATGTTTGAGTGCTTGGGAAATTTATTTCAAAATTTGAAAACCCTTTGCAAAAGCTCCTCGTTGATTTGCCAAAGTCCTACCAAAGCCATATGTTGAGTTATCTTGAAAACTATGTACACATATGCTACTTGTCATTGCATTGAGCTTTGTCAAATTGTTGTGACCCTTGTGAAGAATTCTTCTCATGCTTTCATGATCAAGATTCACGTGCACGCCACATATCCCCCTTGCTATACTTCTACATTGGAAGTTGGCATTGTATCATTCATCCATCCATTCCACAAAATAAATGCTCCATCATGTATGTGCAAGTCTCACTCCTCAGTTATTGTTACAAAAGAGACATGGCTATCGAAAAAAAATATGGACACATGAAGGTCCACAAAAAAAAATAAAAAAAAGAGAGAAAAAAAAGGGGTTGGACACATGAAGGACCATGCAAACAGGAGTACTTTATTCCATCCACCATCCATCATACCCATACACGTGCACACCTTGATCTGATTGTATGATTTGATTTCTTCTTGGATCCACTCTTTGACTTTGCAATATATGTGATGCAAGTATGCCTCACCTTCTTACCCTACCTTGAGCTCCACATATAGCCATCATGAGAACTAGGATGAAGAAAGGCAAGTTAATGCCTTGGTGAGGATATATACACATTGAGAGATATGAGAGAATCAAATGAGGAGCAATGCAAGGTTTGTTTTTGAAAACTTATTGAAAAATCCCAAGCTGCTTGACACATAGAGTTGAAGTGACTTGATTCACGATCGTTCCAATCCTCAACTACCCAAGATGGCATGATAGACACTACAAAATTCACAACTACAAAGTATGACTTGGAATATTTCGTATGCTTGTTCAATTTCCTTGGAGGTCATGTCTCATCTTAGTCCATACTCCTCGCTCGAGGACGAGCAAGGGTCTAAGTGTGGGGGTGTGTTGACGGCTGTTATATGCCATTTTTGGCCGTCAACTCTGGCATAAAACAAACACCAAACTAGACATAGGGGTTTAATTTCTAACTATTTCCACTAGCTTTGGTGAAGTGTTGGTTGCAGGAGGCCATGTCTGAATACAAGCATAAAATATGCAAAATATATATAAAAGTGGTGCCTCTGGAATGCACCATTGCGAAGGGCTCGTCGAGATGATCGAAATGGATATATTACTTGTCTAATTTGGATCTCGGGATAAAAAGATATGGAGGCTACAAATTATTAGGCAGCGCTGACGTCATCGCTGACGTCAGCGCTGCCAGGTCTACACAGGTGCGCCAGCGCGTAGCGGCCCAGGCTGCGTGGCGGCCCAGGCGGCGCGAGGCGTGGTGGCCCAGGCGGGCGGGCGCAGCATGGCGGCCCAAGCGGCGCGCGCGCGCACAGCCTACGGCGCGTGGCGGTCCAGCTGCGCGAGCGGCCGCACGGCCCAAGCGAGCGTGCGTCAGGCCAGCCCAAGCGGGCGTGCGCCAGGCCAGCTCAGGCGGAGCGCGGTAGGCCGGCCCTGGCGGAGTGCGGCAGGCCGGCGGCCCAGGCGGGTGCGCGACAGGCAGCCCAGCCGGGACGCGTGGCGCCCGCGGGAGCCGGTTCAGCCGGGGTTTTCCTCCACCGACGCACCAGACGCCCAGTTTTCTCTCCTGATGTCCGGTTCAGCCTCGGTTTAGCCCGGTTTTCCATGGTTTTCTCCGGTTCTCAGCTTCCACCGACTTTAGGAAGCATGGTGCGCGAGATGGGGCGCCAACCGACCATGGGGAGGTCGGTTTGGCCCCAGAAAAGTGGGAAGGTCCTCCACTCCCCCAAGTTTCCTTCCCCTATAAATTGAGGCCCTCTCTACACTTCAAAGGACGTCGAAATACAAGAGAAGAAGCTCCAAGGCGAAGCGCTGCTGCTCCTAGCCTTAGAAAATAGGGAGAGAGGTGAGGTGAGAGTTCGGGGGAAGAACCGGAGGTGTCCGCTCTTCCTCTACTTTGTACCTCGGCGGATGCAGTTCATCTTCGAGTGACTACATCCGGGTCTTGTCTGGTAACTCTGGTTCCCTTTGATTAATCAAGCATCTGCTCTTTCTTACTTTTGTTTCCTGGGTCCTCGTTCACTACTTAGTAGTGGGTGCTTTGCTCTGACGTCGAGTGAAGTAGTAATTATTAGTGTAGGCACGGTGTCTAGACTAGTCGTTACCTTGGTTTGCACCCAGTTCAACGGAATAGTTGTGGTAGCCGACAGGTGGTGACAGCCTTGTCCGGCCGACGTAATCCACCACGTTAGTTCTGGACTGTAGGACTTAGGGGTAGGCGGTACCACTCCCCTTCTCATCCCTTTCTATGAGTGGTGGTGTCTCAGGCGCCCGAAGTTAACTATCGTGAGTAAGTCAGTGTTGCTTGATCAGAGGAATAACCATTGTTGCTACACAAGTACCCTCTCTACCCTCATCCCATTTACCTCTTCTCTTCGTCGTCGTCCAAATCCACATTTATCCCTTCGGACGAACTAATTAAGGATTAGTACACTTCACGTTCCCGTGGAAATCGATACTCTGGAATACTCCCGGGTGAAAGCTACATCGGTATCCGTACGCTTGCGGATTTATCTGTAGGTCATAAGAAATACCAACAGCGGTGAGCGTCCCTGAGCACCCATGACTGGTTATTGTTGAGCCCCATGGCCCCACTTCGCCGGAATCCGGCCAACTCGCCGCCGGCCATGGCCAGGGACCACATTGCAAAGCCACAAATCTTTCTAGGGGCCTTAGCACAAGTTTCCAGGGGCTATTCTGTGGTTAAATTGTTCAGATCTAGGGTTCAATCCTGAAACTTTGAAAATCGAGTAAAAATCGTAGAAAAATCAGTTTGATGCAAAACCAGTCTTGTTGTACTCCAGGTGCTGTGTTCTACCTTTTTCTAGAAAGCATGTATAGGTGTTTTCTGTGTAGATTTTAAGTTAGATTCAAATCTGTTCAAACTCTAATTTGTGCACAGTTTGATATCCATTTGGCTTGTTTTTGCTAGTCTTTGAGTGTGTTGTAGCTGGTGAAGTATCTAGACCGTTGCAGAAAGTTGGCGCAAAGCTACACACTAGATCTTGAGTTGTTAATTGTTTAGACTGGCAGTCCACGACTGGTTCATCTTTTTAATAACTAGTCGGTGAAGCTTCTGAGTTCAATCTTTTCACAGAAGTCTTGTGGTAACATGATGCGTGTCTGGTAAAGTTAGAGCTTAGTTTGAGCTGGCTAGCTTGCACTTTTAATTCATACCAGTTTAAACTTGTTTAATTCAAACAGCAGGATCTTTAGATCTTTTGGAGCTATCCTTTGACATGTGAGTTTGCTTAGACTAGTTTAGGCTCTGGTAAAATTCTAAGGACCTTTGGATGATAGTGTGATTTCTTAGGAATTATTCTTGATGATAGTGTGTTGTTCTTGTTTATTTTGTTGTGGTAAATGTATGCATGATGTTGGCTTAAGTTTTGGCCTGTGTTGACGGCCATTATAACTTCGTAGTGACCGTCAACATTTCGGTAAAATGAGGATGACCATACCATATTCCATACATAAAAGTATTTTCACTGACAAATTCCATAAGTTTTGGATGAGTTGTGCTTGCAGGATGAACCAGGAGAAACAAGGGCCAAACCTGGCACAGGGCCAGGCCGGCCGGCCTAGGCCAGGCCGACCGGCCTCCCCTGGCCAAGTCTGGCCACGTCATTGATCCACAAGCCATGCCAAGTACCCAGGATGATCAAGCACCGTGCAAACAACGTCGGTTTGATCCAAGGACCCGGAAGGCCTAGAGATGAAAGCACATGGATTGAAGGGCCCACATCCTAGGATTCTCGGACAGCTTCAACTAAACGCAACCGTTACCGACCTTGGGAGAGCATCAGGACCGTTCCTGCAGAGGGCGGTGCCAAGTGGCACCAGGGCCAGGCCGGCCGGCCTAGCCCAGGCCGGCCGGCCTCCCTCTGTGGCCGCCACGTCTCCTCCTTCGCGTGAAGCTTAAGCAGAGCCTTGGCGTGCTAATGACGCTGACATCCACCCCCTGGAGGCTATAAAAGGAAGCTCATTCACCTTGGAAAGACACACACCACATATCTCAAGTCTTTACTTGAAGGGAGCTCTAGTACCTTTTTCATTTCTTAGATTAGGATTAGAGTTGGGAGTAGAATCGAGTCGAGCTTAGCTCGGATCTTCGGAGTCTTCGGAGTTCTGGTAAAGCTCTTGTATCCTTTCCTTCTTTTGAAGAGTTTATTTATATAATTACTTTCTTATTTCAGAGCTTAAGTTATCTTTTATATTTTCTCTCTTGCTCTTCTTTAAGAGTAAAGATCTTGCTCTCTTTAGAGCAAAGTCCTTTTCTCCTTTAGTTTTAGTGTAGAGTTTAGTTTAGCTCTACCGGGTTTTATCTCACGGGTTTGCTCGCCTTGACCGGGCTGTAAGACGCATTAGGGAAGACGGGGATTTCTCTTGACAGGCCTCAAGAGAAATCTTAATCATCGAGTGCAGACGTGGTGTCTGGCTTGTTGATTAACTAGGAAGTGTGTTGCACCCCACGGTACAGCAGTGGTAGGCGGCAGGTGGTGACAGCCCTGTCCGTCCTTCGTAGTCCACCACGTTCGGGTGTATTCATAACAGTAGTGCTGAGCCCGGAGAACCCCCTCTCTCACCCCGTTCTGAGGTTCTCCCGTTCTAGCCGTCGAAGCGAGCTCTGTTCCCGGTATCTAAGCTAGGGTCTAGGCTAAGGCTAGAGTGCCTTTTGCTCTGAGTTAGAAAGAGTCTAGGTCCGGTCTCTCCCAACATCTTTCCTTTTCTTTAGAAATAGGTGCTCCGTGTGTCGCTGGTCTTTCAGACCTTCTATCCGGTCATTAACTTGACCATTATCCACCCAAACCTAGTGTTTGTGCCCCTAGGTTTGTGGCCTGATATTTCTGGCAAGATATATCATTTCATTCTTCAATACACTTTAACCATCTGTTTCCCTGCGGAAATATAAATACGATACCCTGGGGTAACTCCCGAGGTGAAGTGCTACAACGAGATATATTCTGTGCGCTTGCAGAATTAATTTTGCATACAACGACATATATCTTCGCGCTCTTGAGCGTTGCTAAAACGTGACGCTAAGGAGTGCCAACAAGCATTTCTGGCGCCGTTGCCGGGGAAGCAATTGGCTAAAGTTATTGTTGAATTATTAGATTATCTTTACAGATTTACCAAACCACTAACCTTAGTGACCTCACCACTGCAACATTCGTCTATTTTTGATGTGTTTTGCAGGGTAGTGCATGACTGGTTTCAACCTACCATCAAACTTTGATCCAAATCCAGAACGCATTGGAAGAGTAGTGCGAAAGAGAATCGTACCCCCTCAGATTTCACTCAGCTCGAGCAATATACTCGAGTCGTCATCCGACTACTGAGTCCGAATCAGATTCGTCGTTTTCTTCAGCCCCAGAGTTCCCAGAGATTATGGCTCAAGCTAAGAAGACGCTCCGTGAGTTCTCAGCCCCGTCGAGCAGCAACTTCCCGGGACTGTCGAACGCACAGGAAGGTGCATTTGAGCTGAGAACTGGCCTGGTGAACATGGTTCAGGCCAGCCCTTTCTGCGGAAAGGCGATTGAGGATGCGAACGCTCACCTTCGGAATTTCCTGGAGGTGTGCAGTACTATCAACCCCAATGGCACACCGATCAACAACATCCGCCTTCAACTCTTCCCATTCTCCTTGCTTGGGAAAGCAAAGGAGTGGTTCTATGTAAACAAGGCATCATTCGATGGACGCTGGCACACTTGCGCAGACGCATTTCTGGCCAAGTACTTTCCGGTGGGCAAAACCAATGCCCTCCGAGGAAAAATCACTAGCTTTCAGCAGCTAGACGGAGAAACAATTCCTGAAGCTTGGGAGTGACTGCAAGAATATATTGCAGCCTGCCCCCACCATGGTGTGGAAGATTGGCTGATTACCCAGAACTTCTTCCACAGCCTGAGCCGACGATCGCAAGAGATGTTGGATGCAGCCGCGGGAGGAGCTTTTCTCTCGTTGGATGTAGACGCAGCAAAGGCGCTCATCGAGAAAATATCCACTCATCAGAGCTGGATAGGAGAAAGACAAACTCCCCGCAAGGGAGTACATCAAATTGACTCCGTTGATATGCTGGCCGCTAAAATGGACCTTCTCTTGAAGAAGATGGAATCTCCTGGCAAGGAGATGAATCAGATCATGGAGGAGAGAATCACGTGTGAAACGTGTGGAGAAGCAGGACACTCGGGCGACACTTGCCCGATGACACAAGAGGAAGCCCATTTCATTGGAAATACCAACAATTCAGGCTTCCGTCCTCAACAAGGTTGGAATTCCAAGCCCAATTTCCCCTTCGGCCAACAGCAAGGTAATGGCTCTAACAACGGTTTTCAACCGTCGCTAAAGGACATCTGGTATGGCCAAAAACAGATTAACGATAGCATTAGCAAGAAATTTCTTGCTAATGATAAAGTTATGGAGTCAATGGCCTCCCAGATAGAAGCTTTTAATTCTGTCGTTAAGAACCAGCTGAGCTTCAACAAAATGATTGAAACTCAAGTAGCTCAGCTGGCTGCATCCTGCCCTAACCCAAATGCGGGGAAGTTACCCTGGCAACCGGAGGTTCCTTTCAAGGAAAATGTTAGTGCGGTGACCACGTGGACTGGCAAGTCCACGCAGGACCCACACAATCCACAGGATGCAGGTACTCGACAGAAGGAAGCTAGCCAAACCGAGGTGGCCGCCGAAGAGGAAGATGACGAGGAAACCACCCCTGTCTCAAAGGAGGAGAATGAGGCACTACGAGCCTCAAGCTACAACCGAGATCCCACTTTCCTCCCGTTCCCAGAACGGAGGAGAAGACCCGTGGCCGACGAACAATTCGACAAGTTCGTCGAGGTAATCAAGAAGGTATACATCAACATACCATTACTTAATGCTTTGTAGGTCCCGACATACGCCAAGTACATCAAGGATATACTTAGCAACAAACGGACTCTACCCACAAGGGAGACGGTACAGCTGACCGAGGAATGTAGCTCAGCTATACTCGAGCCCCACCTTAAGAAGAAAGATCCTGGCTGCCCCACAATATCATCCTCCATTGGAGGCCATGACTTCGACAACGCCCTATGTGACTTGGGGGCGAGCGTAAGCGTAATGCCCAAGGTAGTCTTTGACCACCTTAAACATATATCGCTTGTCTCTACACCCATGTGTTTGCAGCTAGCGGATCAATCGATCCGCTACCCCCATGGAGTCGCAGAAAATGTTCCGGTCAAGATCAGGGATTTCTTCATCCCTGTGGATTTCATCGTCCTGGATATGGAAGCCGGAGCAACGAACTCTCTCATCCTTGGGAGACCGTTCTTAAGCACTGCGAATGCAAACATTGACGTGGGATGTGGGACCATTCAACTGAGGATTAACGGAGGGACCGAGAGTTTCTCTTTCCGTCCTAAGGAAATCCCCCACCAAGTTAATATGGTTGAGGAAGTCATGCCCCGAAAGTCCAAGATGCCGAGCGTAGAAACGCTCATGAAGATGGTGGAAGCCTTCGCCGCCAAAGAAAAGAAGAGGCATGATCGCTATCATGCACGGCGAAGAATATCGAGAACCAAAGCGCTGGAGAAGCAAGCAAAGCGCGATAAGGAGGTTGAATCCAAGTCCTGTCCAGTCCGAAAGGAATGGCGGGTAAAAGCAGTCCCGAACAAGGACTCGGAGAGTTCCTCTCAGGACGAAAAACTCGAGCCCTCGCCATAAGGTATATGGTACGTATCTTTGCATTGCATATAGAATAGGTTTTTCATTTCAATTCTTTTCATTCATCACAGCATGTTTAAATTTTCGAAGCTTGCATTTATATTTCAATTGTGCATTAGGAAGCATATAAAAAAAAAGAAAAATATTTCGGCCATAGGCCGGCCGGCCCCACCTAGGCCGGCCGGCCCCACTTGTCAATTCCACTGGCCAGATCACAGCAGGCAAGGAACAACATCATGTGGGAGGACACGACACGAGAGGATGGAGGAAAATGGACACAACTCCAGGCCGAACGGCCCCAGCCAGGCCGGCCGACCTCCAAGCACCGTTGCTGTCCCATCCTCACCTACCAGAGCACTCAGCACAGGGCCGTGACCACCGACGCACGGGATGGGCACGACCGGTGCCATGTGCAGGCCGATCGGCCTGCCTCAGGCCGGCCGGCCTCCCCCTGCTGCGCCTCTATAAATACCGGTGCCCAGCTCTGAAGGAAGACGCCCCAAGCTCAGGTATGCGTGCATCCTGCTCAATTCCCTTCTCCCTCGCTTAAATTTCGAAATTCTCTAAGTAAGGTTAGAGTTCAAACCACAAGGAAGTTCTGCTAAAATCCATTCTTGAATCCTTGTGAGAACAAACCCCTGCCGGTTGAACGAGAACGTTTGTGGTGGTTCTTACCCCACAAGAACGACTAACCGAGTTGTGGTGATTAATCTCCCACAAGAACGCCTAACATCCTACCGTCTAACCCTTGATTTCCTTCGGGTATTGTTAGGCTAATCTTTTGCAGGAATCATGTGGACTAAGGCACGTGGAGTCGTCACCAAGCTCACCTCGTCGAGCTCTCGCCGCTCTCGGGAATCCTCTACTTCCCGGGATACTATGTCGGTCGACTCAACTCGACATGACACAGAGTCCCATGAGGAGGAGGTACCGAGGAACAGGCTCCGCATCAGGATCATGACTCGGGTCGAGCACATCGTTGCTCGGACCGAAGACGAGAGAACGGTGCTGGACCAGCTCCAGGACCGCTACTTCACAAACGCCAAGTACTTCGACCCCATGTGCTGATCAAGACCGGTCTCGAAGGAGACATGGAACGGGCGTTCAACAATGCCGGATGGCAAAACTTCTACCCCGTCATGGAAACAGGTTCGCATTTTCTTACTATGGAATTTTTGATGAGTTTGAAAATCGAAGTTCGTCCCAACGAGACAAACATTTGCTTTCGATTTTTCAACGAGGATTTTGTTTTGACCCCGAAACAACTCAGTGAGGCTCTTGGTTTTAACAAGAGATGCATCATTGATGCCAACCTGCTGGTGACTAACCACCGGTACAACCGTGCCGCATGGTGGGATAGCATCACAGGGGAGCCATCCTCGGGGAAAAATAGCATTACCGCTATTCACAACCCCACTCTTCGTTTCCTGGCGAAGTGGATCGCTATGGTGGTCCACCCGCGCGCTGATTTACGTCTTTGTCTTTTGCCTGATTTAGAGTGCCTGTATGCCATGGTCAAGAAAATTCGCTTTTCTCCGGTCATGAGCATGCTTGAGAACTGGCAAAGGTTAGTCAGTGGCCGAGCCACAATTGACATAACCTCGCTAGTCACACGCATCGCCAGCCATGTTGGTGCTTTGCAGGGCGCTCAAGTCACTTTCCTTCCAACTACACAAGAATATCAGTACTGCATTGGTTTAGACCATTTCGTCCAGGGTCACTTGATGCGTGAGGGCCCTAGCAACACTCTTTTCATGTGCTATCCTGGTTTCATCGATGAAGTTGAGCTTCCATGCCCAGCTTTGTCGCTGAGATCAGTGAGAAGTCTAACCATGCAGCTCAGAAGGAGGGAACCCGCTCGCCACAGTGTTGCAGGCCCCGCAACACGTGGCAGGCGGGACAGGCATGATGACGAAGCCGGAACTTCTACCGCGCCACAGCCCGAGTACCGCTACCAGCAGCAGCCCGAGTACGACTACCAGCAGAACCCCACGGCCAACATGAACTTTGAGGAAGCATTCGACTACCACCAAGGGACAGCAGGCTACGGCCCGTAGGTCGGACCATCCGCCTCCGCCAGGTATGATTACGAGAACCCAGTTTCCCAGGGGATCGCTGATCTGAGTACCAGGATGGAGACAATGACGCTGCAACAACAGCAACTCAGAGATGCAGTTGCACACAACACTGATCTCACGCAGCAGAACTGGGGGATGACCACATCCATCCAGACCGACATGCACGGCTTCTTCAACTACATGCACTACGACCCCGACCAGTACTACCATTGAGCTTCATCGAAGCTTGGGGGAGTCGCAGGTATGTCGAAAGCCGTCGCCTTCGCCTTGCCGTTGCCTTGCCGTTGCCGTTTGCCTTGCCGTTGCCGTTTGCCTTACCGTTGCCTTGCCGTTGCCGTTACCTTACCGATGCCTTTGCCTTGCCGTGCCATGATGAAATAAAATGCTAGATAAAATAAATAAAAAGAAAAAAAAGAGAAAATAATAAAAACAAAATCAAATAAAAGCTCCAAAAAGATGTCTTTATGTATGGAACTATGGTTGAGAACCTCTGGAATGATGAATGGTTGCTCTGTTTATGCCCTCTAAGTGCCCCGTACTTAATCCTTAACTCTTAAGTATTTGAGTTCGTTGGCATTTAAGGATCCGCCATGATAAAACTGTGGGAGCAAGAGTACTTGTTCATTGTTTAAGTTATTGTGAGTTTTGATATGGTTTGTTTCAAGGTATAACTGCATGCTTAGTAAGGAACCTCTCGGAAGTTTTTATAAAATGTTACATGGTGAATCTTCCTCGATGGTTTAAATGTCCTATCCAGAGCCTAAACAGTTATACATTCATTGAAACTACCATATGTTATCTTGAGTTGCTTTGAGTCTTGTCGAATGGTGAAGTCCGCTTGCAGAAGGTACTTGACATTTACCGGTCTTCCCATCCACCTCAGCCTCAAAATGTCCGACTAGTCAAAGTCCCGCTCCGGGGTTGACGTCCACCGTCGATGACATACACTCATCTCATGACAAAGCTCACCCCAAAAGGTCCTCAAATACTCCATACAAAGCTGAATCCCTCTCTGTTACCAAAGTGAGAGAAGAGATGTATTCGAAAAAAAATGGAGACAAATGCTCCATCTGAAAAAAAGAAAAAAAAGAGAAGAAACATCTCAAAAATATGAGAGAGAGAAACAATAAGAGTCCAAAGACCTTTGAGCATCACACCTTCTCCCTCTCCATTCAAACCCCATGAATTCCAAAGACCGGAATTTGACGAGTACCATCGCTCGCGGACCACTCTTCGAGTCGACAACAGAAGTAACCAAGGTATGCCACTCTTACCCTACCTACAACTCCACTTCAGCCTTAGTGTAGGGAAACATTGGTCAATCCCGACCAAGAGTGAGGATTAAACACCTTGAGTGACTCGAGAGTACCATCGGGGAATGAAACAACCATCTTTTGAAAAAAAATTCATATCTCCGAGATGGAACCTGAAAAGTTGCAGGAAATACTTTAGAGATGACCGTTCAAGCTCTCAATAGCCCAAAACGTGAATCAATGCAGCCCCACGTGGAACCATGGTATGAGTTCTCTTTTATGCCAACTTATTCAAATGATTTGTTGAGTTTTGGCTTAAGCACAGAGTACTTTAAGAGTATAAACATTGAAGCAACTCCTGACCTACCGAACCTAGAGTTTTAGCCTTGCTCGAGGACGAGCAGGAGTCTAAGCTTGGGGGTGTGTTGACGGCCATTATAACTTCGTAGTGATCGTCAACATTTCGGTAAAATGAGGATGACCATACCATATTCCATACATAAAAGTATTTTCACTGACAAATTCCACAAGTTTTGGATGAGTTGTGCTTGCAGGATGAACCAGGAGAAACAAGGGCCAAACCTGGCACAGGGCCAGGCCGGCCGGCCTAGGCCAGGCCGACCGGCCTCCCCTGGCCAAGTCTGGCCACGTCATTGATCCACAAGCCATGCTAAGTACCCAGGATGATCAAGCACCGTGCAAACAACGTCGGTTTGATCCAAGGACCCGGAAGGCCTAGAGATGAAAGCACATGGATTGAAGGGCCCACATCCTAGGATCCTCGGACAGCTTCAACTAAACGCAACCGTTATCGACCTTGGGAGAGCATCAGGACCGTTCCTGCAGAGGGCGGTGCCAAGTGGCACCAGGGCCAGGCCGGCCGGCCTAGCCCAGGCCGGCCGGCCTCCCTCTGTGGCCGCCACGTCTCCTCCTTCGCGTGAAGCTTAAGCAGAGCCTTGGCGTGCTAATGACGCTGACATCCACCCCCTGGAGGCTATAAAAGGAAGCTCATTCACCTTGGGAAGACACACACCACATATCTCAAGTCTTTACTTGAAGGGAGCTCTAGTACCTTTTTCATTTCTTAGATTAGGATTAGAGTTGGGAGTAGAATCGAGTCGAGCTTAGCTCGGATCTTCGGAGTCTTCGGAGTTCTGGTAAAGCTCTTGTATCCTTTCCTTCTTTTGAAGAGTTTATTTATATAATTACTTTCTTATTTCAGAGCTTAAGTTATCTTTTATATTTTCTCTCTTGCTCTTCTTTAAGAGTAAAGATCTTGCTCTCTTTAGAGCAAAGTCCTTTTCCCCTTTAGTTTTAGTGTAGAGTTTAGTTTAGCTCTACTGGGTTTTATCTCGCGGGTTTGCTCGCCTTGACCGGGCCGTAAGACGCCTTAGGGAAGACGGGGATTTCTCTTGACAGGCCTCAAGAGAAATCTTAATCATCGAGTGCAGACGTGGTGTCTGGCTTGTTGATTAACTAGGAAGTGTGTTGCACCCCACGGTACAGCAGTGGTAGGCGGCAGGTGGTGACAGCCCTGTCCGTCCTTCGTAGTCCACCACGTTCGGGTGTATTCATAACAGTAGTGCTGAGCCCGGAGAACCCCCTCTCTCACCCCGTTCTGAGGTTCTCCCGTTCTAGCCGTCGAAGCGAGCTCTGTTCCCGGTATCTAAGCTAGGGTCTAGGCTAAGGCTAGAGTGCCTTTTGCTCTGAGTTAGAAAGAGTCTAGGTCCGGTCTCTCCCAACATCTTTCCTTTTCTTTAGAAATAGGTGCTCCGTGTGTCGCTGGTCTTTCAGACCTTCTATCTGGTCATTAACTTGACCATTATCCACCCAAACCTAGTGTTTGTGCCCCTAGGTTTGTGGCCTGATATTTCTGGCAAGATATATCATTTCATTCTTCAATACACTTTAACCATCTGCTTCCCTGCGGAACTATAAATACGATACCCTGGGGTAAGTCCCGAGGTGAAGTGCTACAACGAGATATATTCTGTGCGCTTGCAGAATTAATTTTGCATACAACGACATATATCTTCGCGCTCTTGAGCGTTGCTAAAACGTGACGCTAAGGAGTGCCAACAGCCAGCAAATCAAGTAAACCACAAAGAGCACACAGTAATTTTCTCACATTTTAATAGTGAACCAAACTGCCAGAATAATTTATGAAAGTTTCATTGCTAAAAAGGAGTTAAATAAAAATAAGTTATTTTAATAAATGGTTAAATAAACTAAAAACATCACACACACACCTTTGCTGTTTTATGGTGAAATCAAATATAAATAATTTATGTGTACACAATCACCATCGACAAACTTAAATACACCCGGGTTCATCATTGTGCAACAGTGACGACTCGACAGAAGATCATATTCTTATTGCATATGCATTCGTGTAGAACCTGCCCTCGCCGACGGAGACTACGATCTGGTCCCCGCTGAAGGAGAAGGCCAAGCGGAAGGCGAGGTGAACGCTGTCCAGGTCGAGCAAGACCCGAACGTCGCTGCCGAGGACTCCCAAGCTAACATTGTGCCCGAAGGCAAGCCCCGGAGCATATCCCATGTTTCGAATCTTCCAACTATGTTTTGTACTCTATGCTTGTGCATTTACGTTTCAGGCGTTGATTGAAACCTTAGTTGCATGATCCTAGGTACCTATGCTATGCAATACTAGTATGATAGGTCGATAGCTGCCCCGCTATAAGGACCCGGTAAAAGTTGAGTGATTTCCTGTCACTCGCGAGATATAAGATTCAACTGCTTTACTTATGTTGGAATCATAAGGATGACGGACGGGGATTTTTGGTCATGTAGATGCCCCGTCTGTTTATGAAAAGTTGCTAAGGTCGAAGAGTGACGGCGATGCTGGTTAAGTTTTTGAAAGTACCAAGCGCTTGTCATTCTATGGGGTCGGTAAGTTTAGTACCTACATGACTCCAGGGTGCGGACTTTTTCCTGCTCCTATCAGGAACTTCTTCCCCATGCCTCGAACATGTGGGTACGAGGGGCGTAAGTGTTGGTTCGGCCAGCCTTAGACCTCGTATGCCAGGGGGAGTTTGGTCCTGGACGCGACTGGGGGATTGATGGGAACTACCTGGTAGCGCTAGCCTTTGGCCGAGTGTGATGATCCGAGTGTTTGGGTTCCCCCCTTGCAAGGTTAAAATCGGTTCGAACTGTCTGTTTCTCGCAGCTAATGAGACTACTTGACCTCTTGCCGCACCGAGTAATGGAAGTGGAATATGATGGAAAGAAACTTGATGCTTGCTTAATTGCTTGCTCCACTTGCTTGACTAGTACAGGTTGCTTACCTAGAATGGTTAACTTAATTAGAACTTGATGCTAAAATACTGAAAGTAAGGATCCACTCTTAGTCGCTCTTTGGCAAAACAAACCCACCAGCCAAAAGCCTTGCATGTCTAGAAGTTGGTGTTGTAGCTAACACCCGACGGCTAAGTCTTGCTGAGTATTAATATACTCAGCCTTGCTTGTGGAATTATTTTTCAGGTAGCGCTCTTGAGGAGATGGTTGCCGGTCTTACCTGGCCAACCACCCTTCCTCCTGGCTGGTCTGTTGTTTGGGATGAGGATGCTTCAGAGTGACGTCACGACGGCTTCACGTGACGTTGCTACCACTTCGAATAATTAGTTCATCTACGCTGCTTTCAAAAACTCTAATTTAACAGTTAGTTATGCTTTGAACTTGGTTTGTAATAAATTACCTCAAGTGGGACCTATTTAATACTTGTGGATTGTTGTAATCTCTGGGATCCACCTTCGAGTGGGTATTTGTATGACTGGTTTCGATCGAGGTAACTGTTCGTGGTTGCATCGGGCTCGACCCGACAGACAGTCAGATTACTCCGATTTAATTGCGTGATGACCAATGGAAGGTTAGCGCACTTAAGCTGGATTAATTTGAGCGGTTCTGCCACAGTGAGCCGGGGAGGGAAGTTAAGGGGCCCGAAACAGACTTTAGGAATTTGGGCCGCGGCTGGCCGGCCCATTATTAAAGGATTTCCTTTCTTATTTTTCAAAAGGATTTTAAAAGGATTTTTGAATTCAAATTTGAACTAATTTCTTTTAATTTAAACCTAGGCTTCCAATGCTATTTAAAGCACTCAAGTTATAGAACTTTATTTTATTTTTCTGTTTATTATTTTATATTCTATTATTCCTAGAAATTCCTATTCTACCCTATAAGAGTCTTTATAAATCTAATAATTAATCTAATAATTAATTAAATAATCCTTATTAGTTTTGAGGATGTCACAGGAGGGCCATTCTAGACAAAATTCTAGAGAACACCCCTTACACTGGGATCTATGATGAATTCCCAAAAGAAATTCTTGAGGAGGCCATAGAAGAGACATCCGCGTCGGGAGATGTGAAAGCATCATAAGAATTCACACCGATCGTAGCACATCTCTCCGATACTCTCCCTGAACCAACACCCTCGTATGATCATCATCGACCTTTCCTTTATTCTATGATCGACGATGATGAATCCATAGCATACGGTGATGCCCCATCATCACCAGGGAAAGAAGATGATGCTTATAGAGAATCTGAGGTAATGACCTCTGACCCCCAAAAAGAATCCTTGTCCAATACTAAGCAACCTAAAAAGGATTCACCACCCCTTAATCCGGAGACTCAATTCTCGGAAGATGAATTTGAATTTTCCGATGAGGAGTTCAAAGCTTCTGTCTCGTCAAACCCCTCAGAGTTCCAAGAATTACATCAATCTCAAAATCTTTTCTGTGACTCCGAGGAGAATATTTGCCTTCTTGACCCAGAAAAATCACAGGACTTCCATATCGAAGGAAAAGATACGCCTCAAGAGTAATACAAGCTCAATTTCGAAAACATTTGCTCTGTCGACACTCCTGAGGTAGCAAATTCCATGTTGGGTTCGGAAGGAAATGATGAGTATGGAGAATTCATCTTTGAAAGATCAAAAGATCCATGTTTTTCTGTGAAAACTCCATCTCCTCCCGCTATTAGTACACACGGCGACTCCAACCACTGCCTATCTTATCAAGACGATTTCAAAAGGGTGGTTATGGATGATTTTGTTTATCATAAATATTGCAAATCTCGTCGTGGTTTGTTGCACTAACCTTGCAGCTAAAAGCTTCATAACACATCAAAAATTGGTGATAAGACGGGAACGACATCACCAATGGTGGCTGCAAGAGAATGTTCCCAAGGTCAAGCTTATGACCATAAACAAAGCACTGCCGGGAGATAGCCCGGATGATTAGTATTCATTTCCCTTTTGAATAAAAAGCAAGATCATGTCTTTAGGATAAAGTTGTCCTTCGGGTATTTTTGGTTGCTAACCATTTCAGGTAGAGATCAAGAAGAACGATGGATAAGTGAAGCCTAAGAGCATGAGAGCTACATCAACTACAACACCTTAGTACGTCTTGGTGAGGGAACATTATGAAGGGAAGCTCGAACTCCACACACTTGATTTGTGTTGCCGAGCAGTCCAAACTACAAGTCTGGGGGAGGTATGTGAGTATCCCAAGTAAAGTTCCTTTCATGCCAAACTTTCTTTGGTTTGGAGATGGTGTTTGTTCGTGCATCTTACCCAAAAAAAACTTGAATAACAGTACCGGCTCAAGTACAAGTGTGGGGGAGATCTCTCAAGCTCATCATCAACATACATATTCGAGGTCCCCCAAGGTGTCGCACAACATCGACTGTGCTAACATGAAAAAAAAGCGATGGTATGTGCACTCCACCTCTCGCTCCTTAATTCATGAGTTTGATTGAATTTCAATCCCTATCATTAAAATAAATCTCGAGATAAAATAATTCACCCTGTTATGCCTACCCTTCATGTTCCCATGTTTGGCTTGCATATGTTTTATTCCTCGCTTCATCTTGCCACTTGTGAATAGATATTTCTAGGGAACCATGTTCATCTAAGTAGTTGATGTTTGAGATATGGTTTGATGACATGATCTTCACTCTCATGTTCAAGTTCTTGGGAAATTTATTTGAAAATTTGGAAACCCTTTTGCAAAGCTCCTCTTTGATATGCCAAAGTCCTGCCAAAGCCATATGTTGAGTTATCTTGAAAACCATGTACACATATGCTACTTGTCATTGCATTGAGCTTTGTCAAATTGTTGCGACCCTTATGAGAATTCTTTTCATGCTTTCATGATCAAGATCATGTACACGTTTATCCCCCTTGCAATACTTCTACACTGGAAGTTAGCATTGTATCATTCATCCATCCATTCCACAAAATAAATGCTCCATCATGTATGTGCAAGTCTCACTCCTCAGTATTGTTACAAAAGAGACATGGCTATCGAAGAAAAAAATATATATGGACACATGAAGGTCCACGCAAAAAAAAAGGAAAATAAAGAAAAAAAAGTTGGACACATGAAGGTCCAAGAAAGAAAAAAATTCTGATAGCCATGTTCTCAAAAGATTTTATTTAAAGGAGAGAGACCACACACAAAGGAGTTGTTTATTCCATCCACCATCCATCATATCCATACACGTGCACATCTTGATCTGATTGTATGATTTGATTTTTTCTTGGATCCACTCTTTGACTTTGCAATACATGTGATGCAAGTGTGCCTCATCTTCACATATAGCCATCTTTAGAAGTAGGATGAAGAAAGGAAAGCTAATGCCTTGGTGAGGATATATACACATTGAGAGATCCGAGAGAATCAAATGAGTAGCAATGCAAAGGTTTGTTTTTGAAAACTTATTAAAAAATCCCAAGCTACTTGACACATGGAGTTAAAGTGATTTGATTACGACCGTTCCATTCTTCAACTACTCAAGATGGCATGATAGACACTACAAAATTTACAAGTACAAGGTATGGCTTGGCATATTTTGTATGCTTGTTCCATTTCCTTGGATATCATGTCTCATCTTAGTTCCTACTCCTCGCTCGAGGACGAGCAAGGGTCTAAGTGTGGGGGTGTGTTGACGGCCATTATATGCCATTATTGGCCGTCAAGACTGACATGAAACAAACACCAAACTAGACATAGGGGTTTAATTCTAACTATTTCCACTAGCTTTGGTGAATTGTTGATTTCAGGAGGCCACATCTAGATACAATGATAAAAACTAGCAAAATACATATAAAAGTGGCACCATTGGAATGTACCATTGCGAAGGCCTCGTCGAGATGATCGAAATGGATAATTAGATGACCCGATTCGGAGTCCGGACGAGAAAGTAACGCGTCCGGGAAGATCGCCGGCAGAACCCTGCCAGGGCGGTCGGCCTGACTTAGGCCGATCGGCCTGGACAAGGCTGGCCGGCCGAACATGGTCTCCAAAATGCTCCAAACTTTGCACAAGGACCCTAGGGAGTCACCAATGGAACCCAAGCAAGAATTGACAAGAATAAATGAAGTTAAGACCGAAAGGCCTAGGCCATGGATTGGAAGGTCCACCTACCTAGGATTCTTGGACAACTTCAACTCAACGCAACCAAAACCGCCTCAAGGGACAACATGCAACTGTTGGTGAGCGAGTCGGTGCAACGGAGGGCTGAGAGGGGCCAGTGCCAGTCCGAACAGCCTCCCCTAGGCCGACCGGCCCCCAACTATCAAGCTTGAGGTGAACGCCACCACAACCGTCATCAGACATCATCAGGAGCGTCCACAAGAAAGACGGTGCCGAACAGACGACATCCCAGGCCGAACGGCCTCCTTCAGGCCAGCCGGCCTACTTCCGTGGCTGTTACGCCTCCCCTTTCGTGTGGAAGCTAAGCAAGATGGTGGCGTGACAATTACGTAGGATTCCACCCTTGGGAGGCTATAAAAGGCGCCCTTCACCCCCACTCAAGAACACACAACAAGATAGAAGAGAAGAAGCTCTAGGGTGAAGTGCTACCACTCCCATACTTAGAAAATAGGGAGAGAGGTGAGGTGTGAGTCCGGGAGAGAAGCCGGAGTTGCCGGTTTCTCTTCCACTCTGTACCTCGGTGGATGCGGCTCAACTTCGAGTAACATCCGGGTCTTGTCTGGTAATTCTGGTTCCCTCTGATTTATTAAGCATTCAGACTTGCTAGCTTTTGTTCACTAGTTCCTTGTTCACTACTTAGTAGTGCTTTGCTTTGATATCAAGTGAAGTAGTAATTATTAGTATAGGCGTGGTGCCTAGACTAGTCGTTACCTTGGTTTGCACCCAGTTCAACGGAATAGTTGTGGTAGCCGGCAGGTGGTGACAGCCCTGTCCGGAAGACGTAATCCACCACGTTAGTTCTGGACCGTAGGACTTAGGGGTAGGCGGTACCACTCCCCTTCTCATCCCTTTCTGTGAGTGGTGGTGTCTCAGGCGCCCGAAGTGAACTCTCTTGAACAAGTATGCCTCGCTTGATCTATCAAAATATCCAGTATTGCTACACAAGTACCCTCTCTACCCTTAGCCTTTTTATCTTTTCTTTTCTTTTTGTTGTCATCCATATCCCCCATATTACCCTTTTGGATGAATTAAATTAAGGATTAGTACACTTCTCGTTCCCCGTGGAAATCGATCCCTGGAATACTCCCGGGTGAAAGCTACATCGGTATCCGTATGCTTGCGGATTTATCTGTAGGTCATAAGAAATACAACCAACTGCGTGTTAATTATCTCTAATGACTGTTGTCCATAATTACACGCAAGTGGCAAAAGGTTTGCGCTGACTTGGCTTGGCTGCTCGCTGCGTCGCAAGACACAAGTCACGCGGTCTGTCACGCGAAAAGGAACACGTATACGCGCGTGCGCGTGCGTTGTGTTGTATAGACCAAGCCTCATTATCTCCTTCACACACATTCAGTGCAATGAGGGAGCTCTTCTATTAAGTTGGCTTGCACCACCTCAAACTAACAGTATGGGACTATCTCTTTTACCATGCACTCTTGCTTTGGAATTTCTGAAATGGGCCTCTCCATGGGCCTAATTTCCAGCAATCCCCAACCAATGCCAAAGTAAGATTTAAGAAGGACAAATGATCAATGTGCTGTAATACTGTTAATATACCAGCGTTTTAGCATAAGTCCCGTACGGGTTGATCTTACACCTAGAACAACAAGATTCGTCTTCCTGCAGCCGGAGAATGGACTAGGCCTTGAATTCCTAGCTTTAGTGCAGTCGGGCTTCACTCGAAGTCATAGCTGATACTAAGCTGCCAATAAGACCTCGCCTGGCCGGAGCGTTAATGCTCTGCTAGCATATCTTTTAGTGAGTTTTCAATGAGAGCGCCCTCTCTCAAGAACTGCGACCTACAGTTAGACTCACGTAGGTGTTCCCCTTCAAGATATCCTGGTGGCTAATATCTTTTCAACGGGAAACATTATGGCTTTATGCCAACCTTCCAAGCAGTAAAGAGTACTTTAGTTGTCATTTGGACACGGGTACATTTTTATTTTATTAATGTACTCTTTGAGTTCACCCTCAACTTGTTCTTCCTATTACCTACTTCACGGGATCTCATGCCCGCGGATGATGTCCGCGAGCGTGATCTCACTGAGTTGTTCGGCCAGATCTTCCATGACGGGCGCAGGTTCTTCCTTCCTCTCCAGGGGCGTCTTGAGGTAGCTGTAGAAACCACCCAAGCCGTCTGCGACATAGACCCAGGAACCAAAGTTGAACCTCGTGCCTTCCTAAGGCGCTTCAGATTGGATGTAGGTCACCATTGCGTTCTCCACGAGATCTTCGAGGACAACCCCTACCTGGCATGCTAGATGTCGGTGTTCTACCATCGATCCTACTGAGGGGTATCCCGAGGTAGTAGATTTCAGGTGGGCTTTCGCCGAGATCAGGAACGCAAAGGCCAAGAGACTCAGGATTTTAGACAGGTTCGGGCCGCCGAGATAGCGTAATACCCTACGTCCTGTATGGTGGTTTGTATTCAATGATACGTGTGTGTTCTTTGGAGGGGGTTCCTGCCCAGCCTTATATACACGGAGGGCAGGGTTACAAGGTCGGTTTGGAGTAGAATCCTAACCTATTACAACTCGTAGAGTGCTTTACAAGTCAATCCGAGTAGTTTACAAGTCATATGACTGGTTTCCATAACGAGGAGAGTCCTTGCAGTACTCTACTCGTAGTCTTCACGCTTGGTACGACTCCTTCAGAGATTATCCATGTGTCCTTGTAGGCCCATGGTCGTACCTCCAACACCGATCACATAGGATAGGTTACCATTGTGGTGTAACATACTCATATGGGCCTCAAACCCATGTCCTTAGACATCACAAAAATCACATTCCGTGATAATCCCTTTGTAAAAGGGTCTGCCAGATTCTTCTCAGTTCTCACATAGCTTACAGCTATTACTCCGGGGTGTCTCATTTTTCTGACAGTTTTAAGCTTCCGCTTAATATGCTGGTTGGACTTGGAATTATCCTTTGTATTCATAACCTGAGCTAGCATTGATTGGTTATCGCAATACATTAGGATGGGTGGTACCAGCTTCTCAAGCAAAGGCAAGTCCATTAGCATCTCTCTAAGCCATTCAGACTCATTAGTGGCGGTCTCAAGTGCTACAAGTTCTGCTTCAGCCGTTGATTTAGTCAAGACTGTTTGTTGGCAGGACCTCCATGCAACTGCAGCACCCACTAGAGTAAATATATAGCCACTAGTAGCTTTGATCTCATCCGCATCAGAGATCCAATTGGAATCACTATACCCCTCTAACACAGGTGGGTATCCCAAGTAGTGAATTCCAAGATCTGAAGTACCTCTCAGATAGCGACACACTCGCTCTAGTGCTTTCCAATGATCATCTCCTGGGTTTGACGTGAACCAGCTCAATTTGCTCACAGCATATGAGATGTCTGGTCTGGTCGCACCAGCCAGATACATAAGGGATCCAATTATTTGCAAGTATCTTAGTTGATCTCTTCCCTGTCCTTTGAATTTTTGAAGTTTTACACTTGCATCATAGGGAGTTGGAGCAACTTTACAGTCCTCAAAGCCAAATCAGCTAAGAATCTTCTCCGTGTAATGGGATTGACTCAATGTTATCCCATCATCATTTTTAATCAACTTAATATTCAGAATTACATCTGCTGGACCCAAATCTTTCATATCAAAACACTAAGATAAGAAAGCTTTGATCTCTTCAATCACAACAGTGCTGGTCCCAAATATAAGTATGTCATCGACATACAAACACAATATAACGCCTTCATCCCCGCCATAACGGTAGTACACACACTTATCTGCCTCGATCACGTTGAACCCTGCAGATGTTAAAGTGGTGTCGAATTTTTCGTGGCACTGTTTGGGTCCTTGCTTTAGGCCATATAAAGATTTAATTAATCTTCACACTTTGTTCTCCTCTCCAGGAACAACAAAGCCATCCGGCTGCTCCATATATATTTCTTCCTCTAACTCTCCATAAAGGAAAGCTGTTTTTACATCCATTTGATGGACGTGTAAACCGTAGGAAGCTGCTAACGCTAGTAGTACTCTAATGGTTGCAATCTGGGCTACAGGAGAGTATGTATCAAAGAAATCCTCTCCTTCTTTTTGGGTATAACCCTTGGCCACGAGTCTTGCCTTGTACTTTTCAATTGTACCATCAGGCCTCATTTTCTTTTTAAAGATCCGCTTGCATCCAACTGGTTTACACCTGCTTGGACAATCAGTGATCTCCCAAGTCCCATTGGACATGATGGAGTCCATCTCACTATGGACTGCCTCTTTCCAATACTCTGCATCGGGAGATGCATAAGCCTCTGGAAGTGTTTTTTGCACATCATCCACAAGATAGACAAAAAAGTCATCACCAAAGGATTTTGCAACCCTTTGTCTCTTACTTCTGGTGGAGTATCATCGACTTTATTATCATCTTCGTCGGATGTAACCGGCTCACTATCCGATTCAGGTGAAGTATTAGTTTCAGATTCTGCATAAACCTAAGTTTCACTAGTACTTGCTGCTTTCATAGGATACACTTCCTCAAAGAATGTAGCATCACGTGACTCCATAATTGTGTATATGCTCACATCAGGAGAATCTGATTTCACAACTAAAAATCTATAAGCCGTGTTGTTTTGTGCGTAACCCAAAAACACACAATCAACTGTCTTGGGTCCAAGCTTTCTCTTTTTCGGCGCTGGTATATTGACTTTAACCAAACAACCCCCACGTGCGCAGAAAACTGACATTGGGCTTTTGCCCCTTCCATCCCTCATAAGGAGTGACATCTTTGCTCTTTGTCACAACTCGATTAAGGACAAAGTTTGCTGTCAAAATAGCTTCCCTCCACCATTCATAGGACATACCGGAACTCTCCAACATGGCATTCACCAAGTCTGTTAGTGTTTGGTTTTTCCTCTCAGCCACCCCATTTGATTGAGGTGAGTATGGTGGTGTAACTTCATGGATTATACCATGTTCAGCACAGAACTGAGAGAACTCATTCGAGATGTATTATCCTCCACGATAATCACACAAACGCTTGATCTTTCTCTCAAGTTGGTTCTCAACCTCAGCCTTAAAGATCTTAAAATAGTTGAGAGCTTCATCTTTTGTTTTCAGCAAGTAAACATAGCAATAACGTGTATCATAATCTATTAAAGTCATGATATATCTTTTGCCTTCTCTAGTCAACAATCCATTCATCTCACATAGATCAGAATGAATAAGATCTAATGGTGCCAAATCTCTCTTTTCCTCGAAACTCTCAAAAGGTTTTCGAGGTTGTTTTGCTTGCACACATGATGGGCACTTTGATCCTTTGACAACATCGAATTTTGGAATTAACTCTAATCTGGACATTCTAGCAATGGTGTCAAAATTGATATGACAAAAACGAGAGTGCCACATATTGGACTCACATATTTTATTCATGGATGCAATATTCAAATGAAAGTTTGGATCAACAGTGTTTAAGCGGAACAAGCCTCCGCTATCATAGCCTTTACCAATAAAAGTCCCGAATTTAGAAATTACAACTTTATTGGACTCAAACACTAACTTATAACAATCTCGACATAACAAGGACCCGCTGATGAGATTCCTGTTTATCGACGGAGCATGCTGCACATTCTTTAATTAGATAATCTTTCCTGAACTCAGTTTGAGTTCGACCGTACCAACACCAAGAACAGAAGCAGCTGATCCGTTTCCCATCAAGATGGAGGAAGTCCGCGCTCCCTGCTAAGAAGTAAACAAGGAAATATAAGAACATACATGTATATTCGCACCAGCATCAACCCACCAATCTGTAGATTGAAATACCGAAAATACAAATGGTGAATTACCATACCAAGATCCTTCAGTCTCATTGCTGTCGCCAATGGTGACGTTCACCTTCTTGTTTGGCTTTCCATCATCTCGGTCCTTGCGGTGGCGGCAATTCTTTGCAAGATGCCCTTCTTTGCCACACACATAACATGCTCTGATTTTCTCAACCTTCTCAGGTTTCTTCTTGAAGTTAGTGGTTTTCTTAGGCTTTCCACCATAGTTACCCTTCCCCTTGCCCTTATAATTGGGCTTGTTCACTTCGAAATTTGCACTTGCACCTTGAGCGGATGTTCCTGGAACATCTTTTGCCCTTGCCTTTTCTTCCACATTGAGGACTATAATCAGATCCTCGGTGGAGATGTCTTCTCTTTTGTGCTTCAGGAAAGTGGCAAAATCCCTCCATGAAGCAGGGAGTTTGGCAATAATGCTCGCTGCCACAAACCTGTCTGGCAAGGCACAACCCAAACTTGCAATCTCCCCAACCAGCAGTTGCAACTCATGCGCCTGTGCAACTATCGACTTTGCAGCGTCAATGCTGTAGTCATAGAACTGCTCACAGAAGTAGAGTAAATGACCACCTTCAGAGACTGTATATTTGCGCTCAAGTGCGTCCCACGACTCTGTGGGGTTTGTGTAACTCATATACACATCGTACAGCTGATCCGGCAGCGGGGTCAGGATACATCTAAGTGCAGTATCACTTGAACTTCCAAATTTTGTGGGCTGCTCATCCGTAAATTGCATCATTGGATGGATCACCCACCACAATCCCATAGACATGAGCCAAAACTTGACTCTAGTCTGCCATCTATGGAAGTTACCGCCAGAAAACCTCTCAGGTTTCATTGCATCTGAAGCACCAGCCATTGCTGAATTATAATAAACACATAAATAAGGTTTCTAGATTGTTGGAAATATGCGTTTAAATCTACCAGATTTTAATTCGAGGCAAATTACATAAAACAATGCTACTGCTATGTAAATCAAATCTACTCGCAAACAGACTGATTTAAATCGAAACAAACACATGCAAACGGTACGTAAAACCATTAGACTTACTGGTTAGCGCTCCGTCCTCGTGGAGACTCGATGTAGTGAAGATCGTGTCGAGGCAGCGCATAACGTAGTCGATCGAGCTTCGAGCGGTCTCGCAGTTGCGCTGCCCAGAAACCTTATTGCTGCCCCTCGCGCAAGCTTCACGACGGCAAAGGCTCGGAGATTCCGCTCACTCTTCTCCTCGGTGCACGCCAAGGGAAGAGCCGGGGAGATCCAGCAGCTCAGTACCGTAGCACAAAGACCAGATGGAAAAAAGGAGAAGGAATGAGAGCGTGGGTTATTCCGGTGTTCGACCAGACGTTCCTGGACATCTCCAGGACCTCTTATAGAGGAGGCAGCCAACACTCTTTTGGCTGAATCGCCTACAATGACGCCCCATTAGTTGGCAGTAGTAACCGCCCAATTATCTCGGGATTAAGACATTGACTGCGTGTTAATTATCTCTAATGACCATTGTCCATAATTACACACAAGTGGCAAAAGGTTTGCGCTAAGTTGGCTTGGCTGCTCGCTGCGTCGGAAGACACAAGTCACGCGGTCTGTCATGCGAAAAGGAACACGTATACGCGCGCGTGTGCGTGCGTTGTGTTGTATAGACCAAGCCCCATTCTCTCCTTCACACACATTCGGTGAAGTGAGAGAGCTCTTCTATTTAAGTTGGCTTGCACCACCTCAAACTAGCAGTATGAGACTATCTCTTTTACCATTGACTCTTGCTTTGGAATTTCTGAAATGGGCCTCTCCATGGGCCTAATTTCCAGCAAGTAAACCCTGCCGGTTGGCATGCAAGGTATGCTCCCGTTTGACCTTTATAACCTTTTTTCCAACGAGATCAGCATGCATGGTTCAGTAAGATATGCCAATTAATTGTACTAGTCACCAAAACATGTGCTTCCACACGGGCTAGGAGCACTGAGAGATATTAGTAATTTCCGCATGGGCACATGCCTTAAATATTTTTTACATTGCATTCTCTGTCGATTGTTAAATACTTGAACATAATATATATGTACTTATCTTTACCTTGCATTCTCTATTGATTTATTTGACACGTCTTAATTGAACCCTCAATTTGAGACACGTGTTTAACTTGGAAACTTGTTGCAAGGGATCTGTGCTTGTATAGCCTAAGAGGGGAAGGGTGAATATTAGGCTCTTCTAAAAACTTAACATATGGCACGATCTAGTTTGCACAAGATGTAAGCTAAAACAAACTATCTAAATGTGCAATTAAGGTTTCTCTAAGTGTTTGCACTCTATCTCAAAGAGTTTTGCAACCTACAGTATAAAAGTAAGGGCACTAAGTTGCTAGTATGTAAAGTGGAAACGTAAATGAGAGGATTGGGGAATGCAAATTTGACGCGGCAATTTATCCTATGCTATCGGTAGGCAAATCCACGTTGGAGCTCCACAATGATATACTCCCGATCACCAAGATGAGGTCTCCCGGTCAAGGTCTTGACCTGCCACGGAGGCTCATGCCAAGGCGGATGAGTCACTTGTCACAAAGATAAGCCTCACTTCCTTACTCTTCCGGTCACCTCGATGCCGTCTCCACTAAGGAGTTTCTCCATGAAGGAAGGGGGTCTCCACGTGCCCCGGACACTATCGTTGTCGCCGCTCCACACCCAGTCAGAGGGTCGAAGACTTGCTCTAAGTCACCAAGACTCCAAGGCACCTGCCAGCACCTCTTGTACAAGATGGTTCACTCTAGAACCCACACAAGCCAGCAATACCTTGCTTTTACTAGATCTAGGCCTAATCTTAGCACTAACACACTCCCTAAGCTTGTGCTAAAGCCTTCGGATGATCTCTTTAGCACTTTTATGGTTGGATGTGTCCTTATGTAGCTTGCACTTCAATGAACTCCTAGTCACTCCAACAACTCCAAATGACCGAGTAGAGGAGGTATATATAGCTCAACAACTCGGGAGAGCCATTGCCCAAAAAGTATCCAACAACTAGTTCATTTTTGTATGGATTGTAATATCCGATCGCCTCTGTGATGCACTAATCGTATCTTCCGATTCCATACACTTTCTTCAATACTAGCCATTTCCCCTCTGCCCATGTTGATGTCAATCATCCGATCGATGGTCCGATCCTTTTAACAAAGCTTCAATCAGATCTTTCAATCGTTACATTTGAACTTGGAATATAGCCGTTGCTCTTTCGTCTCCACTGTTCATCATCCACGGTCGGATATTCCGGTCGCCTTGATCTTCCTTCATCGTGACTTATAACGTCTATGTGAGGAAGTCGATATTTTCTTTTAAACATCCGGTCAAAGCTCCGATCCACACACGATCGGATCTTTCGTTCCACATAACTTCCAACACAGAGCCGATGAGATGATACACCAATACTCCGATCCATGCAAAACACTCTCGATCGGACCAATAGGTAGCATGTTTTAGTTGACTTGTTCTCCAAGTGTGACCCTATGCGACCTAACCATCCGATCCATGCTCACTAGGGCCGATCAGATAATCTGATCGCCTATTCTTGGCAGCAACTCATCCAATTTAACTTCCCTTTGAGTACTTAGCCAAAATCTCATTCGTTTACAAGAAACCGCCATTTCAAATAGCTGTGATAAATCAATGTTGATGGGTGTGGGTGGATCAAATACTTGATCCAACAAACAATGAAGCTCATGACGGTCTCTCTGTGATAAATCATTGCAATTCAAGCGGCCGGGCTGGGGGTGCAAACTGATCATGTTGATTGGCGTGGGTGGATCAGATACTTTTTGGTTGCAACTGTGAACATGGGCCATTACTGGCTATTACTGGCCTATGATGTATGGGGGATGCACAAAGGCAATGTACTGGACTGGCCCCGTGGAAATGCTTTCAGCCACACCAGTCGTAGCAGCTCACCGTCCGGCCCTGGTTTGCTTGGTTTGGCCGAGGTCCAGACTGCAGGTGCTTTTCTTGCCTTTAGTACTTTTATTTATGCTTTAATTTGCATGGCACTCAGATAAAGCAAGAATTGAAGGACCACAAACTAAATAAAGTGAGTGCTTGACTGAGAACAACTCGAACAAATTAAGTAAAACAACCTCCTTTTCCTATATTCCTCCTCTAAAGATTGAGAAAACGATATCCTCCTATAATTTTTTTTCTCAATTGAGAAAAACTACCCCTCTCTCTACTTTAAAAATAGGATTCCGCTCCTCTCCGATTTCCTTCATTTTCTCTTCTGCCGCACGATCTTCAGTCCTGGCCACATGATACATTTCTTCGATGCCTGCACTTGGCAAATGGCGGGCCGCTACTCCACTACCCATGTCAGGCCGCTGCTTGCCACCGCCTACGCGCGGGCCTCCTTGTTGTGTGCTGTCACCGACTCCTCGGGCGCCACTCACTCCTGGCCGCTGAGCCGCATGCTCGTTGAGCGCCAGCGCCCATACATTGCCACAGGTAGCGAGCACCATTGCTCCTAGCCGCTGGGTCCACCGCTCATCGCGCGCCCCTGCTCATGGCCGTCAGGATCGTCGGTCGTCGTGTGCCTGCTGCTGAGAAGCATCTCTCACAACCTTGCCCACCACGCGCTGTTGGGCCATCGCGACATCGGCCACCTCCGTTGGTTGCTTCCCATGGAGTTGAGAGAAGAGGGGAAGGCAGAATCGGATGGATTAACTCTATGATCAGTGGGACCCGCATATAAGATGAGATGGAAGGGGAAATGACCTCTCCTCAATACCATTGAAGCGTCCCCACTTAAGTAGAGACTAAATGTGATACAAATATCAGTCCCAGGAGGCTGATACACATTTATTCCACAGATGGTTCAGTCATCGTGCGACCTCAAAGGGGCACGGTACTCGATACAGACGATAACAGAAATTAAAAGTACAACAATACATAACCAGAGATAGACTATGACTGGGTCTAGCCCTATCTCGACGAGGAACAACGGAAGCATTTTGATAGGAACCACACCACAGGCAACGTCGGGTGCGGACACGACCTCTACTCGAACTCCTCAGGGACAAAGTCCGGATCTTCTTCTGTTGCAAATAAAATAGGGGTGAGTACAAACGTACTCAGCAAGTCCAACCAAGTCCACGGAGGGGATATAAAGATTATGCACAGGATAATTCAAGGATACGGCCAAGGTTTAATTTGCGTAAAAGCTGGATTTTATGCAAGGGTTTATTTCAAACAGGTTTTCGTAAAAGCAGATTTTTAATAACAAGTGGGTTGATCCTCCACAAAGGATCCACATTTTATGCTACCGGACTCCCCGTCCGCCGTAGCTCGCGGCACACCTGCCGGACACTTTCCAAAAACACTCACACCAAAAGAACCCACCATTTCTCAACACTAGTTTCAGGCCCAAGCCGTGACTCATCCAATACCGTGGATACGGCTATTCGAATAGATTTTAACTCTGCAGAGGTTGTACACTTAACCCACCCCAACGGTTTCCGCAACACGAACACCGAAATGTCGGCGCGGACCTGTCAAAGCCATTACCACACCTTAGCTAAGCCGGTCTAGCCAATATGGAAGCAACCAAGGGGTCCATGTCCTCCCCACGAGGCATGACCGGGACGTAACTCACATAGATCGTACTCCTGCTCCTTGTCCTCCCATTGCTCACAGCTCACCCATTGGCTAACCGACCAACTAGTGGGATTTATGCTAAGCCGTTGCCACATACAACGGTAGGGCGGTAGCACTAAACTGGGCCAGGCTAGATGACGATCAACTCGGTCCTTAAAATAATGACAAGATGGATATCTTCACATCCCGCTCAGCCACACAGGCACGAGCTCACCAATTTGGTGTTTCACACAGAACACACCATCCATCCCATCGGTTCCATCATTATTTTATTTTCACCAAAACCCACCCTTTGCTTTTAAACACTCACACCATTCTTTATTTTAAAACACATGAGTATTTGCAATATGATAGCGGTAAGAGTAACAGATCCTAAGCGTATCTAGCACGGCTATCATCCAAACAGAGCAAGTCATATTTAATGATAACCTAGGTGATCAAGGAATATTATAGCAATCAAGGAGTGGCTATCCAACCGGGTCTTGCAATAAAACAATGCATTTTATAAATAGGCCAACGGGTTGTGTTTGTAAAATATAGGATAAATATGCGTCAAAGGACGGGATTGAACTTGCCGTCTTCGAAGTCGTCCGGAAGTGCCTGCTCGCGGTACGGGTCCTCGGGCTCCGGCTCGCGGTACTCGCCTGCGTACTCCGGCTCGGGGTATGGTCCTCCGAACTCCTCGCGGGGCTGCTCCTCGTTCACTCCGTGATCTACGGTACACACAAGCAAGCATACATTAAAATAAAAGAAAAGAAAAACGGAAAATGATTTTTAAATGAGCTCGGGAAAGTGAAATAGGAATTAAATCATGGAAAGATTATTTTTATGAGATTTTTGTATAGCTCGGCCGGAATATATGTGGAGGGGCCATGGTCGAATTTGGGGAGAAACGGGTGAAGTTTGGCGCATGAAATGACGCGTCAAACAAATGTTTTAGGGGTGGTTTAAGGAGCTAGGGGTGGTTTTGCAAGGAATAAGGACTTGAATAAAATATTTATAACTGGGGAGGGCTTATTTGTGAATAATCGTAACTGGGAAAGGACCCATTCGTAATTTTGTAAAAAGATAGGGTGGATTTAAAATGGATAGGGACCCTCTTGTAATTAAAATAAAGGGTTAAGGGTCCCTTTGAAAGGGTTTAAGGGCGCCAGGGGGTTTTCTGGAAGAATCCATATGGTGGGAGGGTTCTTAAGGAATTTTTGAAAGGTCCAGGGGGTTATGGGCAAAACGCCCTTCTTCTTCTCTGTTTCAATTGAAACAGAGGAGGGGGGGCGACGGGAGGCGGCCGGCGGCGGTGCTCGCCGGCGCTGCGGGGCGCGGCGGCGGCCGAGAAGCGGCGGGGGAGGGAGAGGGAGACGAGGGGGTTCGATTCCCCTCCTCACCTTGCGCTAGGGTGGTGGGCAGAGGCGGGTCGGCGGCGGGTCAGAGGCGGCGGCGGTGGCTCTGGTGGCGGCGGCGATTTGGGGCGGCGGCGGCACGGTTGGCGGTGGAGAGGCGTGGAGGAGGTGGCGGTGGTGGAGTGGAGCGGGGCAGGTGAGCTTCCCCCCCTTTTTATAGGCGGGGCGGAGGAGCGCGGCCGGCGGCCATGGAGTGGGGGCCGGCGGGGCGCGCGGCGACGGTGTGGCTGCGACGGGACGGCTCGGCGGCGTCGCCTTGCGGCCGTACGCGTGCGGCGCGGCACAGGGCGGCGCTGTGGCGGGGCCGAGGCGGTGGGCGGCACGGCAGCGGTGGGGACGGCGGCTTGGCCGGCGCGGCTGTGCCGTGCGGCGCGGCGGCGCAGCGAAGGAGGTGGGGGCGCGGCGCACTGGTGAGGAGCAGGGGCGGTGGGGCTCTGCGCTGTGGCTGCAGGGGTGGTGGGGCACGGCGCACGGGCGGCAGTGGGAGGTGGGGGCGGCGTCGGCGGCAGCAGGAAGAAGGAGGGGGAAGGAAGAAGGAAGAAGAAGGAAGAAAGAAGGAAAAAGAAAAAGAAAAAGAAAGAGAAGAAAAGAAAGGGAAAAAGAAAGAAAGAAAAGGGGAAAAAGAAAAGAGAAAAAGAAAAGGGAAAAAGAAGAGGAAAAAGGGGAAGATTTTTACGGTGCTGTGCACGGGATCGATCGGGCCCACGCGCACGGAAATCGAGAAGATGTGGCCGGGTTTCACGGGATTGTGCCGGAACGGCGGATTTGATAGGAAAATTTCCGAGCTCTGAACGGAAAATATTTGAAACAAATTTTTGACGAGCGATTTGTTTTGGTAGAATTTTCCGGATGTTACAAACCTACCCCACTTAAAATGAATCTCGTCCTCGAGATTCGGCTGGATCCTTAAAGAGATGGGGGAATTCTTTCTTCAACGCATCTTCGCGTTCCCATGTGGCCTCTTTCTCGCCATGTCTGCTCCACTGAACTCGGCACATCCGTACCGTGGAATTTCTTGTGTGCTTGGTGACGGTGTCCAAGATCTTGACGGGTACTTCCTGGTATCTGAGGTCCTTCTGCAAATCTATTGTTTCCACCGGTATATGTTCCTCTTCGGGTACTCTCAAACATTTTCTGAGCTGGGAAACGTGAAACACTGGATGGATGTCTGACAATTCATTGGGGAGTTGAATGCGGTATGCTACGGCTCCAACCCTTTCAAGCACCTGGTATGGTCCAATGTATCGAGGGGCTAACTTTCCTTGAACTTGGAATCTGCGGGTCCCTCTAATCGGGGAGACCTTGAGATAAACATAATCTCCCACTTCAAAACTTAATTCCCTCCTGTGCTTGTCTGAGTAACTCTTCTGACGGGACTGAGCAGCCTTTAGCTTCTCTCTAATTTCGGCTACTTTATCTTCTGCTTCTTTTATAAAGTCTGGTCCGACCAAGGTACGCTCCCCTACTTCTGACCACATCAAAGGGGTCCTGCACTTTCTTCCATAGAGAGCTTCAAATGGCGACATGCCTAAGCTGGCTTGGTAACTGTTGTTGTAAGAAAATTCTGCATAGGGTAAACTCCGTTCCCAGTCCTTCCCATAGGTCAGGGCACAAGCCCGTAACATATCTTCCATAATCTGGTTTACTCTTTCCGTCTGGCCGTCTGTCTGTGGGTGATAAGCTGAGCTAAAATCTAACTTGGTTCCCATGGCTTTATGCAAACCTTTCCAAAACTTGGAGGTGAACTGAGTCCCTCTGTCTGAGACAATTCTGCTCGGTACTCCGTGTAGCTTTACGATGTTCTCCACATAGAGCTTCGCTAACTTCTTGCCTCCATAGTTGGTCCGTACGGGTAAATAATGGGCCACTTTGGTGAGTCGGTCCACTATCACCCATATAGAGTCATTTCCCTTTTTAGTCTTGGGTAATCCAACCACAAAATCCATACCAATCTCATCCCATTTCCAAACCGGGATAGGCAATGGTTGCAACAAGCCTGCCGGTTTCTGGTGCTCGGCTTTGACTCGCTGGCAAATGTCGCACTGGGCGACGAACTGGGCGATCTCTGCCTTCATCCCATTCCACCAGTATTTCTGTTTCAAATCCATATACATTTTGGTGGCTCCAGGGTGAATAGAGTAAGGTGAGTTGTGGGCTTCATCCATGATGGTCTGCCGGAAATTTCCTTGCTTGGGCACACAAATTCTATCCTTATACCATAGGGTTCCTTTTGTATCCACTCTAAAATCTGGGGCTTTATTTTCTCCCGTATGGTTACGAATTTTCACCAAGTCTGGGTCTGATTCTTGGGCCTTTCTGATATCTTCTTCTAGGGTGGGCTGCACTGTTAGCTGCGGGCAAGACTTAGGAGATACAATGTGCACATTTAGCCGAGCCATTTCTTCTTGTAGATGGGCATTCTTGGGTGCATAGGTCTTTCTGCTTAGGGCGTCTGCCACAACATTGGCCTTGCCGGGGTGGTAATGAATTTCCAGATTGTAATCCTTGATAAGCTCCAACCATCTTCTCTGTCTTAAATTCAGATCTGGCTGGGTGAATATATACTTCAAGCTCTTGTGATCCGTGTAAATCTCACACTTATTCCCGATCAAATAGTGTCTCCAAATTTTCAGGGCATGAACCACTGCTGCTAATTCCAAGTCATGGGTGGGGTAATTCTGCTCATGGGGCTTGAGCTGGCGGGAGGCATATGCTACTACCTTCCCATCCTGCATAAGTACACATCCTAACCCATTTCGGGAAGCGTCACAGTATATGACAAAATCCCGCTGAATATCTGGCAAGGTCAGTATCGGGGCTGAGGTCAGTCTCTTCTTTAGTTCTTGAAAACTTCTTTCACACGACTCTGTCCAGACGAACTTCTTTTCTTTCTTGAGCAGCTCGGTCATGGGTCTTGCTATCTTGGAAAACCCTTCTATAAATCTTCGATAATATCCGGCCAATCCCAAGAAACTCCTTATCTCACTCACATTAGTGGGCTGCTGCCAGTTTGACACTGCTTCTACCTTCTCAGGGTCAACGGCCACTCCTTCGGCCGTCAGTATGTGGCCAAGGAAGGCTACCTTCTCAAGCCAAAATTCACATTTGCTAAATTTGGCATACAGCTTGTGTACTCTCAGCTTTTCTAAAATCACTCTCAGGTGATGCTCGTGCTCCTGGGCACTCTTGGAATAGATAAGTATGTCATCAATGAATACGACAACAAACTTATCCAATTCTTCCATAAACACTTTGTTCATGAGGTTCATGAAGTATGCCGGGGCATTAGTCAGTCCAAAAGACATCACTGTAAACTCGTATTGCCCGTACCTTGTCACAAATGCCGTCTTAGGGGTGTCGCTTTCTCTGATTTTAAGCTGATAGTATCCCGATCTTAAATCAATCTTGGAGAAGTACTTGGCTCCTTTCAGCTGATCAAACAGGTCATCTATTCTGGGTAATGGATACTTGTTCTTGATGGTTACCTCATTTAAGGACCTATAATCCACACACATCCTCATACTTCCGTCCTTCTTTTTCACAAAAAGAACGGGTGATCCCCACGGGGATGAGCTAGGTCTGATGAATCCTTTTTCTTGAAGTTCCCTCAACTGTTCTTTCAACTCCGCTAGTTCTGCCGCGGCCATTCGGTATGGTCTCTTAGCTATAGGAGATGTCCCTGGGACAAGGTCGATAATGAATTCTATGTCCCTATCTGGCGGCATTCCGGGGAGTTCTTCTGGGAACACATCTGGATACTCGCATACCACTGGAACCTCTGCTATGGTTTTGGCCTCCAAGGTATGAACCATTGGGTCTGATCCTGTTTCTCGGGTGTGGCAAGTTACTTGGACTCCTTCGGGGCTGGTTAGTTGTATGGTCCTAGCGGCACATCCAATAAGGCCGTCATGCCGGGTCAGCCAGTCCATTCCAAGTATTACATCTATTCCCTTGGACTTGAGTACTACCAAATCAGCTAGAAACTCTACCCCACTTAAAATGATCCTTACCCTAGAACAGCCTAGCTGACATTTGATGTCGGCTCCAGGTGTTCGGGTTAACAGGGGTAACTTTAGTAGTACTGTAGGTATATTGTGTTTATCCACAAAACTTGATGATATGAAAGAATGTGATGCTCCAGAATCAAATAAAACTGTGGCAAGCACTGAGCTGACTAGGAACTCACCAAGTACTACGCCCTGAGCTCCTTGGGCTTCCTGTGCGTTGATGTGGTTGACGCGGGCTCGTCCGTAGGACTGTTGGGGCTGCCTCATCTGCTGGTTGTTGGTGTTGTTGCCGGGGTTGTTGCTGCGGACAGGCACACGGTTGGCACCTGACAGAGCTGGCTTCGGTCCATTCACCGAGTTGGAGTACATTGGGGCTGCTGGCTTGTTGCTGGCATAGGGGCAGTTGGCCACATAATGTCCGGTCTCACGGCAGTTGAAACAAGCCCTGTTGTTGCTGGCCTGACTGGCACTGTTCTGTGGAGCTTTGGCACTCTGGCTTCTGAAGGTGGGATTGGTGACCTGTGAGCCTGAGGCTCGGGACTGAGTGCGGTACTGCATCGGCGTTTGGGATCTGGGTGGTGGAGGGTTATAGCTCTTGGTCCTCTGGAAGCGATCCTGCTGGCGAGCCTTGTTCTCTAGGAACTTGCGCTTGAGATCTTTCTTCTCGTCTGCCTTGGCCTTCTCCGTGAGAATAGCCCTGTTCATTAGTGTGTTGAAGTCAGGATAAATCTGAGGGGTCAGCAGAGTCCTGAGCTCTGGGTCCAGGCCTTTCATGAACATCTCCTGCTTCTTCTCATCCCTATCCACCTCCTCTGGTGCATAGCGGGCTAACTCCATGAACCGGTAGGTGTATTCTTCCACAGTCTTGTTGCCTTGCTGCAGTGCTCGAAACTCATCCGCCTTGCGCTTCATGGTGGCTGCGGGGATATGGTAGCGGCGGAACTCATCCACAAAATCCCTCCAGGTGATGACTGTGGCATCTGGGGTGGCGGCACAGTAGTTTTCCCACCATGCGAGAGCATTCCCAACCAGTTGATGGGTGGCCAGGAGCACTTTGTCACGATCCTCACAGTGAAGTGGTTCCAACTTCCTCTGAATCACCCTTAACCAATCATCTGCATCGAGTGGGTTGGTGGACCCGCCAAAGGTAGGTGGCTTAGTCCTGAGGAACTCTGACAGTTTCTCATTCATACCCTGCCCGCGGGGCCTCTGGTTGGCGATGGCTTTGACCACAGCTTCCATTATCAGGTTCTGATTGTTCACCACCTGCAGCCAGTCAGCGGCACGTGGCAGTGGCGCTTGCTCTGACCTAGCCTGACTTTCCTCCCTCCTTTCTTGGTTCACTTCATCCTGGTGCTCCTCATGGGGTGCACTCTGCCCGTTGTTGCTAGCAGCTGGGACTCGGCTCCGGGAAGCCCTGGGTCCACGCGTGTTGACCATCTGTAGATTTAGAGGACAAATGAGAGACTAGGATTTGGAGTTTATTGATGTTTAAGTTATTTAGTTCGCAAAAACAGAAAGGCAGAATCCTCCTTCTGCCCACAAGCACAGAGTCTAGCAAACATCAAGCACAAACGATTTTATTCCTTTGAAAGGGAAAGGGAGTACAACACTTGGACAGGCCAAAACACGAACTACACGACCGGGGTTACAACGACACAACTGGGGTACAACCTACGCAACTGGGGTGCAACACTAAACTTCGGGCCACGACGGCTTCAACTCTGGGTGCAATCTACTCGCGGGGCGAGCCTTCTTCCGGGGCGGAGTGTTCTTCCAGGGGAATGAGTAGTTCATCGTCTTCTGGGATCCCATTTTCCTGGGGCTGTGCAGGGGCTCCTTCTTCGGCGGGTGCTGCTGGTTCCCCGGCACCTCCGGGTGTGCTTGGTGTGGCTCCACCAGGTCCTCCCCATCTTGCAATGGGGGTCCCAATTAGGATCCGGGCTTCTCCAACTACCGGGACGGGCGTCCCGCTTCTGGTCCAATCTTGCATACTCCGGTCTTGAGCCTGTCTGAGACTCTCATGTGCGACAGCTTCACTGCTTATGGCTGCCGCGGTTCTTGCTTCGGCTTGAGCCACCCGGACTTGGTACATCCTCACTGCGAGTTCAGCTTGCTCGGCTCGACCAATTTGTTCCCTTAGAAACCCAGCTTGCTCGTTGAAAAGTTTATCCAAGGATACGAGATAGGCAACCACATGGTACAACAGGTCATCTTGATGGCGGCGGCGTTCCAGGTTCCTCATGCGGGCCTGCCAGACTGGAGTTCTGACAGCCGGGGGAAAGAGTCTCATCGGTGTGGAGATAAGGTGTTCTTCAAAGATCCGGCACAAGTAACGGAGGGCCTTCCTGATAGCCAAAGGGTAGGTATCCTGATGTCGAAACCCCGTAGCGGTCACCCTCCATGGCTCAATATCAGGGTAGCGGGTGCTTCTGGCAACGGAAAGGATCACCCTACAGCGGAGAGTGCCAAGATGCTCGTACTCCCGGCTGTAGTACCTTGGGCGTTCAGAGATACCAAGACGCTCCAGAGAGTTGATCAAAAGGCGGGGAAAACCCGGCTCTTCCTGGCAAACTCCATGGGTCCATCCTTCCTCGGCCATCTGAAAATAAGGATAAGGTGAACAACTTGTTTCTCATAGCAATTAGAGTACAACATGAAGGTACAAGATTTTGACTCGACAACTAGGTCGGGTACATCCATTATTCAGAGGGAAGCTCTAGCTCAGCTAACACCATTCTACTCTCACAGAGAATCTTCCTCACTCCAGCATCGGCGTTTCTTTGGGGGTAGGAGTTGCCCTAATAGCCAATCCTCAGTCTGCGTACCCCTATCCAAATGAGTTTCTTCGGGCTCACCCTCTAGCAGTCCTTTCTCTCTTCGGTACGCCTCCAGACGTTCCTTCTCTTGTGCTTCCTTCTGCCAGATGTCCTGGAGAGTAGCTAGGTAACCTTCCGCTCGCCTTTCAGCTCTGGCGGTCTCCTTTCGCTGTTCCTCTATCTCATGTTCCGCTTTTTCCGCCCTGCGAATCTGGTGCTTCAATTGCGCTGCTTGCTCGATGTAGAGGTGATCTAAGCCGGCAAGATAAGTGGATAGGTGGGTGACGGTGTCTTCAAGGTCTTCTTCTTCCCTTCCGAGTCTTCTCATCTGCTCGATCCATGAGCGTCCTCTTCCTCCGGTAGGTGGGAAAAATCCCATAGGGCTCTCTCGAAGATGACGCCAGTAGACGACGCGCAAACGTCGTAGGACTTTACGGGCGGCCTTTCGGTAAGTGTCCGAGAAGCAAAAGCCCGTGGTGACGATGGTCCAGGGATCCACATCGGGGTAGAGGGTGCTCTTTCCCACGAAGATCCTTACGTCACACCGAAGGGTGCCTCTGGAGTCATACTCCCGGTACATGTACTCCGGTACGTCTGAAACTCCGACGCGCTCCAGGCTGAGTAGCATCAACTTAGGAAGACCCGGTTCTGCAAAGCAGATTCCTTCGTTCCATTCGTCGTCAGCCATCTGGAACAGGACAAAGACTTAAGGTCAGTGTCTGTGCGGAGAAGGCTTAGCTAGGAAAGGCTTCTAAGGGTTTCGGTCCCTATGGTCGCGTCCTACAGCCAACGACGGCTCTGATACCACCTGAAGCGTCCCCACTTAAGTAGAGACTAAATGTGATACAAATATCAGTCCCAGGAGGCTGATACACATTTATTCCACAGATGGTTCAGTCATCGTGCGACCTCAAAGGGGCACGGTACTCGATACAGACGATAACAGAAATTAAAAGTACAACAATACATAACCAGAGATAGACTATGACTGGGTCTAGCCCTATCTCGACGAGGAACAGCGGAAGCATCTTGATAGGAACCACACCACAGGCAACGTCGGGTGCGGACACGACCTCTACTCGAACTCCTCAGGGACAAAGTCCGGATCTTCTTCTGTTGCAAATAAAATAGGGGTGAGTACAAACGTACTCAGCAAGTCCAACCAAGTCCACGGAGGGGATATAAAGATTATGCACAGGATAATTCAAGGATACGGCCAAGGTTTAATTTGCGTAAAAGCTGGATTTTATGCAAGGGTTTATTTCAAACAGGTTTTCGTAAAAGCAGATTTTTAATAACAAGTGGGTTGATCCTCCACAAAGGATCCACATTTTATGCTACCGGACTCCCCGTCCGCCGTAGCTCGCGGCACACCTGCCGGACACTTTCCAAAAACACTCACACCAAAAGAACCCACCATTTCTCAACACTAGTTTCAGGCCCAAGCCGTGACTCATCCAATACCGTGGATACGGCTATTCGAATAGATTTTAACTCTGCAGAGGTTGTACACTTAACCCACCCCAACGGTTTCCGCAACACGAACACCGAAATGTCGGCGCGGACCTGTCAAAGCCATTACCACACCTTAGCTAAGCCGGTCTAGCCAATATGGAAGCAACCAAGGGGTCCATGTCCTCCCCACGAGGCATGACCGGGACGTAACTCACATAGATCGTACTCCTGCTCCTTGTCCTCCCATTGCTCACAGCTCACCCATTGGCTAACCGACCAACTAGTGGGATTTATGCTAAGCCGTTGCCACATACAACGGTAGGGCGGTAGCACTAAACTGGGCCAGGCTAGATGACGATCAACTCGGTCCTTAAAATAATGACAAGATGGATATCTTCACATCCCGCTCAGCCACACAGGCACGAGCTCACCAATTTGGTGTTTCACACAGAACACACCATCCATCCCATCGGTTCCATCATTATTTTATTTTCACCAAAACCCACCCTTTGCTTTTAAACACTCACACCATTCTTTATTTTAAAACACATGAGTATTTGCAATATGATAGCGGTAAGAGTAACAGATCCTAAGCGTATCTAGCACGGCTATCATCCAAACAGAGCAAGTCATATTTAATGATAACCTAGGTGATCAAGGAATATTTATAGCAATCAAGGAGTGGCTATCCAACCGGGTCTTGCAATAAAACAATGCATTTTATAAATAGGCCAACGGGTTGTGTTTGTAAAATATAGGATAAATATGCGTCAAAGGACGGGATTGAACTTGCCGTCTTCGAAGTCGTCCGGAAGTGCCTGCTCGCGGTACGGGTCCTCGGGCTCCGGCTCGCGGTACTCGCCTGCGTACTCCGGCTCGGGGTATGGTCCTCCGAACTCCTCGCGGGGCTGCTCCTCGTTCACTCCGTGATCTACGGTACACACAAGCAAGCATACATTAAAATAAAAGAAAAGAAAAACGGAAAATGATTTTTAAATGAGCTCGGGAAAGTGAAATAGGAATTAAATCATGGAAAGATTATTTTTATGAGATTTTTGTATAGCTCGGCCGGAATATATGTGGAGGGGCCATGGTCGAATTTGGGGAGAAACGGGTGAAGTTTGGCGCATGAAATGACGCGTCAAACAAATGTTTTAGGGGTGGTTTAAGGAGCTAGGGGTGGTTTTGCAAGGAATAAGGACTTGAATAAAATATTTATAACTGGGGAGGGCTTATTTGTGAATAATCGTAACTGGGAAAGGACCCATTCGTAATTTTGTAAAAAGATAGGGTGGATTTAAAATGGATAGGGACCCTCTTGTAATTAAAATAAAGGGTTAAGGGTCCCTTGAAAGGGTTTAAGGGCGCCAGGGGGTTTTCTGGAAGAATCCATATGGTGGGAGGGTTCTTAAGGAATTTTTGAAAGGTCCAGGGGGTTATGGGCAAAACGCCCTTCTTCTTCTCTGTTTCAATTGAAACAGAGGAGGGGGGCGACGGGAGGCGGCCGGCGGCGGTGCTCGCCGGCGCTGCGGGGCGCGGCGGCGGCCGAGAAGCGGCGGGGGAGGGAGAGGGAGACGAGGGGGTTCGATTCCCCTCCTCACCTTGCGCTAGGGTGGTGGGCAGAGGCGGGTCGGCGGCGGGTCAGAGGCGGCGGCGGTGGCTCTGGTGGCGGCGGCGATTTGGGGCGGCGGCGGCACGGTTGGCGGTGGAGAGGCGTGGAGGAGGTGGCGGTGGTGGAGTGGAGCGGGGCAGGTGAGCTTCCCCCCCTTTTTATAGGCGGGGCGGAGGAGCGCGGCCGGCGGCCATGGAGTGGGGGCCGGCGGGGCGCGCGGCGACGGTGTGGCTGCGACGGGACGGCTCGGCGGCGTCGCCTTGCGGCCGTACGCGTGCGGCGCGGCACAGGGCGGCGCTGTGGCGGGGCCGAGGCGGTGGGCGGCACGGCAGCGGTGGGGACGGCGGCTTGGCCGGCGCGGCTGTGCCGTGCGGCGCGGCGGCGCAGCGAAGGAGGTGGGGGCGCGGCGCACTGGTGAGGAGCAGGGGCGGTGGGGCTCTGCGCTGTGGCTGCAGGGGTGGTGGGGCACGGCGCACGGGCGGCAGTGGGAAGAAGGAGGGGGAAGGAAGAAGGAAGAAGAAGGAAGAAAGAGGAAAAAGAAAAAGAAAAAGAAAGAGAAGAAAAGAAAAGGGAAAAAGAAAGAAAAGAAAAGGGAAAAAAGAAAAGAGAAAAAGAAAAGGGAAAAAAAGGAGAGGAAAAAGGGGAAGATTTTTACGGTGCTGTGCACGGGATCGATCGGGCCCACGCGCACGGAAATCGAGAAGATGTGGCCGGGTTTCACGGGATTGTGCCGGAACGGCGGATTTGATAGGAAAATTTCCGAGCTCTGAACGGAAAATATTTGAAACAAATTTTTGACGAGCGATTTGTTTTGGTAGAATTTTCCGGATGTTACAACCATCCAATTGTAAAAGGGATTGTTGACATAAAATCGGGGCCAACACACAAACGCGCTAGATCGCGCGGGAGACAGTAGCAGACCTTGCAGTGCAGCTGCCCAAACCCGGTCACACCTCTATGTAGAGGCGGTTAGACCGGGTTCGCCGGACAGCCCGGCGGGAAGACCAACGAACGCCCACCCGGGAGGGACCCCGTCGGGGCAGGCGCACCTTGGGTTGCCCTAAGCTCGGCAGGCTAGCTAGGGCGCCCTCTCATGCCATGGACACGCGAGAAGAACAACAAATGGGGTTGGAAAAGTAGGGTAAAGAGGAAAAAGGTAAAGAGATAAAAGATAGATTGATTTGTGTCGATTGGATTCCCTCAATCGGTCGTGGCCCTTTATATTTATTGGGAGGGGAGGTCTTGCCCCTTTATGAGTTGAAACCCTTACAAAATCTCATGCTAAAATACAACTCAAAACCAATACCGGTCTAGCCGGGTTGGGGACCCAGTCTAACCTCTATGCCCAGGTGCAGATCTTGTCGAAGTCATAACTCCTCCGTTCGAACTCCAAATCGGACATTCTACATATGCATTTTGATCGTCTCGACGAGAGCTATGCATATCGAAATAGCCGACACAAAATCCTAGCAAGTATATCATGTATGAAACTATTATGTCGGCTTTTGAATATCGCAGCATGTCTAATGGTAGTAACTTTGATGTGGCAATGTCGGGCAATCATATAGGTTATGGCCCCTTGGTGAAGCATGAGCATAATATGGGTAATCATATAATAAAGACCAAGAATTATACCAAAACCATGGATTGTAATTGTATGTACCTGAATACGGATTCCATGGGTCATGCATCGATAGAATAAATGATGAATAACAATATGACGACCATCGATACTTCCTTGCTCTTGATGATGAAGAACTTGACCTTTGATTATTTTCTAACCGATTGTTTTGCTTTTGCTCGGCTATCTTATATTTATGCAGTAATTCTTCAAAGCTTAGCTTCTTCCTCATCACCTTCCTATTTGATCTGAAATTTGCAGCGCTACCAAAATTTCTAGCAAGACCAGTTAGACCGGTATGTACACCGGTTAAACCGGTTCCTTTAGAACCAGCCACTTTGTGGTCATCTTGCCCTCCAGCCGAACTTGATTGGTTGCTCAGCTATAGTATTTGATAAAGTCTCATCATTGGCGACAATTTGACTAACAAAACTAGCTGACAATTCTTCAATATTGGGCTTTTGTATGTCTAGTGTCAAATCTGAATTTTGATTTAATCTACCATCCTGTTTGACACGGTAGACTTGCTTGATCAGCTTATGCTTCCTTTATGCATAGACCGATTCTCTTGCTGAAAACGGTCATTATTTGTAGGTGATGGCTCACTAGCTAGTTGTCGGCTCTCTATATGTAATATAATCCGGACCAAAATATCTAGGAAGAGATGGCAGATATGAATTATAAAACCATGGAGAATAAAGATAAGACATGTTACAATAAGGCCCCCATGGCATAGGCATAGATGATTAAGGATGGCAACGGGTTGGGTTCGGATCGGGTGGAGCGTCTGGGCACCCAAAACCGAAACCCGAACTTAAAACCCGAATCCGCCCCGAACACCAATTCGGGTGAAAATCCATCCCCAAAACCGAAACCCGTGGATACCCGAAACCCAATGGATAATCCAAAAACCCAAACAGATCACAAAGGAGCACACTCCACATAAATAATACAGCACACGCTGTCCAGATTATTACAGATACATAATACAGCACACGTTGTCCAGATTATTACACACTGAATACAACTTACACACTACAAGATTCCAAGTTCAATATAAAAGCAAAATGACAGAAATCAAACATCCATAGTCCTTGAAACAAAAAACAGTAGGCCTCTAAACAAATAACACCATTACAGAGTTCATCATTCATCAATTATGGTGGAATCATCTTCATCCTGTGAAATAAAAATAGAGAGTCGCTCATTAGTTGAATGTTCAGAGGATTGTAAACTCACAAGTTGAATATAGAAGGAAATAACAACAATACCATTTCTTCCACTTTTGCTTCAAGACAAGTTATCAAAGCACCAACAAAAGTAGACTGACACCCTGCATTAATACAATATTCATAAATTAGATTTATAACTTATACGAAATGAAGACCACATACTGATAGAAATTGCACCGACCTAACATGTCATCACGAGACCATGCCTGCATACACATAAGTGCCTCAATCATTGATGGTGCAAGCCTACTATGATGTGGACTAATTATTCTCCCACTAGTGCTAAAGGCTGACTCGGATGCAACAGTTGTCACAGGAATAGCAAGGACATCACGTGCAATTTTTTGTAATATTGGGTATTTGAGCCCTGCATGTTTCCACCACTGAATGATATCCAACTCTTGTGTCCTAGGCAACACTGCCTCTTCTAAGTATGAGTCTAACTCTGTTCGCACATAAGTGGAGGTCACAACTGGCTGTTTAGACATGTAATCATCAAAAGTGTCAGCCCAATCCTCATGATCCATCTGAGTAGGAGCAGCACTAGGTATAGTTTGAGCACCATCTGTTGTGGCAATAGACTCCATAGAATCTTGGTACTCCAAGACCAGACTATGCATCAAGTCTTTCACTTTGCTGGCAGCTTCCATAGCTACACTTTCTGACCCATGAATTTTGAGAAAAAGAGCATTCAACAGATGTAATTTATACCTATGATCTAGGACAGCAGCAACAGCCATCAAACCATGCACATCTGACCAATACTTGTTGAATTTCTCCTTCATTTTAGTAGACATTTCTTCTACCATAGGAATATCACTGCTTTGCCACTTCCTAATTGACAAATAAATGTTGCATATTTTGGGGAAGAAAAGATTGGTTGTGACATAATTAGTGCCTGATAGTAGCTCAGTTACATCATAGAACATCTTCAACCTATCACAAAGCTCTCTAGCAAACTTCCAATCATCTTCGGATGGAGTACATGGAGCACGGGAAAAGGCGATCAAAAAATCTTGGTAAATCAGTGCAGTGCTAAGCATAATATAAGTAGAGTTCCATCTAGTTTTACAATCAAGAGTAATTCTTTTTTCATATTTTCCTTACATTTGTACTGCCATTTTCTCAAACTTCTCATGTCTTTTAGGAGTGGCTGACCAGTACGCAACACTATCACGCACATTATCAGTTCCCTTCTCCATGACACTCATTCCATCTTTCACAATCAAATTTAAAATGTGTGCAGCACAACGCATATGAATTAATTTGCCCTTCAACATACAAGATGAGAGTGGTAACTTGCCTTCTATAGCAGCCTTATTCATTGCAAGGTCATCACCGTCAGTGCCAATCATAGTCTTCATGAGGTTATCATTGACACTACAATTGTCAAGAGTTATAGTGGACAGATTCCTCTCAATATGCCAATCTAGGAGAACTTCATGAAGAACCTCTGCTATAACCTCTGCTGTATGTGGGGCTGGAACATAAATAAACCTACAACAATAAAATATGATAAGTGACAGTGCTAGACAGATTGCTCATAAGTGACAGTGCTGGACAGATTGCTCTCATTAGACAAAGTGCATAACATAAGAACAAAAAAATGATGTGATTAATAGTTACTTGATAATAAAACTTTTTAGCTTCCAAGCTTCATCTAGAAAATGGGCTGTAACTGCCATGTAACCTTTCCTCTGGTGGTTTGCTGTCCACATGTCCGTAGTAACAGCAATACGAGAACTCATTTTCTTGATATAATTCACCATAGATTGCTTCTGCACTTGATACATATCAAAGATATCCTTCCTAATTGTGTTTCTAGACACTACCTTGAATGCTGGCTGCAATGCAGCACAAAACTTGCGAAATCCAACATGGTCCACCATGGAAAGAGGATACTCATGGACAATAATTATTAAAGCAAGTTCTTTCCTAGCAACATCCTGATCAAACACATACTTCTCTAATGTGACTGTGCCATCTTGTGGGTTTGCAGATAATTTAAGGGTGGACTGCTTTAAACCTTTTCTATTAGCTCTGTCCCCACAAATAGCAAGATGATTCTTCAAATGAGTTTCCATTTTTTGTCTCCCCACCTAAATGTTTTTTTACACCATTGACATTTTGCTTTCGGAATCCCATTTATTTCGACCAAATCAAACTCTTTCCATACTTCAGATCTTAGCTTCCTCTTAGTACCAACAGGAACAGAAACATCATCTTCTACCTCTACCACATTAGTAGTACCTACGGTTGCAGAATCATATGCCGGTGTAGCTGAATTGGATGCAAGACGTGGACGAGAACGAGATGCACCAGCAGCTTGAGATCCACATGCACTTGAACCAAGAGGAGGAGTCGACATTGCTTGCTTCCTGAAAAAGGTGAACACATGGGATGGGATGAGCCTCTGTACTAGTTTGAGATTTAGATGATGAATGAAATTCGAGATCAAGGGAAGGGGATGGGGGTTGTGGCGTTGTGCTGCTGTACCTACTGAAGCCGCGAGGCGCTGCCGCGCCAGACCGCCGGGGCTGACTGCGAGAGGGACTGAGCGAGGTTGGGACTTGGCGGCGAGGCGCACGCCAGGGGCTGCAGACGCCGGGGATGGGGTGCGTCGCGCGCGCGGAGGGCTGTCGGTGCCGGGGACCGGAGGACAGACGACGAATCGGCGAGAGGACGGACACCGCCGCTTCTGTGGGGGAGGCGTCCAGGCGAGCCGCGCCACGACTCCGCGAGAGTTGCCTAGGAGAGCAGGCGTGCGGCGGCCGGGTGCCTGGTGAGACCGTGAGGGACTGAGGGGTGAGGATCAGGGGAATTTTCAGCCTTTTATACTTAGGGTTGTTATGTGGGCTTTTGTTGGGCTTAAACTTTCGGAGCTCCGATGGAGCTCCACGGGTGAGATTTAGGATCCGCTCCAAACCCGCAGTGTTTCAGATATCCGAACCCGAAGATCCGTGGGCGAAAATCTGACACCAAAACCGAAACCCGCAAACCCGAAATCCACGGATATCCGCTCCGAACCCGATCCGCTGCCATCTTTATAGATGATCCATGTGATGGAAATGGCTTTGGTGTAGGAAAAGTATTCGATTGCCGATTCTGATAATGGAATTTCTCTCTTGAAGAAGATTTTGAATGTTTGCAATATTTAGACCGATTAACATCGTTAACCAATATAGGTCTTGCCCCTTTATATTTATTGGGAGGGGAGGTCTTGCCCCTTTATGAGTTGAAACCCTTACAAAATCTCGTGCTAAAATACAACTCAAAACCAATATAGGTCTAACTGGGTTAGGGACCTGGTCTAACCACTATGCCCAGGTGCAGATCTTGTCGAAGTCATAACTCCTCCGTCCGAACTCTAAATCGAACATTCTACATATGCATTTTGATCGTCTCGACGAGAGCTATGCAATGGTGAAGTCCAAATTGCAATTGGAGCACTTTGATCATGCCGGTCTAACCGCCCTTGGCAACCCGGTTAGACCGCCCTATTCAGACATGCCAAATTTGAGTGCGAACATGGATTTTCCTGTATCCTAAAGAAAAAGTAATTCTCAATATGTTCTGTTTGGAGTTGCATTGATGAGGTAGACAAACACCTGTCGGGCTTGTGTGTGACTGGCTGATCACCTTTAACATTTCTTAAAAATAAATTAAAAATAAACTCGACCTGTGGGAGCGAAGACCCGCCCCGTGGCATTAAGAAGAAGACCTTGATGAGGACATCTTCCTCCACTATTACCCGCTGGCAAAGACGCAACAAAGAGACCCTAGTGGCCAGTTGTAGTCGGGCGGCGACCGTGTGTGCCTCTGAATAATCCCACCTTGCTTAGCTTAGGAGGAGGAGGCCACCTTAAAAGGGAGAGCCACCCTTCCCCCATCGGACTAGTCTTTTAGGGATATTGGGCTTTTCCCCAAGTCGGTGTGCCTAAGAACTGTTGGGGTCCGAGCTACCTTAAGTTATTGGGCATCAGCCAACCTCACGCCTGGGCCAGATGCATCATTTGGTATCAAAGCTAGGCCCTTGTTAAGAAGAGAAGAATAATGAGGACATCTTCCTCCACTATTACCCGCTGGCAAAGACGCAACAAAGGGGCCCTAGTGGTCAGTTGTAGTGGAGCGGCGACCGTGTGAGCCTCTCAATAATCCCACCTTGCTTAGCTTGGGAGGAGGAAGCCACCTTAAAAGGGAGACCCACCCTTCCCCTATCCCACTTTGCCTAGCTCGAGAGGAGGAAGCAACATTAAAAGGGAGACCCACCCTTCCCCTATCGGAGTAGTCTTTTAAGGAGATTGGGCCTTTCCCTGAGTGGGTGTGCCTAAGATTTGTTGGGGTCCAGGCTACCTTAAGTTATTGAGCCTCGGCCAACCCCACGCCTGGGCCAAATGCATTAGACCTTCTCACATAGAAGGATTTTTTTAGATGAGACACCTTAAGTTATTGAGCCTCGGCTAACCCCACGCCTGGGCCGGATGCATCAGACCTTCTCACATACAATGATTGTTTTAGATGAGATACCCAGTGCCGAACCAAGGGTTCGAAAGTTGGTGGGCAGCAGGTCACGACTGTAGTGCGGTTCTCACCTTTAACATTTCTTTGATTACCTTTGAAAAAAAGGATTAATCATCTGATATATGGATGTAAGAACACAAAAGCAATATCCTACATAGTACACACTTGAAGTTATATTTGCAAAAAACAGGAAAAGAAAATAAGAGAGTAGACCGCCGGCCCTTTACTTTGCAGACATTCGTATTATATTAGCAGGCTTCCCCTCTCTCTCTCTCTCTCACACACACACGCATCTGGCTACTAGTCCCAGTAATTCAACTCAACTGAGGTATGTCACTTGACTACTCAACTGAGGGACGACAGATGAGCTTGTTGGCACAATGCATGAAAATGAATTCTTCCGGTTGCTAGCTGGACGAATAACATGAATGTTTGATGCATGCATGCATGTGTGATCGTACTTGCAGCAGGCATAATACATTGTTCTTACCTAGCTAGTTTCATGCTTGTGTGTTGATGAGCTGACCAGGCACGAAATTAACCAAGCGATGGGTTAGTAGTTGCACAATCGAATGGAATCGATCTGCTGGAGCTGGGCATGCTGCTGTACATCTGAAGCGGATGCTTTCTTTCTAAAATGAAATGAAGTTTGGAGTATCATTGCGCAAGATCAGATCGATCCGTGTATGCGGTACACCTTGAGAGAGAGAATTGAAGCCGACCGAGCAGAGCGAGGCTGAACCATGCGTACTGAGGTGAAGTGAACGAACCAACTAGCATTCTCGATCTGTTTCCTTTTCAACTCCATCCATCTTTACCAGCTACTTTAATTAATTAAACAGTATATATAGTTCTGCATGTGGCGCGTCGCTGAAGCGCGTGTCTCATAGACTCATAGACCGCGCGTTGTTGGGCCGCCACATTGTCGGCTGCCTTCGTCGGTTGCTTCTCATGGAGTTGAGAGAAGAGGGTGAGAAAGGGATTCTCAATCTGTTGGGAGTTGCTTTGATGAGGCAGACAAACACCCGGCAGGCTTGTGCGTGACTGTCAGATCACCTTTAACACTTGTTTGATTACCTTTGGAAAAAAAAGGGATTCTGCAAGCCTGCGGATACAAGCAAGGAATCATCTGGTATATGGATGGGGAGAGGTCTTTTTCGGTGCTCCATACTATATTATACTGGTGTTTAAAAAGGTCTAGTATAAAAGGATCTTACGGTCCAAATTAATTGTATACTACTAGAACTTCACCTGTAGTATAAGGTAGTATGGGTCGAGTAGTATAGTAGTATAGGGGTATTATGGGGAAAAATTATTTTTTACATGCAGTATAGATCGAGTAGTATAGTGATATAGGGGTATTATGGGAAAAATTATTTTTATTTTCATACTCATTTGGTCCGATATATTTATTTCTTTTTACACATATGTTCATTTAGGTTTGGAGCTCTAATAAAAAAATATATTACAGTCTAATTACAAAATTACCCATCCCTCTATACTCCATACTACCATATAGGGTAGTATGGAGCACCGAAGAAGACCTCATGGATGGAAGAGCACAAAAGCAACATCCTACACAGTACACACTTGAAGTTATATTTGCAAAAAAGGAAAAGAAAAGAAGAGAGAGTAGCGAAGTTGGTTCACTTATCACCTGGACCGCCGGCCCTTTACTTTCAAGACATTCGTATTGTATTAGCAGGCTTCCCCCCGCCCCCGCCCCCCCCCCCCCCCCCCCGCCCCCCCCCTCACTCAAACGCACACGCACACGCATAACACATTCATCCGTCGTGTCCAGTTGCCAATTCTGCGTATTCAACTCAACTGAGGTATGTCACTTGACTACTCACTTCGATTGCAAATATACAAGTCCATCTGTACTGTGGCGTATAGGGACAGATGAGCTTGTTGGCACAATTGCATGAAACATGAATTCTTCCGGTTGCATTGCTAGCTGGACGAATAACATAAATGTTTGGTGCATGCGTGCATCTGTGATGTTACTTGCAGCAGGCATAATACATTGTTCTTACCTAGCTAGTTTCATGCTTGTGTGTTGATGAGCTGACCAGGCACGAAATTAACCAAGCGATGGGTTAGTAGTTGCACAATCGAATGGAATCGATCTGCTGGAGCTGGGCATGCTGCTGTACATCTGAAGCGGATGCTTTCTTTCTAAAATGAAATGAAGTTTCGAGTATCATTGCGCAAGATCAGATCGATCCGTGTATGCAGTACACCTTGAGAGAGAGAATTGAAGTCGACCGAGCAGAGCGAGGCTGAACCATGCGTACTGAGGTGAAGTGAACGAACCAACTAGCATTCTCGATCTGTTTCATTTTCAACTCCATCCATCTTTACCAGCTAGTTTAATTAATTAAACAGTATATATAGTTCTGCATGTGGCAGCTCCACTACGGGAAACCCTGGAGTTGCCGAGTGTCCAGGACACTCGGCGAAGGCCAAAAAACACTCGGCAAAGCCTTTGCCGAGTGTTACACTCGGCAAAGAGCACTCGGCAAAGAGCTTCTTTGCCGAGTGTTATATTTCAGGCACTCGGCAAAGGTTTGCCGAGTGCCTGGGCCGACACTCGGCAAAATAAGGCGCACTAACGGCCCGCCACGCGCCGTCTCCGTGTGATGACGTGGCAGCATCCGTGGCGCTGTTTGCCGAGTGTCGGATCGCGACACTCGGCAAAGCAGCCCCTCTTTGCTGAGTGTCGGATCACGGCACTCGGCAAAGATCTGGCCGTAGAGCCACGTGGCCCCGCAGCTTCGCCGAGTGTCACGGCTAATAGACTCGGCGAAGACTAAGCCTTTGCCAAGTGTCGTGGTAAATACACTCGGCAAATGGTTAGTCTTCGCCGAGTGTATTTACCACGACACTCGGCAAACCTCCACACACTCGGCAAAACTGACAGAAAATAGCAGAAATGGTCTCTTTGCCGAGTGTCTATGGTAAATACACTCGGCAAAGGCCCTCTTTGCCGAGTGTACACTCGGCAAAGCCACTAACCTCCCCCTATTTTATTCGTTCGGTCGCGTATAACGTACCCTTGCTCAACAAACATTACAGGCAGTTCATATAAATCACAATAAGCATTACAGGCAGCGCATATATATAATATCCATAACCATTAATCCATTGGAAGCATCACAGGCAGTTCGACAACACAAGTTCACTAGTTCACAACCAAAGTACGTTCACAACCAAAGTATGTTCGTTTACAAGCATAAACATTGTCTATAAATCCACAAATCACTAAGGAGGTGGTGGGTTGGGTCCGAACAGTTGGCGGCCTAACCGAACCGTCAGGTCATCGTCCGGAGGCCTCTCGTTCGACGCCGCCGCTGATCCAGCAAAATTCTACACAAAGGATAGCAGATTGCATGTGTGAAACAAGTGATAAAACAGAAACAAAATAAATGTGTTTTGATCGTCTAAAGTTGGCCAACTAAGTTTTCTAAGGTTGTCAATGGTGAACAACTACGTTGTCTAAGGTTGAAATAAAACTTTGTCGGGTAACTCATAGGAGAATATGATGCAGGAGGTGCTGCCATCGGCGGAGGAACCAGTGTGAACGGTGGCGGAGCTTGCCCCATCTGCACTGCCATAGTACTGAACCACATGTGCCAATCCACCATCTGCTGCTGCCTCGCCCGCTCGGCCTCCTCATCCTGCTGCTGCCTTACCCGCTCCGCTTGCTCCAGCTCGGCCTGCCACCGCGCCTGCCACCACGCCTCCATCTCCTCCCTTTTCCTCCTCTCTTCTTCCCTGGGCCTGCAATATGCCATCAAAATGTTAGAATGCAAAGTAAAGGTATGTAAAAATAAACGAGTGACGAAAAAACAGAAATAACCTGAAGTGTCTGCACAAGGACGTGTGCAGCGGTTGGGGCCTGACGTATGTCCGGGTTAGCGCTGCCTGCCCGAATCTGGGACGGAGTGGGAGTAGTGGCTGGGTCGAGTGTGCTATCGCCGAGGACATACCTCCTATGCTTCTTGCCTCCTCCCATCCTCATAACAATTTCTCCATCAATCGGGTTAGCGCTCGGATCCCAGTCAGGCCCATACTTTTCCTTTCCCATCTCCGTGTATGTAGCGAGGCGGGTGTGTGCCATGGGATTGTTGTACGCCTTGGGTCCGCCCTCCGGATTGTATCGGATGTCGGACGTCGCCTTTCCCATGTGGGATAAAGCAATAGCCTGAAACTCGGAGAGTGTCTTACCACCATGTGTCGCCGACTACAAAACACAAAAAATAATAGGGTTAGAAATTATGCAGAATTTAGCATTAGAAAATGAAATGACTTGACTTACCCATCTTTCCGAAAATTCCTCGAGGTTAAGGCTGCCCATATTGTGTGATGCACCTGGCGTCTCCAAACGGCGTTCTCGGGCAGCGAGGTGTTCCTCCATCCATTCTTCAGCGACCCACTTGTCCACCATCTTCTCCCATGCATCTAGATGCGGGGCACACCACCACGGAATCGCCTACACAGGATCAAGTATAAGATCAAATTATACGTACTTAATCTCAGAAACAATCGTAATTAGACTAGATCAAGTACAAGATCAGATTTTACCTCTAAGTACTGGTATCGACTCAGGTACATGTTTCTTCCCACCTCTTTATCGTACTTAATCCCATGGTCAACCCAATAGTCAATGACGGCCTGGACGCGCGCCTCTTAGTGCATGTCCTTGACGAGTTTACGACACGCCATCTTTGCATTGGCATCGGCCCTCTCCTGCTCTCCAGGAGCGCATCTATAGAAATCCTGCGTACAAACGCGATTTATCTAGTCATTATTTTGAGAATATGAAATGAATGTTGTTCTAGCGAGAAAAACTTACCCACAGCTCTGCAAGCACCCGCTCCGCCTTGTTGGGGAACAACATGCACTGCCGATCACGGATGTCGGCCTTGGGGCAGAAGTAGTGGTCAAACGTGTAGGCCGGCTCCTCGATCCCATGATGTGAAACCATGCCTGGGAAGTGTCTCCTGCACAGAACACCAAGGATGCCGTTCACCTTCCATTTGTGAGAAGAACCAGGCTCTATCACCTTCCAACACCTGCGAAGTAATTAACATACATTGTTAGTTTCTTTTGTGATTTTCAACATAGGGGTGCAAAGGTACAAATAACATATAAATTGACTTACCTTTTTTTGGCCGGGGTGATCATCGGACGACGGTCAAAAGGTATCGTTCACTTCGGAAGAGACGAGGGACCGCCCTGCCATATTTTCGTCGCAGTAGAGGAAGAGGATCCCCCTATCGCCTCCACCTCCTGCTGCTGCTCCTCCTCCTCCTCCACCGCGGCAGGAACCACCTCCTCAGAGGATGACGAAGACGACGACGAAGGTAAAGGGGTGAGTGTCCTACCCCTCCCTCGCCCCTTGCCTGCACCGCTCGCTCGCCCCTTGCCTCCACCCCTCCTGGAATCCTCAGGTGCATCAGACCCACCCCTCGGCCTCTGGTAAAGTGAGTTGACGCTCCTCGTAAAGCCCACCTCTTGGCTCACTCACTGTGGCAGAACCACTCAAATTAATCCAGCTTAAGTGCGCTAACCTTCCATTGGTCATCACGCAATTAAAACAGATTAAGATGTCGATCTGTCGGGTCGAGCCTGATGCAACCACAAACAATTACCTCGATCGAAACGAGTCGTGCAAATACTCATTCGAAGGTGAGTCCCAGAGATTACAACAATCCACAATTAATTAAAGGTCCCAATTGAGGTACTTTATTACAAATAGTTCAATGCATAAGGTAGCAATGTACTTAGAGTTTTGAAATGCAGCGGAAACAACTAATTATTCGAAATGACCGTGACATCACGTGAAGCCGTCGTGACATCACTCAGAAGCATCCTCGTCCTATACAACGGTCCAACCAGGAGGAAGGGTGGTTGGCTAGGTAAGACCTGCAACCATCTCCTCGAGAGCACTTCCTAAAAACAATTCAACAAGCAAGGCTGAGTATACTAATACTCAGCAAGACTTACCCGTCGGGTGAGAACTACATCACCAACTCCTAGACATGCAAGGCTTTTGGCTGGTGGGTTTGTTTTGCCAAAGAGCGACTAAGAGTGGGTCCTTGCTTTCAATATTTTAGTATTAAGTTCTAGTTCGAATTAACCATTCTAGGTAAGCAACCTGTACTAACCAAGCAAGTGGAGCAAGCAACTAAGCAAGCATCAAGTTTCTTTCCATCGTCATGTTCCACTTCTTACTCAATGCGGCACAGAGGTCAAGTAGTCTCATTAGCTGCGAGAAACAGACAGTTCGAACCGATTTCTTAACCTTGCAAGGGGGAAACCCAAACACACGGATCATCACACTCAGCCAAAGGCTAGCGCTACCAGGTAGTTCCCAGCAATCCTCCAGTTGCGTCCAGAGCCAAACTCCCCCTGGCATACGAAGTCCAAGGTCGGCCGAACCGAACACTTGCGCCCTTCGTACCCACATGTTCGAGGCATGGGGAAGAAGTTCCCGATAGGAGTAGGAAAAAGTACGCACCCCAGGTTCATGTAGGTACTAAACTTACCGACCCCATAGAATCGACAAGTGCTTGGTACATTCAAAAACTTAACCAGCAGTACCGTACCTTTCGACCTTAACCAATTTTAGCATACACGGACGGGGCATCTACATGACAAAAATCCCCGCCCATCATCCTTATGATTCCAACATAAGTAAGGCAGTGGATTCCTATATCTCGCGAGTGACAGGAAATCACTGTACTTTTACCGAGTCCTTATAGCATGGTAGCTATCGACCTATCATATTAGTATTGCAAAGCATAGGTACCTGGGATCATGCAACTAAGGTTTCAATTCAACTCCTAAAACGTAAATGCGTAAGCAAACTTAACAAACATAGTTGTAAGAGTTGAAACATAGGACATGCTCCGAGGCTTGCCTTTGGGCACGACGTTAGTTTGGGACTCCTCGGCAGTTGTGTTCAAGTCTTGCTCGACCCGGACGGCGTTCACCTCTCCTTCAGCCTGGCCTTCTCCTCCAGCGGGTACGAGTTCGTAGTCACCGTCGGCGAGGACTTGTTCTACACGAGATGCATATGCAATTAAGAGTATGATCCTGTATTGAGCCATCATTATTGCTAAATGATAGACCCGGGGTGTATTGAGTGACACATTCACCTGGACAATTTTGGTCCGACCTTCCCTTTCTTTACTTAAGTTTGTGATTACTCATTAAAGTACTTGGGGTGGGTGGTGGTGATTGTGTACACATCTATTAAGTTTTTAACTTTGATTTTCTTCACAAAACAGAAAGGGTGTGTGTGGTGATCTGTTCATTTTATTCCATTAGCTTAAAGAGGTGATTTATCTTTATTTAGCCCTTTTAAGCAATGAACTTCAATGATTTATTATGGTAGTTTGGATCATGATTTTAATGTGATAAAATTAGTATGCCCTTGGTGTGTTGTTTGATTTATTGACCAAAAACCAGACCAAGATCATGCATACATTGATCACAATATATTAAACAAGAATAGCACACTATCATCAAGAATAAATCCTAGTAAATCACACTATCATCAATTGATCCTTATAAAATTACCAGAGCTTACACTAGTCTAAACAAGCTCACATGAAATAGGGAAGCTCCAAAAGATCAAGGGATCTTACTGTTTGAATTAACCAAGATTAAACCGTCATTAATTAAAAGAGCAAGTTAACCAGCTCGAACCAGACTCTACTTTTTACCACACACTCATCAAAGCATTACGGAACCAGTGTAGAAAGATTAGGCTCAGGAGCTACAAAGATTAATTATTAAAAACTGTTGATCCAGATGTGCACTGACAGACTAAACAACTAATAACTCAAATTCTAGTGTGTAACTTTGTGCCAACTTCTTACAGAAGCCTAAACATTTCATCGGCTACAACATACCCAAAATTTAGCACAAACAAAGCAGTAGATTTCAAACTGTGCACAAATATATGTTTGAACATATTTGAACTTAGTTTGAAATATACACAAGAAACACCTATACATGCTTTCTATAAAAGATAGAACACAACACAGCAAAATTGATTTTGTATTTTTCTGATTTTTGTGTGATTGTTAACCGATTTTACAAGATCTCAGATTTCAAACCTAGATCTATACAATCTATTCACAGATTAGCCCCTGGAAACTTGCAGAAAGGACCCTGGAAAGATCTAAGACTTTGCAATGCGGTCCCTGGGCACGGCCGCCGGCGGGCTTGGCCGGAATCCGGCGATGTGGGGCCACGGGGTTGGACGAGATCATGCTAGGGTTGCTCACCGCCTCACTTCGAGCGGATCTGGTGCAGAGAGCTCGGTCGGTGGTGGAGCGACGGCGGCGGCCGGCGGAGCGGCACGGAGGCGGCTCCGTCTCCCACAATGCCTGCAACGGCAGTGGCGGAGAGGAGCAGCTGGGGCTCTGGGAAGCTGGAGCGGGGGCGTGGGCGAGCTCTGGTAGCGTTGGACGGCAGCCGAGCAGCACGCATGGCGAGGAGCGGCGGCGGCAGCCGAGCAGCGGCAATGGCGAGCGGCGGAGGGGTCTCGCGTGAAGGGGGTGTTGCGCCTTTTATAGGCGGCCGAGGGTGTGGTCCGGACGGCGGTTCGGACGGGGTGAAGCTGCACGTGGCGGCTCGGACGCGGCGTTGGCGGTCGGGACGGCGAGCTCGGTCACCGGTCGGCGGCCTGTCGCGGCGAGGCGGCGCTCGGGCGTGGGTGGTCTGCGGCCGGTCGGGAGGGCACGGGCGCGGGTTGGCGAGCAGTTGGGGTCCACGAGCATCCTGTCGCCGGGCTTGGTCGGGACGGCGGCGCTGCGGATCGCCGGCGGGTCGACGGCGGCAACGTGGCGCACGCGGAACGCGCGTCACGTCCGGTCGGGACGGCGCGGGGGGACAGAACGACGCTTGCCGGGCGGACGGCGGGAGATCGGGCACGGCGATTTTAAGGCGCTGAGCAGCCTCGGCGTCCATGTTAGTGGCCGGCCGCCGCGTGGCGAGTGCGGTCGGGCGCGAACTCGAGCGCCGGCGCGTGAGCGTCGTTCCGTCGAACACCTGTCGGGCGTCTGTTCAAACACGAATTTCTCCAAAATTTTGAACTGAAGTTCAAAATCTCCAGAAAGCAAAGTCATGTCCCAGACTATCAGCTACAACTTTTGTAAAGGCTGACCAAGGAAAAAGTTAGTGGATTTGAGGAAAAAACGAGACGAAAACCGGTGAACTCGGGTGCCGGCCAGCAGTGAACTTCTGGGGATCTGCTGACTTCGGCTGAGGTTTAAGGGGTCTTCCACTTAAAATCTCGAAATGAGCCAATTGACAAAAAGGTGTCCCATTAAAAACTGAACAGTTTTTGTATTGGTTGATTTTCAAGTTCTTAAGTGAAAATTTGAATTCAAACCATGCCAACCAGGAAAGGTCCAAAGTTCACCGAGGTACAAAGGGTTTTGGGTGGACTTTCCTTAAGTGAAAATCTAGGTGGAGCTTAATTACACCTAATTAGGCCAAGGCACAAGGTTTAGAAGGTTATTAAGTTAATTAAAACACCTAGATTGTCACAGCCTACCCCCTTAAACAGAATCACGACCCGAGATTCAAGTGTAGGAAAAAGCTGGTGCGGTGGAAGAGTGCTTACGATCATGTATCAGAAGAAAACCTGGAAACTTGGCATTCAGATAAGTCTCTGTTTCCCATGTGGCTTCTTCCTCTGTGTGATGATTCCACTGGATCTTGTACATTTTAATCACCTTCCGCCTAGTTCCCCTTTCCTTACGGTCAAGAATCCTTAAAGGGTGTTCCACCAGGGCCAAGTCTGGTTCTACCCAGGCTATGTCTTGGTCTACAATCTTAACCTCTGGAACTCGAACACACATCTTGAGTTGGGATACGAGGAAAACATTGTGGATGGCCGAGAGTTTCTCGGGAAGCTGTAACGAGGTGCAATGAGTCCACAAAATTCTGTGATCTCATAAGGTCCAATGTAACGAGGTGCTAGTTTTCCCTTTCCTCCGAACCTTTGTACTCCCTTAGTAGGTGAAACTCGGAGGTAAACGTGATCTCCAACAAGGAACTGTAAGGGCTTCTTCCTTTTATCAATGTAGCTCTTTTGCCTGGATTGGGCAGCCTTCAGGTTAGCCTGAATCACTTTCACTTTCTCTTCCGCCTCGGTTACTAGATCAGTACCTAACATCAGTCTCTCGCCGGTTTGGGACCAACTCAACGGAGTTCGACACCTCCTGCCATACAGTGCTTCAAAAGGTGCCATCTTCAAGCTAGCTTGATAGCTATTATTGTATGAAAATTCAGTGAGCGGCAAACACTTGTCCCAATTTTTATCGAAGTGTATCACACAAGCCCTTAACATGTCTTCAACTATTTGATTTATCCGTTCGGTTTGGCCATCTTGTCACCTAATGATTCCTGTAAGCTTTCCCAAAACCGGGACATAAACTGAGAACCTCTATCCGATATGATGGTCTTGGGCGTCCCATGCAAACGAACAATTTGCTCAAAGTAGATATCCGCATAATGCTTGGCTTGATAAGTAGTATTTACCAAAATAAAGTGGGCGGTTTTGGTAAGTCGATCAACGATAACCCATATGGAATCGTGCTTTTGGGAAGTGAGTGGTAATCCAACGATGAAATCCATACTTATGTCTTCCCATTTCCAAGAAGGTATTGGAAGGGGTTGTAGCAATCCAGCTACCTTAAGATGACTGACCTTGATTATTTGGCATGTATCGCACTCGGAGACGTAGGTGGCAATGTCTCTTTTCATTCTTGTCCACCAAAAGTTTTGTCTCAAATCCTGGTACATTTTGTTGCTTCCCGGGTGAATAGATAATTTAGAGAGGTGGGCCTCATCTAAAATTTCCTTTCGTAGCTCTGGATTCTTGGGTACCACTAAGCGTTCCCCGAAATATACTACCTCTTTCTAATCTAATCTGAAACAACGATAGTTCTCATCCCCATCAGAAAGTTTTTCTTTGATGACCTTAATGCATTTATGCTGAGATTGAACAGTAGCGATCTTGTCGTAGAGGGTCGGTTCTAGAGAGATGTGATTCATTGAGCCGTTAGGAATGATTTCCAAACTGAGCTTTCTCATCTCTGCGCATAGAGTCTGACTGTAGGTTTCTGCGGTGAGACAATTGCAATGTGCTTTTCGACTTAGCGCATCAGCACCACGTTGGCCTTCCCGAGGTGGTATAATATTTCCAAATCATAGTCCTTGACTAGCTCCAACCATCTTCTCTGCCTCATGTTAAGATCAGACTGGGTAAGAATATATTTGAGGCTCTTGTGATCCGTGTACACCTTGCACTGTGCTCCCATGAGATGGTGCCTCCAAAGTTTTAAAGCATGGATCACGGCTGCTAGCTCGAGATCATGTGTAGGGTAATTCAACTCATGGGGATGAAGTGCCCGCGAAGCATACATGATAACTCGATTATCTTGCATAAGAACACAACCGAGACTAGTGCCTGAAGCATCGCAGTAGATATCATAAGGCTTCGTGTTGTCAGGCTGTGCCAAAATAGGTGCGGTAGTGAGGAGATGCCTCGAGGTGTGGAAAGCTTTCTCACATTTCTCATCCCACTTAAACTTAGCTCCCTTCTTGAGTAACTCTGTCATTGGTTTAGCTATCTTGGAGAAGTCTGGAATAAATCGACGATAATAACCAGGAAGACCAAGGAAACTACGGATCTGGTGTACGGAAGCGGGGGTTTTCCAATCCATAACTTCTTGTACTTTCCTAGGGTCTACAGAAATGCCATCTTCAGAGATTGTGTGCCCGAGAAACTTGACACTGTTGAGCTAGAATTCACATTTAGAGAACTTGGCATAAAGCTGATGATCTCTAAGGGTTTGCAGGACAATGCGAAGATGCTCAGCATGTTCATCCTCATCTTTGGAGTAGATCAGAATGTCATCAGTGAAGACCACGACAAATTTGTCAAGATAGGGCATAAAGACTGAATTCATGAGGTACATGAAATAAGCAGGTGCGTTTGTAAGCCCAAAGGACATGGCCAAGTATTCATACAGACCATATCTAGTAGAGATGGCGGTTTTAGGGATGTCACAAGGGCGAATTTGGATCTGATGATACCCAGAACGAAGATCAATCTTTGAGAAGACTTTCGCACCGGCTAGCTGGTCAAAGAGAACGTCGATGCGGGGTAAGGGGTATTTGTTCTTAATGGTTACCGCATTGAGAGGCCGATAGTCCACACATAACCTCAAGCTTTTGTCCTTCTTCTTAGCAAAGAGAGCGGAACATCCCCATGGTAAGGTACTAGGTCGGATGAAACCTTTCTCCAGCAACTCGTGCAATTGCGTCTTCAGCTCTGCTAACTCAGCGGGTGACATCCTATATGGTCGCTTGGATATAGGAGCGGTGCCGGGTTGAAGCTCAATCACGAACTCAATACCTCGGTCTGGTGGCATACCCGGTAAATCTTCCGAAAAAACATCGGGATACTCACAAACCACTGGAATATCTTCAATTCTAAGTTCAGCCAGAAAAAATATGTGGGAACTTGTGTAGGCTTTGTGGGGCAGGTAGAGGTCGGTGTGGCCTAAGAGCGGTGAGTGTATCTCGACAACTCTCTCGGGAATGTGAAGCATGACCCAGTGCTTAGTCATCCAATCGATTCCCAAAATAATATCCATTCCATCCAGTCCCACGCTAATAAGATCAGTTTTAAAAAACTTGCTGCCCAAGGCTAGTGGCACTTGTTTCGACCTTTGATTAGTTGAGACCTTCCCGCCAGGGGTGGTGATTAAGTAGGGGGTGGCGGTTTGAGTGAGATTTAGTCCACTTTGCGTGCAAAACCTTGTGCTGATAAAGCTATGCATTGCACCCGAACCAAAAAGTATAACAGCAGGGTGATTGTGGACATAGAAAGTACCCATCATAACTGGGGCTCCCTCGGGTAGTTCTGCGAGAGTGGTGAAGTTAATCCTCCCTTGACGAACTTGCACCGTCTGCTTTCTCCCTTTGCCTTGGTTCTGCTGCTTAGCCTGAGGACAGTCGCGGATGTAGTGCCCAGTCTTCCCTCATTTGTAGCAGGCATTCCCATTGGTCGGGCGAGCGGGAACCTGATTGTTAACTTGCGGAGCAATGGGCTGTGGAGGGGCGGGAAAATGGTTTTGTGCCGGCTGGGTGGGTCTGATTACCCAACGTCCTTGCTGCCCGGGCCTCTGGGGGTTGGGAGTAGGACTACTTTGTACAATCTTGTACCTCGGGTTCTAGGAACTGCCCTGAGTCATGGGTGCCTTTCTTTTCTTCTCAGCCTGAACGGCAGCCGTAGCATCCTCCTGGGTGATAGCTAGGTTAACAAGCTCATTGTAGGTGGCGGTCCTGGTGGTGTTCAGGCATTCTCTGAGTCTGGCACTGAGACCTCTGCGGAAACGTTCCATCTTCTTATGATCCGTGTCAGCATGGGAACCTGGCATAGGCTGTTGAAGGTGTGGGCATACTGGGTCACAAGCCTGTTGCCTTGGGTGAGAGCCAGGAACTCATTAAGCTTCCTTTCGATCAAACCTTCAGGAATATGGTGAGCTCTGAAGGCGGCCTTGAAATCGGTCCACGTCACAACAGTGTTTTCTGGGAGGGTAGCCAGGTGATTCTCCCACCAGATCAGGGTGGGTCCTCGGAGCAACTGGGTAGCAAACCTAGCCTTGCTCTATTCTAAGCATGGGAGTGCGAGCACTGAGAACTTGGACTCCACGGCGCGAATCCAAGCGTCAGCATTCAGTGGTTCAGTGGCCTTATGGAAAGTGGGCGGCTGGGTACTCAGAAAATGCTCATAACGGGCAACTTGGGGTTGTGCATCCTGGTGTCCCCTTTGGTTTTGCTGCATCAGCTGGCGCTGCACATTGAGCACTTCCCACATCATTTCGGTTTGGGTGACGAAAAACTCCTCCATAGGATTCTGCGGGGGATTCGGCAGCGGTGGCTGATGCTTGGGTACCACTACCTTGCCCAGCGGCGAAGTTGGTACGGCGCATCGATTCAACCATCTGCAAAATCATTTACTCATCAGCCACATGATCTTGAAACTCGTGTACAAGGTAAACAAGGCAATCATGTGCGAAAATAGTAAACGTTCATCGCAGAATTTTCTGATCAGCAAGGCTGTCAGAGGAGAAAATTCATATCTCCCAGGTTACACGCCCAAAAATTATGAATTTTTGCAGCAGCTAGAAAATTTAGTGAGCTACAACTTTCGTATCGAGCTCCAGGTCAGATTCGGACTCTAGAGAGGGCGAAAAATTCAAAGTTCACATCTCTGTCTTTGCTGTTTTCAGAACGGCCGAGGCTCACTAAAACGTACATAACTCCCTCAATTCTTAACCAATAGAGCTGAAATTTTACGAGCATCACCACCATGGAATTCCTTACAACTTTGGTATTCACTACTCAGCTCAGAAATGAAAGATGCATGCATTAAAATTTCAAACCGGATCCAGCTGCAGAGTTTAGCTGTTACAACCATATCGAATCGATCAACATTAGGGTTAACTCCTACCCTAAGTTACATCATGGTCAAGATGCACAAAAAACATACTCAACTCAAAGCTAACATATCCATCACTGTCCAGAAGTAGGCTACGCTGAGGAGTAACACTACCAATCATCTAGAAGTCGTTGAGGTTGTTGACCGAAGCCTCACTCTCGACCGGTGAACCGGGGGTCGTGGGTAGAGGCGGCAAGTCACTAAGGGTATCCGTGCCGGACATACCCTGAACCTCCTCCGGGTCTACCTCAATCTCCATGGGCTTCTCCTCCTTGTCCTCCATCTCAACGTCCTTCTCTAGAGGAATCTGCTGCTGAAGTATACCAATGTGCTGGTGGGCGTCCTCAATGTCGAGCTGGAGGTCGTGGTTCTGATCTTCCAACTCCCCAATACGGTCAAGGTGTCCAACCTGCTCGGTGTGAAGAGAGTCTATCTCTGCCTGCATATCCGAGATCTGGCCTAGGTGGGTGGTACGCTCCCCCTGCATCTCGGCTATCTGTGCCAAGTGAGTCTCTCGCTCCTGCTGAAGGGCAGCGACCTGTCCAAGCAAGTCTCCAACCTGAGCCTGAAAGTTGGCCATAGCCAAGTCTGTGTCGGCAGCCTGCAAGGTGAGAGTGGTGTAGTCGTACTGGAGCTGTCGGAAAGACCGGTAAGAAGCCATGCCAAACTCAACCGAGTCGGCCAGTCCTCCCTGAAGCAGTGCGCGAAGCCTGGAAAACGCGGACACATACCATGCTAGTCCCTCAGCAGTCGGAACGGGACCAGCCCAGTCCACAACCGCCTCCACGTTAGCTCGACGGTCCAGCCAAGTCGGGTCGTCGGGCTGCGTGGTAGGAAGCAAGCCAAGCGGGGAAGTCATCACCTCCACGGGGCAGAAGTCGCAAAAGATGTTCAGCACCCGCAAGGCGGCGGACTCCATGGTGTCAGTCAACCGGTGGCCTATCACCTCGGCGTCGAACAAAGGCCACTCGGGGTGGTGAGGGCGAGGTGGCACGTAGACCCTGGTGATGCAACGAAGCACACCGTCCACAAGGAACTCGCGACATGAGTAGAGGGGTGGTGAGGCGAAGCCGGCGGTGCTCAGAGCGTCCCACAAGGTAGAGGGAAAACCCTCCCAAGCGAGGCACTCGGAGTGGAGAAAACCGTCCGCGCCAAACACAAAGTAAGCCGCATCTGCCATCTGTAGAAGAAGGAACAGAGAACCGGGTAAGAGCTGTGCGGAAGGAAAAAGAAGACTAAGACAGCGGTGGAAAAACGAGCGTAACTCCAAAACTACCCAACTAACCTGAAACAACCCAAAATTCCTTCTAGGGCTTCACGGTCTAGTTAATCCTTGGCGATCCAATGAGTTTTCGCATAGCACTAGTGGGACAAGTTTTATTGCAAAAACAAGTGTAATGGAACCGTGTGAACCTCTGGTGCACAACTTTTCGCACTGGTACCAGTTGTGGCAGAACTGCTCAAATTAATCCGGCTTAAGTGCACTAACCTTCCATTGGTCATCTCGCAATTAAAACAGATTAAGATGTCGATCTGTCGGGTCGAGCCCGATGCAACCAGGAACAGTTACCACAATCGAAACGAGTCGTGCAAATACTCACTCGAAGGTGAGTCCTAGAGATTACAACAATCCACAATTAATTAAAGGTCCCAATTGAGGTACTTTATTACAAATAGTTCAATGCATAAGGTAGCAATGTACTCAGAGTTTTGAAATGCAGCGGAAACAACTAATTATTCGAAATGACTGTGACATCACGTGAAGCCGTCGTGACATCACTCAGAAGCATCCTCGTCCCATACAACGGTCCAACCAGGAGGAAGGGTGGTTGGCCAGGTAAGACCTGCAACCATCTCCTCGAGATCACTTCCTGAAAACAATTCAACAAGCAAGGCTGAGTATACTAATACTCAGCAAGACTTACCCGTCGGGTGAGAACTACATCACCAACTCCTAGACATGCAAGGCTTTTGGCTGGTGGGTTTGTTTTGCCAAAGAGCGACTAAGAGTGGGTCCTTGCTTTTAATATTTAGTATTAAGTTCTAGTTCAAATTAACCATTCTAGATAAGCAACCTGTACTAACCAAGCAAGTGGAGCAAGCAACTAAGCAAGCATCAAGTTTCTTTCCATCGTCATGTTCCACTTCTTACTCAATGCGGCACAGAGGTCAAGTAGTCTCATTAGCTGCGAGAAACAGACAGTTCGAACCGATTTCTTTACCTTGCAAGGGGAAAACACAAACACATGGATCATCGCACTTAGCCAAAGGCTAGCGCTACCAGGTAGTTCCTAGCAATCCTCCAGTTGCATCCAGAGCCAAACTCCCCCTGGCATACGAAGTCCAAGGTCGGCCGAACCGAACACTTGTGCCCTTTGTACCCACATGTTCGAGGCATGGGGAAGAAGTTCCCGATAGGAGTAGGAAATAAGTCCGCACACCGGATTCATGTAGGTACTAAACTTACCGATCCCATAGAATCGACAAGTGCTTGGTACGTTCAAAAACTTAACCAGCAGTACCGTACCTTTCGACCTTAACCAAATTTAGCATACACGGACGGGACATCTACATGACAAAAATCCCTGCCCGTCATCCTTATGATTCCAACATAAGTAAGGCAGTTGATTCCTATAACTTGCGAGTGACAGGAAATCACTCGACTTTTACCTGAGTCTTTATAGCATGGCAGCTATCGACCTATCATACTAGTATTGCAAAGCATAGGTACCTGGGATCATGCAACTAAGGTTTCAATTCAACTCCTGAAAGGTAAATGCGCAAGCAAACTTAACAAACATAGTTGTTAAGTGTTGAAACATACGACATGCTCCAGGGCTTTCGTTCGGGCACGGTGTTAGTTTGGGACTCCTCGGCAGCTGTGTTCAAGTCTTGCTCGACCCGGACGGCGTTCACCTCTCCTTCAGCCTGGCCTTCTTCTCCAGCGGGTACGAGTTCGTAGTCACCGTCGGCGAGGACTTGTTCTACACGAGATGCATATGAAATTAAGAGTATGATCTTGTATCGAGCCATCATTATTGCCTAATGATAGACCCGGGTTGTATTGAGTGACACATTCACCTGGACAATTTTGGTCTGACCTTCCCTTTCTTTACTTAAGTTTGTGATTACTCATTAAAGTATTTGGGGTAGGTGGTGGTGATTGTGTACACATCTATTAAGTCTTTAACTTTGATTTTCTTCACAAAACAGCAAGGGTGTGTGTGGTGATTTGTTCATTTTATTCCATTAGCTTAAAGAGGTGATTTATCTTTATTTAGCCCTTTTAAGCAATGAATTTCAACGATTTATTCTGGCTGTTTGGATCATGATTTTAATGTGATAAAATTACAGTATGCCCTTGGTGTGTTGTTTGATTTACTGACCAAAACCCAGACCAAGATCATGCACACATTGATCACAATATATTAAACAATAACAGCACACTATGATCAAGAATAAATCCTAGTAAATCACACTATCATCAATTGATCCTTAGAAAATTACCAGAGCTTTCACTAGTCTAAGCAAGCTCACATGAAAAAGGGTAGCTCCAAAAGATAAAGGAATCTTACTGTTTGAATTAACCAAAATTAAACCGTCATTAATTAAAAGAGCAAGTTAGCCAGCTCGAACCATGCTCTACTTTTTACCATACACTCATAAAAGCATTACGGAACTACCGAAGAAAGATTAAGCTCAGGAGCTGCACAGATTAATTATTAAAAACTGTTGATCCAGATGTGCACTGACAGACTAAACAACTAATAACTCAAATTCTAGTGTGTAACTTTGTGCCAACTTTTTACAGAAGCCTAAACATTTCATCAGGGTACAACGTACCCAAAATTTAGCACAAACAAAGCAGTAGATTTCAAACTGTGCACAAATATATGTTTGAACATATTTGAACTTAGTTTGAACTATACACAGGAAACACCTATACATGCTTTCCATAAAGATAGAACACAATACAGAGAGTCCAACAAAATTGAGTTTGCATTTTTCTGATTTTTGCGTGATTTTTAACTGATTTTACAAGATCTCAGATTTCAAACCTAGATCTATACAATCTATTCACAGATTAGCCCCTGGAAACTTGCAGAAAGGACCCTGGAAAGATCTAAGACTTTGCAATGCGGTCCCTGGGCACGGCCGGCGGCGGGTTTGGCCAGAATCCGGCGATGTGGGGCCACGGGGTTGGACGAGATCATGCTAGGGTTGCTCACCGCCTCACCTCGAGCGGATCTGGTGCACAGAGCTCGGCCGGAGGTGGAGCGACAGCGGCGGGCGGCGGAGCGGCACGGAGGCGGCTCTGTCTCCCCCAATGCCAGCGACGGCAGATGCGGAGAGGAGCAGCTGGGGCTCTGGGAAGCTGGAGCGAGGGCGTGGGCGAGCTCTGGTAGCGTTGGACGGCAGCGGAGCAGCATGCACGGCGAGGAGCGGCGGCAACAGCCTGGCGGCGGCAATGGCGAGCGGCGGAGGGGTCTCGCGTGAAGGGGACGCTGCGCCTTTTATAGGTGGCCGAGGGCATGGTCCGGACGGTGGTTCGGACGGGGTGAAGCTGCACGTGGCGGCTCGGACGCGGCCCTAGCGGTCAGGACGGCGAGCTCGGTCGCCGGTCGGCGGCCTGTCGCGGCTAGGCGGCGCTCGGGCGCGGGTGGTCTGCGGCCGGTCGGGAGGGCACGGGCGCGGGTTGGCGTGTAGCTGGGGTCCACAAGGATCCTGTCGCCGGGCTTGGTCGGGACGGCGGCGCTGCGGAACGCCAGCGGGTCGACAGCGGCCACGTGGCGCGCGCGGGACGCGCGTCACGTCCGGTCGGGACGGCGCGGGGGGACAGAACGGCACTTGCCGGGCGAACGGCGGGAGATCGGGTGCGGCGCATTTAAGGCGTTGAGCGGCCTCGGCGTCTGTGTCAGAGGCCGGCTGCCGCGTGGCGAGCGCGGTCTGGCGTGAACTCGAGCGCCGGTGCGTGAACGTCGTTCCGTCGAACACCTGTCGGGCGTCTGTTCAAACACGAATTTCTCCAAAATTTTGAACTGAAGTTCAAAATCTCCAAAAGGCAAAGTCGTGTCCCAGACTACCAGCTACAAGTTTTGTAAAGGCTGACCAAGGAAAAAATGATTGGATTTGAGGGAAAAACGAGACAAAAACCGGTGAACTCGGGTGCCGGCCAGCAGTGAACTTCTGGGGATCTGCTGACTTCGGCTGAGGTTTAAGGGGTCTTCCACTTAAAATCTCGTAATGAGCCAATTTACAAAAAGGTGTCCCATTAAAAACTGAACAATTTTTGTATTGGTCGATTTTCAAGTTCTTAAGTGAAAATTTTAAATTCGAACCATGCCAACCAGGAAAGGTCCAAAGTTCACCGAGGTGCAAAGGGTTTTGGGAGGACTTTCCTTAAGTGAAAATCTAGGTGGAGCTTAATTACAATTAATTAGGCAAAGGCACAAGGTTTAGCAGGTGATTAAGTTAATTAAAACACCTAGATTGTCACATTCACCTGCAATTAAAAAGGCAAAGAAAATATATTTAGAAAGAGATGCAAAATAAACAAAACATAATTATAAAGAGATGCAAAATAAACAAAACATAATTACAAAGAGATGCAAAATAAACAAAATAAATTTTCTTCACCAATGTCAATACCGTCACGTATTTTTTCAAGTAACTGTACGTCCATACGGTTATGAACCACATCTCCATCGTCATCATCTTCAATCCTTTGTTCTACTTCCATTTCATCCGCACCGGTTAATTCTATCTCAAAACTACCTTCTAGTCCATTTTCTTAGAAGAACTCTCCGACATACGTGTTTGGGTCTAAGTTGTAATCTTCATTGTTTGGGACTGGTAGTTTACCATGTGGCGATACCTTGTCACAACATCCCAATCCTGAAGACGCTCGTAAGTTGTGCACGGGTATGAAAGGTAATAAACTTGTGTGGCTTGTTGTGCCACGATATATACATCGTCTCCCGCATAAACTGATGATTTTTGAATTTCGACTAGCCCAACATTAGGGGTCCATCTGACAGCCGATGGATCAAACCAATGGCATTTGAATATGACAGGATTAAGAGGTATGCTTCCACCAAAATCGAGTTCGTATATTTCTTCAACTATTCCATAATACTCGACCCCATCAAGGGCTGGCGTGACTCCAGTATTTGTCGTCCTTCGATTAGGCATCTTCTACTCATTGCTCCTTGTGCGAAAACGATAATCGTTCACATCGTAACAGTTAAATGACATGACTCTATAGGCACAACCATCGGCAACCTGTCTCAACTCGGCACTCATGGACGCATGGGTTTGGCCCTGCAAGTTGGCGCATGATATTATTGGTCATCTAAGTTGTAATGTTAAACTAAATAGGAGGTAAATTGGAATGTACCTTATGATTGAACCAAGAAATGAAATTGCGGCGTCTAAGAAGGGTATCTACTTCATGAAGGGTAGGTTCCCTTGACTAACGCCAGAATCGATGTATAAATTCTCTGTACCAACGAAAAACATGAGGGTTGGATGCAGAAGATGGACTACGTAATGGAAAAAGTTTGTTGAGAACTTACGCCGTGTAGGGCTTCACTTCGTCAAGATTGGTCAACACATATAGCATGATAATGCACCACTCATCGTATTTCAAGGTCTTGGGGGTGCCTTCACTTGCACTTCTGAGTTGCCCTCGAAAAATGCTGAGGGTCGTTTCAACATCACCAGAATTGTAACGTGCTGATGGATTATGCACGTTAGGAAGGTTAGCATCATAGTATTTTGTCGTGCAATTTGACACCTCCTCGAGAATGAATGTCTCTGCAATTGAAGCTTCTATTTTGCATTTATTTTTACATTTAGTTTGAAGAACCTTTTGACATCTTTCAATTGAGTAGCACCAATGGTTTTGCACAGCCCCCCCCCCCCCCATTCGTGCTCCGTACGAGAGGTGCAAAATCATATGCTCCATCGGACAGAAGAATCCAGGTAGAAAGATGTTCTCCAACTTACAAAGCAGCACAGGGGCAAGTTTCTCCATTTCTGCCATCACGGGGGGAGATATCTCCTTAGCACAAAGGATGCGGAAGAAATTGCTCAACTATGCCAGCACTAGCCATGTATTGTCGGGGACATAGCCTCGAATCATCACCGGAAGTAGCCGCTCAAGCCATATGTGGTAGTCATGACTCTTGAGCCCGTTGGTTCGCAAAGTAGCTAAGTTAACCCCCCCTCTTCAAATTCGCTGCATACCCATCAGGGAACCGTAACGTTTGGAACCATTTGAGAACTTCCCTCCTTTGAGCCAGGGTCAGGACATACGGTGCCCTAGGCTTCTTCCACCGTCTGCCATCCTGGGGAGTTGGTATGTCCATCTTCGGTCTATCGCATAACTGGCTTTGATCCACTCTAGCCTTCACATTGTCCTTGGTCTTGTCAGGAATGTCCATGACTGTACCAAAAACTGCCTCGCAAATATTCTTTTCGGTGTGCATTACATCAATATTATGTGGAAGAAGAATGTCAGACATATAGGGGAGCTGCCACAAGCCACACTTAGCAGTCCAGGCAGCTCACCATATCCCACGAAAGCATCTTTTTCTTTATCGAACTTGAGAGCGTCTAGTTCAGCACGAATCTCGACACCTGTCATGATATGTGGTGGAGGTTCCTCAGCAACGACACCTTTCGTAAAGTTCTTGGTGTCTCGTCTGAATGAATGCTCAAGAGGGAGGAATTGACGATGTTTGTCAAACGAAGAAAATTTGTCACCCTTGATCAACCAAAGCCACCTAAAAGCTGCCTTGCACACCGGGCATGGGAACTTCCCATGAACACACCACGCACAGAATAACTCGTACGCCGGCATGCCATGCAATGAGTACATGTATCAAACATGCATTGTGAAGTTCGTCTTTGTAGCTCGGTCGTATGTCCATACCCCATCCTTCCAAGCATGTTCCAATTCATCAATCAGAGGCTGCATGTATACACTCATATTTTTCCCCAGGTGTTCTGGAATAATTAACGACAAGAAAATGTTTTGTCGTTGAAAGAGGACGCCGGCGGGAAGATTGAGAGGGATAACAAACACGGGCCAACAAGTGTATGGGGGCAGAAGACATCCCATAGGGATTAAACCCATCTGTTGCTAGGGCAACACGTACATTACGCGCCTCTGCAGCTTTCAGACCATGAATCTCATCAAAGGTTCTCCATGATTCACCATCGGATGGATGTACCAGCTTGTCAAGATTGTATCGACGGCCATTTTTCTGCCATGTCATCTGTTTCGCGGATTCCTCACTCATGTACAGTCGTTGGATCCTCGGTATAAAAGGAAGGTACCGTATGATCCTCATGGGGATTGTGGTTTGCTTCTTGTTGCCATCCGTCGAGTGTACCTCCATGAACCTGGACGACTTGCACTCTGGACATCTCTTTGCATTCTCATGTTCTTTCCTAAATAAGACGCATCCTTTCTCACAAGCATGTATCTGCTCATATGGCATCTTAAGTGCACGAAGAAGTTTCTTTGCCTCATACATGCTCTTCGGCAGAATGTGTCCCTCCGGAAGTAGTTTGCCAACAACTTGCAACATTACATCAAAGGCTTCTCGACTGTGGCTAAACTGGGACTTTATGGCTAACAGGCGAGCAGTGGCATCAAGTTGCGACACGGTGGTATGATCATGAAGGGGTTTTTGTGCCGCAGACAACATGTCGTAATAAGCCTTCGCACTTGGCTCCGGCTCATCCTCCGTACGTGATTCATCATAGTCATTCAACATGTCCGCAACCCTGGCATCATCATCAAACTCCTCGATGCGTTGCCTCACGACATCGTCTCTCACACGCTGGGTCTCGCCATGGCAGGTCCACCGGGTATACTTTGGCGTAAATCCTATCCTGATGAGATGTTTGCTCATGGTGGTCTTTGTTTGTCATTTACGGTTTGCACATTTCACACACGGACAGAAAGCACGTGTAGCCTTGGCAAATGCAAAAGTTTGGTTGACAAAATCTTCTGTCTTGCTAATCCATTCAGGTGTTTTAGCAGCAAAGCCCCTGTACATCCACTCACGGTCGTCCATCCTCTAAGAGATCACCGAGACATGTCAAACTCATTTGCATCTACCGGAATGCGTATCATACTCTAATAGGTAAGGATAGGTCCTAATCCCACCCAAGGATGTGTAGATGGAGTTAGTTTCCATGCTCTACTCCTATCCAAGACAGAATTTTGGCAGCACCTCGCCGCTGTTCTCCAAATACACGTCCTGGAATGGAGATTGTGTATTCGGAGAACAACGGGGAGGTGATGCCGAAACTCTGTCTTAGATAAGAGCAGAACATGAAAATTGAACCCATCTACACATCCTCGGGCTGTCCAAAAAACGTAGATAACTCGAAACAGATACAGTCATACATATGCAAATATCTGCATATTTCAAACCGTATCTCTTTCGAACGGGAGACGCCTAACTAGGTTACGTGACCTACAAACATGAATAAAAAGGAAGGGAAGATGCGCTCACCAAGTACAAGGACACCGAAGCCGAGGGAGGCGTAGACGGGCCGTCGAAGGTGTACACGGCCCATCAGCGGAGCAACGGGTCCACGAAGGTGTACACGGGGCCAGTGGTGTCGCAGGGGGTCGAGGAAGCCGCTCCTGAAAAAAAAACCAAAAATTAGGTTAGGTAAAAATTTCGGCAGCACCTCCCTGCAAAAGGAGGTTTCCAAAACCTCCAATAACAAGGGCACGATGGCCGACAACAACATACGTATCGGCACGATGGCCGACAACAACATACACATATATATCTTCGTCCCAACACAATTTAACTTAACAAATTCAAAATGAAAGGGAAGATGTGCTCACCTAGAATGTGGGTGCCGACGTCGGGGTTAGCGGCCCGGCATAGCCAGCCGGGAACTGCGCCGGTGCGCCTGCCGGGGCCGGGAACGGCGCGGGCAGGGGGCACAGCCGGCCGGGGACGGAGCCGAGAACGGCACGGCCACGGCCACGGCCTGGTGAGGACAGCGGCGGCGCCGGGAGGAGGGCGGCGGCACCGATGAGGACGGTGGTGGCGCCGGGAGGAGGCGCGGCCAGGGAGGAGGCGACGGCATCGGGAGGAGGGTGGCGGCGCCGGTGAGGACGGCAGCGGCACCGGGGAGGAGGCGGTGGCCACGGACGTGGACGGCGGCGCGGGTGGACGACGGCGCGGGGGGCGTGCGGCGGCGGCGCGTGGGAACAGCGGCGCGGGGTGCGTGCGGCTGCTGCGCGTGGGGACGGCGGCGCCGGGGAGGAGGCGCGGCCAAGGAGGACGACGGCGGTCGGGGAGGAGCGGCGGCCGCGCACGGGGACGGCGGCGCGGGGGGCGTGCGGCAGCGCGGGGGAACGGCGACGCGTGGGGCAGGTGGCGGCGGCGTGTGGGGACGGCGGCGCGGGGTGCGTGCGGCGCCGGCGCGTGGGGATGTGCGTGTGTGTGCCGGGGATGTCCATGTGTGTGGCTAAGTGTGGGGGATGACCGTTGTCCTGCTGTTTGCCGAGTTCCCGCGATCTGGCACTCGGCAAACACCTGGGCTTTGCCGAGTGTCCGAGATCTGACACTCGGCAAACCTCCTCTGTTTGCTGAATGCCCCAGTCAGGACACTCGGCAAAGTGCCCTTGTGTCTCATTATTTCATGCTGATTCACCTTTTCATATTCAAAAAAGTTATACCATTTTACTTTCAAAATAAGTTTTCAAATCTACTCAATAATGCTGATTCACTTCTTCTACGAATAATTTCATTATTTTGTTATGTCATACCTTGAAATCAATTTAGATAGTTAAAATTTTCTTTAATTGAAATCAATAGATAAAAAATATCAAACTGTTTCAAAAAATTACAAACAATTTAGATTAACTAAACCATGTTGTCTATTGCCTATACAAATTTTTATGAATTCAAATTCTATTCCAACTTTCAGTTTAGCTACAAATGTAATCGAATACTTCTCAACTATGCGAATCTTATTCGAACATTCTCCGGATCGTAAGGGTCGTACATAAAATATTGTTCGAAACCTGCTCGGCTATTTACCACAAACTTCACGGATGTTAACATGATATCCAGACAATTCTCATGTTGTTCGGACACTTTTTGCATTTTATATAATTATTAAACTACACAGTCACACATTAATGTTCATGTATCCGCAATAAAATATTTAAAATTCCATTGCATTTGATGGATAAAGACTAACAATGGAGTAAGTAGCATGAATAGTATTTTTCGACTCACAATATTTCATTACTTAAGTAACTTGCAGTTCAAAATTGACTTATTTGAAAAAAGACCTAGAAATTAAATAAAGTACTTAAAAATAGCTAACAGACCAAGAAAATTTTGCAACTTGGAATTTTATGTACTAAGAGTTGTGTATGGAGAGAAGAAAAAGTTTCAGGTCGTTTGGAGGATTTTTTTAATTGTTCGCCGAGTGTCGGCTGATAACACTCGGCAAAGAGATGCACTCAAATCTTTTATTTTAAACTTTTGCCGAGTGCATGTCAGCGACACTCGGCAAAGGAGGTCTTCGTCGAGTGTCCGTTGGCGACACTCGGCGAAGGGCTACCGCCGTGAACGCGTCGTGTGCCTCGCTGGACACGTGGCCGACCGGTCAGGTTATTCGCCGAGTGTCTACTCCTTACACTCGGCAAAGGTCCTATTCGCCGAGTGTCTATGTCTACACTCGGTAAAGGTCCTCTTCGCCGAGTGTTTTTATTTCGCCGAGTGCCGCGGCCTGGGCACTCGGTAAATAGTCTGTTTGCTGAGTGCCCGATATATTACACTCGGCAAAATTCTGGCACTCGGTAACTACTGGGTTTCCCGTAGTGCTCGATCGGAAATAAAAATACTATCTCGCGTCGTTAACCAAAATAGCTATATATATTATGTGCATGCAGGTTATCAAAGCGGAGAGCATCGATGCGGTTGTGGAACGAATTCTTGACGAGCTCAAGGAAGATGCTACTACTACTACTCGAAGCATCAGCAGCAGAAACAATGTCATCTGCTTCGACGGGTGGGACGGGCTGGGAGCATCCGCCGTCCTCCGAGCCGTCGCTGAACGCCTCGCCCCCGGAGCTTCGGCCGAGGCCCCGCCAGCTGGGCTGCGCTTTGATCAAGTAATCCACATCGACTGCTCCAAGTGGGAGAGCAGGAGAGCACTCCAGAGGGCGATCGCAGAGCAGCTGGAGCTTCCTGCTCCGATGATGGAAATGTTCGACAGACAAGATGAGGAGGACGATTTCCATGGGATAGCCGAGGGCTCCCGCACCGAGATACCACAAGTCCTCGGGGCGATGTTTCAACGGATACAGGAGCTGAACCGCAGGTTCCTTGTGATCTTCCACAATGGGAGCAATGAGGAGATCGATCTTGCAATATTCGGTTTCCTTCTCTCCGGATACTCAACCAACAAGGTGCTGTGGACATTCCAAGGGAGGCTCCGGCTCTATCCTAGGATGAAAGTCGACGGAGCCATAAAGAGCACCGGCACGACTGATGTTTTGCTCTCGGCCTCATGCCATGGGCAAGATGCAGCACAAGAGCTCTGCTCCTTTCTCGTGCGTCAAGAAGCTGCCCAAGTGGCGCACGAGATGATCACTACAGCAGCAGGTAGCAGCATCGCTGACTGGCAAGCACAGGTTGCCGAGTGCTTCTTGCATTTGTTGAAGATTTGCTGGGCAGACGGCACATCCATGATGGACTATGATTTGGCCACCCACGGCTACAATTACTTGGTATGTGATGGCATCGTACAACTACAACAGAGGGACCACAATGTCAGCACTGACATTGATGATAAACTGTGGCGAGCTGCAAATGCTTTGCAGCATGAGATGCGTTTTGGTATGGACTACTTCCACGACCATAACAAGTCATCTTTGTTATCTCACCTTGTAACATGTCACAATGGGAGTACAACTAACCCCCCATACTGGACTTCACCACCATGGGGGGTTCTGCTTTTCCCTCTTGGAGACTTGTTTCGACATATAAACAAACTTGGTGTGCTCAAGCTCTCGCGTTGCACCATCACATCATCTCCATTGTTCCTTTACTGCCACAACCTTAGGTTTCTATGGCTCGACCACTGTCAAGACAATGTAACAAGCACAAATCATGAGTCAGGGAAGGAAGAGGAGGAGGAGGGCATTTGCCGGTGCTTCCAGAGGCTGTGGGTGCTCGATGTGCGCTACATGCGCTGTGAGCGGATCTTGTCGGCACAGATGATGGATCTCATGACTCACCTTAGGGAGCTAAATGTGATGGGAGCACAGGATTGGGACATTGGCCAGCTGCAAGGGCGGCTGCCTAACATCCGCAAGCTCAGAGTAACAAAGTCAAATATCCAATGCAGTAGTCACTCTGAAGATAACTTGTTCTTGGGGATGAACAAGATGGAGCTTGTTGATTTTTCAGGAAATCATGTCCTGACTGGCACGAAAACCCTGTCGGTTGCATCAAACAGTATGGCTAACCTAGTGACTATCATCATAAGTGATGGATGTGTTGGGTTGGAAAAGATCTCCTTGAAAGGATGTGCTAAGCTGAAGAACCTACTATTAGGAGGACTGTTCGAACGGCTCTATAGCCTAGACATCTCAGGCACAGCAGTGAAAATTCTTGACCTCAGTGCAATGACAGCAAGAGAGCTTACTCAGCTCCTTGCACTTGACTGCGATAAGCTGTGCGCAATTCTTTGGCCAGCACAAGACAAAAGGAAAGGATACTTGGAAAGGCTGCGGATTGACACCACACAGTCAGCTTCAACTGCCCGAACCCGAGATGACAAGGCCAACGAGGTTACAGGATCAGCGAAATCACAAGCAGTGCTGCGCGGTGCTCGGGCACCCTCTGGTTTTTATTGGTATATTTCTGTGAAGGACACAAGGATCCTCCGCTCAGTTGTTGCACCCTTTGGAAACTATTTTGAAAACCATTATGTACACGTGGAGATTTCCTCTCCCAGTTGTCCTGCTGTTGATGTCAGTGGTAGGAAAAATGAAGCAGCAGTTACCAAGAGTGGCATTGGTGGCACTGAGCAGCCAGAGGCACAAAAGCAGCAGACTAATGATACTGCAACAGTATATGCAGATGCCGCTGTCAAAATTAAGGATCACCTATTTCAGGTAAGCGAAGGAGGCTATGGTGATGCCCAAACAATCACACAGAAATGGCCCTGCCCAGATGCTCCAAATCTGTACTACACGGGCTGCTATATGTACATACAAGACGAGGCCATGGCAAACAAATTACCACTGCTTGGCCGTGAAGAATATACACCTAGGAGTACAATTACTATACCGGATTTTGTTTTTGATAGAGCTGAGATCCTGCATGTGCACGATAGCTTGTCCGTCACCAGCATCCCAGGCCATGCACAATGGTATCGGCTAAAGTGGTGCCGAGTGGAGCGGTGTCCCAAGCTGGACTTCATCTTCACCGTTCCCCAGTTAGGCAATGGACAAGGAGGTGGAAGCAGTGACGTGCTTATCTTTTATTGGCTAAGGACATTATGGGTATCCGAACTCCCCAAAGCACGATTCATGTGGGACATGAACAAACTTAAAGGATGGCAGATCAACAGTCGTTCATTTGAGGATGTGACAGTGTTGCACCTGGATTTCTGCCCTAGGCTGATAGATGTACTCCCCATCTTCTCTGTGCCAAGATTCGGCAGAGGCCTTCTCCATACCATTGAGATTGTGTGGTGCGGCGATCTTAGAACAATCTTTTTTCCCCACCAAGAGCATCACCAGCAGCCACCAAGAGCAACGACTGTGGAATTCCCAAATCTGAAGCGCATCCATCTGCACGAGCTCCCCAAGCTGCGAAGCATCTGCGGAAGCGGGAGGATGTACGCGCCCAACCTTGAGACCATCAAGATCAGGGGCTGTTGGAGCCTCACACGCCTGCCAGCCGTAGGGGATGGCAGTGGAAGCAAGAAGGTGGAGTGCGACTGCGAGAAGGATTGGTGGGAGAGACTGCAGTGGGATGGGCTGCAGGCCAACCACCACTCTTCCCTCTACAAGCCAACCCACCCGCGATACTACAAGAAGACCATGCTTAGGGGCTCGGTCCTCGTATGAGGTAAGTACCATATATACCAGGTAAATGTTTGATTTGGCTGGTTTGAGTGAATTGAATTAATTTGATCGCGTCCCTCCTTGGATTGCATCAGGATCATTATACTTCTTTCTACAAGAAGGTGGAGAGGGATCAAGATGGTTATTAAATCCGTAGTCTGCTCCTCTCTGCTTACTGCTTGGTTCCCTCCATACACATGTGTGGCTTTTGGTGAATGGAAACCTGTGATTGTGAAGCTAGCTGCCCGTGTTTGTGTGGCCAGCATCTGCATCGACCTGCGCTGTGACTATGGTGTGGCAGTGCGCCTTCCTGCATATACAGTATATCATTGCCATGGGCCTTTTTGGGTAAGGTTGATGGTGCAGTGGTGATATATTATATGCAGATGGACCTCCGTGTGTTTTCTGCTCTAAATAAACATCATGCACTGCTGCTGCTGGTTGCTCTGCATGCTGTACCTCCATCTCGTGTGCTGTGGTGTTTGACTTGTCAGCTGTGTATTTTTTTCTTTCTATAAAACTTGCAAATATGCATAAATAAATGTATGGTGATGGTTGTGTGTTTGGTCTCTACAGTACGTGCCATGGTTGCCTGCACTCTGAACAGAGCGCATCCGATGCTAGTATGCATGCAGCCATGCACTCTGTTCACTCTCCCCTTTACTCCAGCCAAATAAATTGTAGTTCAGGCATTCTAGGTAGCTATTTTTTAAGAGTTTTGCTGCGTGGCGATTGCCTGTCGCTAAAGGCGACAGAATCGCCGTCTGTCGCCTGGAGCTAGTAGCGTCGCCTCCCCAGACTTGGCAGCTGCGCTTGGGCCACCAGCAACGTTGGCCGGGGCAATTACGCCTCACCAAATTCGGCCCACAATTATGTGTAATAAACTAATAATAGGGGCATCCCATCAGCATGTATCAACGAATTCCTCCGCAACAAGACAGCGCAGAAAGCACAGCTGCATGCGCATGCATAGATAAAAGAACGAGAGCATCTATGTGCATATAAATTTTAAACTAAAATAATTACTTCCCTCTACAAAGTAATAAAATTAAATTTTAATCGCATCATCAGATTTTCAAGATAAAATCACACTTGATTATATTTGAATGATATTTTTCAGAATTATTTTTTAAAAATACAGAATAATTAATTCTGATTACTAGAACAAATATTTGCACAACACGAACAAATAACTATTCTACATGAACATAAGGTTAAATATGATGAACAAAAAGATTTAGCAGTGCGAACAAATTAATCTATGAATTAAATATGATCAATATATAGCGAACAAATGATCAACGAATAAAAACATTAAACATTACGAACAAATAAGTATGCAAATTATTTTTGTACACGGAAAGATAAGCAAGCTGAAATAGTAATGGCTCAATTTTTTCTGACCCCGGTCACGCACACACAGTTCACACTTATAGACCCGTATTCATTGATGGGCCAAATTCAAGCCTTCATCTATGCGCTGGGCCGAATTGGAGCCTCCCCACGCACACGCGACACATCGCTATCTGTCGCACGCGCAACATATAGCTGTGACGGCGGTAGACCCTTCCATAAAAATGGCACGAATGTTTAGGTCGCGTTTAGTTCCCGAAATCTTTTCGGTGAAAACTTTTCGGTGAAAAGATTTCGGGTTTGGATTTGACCAATTTAGGAGTAGTAAATATAGACGAAAAAGGTGGAAAGTTATAGGGATATGTTGGAAATCTCAAGACGAATCCAACGATGGTAATTAGAGGGTAATTAATTCATAATTAACGGACGGTTACTATAGCATTACTGTTGCAAATCATGGATTAAGTAGGCTCATTAGATTCGTCTCGCGATTTGTAGCCTATCCATATAACTTTTCACCTTTTTCGTCTACATTTAATACTCCATGCATTTAAGATTCTCCTTTGATGTGATGGGTGAAAAGATTTCATTTGAAACTCAACAAGAGCTAAAGCACGTAGGAAACTATATCAGATTTGATACAGAGAGAGAAACTCTGGCGCGGCGGGCGCACATCCGAGCGGTCGACAGACGGCACCACCAAGCGGACGGATGCATCAAGCGGTGATGCGTTGTTTCTTTGGTGGATCGACCCCGTGTTTTGCTGGGTGTATACGACTTCCTTTGCACGGTTCCACGATTACGCTATTGGCACGGCAAGGGGCAGTGCTGGCAGCAGCACCCGGACACGGCAGCGGCCGAAAGTAAGAAGAGGCTCTGACCTCCTCCCACCTCTAGACATATACTGTTGTGCACCTGAACATAGCAACATCACATTGGCACAGAAACATGGTACCCAAAGAACCAAGTTGTTCAAGCTGTCCATCCGGTTCTCACAATTAATGAGCAAGAATGAATTCAATTGAGACTCAAATCCAATCTAGGTGGGAGTACGAATGGACTGCGATTATTCAGCCTGTGTTTAGTTCCCACCTAAAATTTTTTCACCCATCACATCAAAGGAGAATCTTAGATGCATGAAGTATTAAATGTAAACGAAAAAAGTGAAAAGTTATATGGATAGGCTGTAAATCACGAGTCGAATCTAATGAGCCTACGTAATCCAGGATTTGCAACAGTAATGCTACAGTAACCATCCGCTAATTATGGATTAATTACCCTCTAATTACCATCATTAGATTCGTCTCGAGATTTCCACCCTATCCATATAACTTTTCACCTTTTTTGTTTACATTTACTACTTCTAAATTGGTAAAATCAAAACCTGAAAACTTTTCACGAAATCTTTTCGTGAACTAAACAAGGCCTCAATCCTTCTATTTTCTAAACGATGAAATTGTACAAACAGAAATGAGATTAAATCAATTCTAATTTCATACTTATCGTTTGGTTCACAGCTTTAAAAAGTTGGAATCGAACAACACCACACCAGGGCTCTGCAGCAGTCACATCGACTTATCCTAGAGATGACAAGGAAGAAGCTAGAATTTCGGAAGGACTCCCTCCATCCCATGAAGAGTGCAATTTTAATTTTTTTAAGACAGATTAGTGATGGTGCGAAAGGACTACACTACCCTCAGTTTTTTACCTGAAGTGGTTAGTTTTAGCATGCAAATCAAATATGGCCACCTAATTAGGAAGGTAGTTGTGATCCAATTTCTAAGATTGCATTGTTCGTTGGATTTTTTTCAAACGCCAGAATTGCACTTTTTATGGGACGGAGGGAGTAGATGCTAGAGATGAGGAGCACGTTGAGCTCGTGCTGCTATGATGGCTCGATGTTTCCGTTACTGGTGGCTATAAGTACGGTTGTACTCCTTCCAGACCGCCACCACCGTAGAACTGTGGCGAAAACAACAGATCGCTTTTTGGGTTGGGCATGAATGGGATAAAATCTGGCTAAGGGTAGGGCCTGGCCCAAGCACGACCGTACCAGATGCAATTAATTAAATTTATTATCATACCCACAAAATGGATTAAATTTATTATCTGTTCGCTTTAAGACTCGTACAATATTTATGAAATACCCGAGCAAAACTCAATCATTGTTTTCTTTAAGAACTCGACAGGGTCAGAGCGCGTCCAGCTGAACTTTCATTCAAAAACCGTCGACGCTCGTCGTTTTACATGTTCGGGATCGGATTACATATGTTTAGCGGGGGGAGAGGAGTTTAACCCATTACATTGTTCCTATATAGGGAGGGATGCACACCAGAACTTGAGCGAAACTCAATCACTGTAGCAGGATTTTTTTTTATAGGGCGCAACAAGCTTGGTGCTTTAGTTTGCATGGCACTCAAATAAAGCAAAGTACGGGATAATGGTTTCTACGGTAGTGAATGAAACAAGAACACACACCACGGCTCTATAGCAGTCTCATCGACGTGTTCTAGAGATGACAAGGAAGAAGCTAGAATTTGGAACGAAGTAAATGCTGTAGAAGAGCACGTTGAGTCCGTGCTGCTATGATGGCTCGATACTTCCGTTGCTGGCTGTTGTACGTACGGTTGTACTCCTACCACACCGCCACCACCGTAGAGCTATGGCGAAAACAACAGATCACATTTTGGGTTGGACATGAATTGAGTAAAATTTGGCTAATGGTAGGGCCAGGCCCAAGCACGACGGTACCCAGATGCAATTAATTAAATTTATTATCTTATCCACAGAAAATAATTAAATTTATTATATTTTCGTTTTAAGATTCGTACAGTTTTTATGAAATACGCCAGCAAAACGCAATCATTGTTTTTTCAGAACTGAACAGGTGCGGAGCGCGCCCACTTAAACTTTCATTAAAAAACCATCGACTTTCAGCGTTTTACAGGGTCGGATTACATATGTTTACCAAGGCCAAGGGGGGGAGTTTAACCAAGGTTACATTGTTCAAGGGATGCACACCAGAAAAATCAATCACTGTAGCAGGAATTGTTTTTGATAGGGAGCAGAACCCAACAAGCTTGGCGCTTTAGTTTGCGTGCCACTCAAATAAAGCAAAAGTACGGGAACCATGCATACTTTGGCTCTTTAAGACTTTACCTTTCGAACAATGAATCCTGCCTGCTGCGGATACAAGCAAAGAATCGTCTGACATATGGATGATCGTACCACAAAAGAGGACGTCCTACATACAGTACACACCGGATGCACATCACATGTTTGGCGCAAAAAAAAAAGAAAAAAGAAAAAAGAGAAAGAAACAAAGTTGGTTTACCTGGCCGGACCGCCCTTTGCTTTGCAAACATTCATATTGCTTGTCTATCTCTCACACACACTGCCACACATTCATCCATCGTTAGTCCAATTCTGCTGGCCACTAATTCAACTCAACTGAGGTATGTCACTTGATTATTACCCCCTTTAATTGCAAATACAAGTCCATGCATAACTAATGCGTATTGGAAGCATGCTTTGTTCCATATAATTGATGCATGTGTGTTGGCCCGACGAGAGAGACTAATAAGCGATGGGCTAGCCCTTCCCTGCTTCCAAATGCAAGGGAGGTCGTAGCAGTATTGTTGCGCAAGATCTTGCTAGCTACATACACCGCGGGGGAGCGATCTGATGTGATGAGCTGACGCCTGACTATCTGCAGCTAGTTTAATCCGGTCCTGTTCATCATGCGTACTGAGGTAATATAACTAAACCCGGCCGCGGTTGGCATGCAAGCTATGCTTCCGTTTGACATCGATTTTAACCTTTTTATTTTCAACGACAGTAGCTGATCAGCACGCATGGTTCAGTAAGATATGCAAATTAATTGTACTAGTCACCAAACCTGTGCTTCCGCACGGGCTAGGAGCACTGTGAGATTGTTAAATACTTGAACATAATATGTACTTATCTTTATCTTGCATTCTCTATTGATTTATTTGACATGTCTTAATTGAACCCTCAGTTTGAGATACGTGTTTAACTTGGAAAGTCGTATCCTCATCGATTCATCCACACATGTGTACATGGTCTATGGAATGACAAACACATCATATATGTATACCGTAAGTTAGTATTTTTTATATTAAAAATGGGCATAAATTTGTGATTTAGAATTATATAATGGTTTACATTGGGACATTTATTCATAGCGAAGGGTGTGGGTAATTTAGTTACAAATTTAGGTGTCACTTTATGTTATGATAATAACATTTTTTTTGCGGGCAAAGAGAGCTTTTTAGCTAGGCAAGAGTTCGGTTACAATCTTTGGCAACTATTTTCTTGACACACGCAGGTGTCTCACCAAACCAAACTGCTGAATGTAAATTACGCCTAGCTAATTGTGCTAATTCATGAGCTACTTCATTGCACTCTCTTTTAACCAGTTCAATGCTCGAGTCTTGAAGCAACCTGGCATGACCTTTTGCCTCCACGATAAGGAAGCTAATCTCTGATCTATCTCCCTTGCTGAGCAAAGCATTCTTCATACTCGCGCAATCTGTTTCTAGGATTATTGGACCTCGCAGCTGCTGACTTGCCAGGCGCATGCCTTCAACACACGCTTGTGCTTCAGCTTCCAAAGCACTCGCACACCTCGGTAGTACTTTCCAAGCCGACATGATAACTTTGCCTTGGGGATTCCGGGCAATCACTCCCACACCAGCTGCTCCTGTAGCCTCGACATAGGATCCATCCACGTTCACCTTGGTCCAGCCCATCAGCGGGGGGGGGGGGGGGGGGGGGGGGGGAGACCATGTCCTAGTGACTGTCTTATGCTCGGTCGTAGGTGAGACGCACCTGTTGTCGGAGCTGCAACAGTGCTCCGTCCCCTTCCTGGATGGGGTGGAATCCATCATGGGATCTCGCAGTGATGTCTCACGCAAATTTAGTAGGAAGTTCACCGAAACTGGGACCGGGGTTTGCCCCTTCTGGTGAGTCAGGTCATTATGTATCGTCCATGCCCTCCAGAGCACCAGTTTAATCGAATCTCGCTGCTCTTTGTTGCAACGATCCAGCAGTATTAGGAGCCAATCTGGTCCTGAGTAAGTGAAGGCCTCCTCATGCGGTAAGGGCCAGTGGCAGCGCATCGCTTGTCTAAGGTTGTATGCCTGTGGGCACACAACAGTAACATGGTGACATGTTTCTGCACTTAAACCACACAAGTCACAAGTATCTTCGGTCTCCAGTTTCTTTGCCATTTTGCGGTTCTTCGTAGCCAGTGCATTTTTGCAGAGTTTCCACGTGAATACATTAACTTTTGGGGGTACATTCCCTTTCCAAACATGGTCCCATAATTTTCTCCTTCCATCTGGGCTACTGCTTGAGGCGTTCTCCCATTCCTGGTTGCAACCCCTTAATGCAAGGCGGTAGGCACTGCGAACTGTAAAGATTCCGGATTTTTCCAACGGCCAAGCAATGAAATCCTCAACCCGTCGAGAAGGTATCTTGATTTTGGCAATTACCTCAGCATCAGCTTCATTAAAAATTCCAATCAACTTGTCATAGTCCCAGTCGCTTCCTTGTGAATTTAGCAGTTCAGATACCCATTTGAGTCGGCACCTTCCTTTTCTTGTTGTGACTCGGAATGAGTGCTCCCTTGGTAGCCACGGATCCCTCCATATGCGTACGGATGAGCCACAACCAATTCGCCAGATTATTCCTTGCTTCAACAGTTCTAGTCCGTGGAGGATAGACTGCCATGTATATGAGGCACTTGCCGGGAATACAGTATCAACAAGACACCCTCTTGGGTAATACTTGGCTTTGAGTAAGCGGGCACACAAGCTATCTGGAAATTCTATTAGTCTCCAAGCTTGCCTAGCAAGCATGGCCTGATTAAATAACCTCAAATCTTTGAAGCCAATTCCACCATGACCTTTCTGTAGTGTCATATCTTTCCACGCAATCCAGGCTGCTCTCCTTTTTCCATTTTCAGTCACCAAAAATCTCTAATGATAGAGGTCAGCTCATCGCAGAGACCCAATGGCAATTTAAAAACACTCATAGTATAGGTTGCTAGTGCCTGTGCCACTGCCTTAATAAGAACTTCCTTTGCTGCAGCTGACATAAATTTCTCAGAATAATCTTTTAGTCTCTTGCTTAAGCGTTCCTTTATTGATTGTAACCTTTCTCCTTTTTGTCTACCTGTAGCCGTGGGAAGCCCCAGATATTTTGCTTCAAAGCTACTGGACAGCACACCCAGAACTTGTTTCACTTGCATCTGTACTCCTTGGTCCCCTTTATCATTGAACAAAATAGAGCACTTCTCAGGATTAATCAACTGTCCAGTGCACCGAGCATATGTGTCCAGAACATCTTTCACTTGTGTAGCCTGCTCTGGGTCAGCCTTGAAGAATAGCAGCGTATCATCACCGAATAGTAGATGGGAGATTCCTGGGGCTCCTCTACAGATACGTAGGTCCTGCAGAGCACCAATTGCAACCTTCCCATATTGGGGCAATGTAGATGCACATTTAATTTATTGGGTTATTTTAAGCTTTATTTTTTACAATGAAAGAGATGCAAACCTAGTGAGGGTATTCAAGGCTTTTTTTTTAAAAAAAATGACAGAGATACAAATCTAGTTGCAAATGTAGATCCAAACTTTTAATAATGATAGACATTCTGTCAGGTGACACTTATCGATTGCAAAATGTGTACTTGTTGTTCTCACCATGTGACGGTGGATCATTCATCTCTGCAGCTTGGCATCAGCGAAATTCATTGTGTATCTCCAGCATCACACATCATATCTAGCCCTTGCTGCACGCATGCCTGCAGCCAAGCTAGCAAAGGCGATATTGTTTGATCTGATAAATCTACAAGGATTGCTTAAATAAAAAGAACATCACTTACAAGGATAGCTAAAAGAAAAAAAAGAAAATCAAGGCCACAATAAGGAAGAGAAAATAGAAGGAAGCAAATGAAAAACAATTCTAATATGTAATTGGATCGAATTTTGTTAGTTAAATGGGCTATAAAACAGTTTCATTGGCCGCAAACCAATGTCCAGGGTGATTCTAGGAAGGCCACATCGAAGAAATTACGACCTTGCCATTGACACGATTGAGCACCTCCCCAACCATGAGGTACCTATTGTGGAGATTCAGAGCATCCTTCATAACTTCATTCATGGCCAAATGCGTATGGGGTACAAGGACATCCAGAAATGTCCTTATGGGCAGGCATATGTCAGGCTCAGATACTTCCATGATAGGGATCTGCTTGTTCATAATAGCCCTCATGTCTTTGAGAATTACACAATCTCCTTTACTGAGCATGATAGAGGGTGGAATCATAGGGCTGTTTCACTAAACTATGAGGTTTGACTTATGCTACTGGGTCATAACATTGATTATTGGTCAGATGCTCATGTCAATAAAATGGTAGGAGATCATGGTCAGATAATAGCTTGGGAAGAAGATGATAATCATCTTGCTAGAGTCCTGGTAAAAGATAGAGTGGTGGCTCTGGAAGACATCCCTTGGTTTGTTGTGGAGACAGATGGCCCTGGTTTTGATGGGGAATCCTGGACTATTCAGATTGAAATTATCCAGAGCACCATGCTTGGAGGCCAAGCTGGAGATGAGGATTTTCCACCAAATGATCCTGATGATGTCAATCCTGAAGCATTTGATTTCTTTGGATATGGGTAGCCTGCCCATGGCCACCCACCTATACCTGAAGTAGGGCATGATGAGGCAGAGGAGGCTGAAGGCTGGGGATTATTGCCACAGCCCATGCAACAGCAACAACAAAATAATGCAAACATTGGTCAAGGAGAAGCATTCATGGAATTAAATGATCTAGCTCAGTAGAATGTTGATCTGGCTGATATTGATTTAAATCAACCTATTGGGAATAACCCAGATGACTTGGGTTGTTTTGCTAAATGCTGATGCCATTTTGGGAGAAGAAGTACATGACAATGAACAATGGGGTGCAACACAAGCTAATGTTATTCTGGCTGATAATTCTGATGATTCTGTGGGGAATGAAGTGAATCAGCCTCATGCTCCCCTGCCTGACTTTAATGTTGAAGTTGAAGTATTTATACCAATGGATGGGGATATTCCTTTCAAGTGAACCCAGATACAGTGCCTGAAGATGAACTCATGGATGACAATGAGCTAGGTGAGAATGAGGATTAGGCAGGAAACAATGGCATTGTAGATCAGCATATGCAGCTAGGATTTGTGGAGTTGGTGGAACCAGCTGAGGATCCTGTTTTTGAGCGGTACATGTCTTCTATGAGCTTTAGGCAAAATCCAGAGGCCGTCAGGCTCTGGGCCAAATGGCTTTCACCAATAGTAGGTGCTCCCTATGTACAGGTCCCAAAAGCTTGGGGCAGATTTCTTCATAGCTATGCTTGTTAACCCACAAAAATCATCTTGGGCCTAGGACATGTTATCCTCCTCAGCATGGCAGCTCTTTAATCAGCATGATCCTCAGGGCATACCTTTCTCCTTGATTTCATCAGAGCTCCCCCAAGGGTACCCTCTCTGTGGGATATTGGTACCTGGGGGCCCCTCACCGACCAGGATTATACTCGGCCTGGGCCCACGTCTGACATCGGTGTGGGCCGACTCATGGCCGGGTCCACAGGGCAGCCCAAGCTTGGCGCACAAGACTACAAAGACTTAGCCCGCAAGGCGTGCGACGTGACACCCAGATCAAGCGAGATACGCGCGACCTAGCTGGCGGATTACGCCCGGATATCTTGGGGATTACACCGCCGCCGACTCGGATTGCCTTCCAAACTGTAAACCGATAGGATTAGATCTCAACCGACTTGTAACCCTGCGCCGTCAACCTATGTAAGGCGGCCTAGGCCAACCCCCTAAGGGCATCGATCCATCCATCTCATCCATTGTAACCGCTCATAGACTCGTCGTTGCTCAAGAGCTTTGGCCGGTTCATCAATACAAGACACCACCGAACACAGGACGTAGGGTTTGTGCCTCCCGGCCGCCTGAACCTGTATAAACCTTGCGTCTCCTGTGTTACCTCGAGCTCCCTAGCCTTGCGATCACCCTTGCCTATAAATCTACCACTTGGGTATCCCCTAGTGGATTGCCGAACCCAAAGTTCGACAGTTGGCGCGCCAGGTAGGGGAGATTGCAGGGCATCTACAGCTAGCTCGATGGCAGTTCTTTCCCGCGGCGTCATCTTCCCTGAAACCCTCAAGGAGATTCCTGAGCACCTTGAGGGGATCAGCTTCTTCGCAGAAACCCACAGCTGTGATGCCATCAGCCCCGGCTCGGTCGGCAACGCCGCATCTGACCCGACGCTTGACGTACTCTCCGATCCGACCGGATCCGACGATGAGGTCCCAGAGGCACGCCCCCGGATCGCCATCCCGCTCTTCCACCGCCAGGGTGTGCTGGCCTTGAGGGACAGGGTCCCAGACCTGCTGCCACGGCGTAGATTTCCGTCACCCGGCGAGATCATCGCCGGGTTAGATCGCATCTACGACACCCTCTCTGACTGCGTCGCCATGTCAGAGGAGGCCCTGCGTGGGTCAGCCGCTCGTTTTCCGTTCGGTCTCAAGAACGCTGCCGCTACATACTCGGACAGCCCGCGCAGGTCGCCGACACATGCCCTATCTGAAAACCCAGCCCACCCCACCCAGTTTCCAGATGGCAGCGAGTTTCAGGTCACAGTCCGCACCCTTACAGCGGATCAGGCCACCGTAGAAGACCACGACACTTCTCCATGTCAGGAGGTGTTCGTCTCTGAAGACAAGTCCACCCAAGATGGTGAGACCGACTCCATGGGGGATCGGCGGAGGCAGCGCAACCAGGAGAAGGCGCGCCAGCGCGCGCGAGATGCTCAAGCAGCAGCCGCAGCCGTGGCCGCTCCTCAACGACGACAACCCCCCGTAGGCGACGCTGTCAATGACAATGTGGCCGACAATGATCAGCGTCACGACGCTGACAATGACTATGATCAGCGCTACGACAACGACGTCGATGACGACGACCGACGCAACGGTGGTCGGCAGGACCCCTGCAGACACTGCGATGTCCGTATCGCGCCCAAGAACCTCGCAGCCGACTTCCGGAGGGCATATAGAACCCCCAAGATAATGTCGCCGCCACTCTAGCAGAGCTGGCGCATGTCGACGATAACCCGGTGATCCGTCGCGCAAGAGAACAACTTGAGGCTGCTCAGGAGCAAGTCGAGAGGTCGTACCAATCTGGACGCGGGTACTCTGGTAGGGCCGATAGCAACCGCTCGGGACACAGTCGGTCGGGTCAACACAGACGCCGACAGGACGAATCCCGGCTCTAGCCCATCAACGAAGAGGTTGACCAGCACAACCCCGAAGCAGAAGATAATGAGCTCGGCGATGGGCGCAACCCCCACAACAGGCATGACCCCCAAGACCAACCCCGCCAGCCGGCCGACCGGTGGGTAGATCGGAATCGGCAGGCCGCAGAAGATCTCCGCGGCCGACTTGAACAGCGTGCCCGCGATCTTCGACCAGGCCTCGAAGACTGCCACGCTGCACGCGACGTGGCAGAGCTGGCACGCCGCGCTCGGTACGATGAGGACTACCCCCCCCCTCCCCACACACACAGGCGGGGGCACGACGCGAACGGCAATGACGCCGAAGCAGCAGAGGAGGAGCAACGTGCCTTCAATGAGCTCATGGAGCGTGATGGCTACGATCAAGAATTTGGTGCCCCATGTGACGGCAACCGATCCAACCCAGAACCAAGGCGCGTAGAGCGCGTCCGACTCAGAGTCGAAGCTGGTCGGCTCCCACGCTACGAGAGAATCCAGGGTGACGACGACAACTTTGATGGTTTCGTCGCCTTCACGCCACGCCTACGAGCCTTCGTCTACCCAGATGGTTTCAAACCCACCCAGGTGGAGAAGTACAACGGGAGATCTGACCCAAAGCTGTGGCTCAAGCAGTACCACACAGCCGTCCGAGTCCCACATGGCTCCAATGACCAGGCAGCCGCCTACTTCCTAGTAATGCTCGGACCCGAACCCTTGCTTTGGTTTGAGGGCCTACCCCACAATTCCATCGACAGCTGGCAAGATCTGTGCGCAGTGTTCTCCAAAAACTACCAGGCCAGTTACACACCCCCTGGTTCACGCTACGATCTTGACAACGTCAAGCAAAAGAAGGGCGAAAGCCTCAAGGACTACGCCAACCGCTTCTTCGACAGCCGTAACAAGCTTACGAACGTTACAGATCGGGAGGTCATCGACGCCTTTCGCCGCGGGCTCGCACAGCCAGGGCTCTTTCGCACCCTGTTCAAGATCGATCCCAGCGACGTAGGAGAGCTCATGGACGTCGTAAACCTTGAAGCACGCAATGATGAAGCAGAGCAAGCCCAGTTCAAGAACAAGGGCAAACACGTCGATGAAGACGACCGCCCTGACCATGCCAAGAAGCATGAGTCGGTCAGAGTCAGAAGACAGGGCCCTGAACCCGTGGTGGCCGTAGCCGAAGGAGAAGACAAGACGGCTTCCTGGTTCCTGCCTGAGGAGTTCCACGACACCCTCAACGACTTCTGCCCCTTCCACAAAAACGCCACGCATTCCCTTCGCAAATGCTGCAACGTCCCGCAAGAACTCGGCGTCACCCAGCCACCAAAGAAGCAGCGCATTGTTGACGGCCACTATATGCTACTTTTGACCGTCAACCTTCCCAACTTAATAAAGGAACTTAGTGATGCTCATATAATATTTTATTTAAACTAATGAATTCCATAAGTTTTGTGCACCAATATGTTTTGCAAGGAAATATAGGTAATATGGTGCATAAATACCAAGATCGGTGAAGTCATGCAAGTGAAGGTTCATCTCGAGACAAAGGAGACTTGGACATGGTGCAAAAGTGACCCAAATTACATATTTGACAGCACCATGTCGAAGAGCTTTCCGAGATGATCGAAATGGATATTTGGATGACCCAATTCGGAGTCCGGACGAGAAAGTTACGCGTCCGGGAAGATCGCCGGCAGAACCCTGCCAGGCCGGTCGGCCTGACTTAGGCCGATCGGCCTGGACAAGGCCGGCCGGCCTACAATTGTCCCCAAACTGCTCCAAACTTTGCACAAGGAACCTAGGGAGTCACCAATGGACTCCCAAGCAAGAATTTATAAGAATAAATGAAGTTAAGACCGAAAGGCGTAGGCCATGGATTGGAAGGTCCAGCTACCTAGGATTCTCGAACAACTTCAACTCAACGCAACCAAAACCGCCTCAAGGGACAACATGCAACCATTGATGAGCGAGTCGGTGCAACGGAGGGCCGAGAGGGGCCAGAGCCAGGCCGGCCGGCCTAGCCTAGGCCGACCGGCCTCTAACTGCCGAGCGTGGATCAAACGCCACTGCAACCGTCATTAGGAGAGCATCAGGACCGTCCAGGAGAAAGGCGGTGCCAAATGGCGACCAACCCAGGCCGAACGGCCTGGATGAGGCCAGCCGGCCTGCTTCCATGGCCGTTACGCCTCCCCTTTCGCGTGGATGCTAAGCAAGATGGTGGCGTGACAATTACGCGTGATACCGCCCTTGGAAGGCTATAAAAGGCGATCTCCACCCCCATTCTACACACCATGGTGAAAGGAAGAAGCCCAAGTGTAGTGTAGTGCTACCTATCTAGCTTAGAAAATAGGGACAGTGGTGAGGTGAGAGTCCGGAGAGGAGCCGAAGTGCCGGCCCCTCTCCAACTTTGTGCCTCCGAGGAATGAAGCTTCAGTTCGAGTAAAGTTCCTCTACTTTTGTCTTTACTGCTTTCTCCCCTTACATTAGTAGTTCTTGAATGCTTTCTCAAGTTGCGGGTACCTGAGTCTGCGCGAGTGACAGCGACTCTTGTTTGGGGTTTCCTCCCCTACTCGCGGGAGGGGAGGTCAGTAGCTGAAAGCTTAGGCGTGGTGCCTGTGCTGGCTAGCTACCTCAGGTTGTGTTGCACCCCACGGAACTGTAGTGGTAGGCGGCAGGTGGTGACAGCCCTGTCCGTCCTTCGTAGTCCACCACGTTCGGGTGTACTCATAACAGTAGTGCTGAGCCCGGAGAACCCCCTCTCTCACCCCGTTCTGAGGTTCTCCCGTTCTAGCCGTCGAAGCAACTAGAGGAATCAAGTATTCCTGATAGGAGGTTAGCAAGTCGACATTAGATTACCTCTACCCACTTATCTGTTCTTCTTCACTCCCATCGTCCCTGGATATACCAGAGCCGTTTCTAGTACAATTCTCGTTCCTCGTGGATTCGATACCCTGGAATACTCCTAGGTGAAAGCTACATCGGCATCTGTACGCTTGCGGATTTATCTGTTAGGCTAAGGAACGCCAACACGCATCCAAGGTGGGCAGCGCCACTACGATAACGCCCGGCCGTTCAATGGCCGTCGAGACTACAACAACCGCAACAGCTACAGGCGTGACGACTACAGACGTGACGACCGCCCATACAACCGACCAAGGGACCATGACGACCGTCGTCATGACGACGAGAGGCGGCACGAAGAACCCCGCAGAAAGCCGCCGCAGCAAGACAACCCCAAAGGCGAGTTCCAGCGCGCCGACCGGGAGGTGCACGTCATCATTGGCGGCCCTGGCAATACCAAGCGCCGACAGAAGCTCCAAACTCGAGAAGTAAATCTCGTTTCCACTCGGCCGGTCGAATACCTCCAGTGGTCCGAGCTTCCGATCTCCTTCAGCCACGACGATCATTGGATCCACCTCCCAGAACCCAGCTCCTACCCTTTGGTGGTCGCCCCGGTGGTAGATCGGGTCCTACTCTCCAAGGCGCTAGTGGACGGGGGCAACACCCTCAACCTCATCTTCACGGCCACGTTGAACAGCATGGGCTTTGACTACAACCGGCTTCAGGAAGCCACAGAACCTTTCTTCAGGATAGTACATGGCAAGGCCTCATATCCGATCGGCCGTGTCACCCTGCCAGTCACCTTTGGCACGGCTGACAACTACCGAACGGAGCATATCCACTTCGAGGTGGTCGACTTCAAGAGCTCCTACCACGCCATCTTTGGTCGGCCCATGCTAGCCCGCTTCATGGCAATCCCTAACCACACGTACCTCATCCTGAAGATGCCAGCCCCCAAAGGGGTCCTCACCATCCGGGGAGACGTGAAGATCTCCTTCGAGTGCGACAGCGAGGCGATCCGACTCGCCGAGTTGTCCTAGCAAGTCGGCAATAGCGAGCTCATGGTAGCCGTTGCAGCCAAAGCAACCGCCATCCCAATGGAGATTCCAGAAGTGACGCCTGCGACCACCACGCTGGAACCAGCTGATGCACCAAAAGAAATCGGGCTCGGCCTCGACGACCCTAGGAAGACCGCCCTCATAGGGTCAAGCCTCACTCCTAAATAGGAAGACGCGCTCACCTCCTTCCTCCGGGCCAACTGGGACATCTTCGCATGGAAACCATCAGACATGCCAGGGGTCCCGAGGGAGAGGGCTGAGCACTCCTTGGATCTAGTTCCAGCTGCCAAACCGGTGAAGCAGAAGCTGCGTCAGTTCGCGCAAGATCGCAAGGAGGCCATTAGGGTAGAGAATAATAAACTCTTAGCCACCGGGTTCATTAGAGAATGTAAGCACCCAGAGTGGCTTGCAAATCCTGTACTTGTCAAAAAGAAAACCGGTGAATGGAGAATGTGCATTGATTATTCCGATCTCAACCGTTACTGCCCTAAAGACCCTTCCCTCTTCCGCGGATCGACCAAGTTGTCGACTCCACTTCCGGCTGCGTACTCCTCTGCTTCTTAGATTGCTATTCTGGGTATCACCAGATCTCGATGAAAGAGTCCGATCAAGACAAAACAACCTTCATCACACCCTTTGGCATATATTGCTATAAGTCAATGACTTTCGGGCTGAAAAATGCAGGCACTACGTATCAAAAAGCCATCCAAAGCTACCTCAGTGATCAAATAGGTCGCAACACTGAGGCTTATGTCGACGATGTCGTGGTCAAGACCTACGACGTTGACAACCTAGTCGGCGACCTTCAAGAAACATTCAACAACCTCCGTCGCTTCCGGTGGAAACTCAACCCGACCAAGTGTGTCTTTGGGGTACCCTCAGGCAAGCTCCTAGGGTTCCTGGTCACCCAACGAGGAATAAAGGCAAACCCGGTAAAAATCAACGCCATACGAAAGCTCCTGCCGTCGACCAGCAAAAAGGATGTCATGAAACTCACAGGCATGATGGCAGTGCTAAGCAGATTCATCAGCAAACTCGGTGAATGAGGCATGCCCTTCTTTAAGCTATTGAAAAAAGCGGATCGATTTGTGTGGCCATAGGAAGCTGAGCAAGCCTTAGCCGACCTAAAAGATTTTCTGGTCACGCCACCAGTTCTGGTCGGGCCGGCCCCCCAGGAACCCTTGCTCCTTTACATAGCTACTACAACCAACGTGGTCAGCACGGTACTCGTCACCGAGGGGGAAGAGCCAGGACACGCTTATAAGGTGCAACGGCCTATATACTACGTCAGTGAAGTACTGGCCAACTCGAAAACGCGATACCCCCATCCGCAGAAGTAGCTATATGCAATATTTTTGACCTCGCGAAAGCTCAAGCACTACTTTCAAGCCCACACAATTATGGTTGTGTCCAACTTTCCACTCGGCGCTATCCTTCACAACCGCGACGTTGATAACCGCATAGTAAAATGCGCGGTGGAGCTCGGCGCGTTCGATCTCCAGTTCGCCCCACGAACCTCCATCAAGTCACAAGTCTTAGCCGACTTCGTCGCAGAGTGGACCGAGATTCAAGCACCTGCACTCGAGGAACCACCAGAACATTGGAAGATGTACTTCGACAGAGCACTCAACCTTGAAGGCGCCGGAGCCGGCGTCCTGTTCATCGCTCCAGACGGCCATCAGCTGAAATACGTACTCCAGATCCATTACATGGCGTCCAACAATGGCGCCGAGTATGAGGCCTTGATCCATGGTCTCAGAATCGCGATCAGCCTCGGCATCAAACGACTCCTCTGCTACGGTGACTCCAAGCTGGTCGTTGAGCAAGTCAACAAGAACTGGGACACCACAAAGGACACAATGAGCGCGTACTGCACTGAGGTACGCAAACTCGAAGCCAACTTCTACGGGCTCGAAGTCCACCATGTCATCAGAGATGACAACGTGGCAGCCGACGTCCTATCCAAATTAGGTTCCAAGAGAGCCAGCGTCCCAGCCGGAATCTTCGTACAAGATCTTCGCGCCCCATCCATCAAGATGCTAGAAGACGGATCCGCACCACCAGAGGCACCCGACGAGCCGCAGCTGGTCGGCAATGAAGTCCTGATCGTTGAAACTGACTGGCGGGCCCCTTTTATCGCATGGATCGTCGAGAACAAGGTTCCTGACAATAAAGTCGAATACGAGTGCCTAACTACATCATCGTAGGCGATGCACTATACAGCAAGGCGGCCTCTACCGGTATCCTCATGAAGTGCATACCACAAAGCGAAGGGATCTGCCTCCTCCACGAAATTCACTCGGGCTCATGCAGCAACCACGCCGCAGCTGGCAGCCTAGTCGGCAAAGCATTCAGATCAGGTTTTTACTGGCCCACAGCCATGGCCGACGCCAAGTACCTCGTTCAGAAGTGTGTCGGCTGCCAATTCTTCCAGAAACAGAAGCACCTCCCAGCCCAAGCACTCAGAACCATACCACCCTCATGGCCATTTGCCGTATGGGGGCTGGATGCTGTAGGACCCTTCAAGACAGCTCCAGTAGGATTCAAGCATCTTCTTGTGGCAGTGGAAAAGTTCACCAAATGGATCGAGTACAAAGTGGCCAAAGATACGAAGGCCTCCACGACAGCCAAGTTCGTAGAGGAATTGACTCATCGCTTCGGTATACCCCACCGCATTGTGACAGACTTGGGCCCACATTTTTCCGGAAACGATTTCTAGGACTTCTGCCAAGACAGCTGCATCAACGTGTATTACTCTTCCTCCGGCCACCCCAGGTGCAACGGCCAGGTCGAGCGTGCCAACAGCATGGTGCAAGAAGGACTCAAAAAGGACTTATACGACGACATTAACCAGCATGCTGGTCGGTGGGCCCAGGAGGTACCACACATTGTCTGGGGTCTGCGCACACAAAAGAGCCAAGCCACAGGGTATACCCCTTTCTTCCTCGTCTACGGATTGAAAGCCGTCCTACCGGTCGACCTCGCATACGACGCCCCAAGAATCCAGCATTACGAAGAAGGACAAGTTGAAGTCGGCGTTTCGACCTCGACAGTGTCGAGGAGCATCGCCTCACAGCCGTCATCCAACACACGCGCCATGAGCAGTAGATTAAGCGTTACCACAACAAGAACATTCGCGAGAGATCCCTCAATGTCTGCGACCTAGCGTTGCACCGAGTGAAATCCACCAAGGATCAGCATAAACTGTCCTCCACATGGGAAGGACTATTCATCGTCACCGAAGTCATTTCTCCCAGCACCTACAAGCTCAAGTGGGTAGACGGATGAGGCGTTCCTCACCCATGGAACATCAAGCATCTCGTGAAGTTCGACGCCTAGATAACCACAGCTATGTACCTTTGTTCCCTCTCTTTATATGAATAAAGTTCATCCTTTCTCGCTATCCTTTTTTCCCTCATGCTCGGGGACTAGGTCGTTTTCTTACGACTTCCTAGGTCGTCGTAGCAGGCATGCGGCTCCCTAATTGTTAAAAACTAAACCCAGCAAAGGACATGCATCCGAATCAAGATAATTAACATAACATAACCCCCTATGCGGACTGAGCCAGGTTAACCCAACACGACTAAGCTACCTTAAACGCAACTCCCCAGGTTTCGTACCCACCCAGCGCGCCGCCTACGAAGTAAGACTCCACGCAGAGCATCGTAGAGCGGTAAGCCGTCCTCCACGAGAGCAGTGGTCAGCCGGGCCAAAAGGGGTGACTTGCGATTTAAGGGGCCCCTCGGTTGGCGTCACATCTGACGACATTTTCAAATGGGCACATTTTCCGAAACAAGCTTAAATAATCGCATCATCACAGTATAAAAATGACTACATCCAGTTTCTACAGTTCATAAAAGCTATATGATACAACTATATATTTTAACATGTTTACAGGCCCAACTTGGTAGCCACTGTTTCCACCGCCGGCACGAAGCTCTCCACCAGCGGCTCGAAGTCTGCCTCCGGGAAGTCCGCGGCCGTGCCCTCTTGGACCCGCTCCACCGGTAGCCTCGGATACTTGTTGACGGCCATTATAACCTCGTAGTGACCGTCAACATTTCGGTAAAATGAGGATGACCATACCATATTCCATACATAAAAGTATTTTCACTGACAAATTCCACAAGTTTTGGATGAGTTGTGCTTGTAGGATGAACCAGGAGAAACAAGGGCCAAACCTGGCACAGAGCCAGGCCGGCCGGCCTAGGACAGGCCGACCGGCCTCCCCTGGCCAGGTCTGGCCACGTCATTGATCCACAAGCCATGCCAAGTACCCAGGATGATCAAGCACCGTGCAAACAACGTCGGTTTGATCCAAGGACCCGGAAGGCCTAGAGATGAAAGCACATGGATTGAAGGGCCCACATCCCAGGATTCTCGGACAGCTTCAACTAAACGCAACCGTTACCGACCTTGGGAGAGCATCAGGACCGTTCCTGCAGGGGGCGGTGCCAAGTGGCACCAGGACCAGGCCAGCCGGCCTAGCCCAGGCCGGCCGGCCTCCCTCTGTGGCCGCCACGTCTTCTCCTTCGCGTGAAGCTTAAGCATAGCCTTGGCGTGCTAATGACGCTGACATCCACCCCCTGGAGACTATAAAAGGAAGCTCATTCACCTTGGGAAGACACACACCACATATCTCAAGTCTTTACTTGAAGGGAGCTCTAGTGTCTTTTTCATTTCTTAGATTAGGATTAGAGTTGGGAGTAGAGTCGAGTCGAGCTTAGCTCGGATCTTCGGAGTCTTCGGAGTTCTGGTAAAGCTCTTGTATCCTTCCCTTCTTTTGAAGAGTTTATTTATATAATTACTTTCTTATTTCAGAGCTTAAGTTATCTTTTATATTTCTCTCTTGCTCTTCTTTAAGAGTAAAGATCTTGCTCTCTTTAGAGCAAAGTCCTTTTCCCGTTTAGTATTAGTGTAGAGTTTAGTTTAGCTCTACCGGGTTTTATCTCGCGGGTTTGCTCGCCTTGACCGGGCCGTAAGACGCCTTAGGGAAGACGGGGATTTCTCTTGACAGGCCTCAAGAGAAATCTTAATCATCGAGTGCAGACGTGGTGTCTGGCTTGTTGATTAACTAGGAAGTGTGTTGCACCCCACGGTACAGCAGTGGTAGGCGGCAGGTGGTGACAGCCCTGTCCGTCCTTCGTAGTCCACCACATTCGGGTGTATTCATAACAGTAGTGCTGAGCCCGGAGAACCCCCTCTCTCACCCCGTTCTGAGGTTCTCCCGTTCTAGCCGTCGAAGCGAGCTCTGTTCCCGGTATCTAAGCTAGGGTCTAGGCTAAGGCTAGAGTGCCTTTTGCTCTGAGTTAGAAAGAGTCTAGGTCCGGTCTCTCCCAACATCTTTCCTTTTCTCTAGAAATAGGTGCTCCGTGTGTCGCTGGTCTTTCAGACCTTCTATCCGGTCATTAACTTGACCATTATCCACCCAAACTTAGAGTTTGTGCCCCTAGGTCTGTGGCTTGATATTTCTGGCAAGATATATCATTTCATTCTTCAATACACTTTAACCATCTGCTTCCCTGCGAAAATATAAATACGATACCCTGGGGTAACTCCCGAGGTGAAGTGCTACAACGAGATATATTCTGTGCGCTTGCAGAATTAATTTTGCATACAACGACATATATCTACGCGCTCTTGAGCGTTGCTAAAACGTGACGCTAAGGAGTGCCAACAAGCATTTCTGGCGCCGTTGCCGGGGAAGCAATTGGCTAAAGTTATTGTTGAATTATTTGATTATCTTTACAGATTTACCAAACCACTAACCTTAGTGACCTTACCATTGCAACATTCGTCTATTTTTGATGTGTTTTGCAGGGTAGTGCATGACTGGTTTCAACCTACCATCAAACTTTGATCCAAATCCAGAACGCATTGGAAGAGTAGTGCGAAAGAGAGTCGTACCTCCTCAGATTTCACTCAGCTCAAGCAATATACTTGAGTCGTCATCCGACTCTGAGTCCGAATCAGATTTGTCGTTTTCTTCAGCCCCAGAGTCCCCAGAGATTATGGCTCAAGCTAAGAAGACGCTCCGTGAGTTCTCAGCCCCGTCGAGCAGCAACTTCCCGAGACTGTCGAACGCACAGGAAGGTGCATTTGAGCTGAGAACTGGCCTGGTGAACATGGTTCAGGCCAGCCCTTTCTGTGGAAAGGCGATTGAGGATGCGAACGCTCACCTTCGGAATTTCCTGGAGGTGTGCAGTACTATCAACCCCAATGGCACACCGATTAACAACATCCGCCTTCAACTCTTCCCATTCTCCTTGCTTGGGAAAGCAAAGGAGTGGTTCTATGCAAACAAGGCATCATTCGATGGACGCTGGCAGACTTGCGCAGACGCATTTCTAGCCAAGTACTTTCCGGTGGGCAAAACCAATGCCCTCCGAGGAAAAATCACTAGCTTTCAGCAGCTAGACGGAGAAACAATTCCTGAAGCTTGGGAGCGACTGCAAGAGTATATAGCAGCCTGCCCCTACCATGGTGTGGAAGATTGGCTGATTACCCAGAACTTCTTCCACAGCCTGAGCCGACGATCGCAAGAGATGTTGGATGCAGCCGCGGGAGGAGCTTTCCTCTCGTTGGATGTAGACGCAGCAAAGGCGCTCATCGAGAAAAATATCCACTCATCAGAGCTGGATAGGAGAAAGACAAACTCCCTGCAAGGGAGTACATCAAATTGACTCCGTTGATATGCTGGCCGCTAAAATGGACCTTCTCTTGAAGAAGATGGAATCTCCTGGCAAGGAGATGAATCAGATCATGGAGGAGAGAATCACGTGTGAAACGTGTGGAGAAGCAGGACACTCGGGCGACACTTGCCCGATGACACAAGAGGAAGCCCATTTCATTGGGAATACCAACAACTCTGGCTTCCGTCCTCAACAAGGTTGGAATTCCAAGCCCAATTTCCCCTTCGGCCAACAGCAAGGTAATGGCTCTAACAACGGTTTTCAACTGTCGCTAAAGGACATCTGGTATGGCCAAAAACAGATTAACGATAGCATTAGCAAGAAATTTCTTGCTAATGATAAAGTTATGGAGTCAATGGCCTCCCAGATAGAAGCTTTTAATTCTGTCGTTAAGAACCAGCTGAGCTTCAACAAAATGATTGAAACTCAAGTAGCTCAGCTGGCTGCATCCTGCCCTAACCCAAATCCACGCGGACTGGCAAGTCCACGCAGGACCCACACAATCCACAGGATGCAGGTACTCGACAGAAGGAAGCTAGCCAAACCGAGGTGGCCGCCGAAGAGGAAGATGACGAGGAAACCACCCCTGTCACAAAGGAGGAGAATGAGGCACCACAAGCCTCAAGCTACAGCCGAGATCCCACTTTCCTCCCGTTCCCAGAACGGAGGAGAAGACCCGTGGCCGACGAACAATTCGACAAGTTCGTCGAGGTAATCAAGAAGGTATACATCAACATACCATTACTTGATGCTTTGCAGGTCCCGACATATGCCAAGTACATCAAGGATATACTTAGCAACAAGCGGACTCTACCCACAAGGGAGACGGTACAGCTGACCGAGGAGTGTAGCTCAGCTATACTCGGGCCCCACCTTAAGAAGAAAGATCCTGGCTGCCCCACAATATCATGCTCCATTGGAGGCCATGACTTCGACAACGCCCTATGTGACTTGGGGGCGAGCGTCAGCGTAATGCCCAAGGTAGTCTTTGACCACCTTAAACATATATCGCTTGTCTCTACACCCATGTGTTTGCAGCTAGCGGATCAATCGATCCGCTACCCCCATGGAGTCATAGAAAATGTTCCGGTCAAGATCAGGGATTTCTTCATCCCTGTGGATTTCATCGTCCTGGATATGGAAGCCGGAGCAACGAACTCTCTCATCCTTGGGAGACCGTTCTTAAGCACTGCAAATGCAAACATTGACGTGGGACGTGGGACCATTCAACTGAGGATTAATGGAGGGACCGAGAGTTTCTCTTTCTGTCCTAAGGAGATCCCCCATCAAGTTAATATGGTCGAAGAAGTCATGCCCCGAAAGTCCAGGATGCCGAGCGTAGAAACGCTCATGAAGATGGTGGAAGCCTTCGCCGCCAAAGAAAAGAAGAGGCATGATCGCTATCATGCACGGCGAAGAATATCGAGAACCAAAGCGCTGGAGGAGCAAGCAAAGCGCGATAAGGAGGTTGAATCCAAGTCCCGTCCAGCCCGAAAGGAATGGCGGGTAAAAGCAGTCCCGAACAAGGATTCAGAGAGTTCCGCTCAGGACGAAAAACTCGAGCCCTCGCCATAAGGTATATGGTACGTATCTTTGCATTGCATATAGAATAGGTTTTTCATTTCAATTCTTTTTCATTCATCACAGCATGTTTAAATTTTCGAAGCTTGCATTTATATTTCAATTGTGCATTAGGAAGCATATAAAAAAAATATATATTTCGGCCAAACTTCAGGCCGGCCGGCCCCACCTAGGCCGGCCGGCCCCACTTGTCAACTCCACTGGCCAGATCACAGCAGGCAAGGAACAACATCATGTGGGAGGACACGACACGAGAGGATGGAGGAAAATGGACACAACTCCAGGCCGAACGGCCCCAGCCAGGCCGGCCGGCCTCCAAGCACCATTGCTGTCCCATCCTCACCTACCAGAGCACTCAGCACAGGGCAGTGACCACCGACGCATGGGATGGGCACGACCGGCGCCATGTGCAGGCCGATCGGCCTGCCTCAGGCCGGCCGGCCTCCCCCTGCTGCGCCTCTATAAATACTAGTGCCCAGCTCTGAAGGAAGACGCCCCAAGCACAGGTATGCGTGCATCCTGCTCAAATCCCTTCTCCCTCGCTTAAATTTTGAAATTCTCTAAGTAAGGTTAGAGTTCAAACCACAAGGAAGTTCTGCTAAAATTCATTCTTGAATCCTTGTGAGAACAAACCCCTGCCGGCTGAACGAGAACGTTTGTGGTGGTTCTTACCCCACAAGAACGACTAACCGAGTTGTGGTGATTAATCTCCCACAAGAACGCCTAACATCTGACCGCCTAACCCTTGATTTCCTTCGGGTATTGTTAGACTAATCTTTTGCAGGAATAATGTGGACTAAGGCACGTGGAGTCGTCACCAAGCTCACCTCTTCGAGCTCTCGCCGCTCTCGGGAATCCTCTGCTTCCCGGGATACTATGTCGGTCGACTCAACTCGACACGACACAGAGTCCCAGGAGGAGGAGGTGCCAAGGAACAGTGTCGGTGATATTATCTCCGGCAGTCTTCCACAGGGTAACCCACGGAAGTGATTTGTAATGCAGGGAAGATCGCAAAGATCGGAAGCAGGATGGTTAGGATGGACAGACGCAAGGGTTTATACAGGTTCGGGCCGTCGACTCGACGTAATACCCTACGTCCTGTTTTGGGGTGTTGTATTGCGTAGATTGTGAGTTGTTGTCTTGAGACCTCCTCTGTGTTCCGTTGTTTTGGAGGGGGTCCCTGCCCGCCTTATATATCGGGGGGCAGGGTTACAAGTCGGTTTGTATCCGATCCTATCTCTAAGAATCCTTTCCTTCTTTACAATAATTCATATTCCAACTAGGACTTCTCTTTCCAGATCCTTCCTCCGTGCGCCGACTTGTCCCGCACGTCTTCAGGTCCAGAACGGTGGGCTGGGCCGCCCCCTTTTGGTGGGCTGCCAGGCTTGCTCGTGAGGCACCCGGGTACTATATCCCCCACAGTAGCCCCCGAGCACTTTTTCGCCGATCGTTGGCTGTAATTGTTCCATCTTTTCTTGCATGATTCGAGTGCTCCAAGTTGTCTAAGATCTCATCCGAGTGGTTTCGAAGAAGATCCGAGTGGTTTCGAGGAAGATCCGAGTGCTTTCGAGGAAGATCCGAGTGCCTGCTCAGACGTTCCTGAAAACAATTCTTCAATTACAGTCAAAGTGAGGGGAAGGAGTGCTCTTTTTCACGACGCGACAGCGAAGTGAATATACTTAGCCCTCGGGCTTTGGGCAATTTTAGTATGAAATTGGCCAAAGGTCTTCAATTTTTACACATCTGTATCTTGATCTTCAATTGTGTGCACCTCCAGGTGCACCCATTGGGTGTAGCCCCCGAGCCTTGAGCAGAATAGAATATTCTGGTCGAGGGTCAAAAAGCAAAATATCATAATCTCTTTTTAAACTTAATCCATCAATGGTGTGCACCTCCAGGTGCACCCATTGGGTGTAGCCCCCGAGTCTTGTTACGATTCAGCATGATCGTGTCAAGACTCTGAAAGCCATGAATTCCGACTGATTTTTCAGCCCCATGCCTCTGGGCATGGATTTTGGATAAACTTTTCCTTCAGAGGCTTTTTTATTTCCCCTTTATAAGGATTTTGTCCTCAAGTTCTTTGAACTCGGCATGACTTCCGAATCGTGTCCCACGACCCAGCTTGACCATATGGTAAGCCATCTTCTCACAAGATTTATACTTGTCGGCATTTGACCCAGATTTCTGAGTCAATTTAGCGATAGTATCGCATGCCTTACGTAAAAATCAGCTGCAAGGATGCAATATTAATTGCAAAATCAAGTCTGGCCGTCGACTAATTTTAGCCTCACGACCGAGTGGTTTCTGCCCCTGAACCCTAGCTCAGGAACCCACAAATTTATTATCGTAACAGAACCGAAAGGTCGTGCTATATTTCAGCCCATTTAGGCCCATTATTCCTCAAAGTCCGTTGCGTCCCTAACGGTCGCTTTACGGAAGGCGAGATATCGCGAGATATCGCGACTCCCTACCGCATCTTTGAATTCAAAGCGACGGGACGTGCCTGCGTCGGTTGAGTTCCCGAGACAAGCGCCGCGCCGCGCGCGGGAGGAACGGTTTATTCCTTTATAAGCCATCCCCGCCGCATTCTTCTTCCTTTACTTGCCATTTGCCTTCCCCGATGCTCCAGTTCTCTTCGCGCCAGAGCAAACCCTAGATCTGCTCCCGCAGCTTTCTTCCTTGCTCTTCAGCCCCGCTCGTTGCCATGGCGCCCAAGAGGAAGGAAGCCTCGAAGCGGAAGAAGAAGTCGCCGGCAAGAGCCCGGTCGTCCAAGGCCAAGGCCACCGCCGAGGTCGCCGTAGATCGCGCCGCCGAGTGGAGGGAGTCCATCACAACCACCAGGCGCCTCGAGCAGCACGTCGTCGACGGCGTCCTCCCTGACCAGCAAACCGCCGAGTGGCGCGCCGCCGCCGGTGAGTCTTTCCCCACCCCAAACTCCTCTGATTTGGTGGTGTTCGAATCTTTCTTTCTCCGTGGCTTTGGCGTGCCCGCGCATTCTTTCCTCCGCGGGCTGCTGCATTACTATGGGATCTGCCTCTGCGCACTGAATCCCAACTCCATCCTTCACATTGCCATTTTCATCAATCTCTGTGAGGCCTATCTTGGGATAGAGCCTCACTTCAATCTTTTTATTCATCTTTTTCTTCTTAAACCTTATCCCCGAACCGACTGCCCACAAGTAGTCGGGGGCGCCGGACTCCAACTCCGCGAGGGTCGAACTCGGGAGTATTTTGATATCCCTTTCCTTACCTCCAATAAAGGGTGGCAGTCCGAGTGGTTTTACGTAGGAAACCACTCGCCTGCCATCTCTCCAGAAATTGATTCTCGTCCTGTTCCCTCCCAATCCTGGACCGCTCTTCCCAAGGAGAGTGAAATGGATCAGGTTCGGGAGCTCCTGGGTCTTATTTCCCAGTTGAAGGACAATGGGTTGTCTGCCGTCGGTGTGGCAGCCAACTTCGTTCTGCGCCAGGTCCAGCCACTCAAGCAGCGGGCTCACCCGGCGTATGAGTATTACGCCGAGGGGGACAACACGCGCGAAGCCCCCGAGCGCGTCGACAAAGTCCAAGCCGCCGCTCGGCTTGGCAAATTCTTCGCGACTGGAACCTCCCTGAGGACCACTGACTGTCCTCCGGCGTTCAACTTGGGAAATCCACGCCCTGAGGTATTTAGTCAATCTGTTGTTGTTTTTATTTCAATTCCACCCATTGGGTGTAATCTCAGAACTGAACCCAATTTTTGCAGGGTCGAGTTGCCTTTGTATCCCTCCCTCCTTTGCCTGAGATGCCAAAGGGAGTGGATCAACCGGCTCGACGCAGGGCCGTTGGATCTGAAGAAGCAGTCGGGGAAAGTGAGAGTGATCTGCGCGACTCGGATATCACTCTGTCATCCTCTCCTTCTCCCGATGTGCTATCTCCGAGTGGTGGGAAGGCTGCTCCTGCTCTGAAGAAGCGGAAGATCTCCACTGGGATCGTGTTTAGGGATGCGCCAAGCCGCCGCCAACTCCTTATCTCTGAGTCGTCTGACTCGAAAAAAGATGAAGCTGGCGTCGCCGAGTCGTCACTCCACCCGCCAATCACAAGCTCGGAGCAGTCTCCCCTTGCAGTAATGCCTCTGAGTGCTGCAAGTCCGAGGGACCTCCCTTCCCCTACTCGGAGAGGAAGGCGCCTGAGAATGCGCATTTCTACTCTGTAAGTATCATTATCATCTCTTGATTTCCTTTATGTTCTTATATTAGTGATCCATATATACTTTATCCTGTAGCACGCCGTCTGAGGTCCCCTTCTCGGGTCCTCCGCCTCAGTCGGCGGTCGAGACCGAAGCCCCATCAATCCAAACTCCAGAGGTGCCGATCCACTCGGCTGATCTTCTCAGCGATCAGCCTGTGGGTCCGCCACCAGAGTCGCAGCGGGAGCCAACCCCGCCACCACCGAGTCCTACACCGGCGTCGCCGACCCCGCCGCCAGTTCCTCGAGGCAGCCCCCAGCATGCTCCTGCGGTTGAACCGACTGCAGCAGTGGAGGAACCCCAGACTGCAGCGGTCGAGATTGCTTCTGCGGCGGTCGGCGTTATGAGTGGTGGTGCTCCCCTGACTCCTCTGGAGGAGTTCATGTCACTCCATCGTCGCATGGGCCACATAGCCGAGGTACTTCCCGAGCTACTTATCTTGTTGATATCAAATACCGAGTGGTACATTGATTCATATTGTCATCTGACTTGTTTTTGCAGAACTTAGCTGCTGATGCCGAGGCCAAAGCCTCGGTTATTCAAGAATTATCTTCTGCAGTTGCTAAGGCCGACTCTTTGGTGGCCCGAGTGGCTGAGCTCAAAGCTGCTGCGGTAGAGCGCCAGGCTGAGTTGGAGGAAGCCCAGCGTACCACCCGCGATTTATGCGGGGAGGTAGAGCAGGCTAAGCTCAACGAGGCCCAGGCCGTGCACGAGCTCAGAGGTATGTTCTTCCTTGTTTGTTTTTCTGTCAGACGTGAAAATATTATTCAGATCTAACCTTCTTTAGATTATCGATATCGGACTATGACCCAATTCGCAGAGCTCACTGCCAAGGTGGCCCGGCTGCAAGGTGAAGCTGAGGCGCTGCGCACTGAGAAGATAGCGCTGGAGGATGCTATCCGAGTGGTGGCGGAGGAGATCGAGCCGGAGGCGTCATCGTCTTCAGCTTCTATCCTCGACCGCGTTCAGGCGCTCCCGCGCTACTTCCGGCGGCAGCTCTGCTCCATCAGCCAGGCCAGCTGTGGCCATGTCCTGGCGGTTCTCAAATCGCTGTTCCCGGCGTCAGACCTGGAGCCACTCGGCCGCGGGTATGCTGCCGGCACCTCTGAAGACGACGTGGGCAGACTACTCCATGAAGTCGAGCCCATCGCCAATGTCCTGTCCAAGGATGTTGTTGATGACTCGGATGAAGCGGCCCCGTCTGGTGCTGGTCACCCTGCAATGTAAATAAAGTATTTGTAGTATTTGGTCGAACCAGTATTGTTTGAACAATGTTTGAATTGTCACTATTGTATATAAGTTTTTATTGGTCTACAACTCCCTTTCTTTCTGCGCTAGCCTTAATTTCTGAGTGGTTGACCTGTTACGGAGTAGATTAGCCTCGTTGGTCTCAGTCTCATGCCGCAGAGTCTTTGTCGTACGTTTAGAGCTTTGATTTGGCGAGTACTTTCCCTCTCGATTTAAGGTTTATTCCACTCATACTTTATGTGCGTGACGCGAAAGAGGAAATGCGAGTAGTAGAAATAGATGAAAGATGAAATCAACTTTATTGATAACTCATTGTGAACATGCCGAGTCGTAACTGGGGGTGACTACCCTTCAAAATCACTCGGAAAAAATAAATCTAAAATAGAAAAGATAAATACATAACTGGATTAGGCGTAGAAACGCTGTAAGTGCTCGATGTTCCACGGATTTATCGATGCAGGCGTTCTATTGCGTCCAGAGTCAATTGATCCATACGCGCTTGAATTGTCCTCTGGTAGATCGCGCCGGCGTTTTTCAGACCGAAGGCCAAAGGAGCACCGAACGGCGTGATGAACGAGGTCTTTATCTGATCGTTAAGCCCTAGGCCTGTCTGGTAATAGCCTGGATAGCTGTCAAGAACGCAGAGCAGGGCAGAGCCTGCCGTGGAGTCTGACTCTGCCCCGATGATGGCCGTCTTCTTTGGGTCGTCCAAGTCCAGAGAGATCCTCTTCAGCTCCGTCTCCTTGCCTGGCGCAATGGCTTCTCTTGCTGGCTTCTTGGTGGGGATCTCTAGAGCGTCCTTGTCCACCTCCTGTGATGCAGCCAGTACTTGTTCCATGCGCTTGGACATGTCCAGGGCGGCTGCCGCGTTGAGAGTTTCCTGCTCGCACGTGTATGCGACTCGGACGTCTCCCAAGACGGTGATTACGCCTTTCGGTCCTGGCATCTTGACCTGCAAGTAGACGTAGTGAGGAATCGCCATGAACTTGGCGAGTGCCGGCCTCCCAAGGATGGCATGGTATGCAGTTTCAAAGTTCGCCACCGTGAACTGCATGTGCTCGGTCCGGTAATTGTTTCGGTCTCCGAAGGTGACGGGCAGCGTGATGTGCCCGAGTGGTTCTGCCCCCTCTCCCGGTATCAAACCGTAGAATGCGGATTGGGGGGGACTCAGGTCGAGAGTAGTCAGGCCGAGCTCCTTCAATGTGTTAGCAAAGAGGATGTTCAGGCCACTGCCACCGTCGACTAGTACCTTGGTGAGCCGAACGTTGCGAATCGTCGGGGCTACCACCAAGGCATGGGACCCGGGCTTCGGTATGAAGTTTGGATGATCCTCCCGGGTGAATGTGATCGGAACTTCCGACCACTTGAGGTACTCAGGTACCGGTGGCTCCCTCGCGTGCATGACCTGGCGATGGGTGAGCTTCTGCTGGCGCTTCGACTCGAACTCTGGTCCGCCATAGATCATGCGGACCACTCGGTCGGCTTCCTGAAAGTCATCGCTGGGCTCGTCGTTTCGCCTTTCGTCTCGCGGGGAACCATCGTTCCTCTTTCTGTATGGAGGGCCTCTGTTGCCCCCGGTGAAGGCTCGCTTGAGCCCGTCGCACTCTCGCGCCGAGTGCTTGTGTTTGTGGTAAGGGCATTGCTCATCGAGCATGCGCTGGAAGTCCTCTGGAGTTACCCGGCCTCTGGACCAGTCTAGGGCGGCGACCATGTCTCCCTCGCTCTTCTTCTTGCGAGGTTGGCTGTCATTGCGTCGATGGTCGTCGTGTCGGTCTTCGTCCTCGCGGCGGTCGCGTTTGCGAGTCGTCTTGTTCTCTTCTTCCCAGCGACTTCTGATCTCGCTGAGCTGTTCTCTTTCCGCGATCTCGGCGTCCGCCCACGTGCTAGCGACCCGGAACATGTCATTGACAGTCGCGGGTGGCTTCCGAGTCCACTTATGGATCAGTCTCCCGTCGGAGATGCCGCGCTGGAAAGCTGACATCACCTCCTGATCCGTGACGTCCGTGATGGAGTTGCGCTTTTCTGAGAACCTGTGCACGAAGTCGTGCAGGGTCTCGTTCTTGCGCTGCCTGATCTGACCGAGGAGCCGCTTGCTCCCGGGCCTTTCCCAGGTACCGAGATAGTTACCGATGAAGAGTTTGGTAAGCTGCTCCCAGTTGTCGATGGCGTCCTGCGGGAGTCCTGCCAGCCAGTTGCGGCAGTCCTTGGTGAGCATGATGGGAAGATAGTTTGCCATCACGTCCTCGTCGCCGCTGGCCGCTTGTACGGCGGTGTAGTAGATCTGAAGCCATTGAGATGGGTCAGATTTCCCGTCGTACTTGTCAATATCCGACAGCTTGAAGCCTCTGGGCCACGTCACGCTTCTCAAGCGCTCGGTGAACGACTGGAATCCGCCGATCCGACCTCTAGGGCGGGAATCGCTCGGTCCTGATCCGTCAGCTGCTCTTGGGGGTGTGCTGTCCCTCCTGCGATCCCGGTCCCTGGGCGGGGAACGGGTCCTCCGATAGTTCCGAGTTCTGGGTGGAGTTCGGTCCTGCCGGTAGGTTCTGCTGCGCGGTGGAGTTCGATCTCTTGGTGGAGTCGGTCGCCTGGGTGGTGGAAGCACTCGTCGTCGTGGCGGAGTGCGACCGCCATTGTTGCCGCGCCTTGGGCTACCGGAGAGGTCAGAGTAGTCTGACTCCGTCGAGTAGCCGCTCCTGTTGGGGTTACGACGGGGATTTCCATGATCCCGATCGTACTCTTCGCGCCGTCGGATTTCCTCACGGTGGCGCTCTTCGGTGCTGTTGGTGATGATGTCCCTCGCATCTCGATCTCTGTTGATCGTGGTGCGGAGGTCTTCATCACGACCCGATCCGCCGCCGGCCCGGTGTCGAGATGGACCGGGTTCAGGAGCGTCCGTGGTCATTCTGCCTTGCATCTGGTGAACCTGGACGGAGGCGGCCTGCACGAGAGCCCTTACCTTTTCCAGGCCCGGAGTGTTAGGTGGCAGCCGATTGATTTCCTCGTTGATAGTAACGAGGTTCTGGACCGGTGTTTCGTAGACGTCGTATCCATTGAACTCAAACATGCCGTCGCGCATCAAGTTCCGGGTGCTCCTCCGTTCGTGTTGATCCCGTTGGCGACAATGATCTTCATAGTGAGGCTCTTGGAGTCGAGCAGTGCCAGATCCTGACGCGGTGGCTCCGTGCGGTCGTGCGGCTCTGCGAGTCGCCCGACTGGCATTGCGTCCTCGACGCTGGTTCCTGGCTTCAGTCGTCTCCTCAGCAGGAGTGACCTCATCTTCTGAGACAGGATTGGTTGGCGTTGCTGGCGCCACCATGTAACGATATGATCCGACTCCTTCTTGCGCGAGGCAGTCTTCCTCGGACTCGGAGAAGTCGGATGTGGGCGTATAACGCTCCAAACTACTCGGAGTCAATTCTCCGAGTGATCCTAGTAGTTCCGGCTCTGTAGAGGCATTGGACACTGTGTATCCTTCCGGCAGATCGTCCAGGATTGAGGGTCCCAGTAGATCTAACCCGTAGGAGTCGCTCCCAGAGAAGTAATCATCCGACTGGACGATGTCCTTCTTCTTCTGCTTCCGAGCAAGCGCGCAAAAGCCAGGGGTTTGAACAGTAATGACCTCAGGGCTCTGGACGCGTGTTGGTTGAGCGTTTACGCTCTGCGATGATTCGGCGACGCGACTCTCAGGAGTCGGATCGGAACCGAGTGATTGTAGATCTGTTCCCGACTGGTCTGGCCTCGCGTTCTGCGATGGACTCAGCGGGGTAGATCCGGCACGATCAGATGCGATCGGACCGGATTGGGCCGTGATGGCCGAAGTCGGCGCCAGAGAGGAGACCTCCGTGGCGACCGTAGCTCCTGCCGCTTGGGTATCCAAAGCGGCGGTGATGACGTCCCCGAACTGGATCTCGACTTCGTCGACATCCGGGAGGTTGCAGCTGTCCAAGATCTTGACGCGATCCATCGAGCTTGCCAGATTGATCTCGGCGATATCCCCTACCTGGCGCGCCACTGTCGGTGATATTATCTCCGGCAGTCTTCCACAGGGTAACCCACGGAAGTGATTTGTAATGCAGGGAAGATCGCAAAGATCGGAAGCAGGATGGTTAGGATGGACAGACGCAAGGGTTTATACAGGTTCGGGCCGTCGACTCGACGTAATACCCTACGTCCTGTTTTGGGGTGTTGTATTGCGTAGATTGTGAGTTGTTGTCTTGAGACCTCCTCTGTGTTCCGTTGTTTTGGAGGGGGTCCCTGCCCGCCTTATATATCGAGGGGCAGGGTTACAAGTCGGTTTGTATCCGATCCTATCTCTAAGAATCCTTTCCTTCTTTACAATAATTCCTATTCCAACTAGGACTTCTCTTTCCAGATCCTTCCTCCGTGCGCCGACTTGTCCCGCACGTCTTCAGGTCCAGAACGGTGGGCTGGGCCGCCCCCTTTTGGTGGGCTGCCAGGCTTGCTCGTGAGGCACCCGGGTACTATATCCCCCACAAACAGGCTCCGCATCAGGATCATGACTCGGGTCGAGCACATCGTTGCTCAGACCGAAGACGAGAGAACGGTGCTGGACCAGCTCCAGGACCGCTACTTCACAAACGCCAAGTACTTCGACCCCATGCTGCTGATCAAGACCGGTCTCGAAGGAGACATGGAACGGGCGTTCAACAATGCCGGACGGCAAAACTTCTACCCTGTCACGGAAACAGGTTCGCATTTTCTTACTATGGAATTTTTGATGAGTTTGAAAATCGAAGTTCGTCCCAACGAGACAAACATTTGCTTTCGATTTTTCAACGAGGATTTTGTTTTGACCCCGAAACAACTCAGTGAGGCTCTTGGTTTTAACAAGAGATGCATCATTGATGCCAACCTGCTAGTGACTAACCACCGGTACAACCGTGCCGCATGGTGGGATAGCATCACAGGGGAGCCATCCTCGGGGAAAAATAGCATTACCGCTATCCACAACCCCACTCTCCGTTTCCTGGCGAAGTGGATCGCTATGGTGGTCCACCCGCGCGCTGATTTACGTCTTTGTCTTTTGCCTGATTTAGAGTGCCTGTATGCCATGGTCAAGAAAATTCGCTTTTCTCCGGTCATGAGCATGCTTGAGAACTGGCAAAGGTTAGTCAGTGGCCGAGCCACAATTGACATAACCTCGCTAGTCACACGCATCGCCAGCCATGTTGGTGCTTTGCAGGGCGCTCAAGTCACTTTCCTTCCAACTACACAAGAATATCAGTACTGCATTGGTTTAGACCATTTCGTCCAGGGTCACTTGATGCGTGAGGGCCCTGGCAACACTCTTTTCATGTGCTATCCTGGTTTCATCGATGAAGTTGAGCTTCCATGCCCAGCTTTGTCGCTGAGATCAGTGAGAAGTCTAACCATGCAGCTCAGAAGGAGGGAACCCGCTCGCCACAGTGTTGCAGGCCCTGCAACACGTGGCAGGCGGGCCAGGCATGACGAAGAAGCCAGAACTTCTACCGCGCCACATCCCGAGTACCGCTACCAGCAGCAGCCCGAGTACGACTACCAGCAGAACCCCACGGCCAACATGAACTTTGAGGAAGCATTCGACTACCACCAAGGAACAGCAGGCTACGGCCCGCAGGTCGGACCATCCGCCTCCGCTAGGTATGACTACGAGAACCCGGTTTCCCGGGGGATCGCTGATCTTAATACCAGGATGGAGACGATGACGCTGCAACAACAGCAACTCAGAGATGCAGTTGCACACAACACTGATCTCACGCAGCAGAACTGGGGGATGACCACATCCATCCAGACCGACATGCACGGCTTCTTCAACTACATGCACTACGACCCCGACCAGTACTACCAGTGAGCTTCATCGAAGCTTGGGGGAGTCTCAGGTATGTCGAAAGCCGTCGCCTTTGCCTTGCCGTTTGCCTTGCCGTTGCCGTTACCTTACCGATGCCTTTGCCTTGCCGTGCCATGATGAAATAAAATGCTAGATAAAATAAATAAAAAGAAAAAAATGAGAAATAATAAAAAAAAATAAAAGCTCCAAAAAGATGTCTTTATGTATGGAACTATGGTTGAGAACCTCTGGAATGATGAATAGTTGCTCTGTTTATGCCCTCTAAGTGCCTCGTACTTAATCCTTAACTCTTGAGTATTTGAGTTAGTTGGCATTTAAGGATCCGCCATGATAAAACTGTGGGAGTAAAAGCACTTGTTCATTGTTTAAGTTATTGTGAGTTTTGATATGGTTTGTTTCAAGGTATAACTGCATGCTTAGTAAGGAACCTCTCGGAAGTTTTTATAAAATGTTACATGGTGAATCTTCCTCGATGGTTTAAATGTCCTATCCAGAGCCTAAACAGTTATACATTTGTTGAAACTACCATATGCTATCTTGAGTTGCTTTGAGTCTTGTCGAATGGTGAAGTCCGCTTGCAGAAGGTACTTGACATTTACCGGTCTTCCCATCCACCTCAGCCTCAAAATGTCCGACTAGTCAAAGTCCCGCTCCGGGGTTGACGTCCACCGTCGATGACATACACTCACCTCATCACAAAGCTCACCCCAAAAGGTCCTCAAATACTCCATACAAAGTTGAATCCCTCTCTGTTACCAAAGTGAGAGAAGAGATGTATTCGAAAAAAAACAAAAAAAAATGGAGACAAATGCTCCATCTGAAAAAAAGAGAAGAAACATCTCAAAAATATGAGAGAGAGAAACAATAAGGAGTCCAAAGACCTTTGAGCTTCACACCTTCTCCCTCTCCATTCAAACCCCATGAATTCCAAAGACCGGAATTTGACGAGTACCATCGCTCGCGGACCACTCTTCGACTCGACAACAGAAGTAACCAAGGTAGGCCACTCTTACCCTACCTATAACTCCACTTCAGCCTTAGTGTAGGAAAAGTTGGTCAATCCCGACCAAGAGTGAGGATTAAACACCTTGAGTGACTCGAGAGTACCATCGGGGAATGAATCAACCATCTTTTGAAAAAATTCATATCTCCGAGATGGAACCTGAAAAGTTGCAGGAAATACTTTAGAGATGACCGTTCAAGCTCTCAATAGCCCAAAACGTGAATCAATGCAGCCCCACGTAGAACCATGGTATGAGTTCTCTTTTATGCCAACTTATTCAAATGATTTGTTGAGTTTTGGCTTAAGCACAGAGTACTTTAAGAGTATAAACATTGAAGCAACTCCTGACCTACCGAACCTAGAGTTTTAGCCTTGCTCGAGGACGAGCAAGAGTCTAAGCTTGGGGTGTGTTGATGGCCATTATAACCTCGTAGTGACCGTCAACATTTCGGTAAAATGAGGATGACCATACCATATTCCATACATAAAAGTATTTTCACTGACAAATTCCACAAGTTTTGGATGAGTTGTGCTTGCAGGATGAACCAGGATAAACAAGGGCCAAACCTGGCACAGAGCCAGGCCGGCCGTCCTAGCCAGGCCGACCGGCCTCCCCTGGCCAGGTCTGGCCACGTCATTGATCCACAAGCCATGCCAAGTACCCAGGATGATCAAGCACCGTGCAAACAACGTCGGTTTGATCCAAGGACCCGGAAGGCCTAGAGATGAAAGCACATGGATTGAAGGGCCCACATCCTAGGATTCTCGGACAGCTTCAACTAAACGCAACTGTTACTGACCTTGGGACCAGGGCCAGGCCGGCCGGCCTAGCCCAGGCCGGCCGGCCTCCCTCTGTGGCCGCCACGTCTCCTCCTTCGTGTGAAGCTTAAGCAGAGCCTTGGCGTGCTAATGACGCTGACATCCACCCCCTGGAGACTATAAAAGGAAGCTCATTCACCTTGGGAAGACACACACCACATATCTCAAGTCTTTACTTGAAGGGAGCTCTAGTGTCTTTTTCATTTCTTAGATTAGGATTAGAGTTGGGAGTAGAGTCGAGTCGAGCTTAGCTCGGATCTTCGGAGTCTTCGGAGTTCTGGTAAAGCTCTTGTATCCTTCCCTTCTTTTGAAGAGTTTATTTATATAATTACTTTCTTATTTCAGAGCTTAAGTTATCTTTTATATTTCTCTCTTGCTCTTCTTTAAGAGTAAAGATCTTGCTCTCTTTAGAGCAAAGTCCTTTTCCCCTTTAGTATTAGTGTAGAGTTTAGTTTAGCTCTACCGGGTTTTATCTCGCGGGTTTGCTCGCCTTGACCGGGCCGTAAGACGCCTTAGGGAAGACGGGGATTTCTCTTGACAGGCCTCAAGAGAAATCTTAATCATCGAGTGCAGACGTGGTGTCTGGCTTGCTGATTAACTAGGAAGTGTGTTGCACCCCACGGTACAGCAGTGGTAGGCGGCAGGTGGTGACAGCCCTGTCCGTCCTTTGTAGTCCACCACGTTCGGGTGTATTCATAACAGTAGTGCTGAGCCCGGAGAACCCCCTCTCTCACCCCGTTCTGAGGTTCTCCCGTTCTAGCCGTCGAAGCGAGCTCTGTTCCCGGTATCTAAGCTAGGGTCTAGGCTAAGGCTAGAGTGCCTTTTGCTATGAGTTAGAAAGAGTCTAGGTCCGGTCTCTCCCAACATCTTTCCTTTTCTCAAGAAATAGGTGCTCCGTGTGTCGCTGGTCTTTCAGACCTTCTATCCGGTCATTAACTTGACCATTATCCACCCAAACTTAGAGTTTGTGCCCCTAGGTCTGTGGCTTGATATTTCTGGCAAGATATATCATTTCATTCTTCAATACACTTTAACCATCTGCTTCCCTGCGGAAATATAAATACGATACCCTGGGGTAACTCCCGAGGTGAAGTGCTACAACGAGATATATTCTGTGCGCTTGCAGAATTAATTTTGCATACAACGACATATATCTACGCGCTCTTGAGCGTTGCTAAAACGTGACGCTAAGGAGTGCCAACAATACTGTGTCTTCAAGACCGCAAGCACCCGACTCCCTACGCTGACCGCCGTCTCCTTCAAGAGCCGGGTGACACGGGACGGTGCCGCACGGAGCCGCTCCGCCACTGACAAAGCACTAGGGCACTCTTCAAGCAGCATCAACGCCCCGACGTTGTACTCGACAGCTCCCCGCAGCTCTGCCAACTCTGCTTGCAAATCTGATCAGGATGCAGTTAGGAGATTGAAAGACATTTTTTCCACAAGGCTGGGATAGGATCTTACCTTGAACAGCTTTCAAGTGCTCGGCCGCCGTTCGCTGCTTCTCCTTCTCGGCCTGACGAAGCTTTTCCTCAAGCGCCGACTGCTTTTTGGTCAACTTGCCCACCTGCGCATTCAGCGCCTTCTCCTTCTTCTCTGCGCCTACAATCACGACTCGGCACAGTTTAGTACGGACCCATTCAGACGGACAACTACATGTCAAGAACGTTAACTTACCTGTCAGGAAATGCTCCATGTCTGCCAGGAGCTCACGGTTCAGCTTGGCCGTCGACTCAATCTCCCGCTCCTTCTCGGCCATGGCCGCCCGCGCTTCTCTAGCCACGGTCTTAACCTTGGCCCTTAGCCTCTTCAGTTCACTAAGCTGGGCCTCTTCCTCCTGGACAATGTCCACGCCTCGGTTCGCGTGGGCGAGCAACCTCTGTGCCAAATCATAAAATTTCACATGTTCATCTTCGCAAAAGTATAAAAGGGTGGCCACGAAGCCAAAAACGAACCTGGATTGCACCGACAACAATGTTGTCGGCCTGCTGCAACTTCCCTAGCTCGGCGCTAAGGGACTAGGTGAGCGCCATCACCTCCGCGGCCCTCTGGCCTCCTTCCAACCCGGTGACCGCCCCTAAATTCGGCATGTGCGGGTCAGGATTGCCGAGACCAGCGTCTGCGCCGCCTTTGTCTCCAACTGCCTGCGGGAGCGGGTCGTTTACCTCCGGCGCAACGTTGGAGCGCCCAGCTGACGGCCCGCTGCCAGCCAGGACATCCTCTGCCCCCAGGATAGGCGTTGCGCCCGCCTCAGGTGGCGCGCCGCCCCATGCTCCTATGCCACGCGCCGCTTGGCCCCCCTAGGAGCCGAGTTACTCTCCTCCTCGGTGCGTGTGCGCTTGGGCGCCCGCTCACCCGATGGCACTTGGCCCCCAGGCTCGGGTTGCGGCTCCTCCGCCCCATTTAGAGTCTAGTCGGCAGGCCTAGAACAGATTTAGTCAAGAGCTATTCATGCACATCATCCGACAAGATTCAAAGGATTACGTGAACGGGCACTCACCGTGAACTTTGGATGGTCTGGAACCTCAGGCCTACAGGCTTCGCCATAGGCGGCGCCGCCGCTGACCTCTGCACCACTGGAGGAGGCATTTGCTGTGCCATGTCACCTACGGCAGCATCCGCATCCACGGCCGTGTGCTCTCCAGTCAGCGTGTCCTCCGCCTTGGCCGCTGATGATTCTCCCTCGCTGCTTGCTAGCGGACATCCCCCGCGTCGACTTGGTCCGACCACAAGTGCGCCAGCGGTCCTCTGGACTCGGCGCTTGCGGACGGCTTGCCGCGTCCGTCACGGCGCCACAGTCTCTACAACCTCCGTGTTGCCCACTTCTTCGTCCTCCGACTCGCCGACCCGCTCCTCCGATTCCCAGTCCATGTCCGTCGGCGGCTGCTGCAGCTGAGCCGCCACAGACGACCCGACGCCCTCGTCCATAACCTTCTGTGCCCTGTCCCGTGGCATGGCCTTTGGAACAGGATAGAAGTACTTTCCAGGGAGCTCCTGCACCATGCCAAACGTCAGTCTATTCCTACAACGCAAGTAAACATGCAACTTGTCCAAAGAAACTTACCGGGACAGCCGGGTTCTTCAGCGAAAAGGCACTCGGGGCCTTGAGGTTGATGATTGCCCCCATCATGAAGTGGGAGATCCTCTCCTTCGCCTCGTCTCCTGACACCACTCGTGCCTGCTCCCGAGTCGGGTCTGTCGGCCCCCAGTACTCATATGCCGGGAGAACCCAGTCCTTGATTGGTTGGGTCAAGCGCTGGCAGAACGACAGCATCACCATGCTTGTGGTTAGCCCTGCTGATTTCTGCTTTGCAAGCATCACCAGAAGTTCGTCTGTCTCCCCCACTAGCTCACTCTCTAGCACGGCAGCACCACTGGGGGTATCCAGTCCGACTCGGCACGGCCGGCTCATGGTTGTCGATGTAGAACCAATCCTTGTTCCAACCCTTGTCGGAATCGTTGGAGTCCAGAACAAGGTACCTCTTGCTCATCCCGGACCGCAGTGCAAACCCGGCTCCGCCGACAACCTTTGGGGGCCCAGCTCCCCCCCGACCAACTCCTATCGATTTCAACTTGTACAACCACCTCCAAAAATTGAAGTGCGGGGGAATTCCAAGATATACCTCGCAGACATGGATGAAGACTGCGATGCTCAAAATTGAGGTTGGATTTAGATGGGTCACCTCAATCTTGTAATACTCGAGCAGGCCGTGGAAGATGTGGCCCGTGGGGATTCCAAATCCATGCTCGAAGAAAGATGTGAAGACCGTAATCTCGCCGGTATTCTCCCAAGGCCGGCGGTCCTTCCCTGGCGCCCGCCATTGCAACTGCTCCTTGGAGCCCATCAGACCGCGCGCCTCCATCGCCTTCAACTGCGCCTCCGTGACGTGCGACGGCGACCAGTGTTGCTCCTGATCTGACACCAAGCCCTCCTCCCCCGCGATGGGACTGACGACCTCCTCCGCCGCATCTGCGGCTCCGTCCTGCTCCCTTCGACCTCCGGCCATCCTCTTCGACCGGAAAGTGACTGGTTTCTTCACTCGCATCCACTCGCTCATGAAGCGCGCACCCCCGACTACGGCGGCGATTCAAAAGATCTAGCGATCCGCGGCGGCGCACTGGAGCGGTGGAAATGGATGTGGCTGCGGTGGCGATTCATGAGGGAATGAAGAAGACGACTGCGGTAAAATCTGCCTTCCCTTTTATTTACTAAAGACCCTAACCCTAATCGCGCTGTCCGAATCGGACGGAATCCGCGGCGGGGCCATTAGCGGCCCAACGGGTAGATCTAACGGCTCGAACTGGCGTTACCATGCCACGGTTGGCGCGTCCAAGAGACCAGGTCAGCCTCGTATACTCGGGGACTGGGCGCCTCAATTCTACTCGGCGTGTCCAAGAGACCAGGCCAGCCTCGTATACTCGGGGACTGGGCCCCTCAATTCTACTCGGCGTGTCCGAGAGACTAGGCCAGCCTCGTATACTCAGGGGCTGGGCACCTCGATTCTACTCAGCGTGTCCAAGAGACCAGGCCAACCTCGTATACTCGGGGACTGGGCGCCTCAGTTCTACTCAGCGTGTCCAAGAGACCAGGCCAGCCTCGTATACTCAGGGACTGGGCGCCTCACTTCTACTCGGCGTGTCCAAGAGACCAGGCCAGCCTCGTATACTTGGGGACTGGGCGCCTGTTGGCACTCCTTAGCATCACGTTTTAGCAACGCTCAAGAGTGCGTAGATATATGTCGTTGTATGCAAAATTAATTCTGCAAGCGCACAGAATATATCTCGTTGTAGCACTTCACCGTGGGAGTTACCCCAGGGTATCGTATTTATATTTCCGCAGGGAAGCAGATGGTTAAAGTGTATTGAAGAATGAAATGATATATCTTGCCAGAAATATCAAGCCACAAACCCAGGGGCACAAACTCTAGGTTTGGGTGGATAATGGTCAAGTTAATGACCCGGATAGAAGGTCTGAAAGACCAGCGACACACGGAGCACCTATTTCTAAAGAAAAGGAAAGACGTTGGGAGAGACCGGACCTAGACTCTTTCTAACTCAGAGCAAAAGGCACTCTAGCCTTAGCCTAGACCCTAGCTTAGATACCGGGAACAGAGCTCGCTTCGACGACTAGAACAGGAGAACCTCAGAACGGGGTGAGAGAGGGGGTTCTCCCGGCTCAGCACTACGGTTATGAATACACCCGAACGTGGTGGACTACGAAGGACGGACAGGGCTGTCACCACCTGCCGCCTACCACTGCTGTACCGTGGGGTGCAACACACTTCCTAGTTAATCAACAAGCCAGACACCACGTCTGCACTCGATGATTAAGATTTCTCTTGAGGCCTGTCAAGAGAAATCCCCGTCTTCCCTAAGGCGTCTTACGGCCCGGTCAAGGAGAGCAAACCCGTGAGATAAAACCCGGTAGAGCTAAACTAAACTCTACACTAAAACTAAAGGGGATAGGACTTTGCTCTAAAGAGAGCAAGATCTTTACTCTTAAAGAAGAGCAAGAGAGAAATATAAATGATAACTTAAGCTCTGAAGTAAGAAAGTAATTGTATAAATAAACTCTTCAAAAGAAGGAAAGGATACAAGATCTTTACCAGAACTTCGAAGACTCCGAAGATCCGAGCTAAGCTCGACTCGACTCTACTCCCAACTCTAATCCTAATCTAAGAAATGAAAAAGATACTAGAGCTCCCTTCAAGTAAAGACTTGAGATATGTGGTGTGTGTCTTCCCAAGGTGAATGAGCTTCCTTTTATAGCCTCCAGGGGGTGGATGTCAGCGTCATTAGCACGCCAAGGCTCTGCTTAGGCTTCACGCGAAGGAGGAGACGTGGCGGCTACAGAGGGAGGCCGGCCGGCCTGGGCTAGGCCGGCCGGCCTGGCCCTGGTGCCACTTGGCACCGTCCTCTGCAGGAACGGTCCTGATGCTCTCCCAAGGTCGGTAACAGTTGCGTTTAGTTGAAGCTTGTCCGAGAATCCTAGGATGTGGGCCCTTCAATCCATGTGCTTTCACCTCTAGGCCTTCCAGGTCCTTGGATCAAACCGACGTTGTTTGCACGGTGCTTGATCATCCTGGGAACTTGGCATGGCTTGTGGATCAATGACGTGGCCAGACCTGGCCAGGGGAGGCCGGTCGGCCTGGCCTAGGCCGGCCGGCCTGGCCCTGTGCCAGGTTTGGCCCTTGTTTCTCCTGGTTCATTCTGCAAGCACAACTCATCCAAAACTTGTGGAATTTGTCAATAAAAAAACTTTTATGTATGGAATATGGTATGATCATCCTCATTTTACCGAAATGTTGACGGTCACTACGAAGTTATAATGGCCGTCAACACACCCCCAAGCTTAGACTCTTGCTCGTCCTCGAGCAAGGCTAAAACTCTAGGTTCGGTAGGTCAGGAGTTGCTTCAATGTTTATACTCTTAAAGTACTCTGTGCTTAAGCCAAAACTTCAACGAATCACTTGAATAAGTTGGCATAAAAGAGAACTCATACCATGGTTCCACGTGGGCCTGCATTGATTCACGTTTTGGGCTATTGAGAGCTTGAACGGTCATCTCTAAAGTATTTCCTGCAACTTTTCAGGGTCCATCTCGGAGATATGAATTTTTTTCAAAGGATGGTTGATTCATTCCCCGATGGTACTCTCGAGTCACTCAAGGTGTTTTAATCCTCACTCTTGGTCGGGATTGACCAATGTTTCCCTACACTAAGGCTGAAGTGGAGTTGTGGGTAGGGTAAGAGTGGCACACCTTGGTTACTTCTGTTGTCGAGTCGAAGAGTGGTCCGCGAGCGATGGTACTCGTCAAATTCCGGTCTTTGGAATTCATGGGGTTTGAATGTAGAGGGAGAAGGTGTAATGTTCAAGGGTCTTTGGACTCCTTATTGTTTCTCTCTCATATTTTTGAGATGTTTCTTCTCTTTTTTTTCAGATGGAGCATTTGTCTCAATTTTTTTTCGAATACATCTCTTCTCTTACTTTGGTAACAGAGAGGGATTCAGCTTTGTATGGAGTAGTTGATGACCTTTTGGGGTGAGCTTTGTGATGAGGTGAGTGTATGTCATCGACGGTGGACGTCAACCCCGGAGCGGGACTTTGACTAGTCGGACATTTTGAGGCTGAGGTGGATGGGAAGACCGGTAAATGTCAAGTACCTTCTGCAAGCGGACTTCACCATTCGACAAGACTCAAAGCAACTCAAGATAGCATATGGTAGTTTCAACAAATGTATAACTGTTTAGGCTCTGGATAGGACATTTAAATCATCGAGGAAGATTCACCATGTAACATTTTATAAAAACTTCCGAGAGGTTCCTTACTAAGCATGCAGTTATACCTCGAAACAAACCATATCAAAACTCACAATAACTTAAACAATGAACAAGTGCTCTTGCTCCCACAGTTTTATCATGGCGGATCCTTAAATGCCAACGAACTCAAATACTCAAGAGTAAAGGATTAAGTACGAGGCACTTAGAGGGCATAAACAGAGCAGCTATTCATCATTCCAGAGGTTCTCAACCATAGTTCCATACATAAAGACATCTTTTGGAGCTTTTATTTTAATTTGTTTTTATTATTTATTTTTTTCTTTCTTTTTATTTATTTTTTTTAGCATTTCATCATGGCACGGCAAGGCAAACGGTAACGGCAAACGGCAACGGCAAGGCAAACGGCGACGGCTTTCGACATACCTGCGACTCCCCCAAGCTTCGATGAAGCTCATTGGTAGTTCTGGTTGGGGTAGTAGTGCATGTAGTCGAAGAAGCCGTGGATGTCGGTCTGGAGGGATGTGGTCATCCCCCAGTTCTGCTGCGTGAGATCAGTGTTGTGTGCAACTGCATCTCTGAGTTGCTGTTGTGGCAGCGTCATCGTCTCCATCCTGGTATTAAGATCAGCGATCCCCCGGGAAACCAGGTTCTCGTAGTCATACCTGGCGGAGGCGGATGGTCCGACCTGCGGGCCGTAGCCTGCTGTTCCTTGGTGGTAGTCGAGTGCTTCCTCAAAGTTCATGTTGGCCGTGGGGTTCTCTGTCGGCTGCTGGTAGTCATACTCGGGCTGCTGCTGGTAGTCGTACTCGGGCTGCTGCTGGTAGCGGTACTCGGGCTATGGTGCGGTAGAAGTTCCGGATTCATCATCATGCCTGGCTCGCCTGCCACGTGTTGCAGGGCCTGCAACACTGTGGCGAGCGGGTTCCCTCCTTCTGAGCTGTATGGTTAGACTTCTCGCTGATCTCAGCGACAAAGCTGGGCATGGAAGCTCAACTGCATCGATGAAACCAGGATAGCACATGAAAAGAGTATGGCCAGGGCCCTCGCGCATCAAGTGACCCTGGATGAAATGGTCTAAACCAATGCAGTACTGATATTCTTGTGTAGCTGGAAGGAAGGTGACTTGAGCGCCCTGCAACGCACCAACATGGTTGGCGATGCGTGTGACTAGCGAGGTTATGTCAATTGTGGCTCGGCCACTGACTAACCTCTGCTAGTTCTCAAACATGCTCATGACTGGAGAAAAGCGAATTTTCTTGACCATGGCATACAGGCACTCTAAATCAGGCAAGAGGCAAAGACGCAAATCAGCGCGCGGGTGGACCACCATAGCGATCCACTTCGCCAGGAAACGAAGAGTGGGGTTGTGGATAGCGGTAATGCTATTTTTCCCCGAGGATGGCTCACCTGTGATGCTATCCCACCATGAGGCACGGTTGTACCGGTGGTTAGTCACCTAGAGGTTGGCATCAATGATGCATCTCTTGTTGAAACCAAGAGCCTCACTGAGTTGTTTTGGGGTCAAAACAAAATCCTCATTGAAAAATCGAAAGCAAATGTTTGTCTCGTTGGGACGAACTTCGATTTTCAAACTCATCAAAAACTCCATAGCAAGAAAGTGCGAACCTGTTTCCGCGACCGGTCTTGATCAGCAGCATGGGGTCGAAGTACTTGGCGTGTGTGAAGTAGCGGTTCTGGAGCTGGTCCAGTACCGTTCTCTCGTCTTCGGTCCGAGCAACGATGTGCTCGACCCGAGTCATGATCCTGATGCGGAGCCTGTTCCTCGGCACCTCATCCTCCTGGGACTTTGTGTCGTGTCGAGTTGAGTCGACAGACATAGTATCCCGGGAAGTAGATGATCCCCGAGAGCGGCGAGAGCTCGAAGAGGTGAGCTTGGTCACGACTCCACGTGCCTTAGTCCACATGATTCCTGCAAAAGATTAGTCTCACAATACCCGAAGGAAATCAAGGGTTAGACAGTCAGATGTTAGGCGTTCTTGTGGGAGATTAATCACCACAACTCGGTTAGTCGTTCTTGTGGGGTAAGAACCACCACAAACGTTCTCGTTCAACCGGCAGGGGTTTGTTCTCACAAGGATTCAAGAATGGATTTTAGAAGAATTTCCTTGTGGTTTAAACTCTAACCTTACTTAGAGAATTTCAAAATTTAAGCGAGGGAGAAGGGAATTGAGCAGGATGCATGCATACCTGTGCTTGGGGCGTCTTCCTTCAGAGTTGGGCACTGGTATTTATAGAGGCGCAGCAGGGGGAGGCCGGCCGGCCTGAGGCAGGCCGATCGGCCTGCACATGGCGCCGGTCGTCTCCATCCCGTGCGTCGGTGGTCACTGCCCTGTGCTTGGTGCTCTGGTAGGTGAGGATGGGACAGCAGCGGTGGTTAGAGGCCGACCGGTGTGGGGGATATAGTACCCGGGTACCTCACGAGCAAGCCTGACAGCCCACCAAAGGGGGGCGGCCCAGCCCACCGTTCTGGACCTGAAGACGTGCGGGACAAGTCGGCGCACGAAAGAAGGATCCGGAAGGAGAAGTTCTAGTTGGAATAGGAATTATTGTAAAGAAGGAAAGGATCCTTAGAGATAGGATCGGCTACAAACCGACTTGTAACCCTACCCCCCGATATATAAGGCGGGCAGGGACCCCCTCCAAAGGAACAGACGACAACTCAATTCACAATCCACGCAATACAACACCCCAAAACAGGACGTAGGGTATTACGTCGAGTCGACGGCCCGAACCTGTATAAACCCCCGTGTCTGTCCATCCTAACCATCTTGCTTCCGATCTTTGCGATCTTCCCTGCAATACAAATCACTTCCGTGGGCCACCCCGTGGAAGACTGCCGGAGAATATATCACCGACAGTGGCGCGCCAGGTAGGGGGTATCGCCGAGATCAATCTGGTAAGCTTGATGGATCGTGTCAAGATCTTGGACAGCTGCAATCTCCCGGACGTCGACGGATTCGAGATCCAGTTCGGGGACATCACCACCGCCGCCTCGGATACCCAAGCGGCAGGAGCTATGGTCGCCACGGAGGTTTCCTCTCTGGCGCCGACTTCGGCCATCACGGCCCAATCCGGTCCGATCGCATCTGATCGCGCCGGTTCTACCCCGCTGAGTCCATCGCTGAACGCGAGACCCAACCAGTCGGGAACAGATCTACAACCACTCGGTTCTGATCCGGCTCCTGAGAGTCGCGTCGCCGAGTCATCTCAGAGCGTAAACGCTCAACCGGTGCGCGTCCCGAGCCCTGAGGTCATCACCGTCCAGACCCCTGGCTTTTGCGCGCTTGCTCAGAAGCAGAAGATGAAGGACATCGTCCAGGCGGATGATTACCTCTCTGGGAGCGACTCCTACGAGTTAAACCCACAGGGACCCTCAATCCTGGACGACCTGCCGGAAGGTTACACAGTTTCCGACGCCTCTACGGAGCCGGAACTGCTAGGATCACCCGGAGAACTAACTCCGAGTAGCTTGGAGCGTTATACGCCCACATCCGACTTCTCCGAGTCCGAGGAAGACTACCTCGCGCAAGAAGGAGTTGGGTCATACTGCTACATGGTGGCGCCAGCGACGCCACCCAACCCTGTGTCAGAAGACGAGGTCACTCCGGCTGAGGAGACGACTGAAGCCAGGGACCAGCGTCGAGGACGCAACGCCAGTCGGGCGAACTCGCAGAGCCGCACGACCACACGGAACCACCGCATCAGGATCTGGCACTGCTCGACTCCAGGAACCACGCTCTGAAGATCATCGTCGTCAACGGGATCGGCACGACAGGAGGAGCACCCGGAACTTGATGCGCGACGGCATGTTCGAGTACAACGGATACGACGTCTACGAGACGCCAGTCCAGAACCTCGTCACCATCAACGAGGAAATCAGTCGGCTGCCGCCCAGCACTCCAGGCCTGGAAAAGGTAAGGGCACTCGTGCAGGCCGCCTCCGTCCAGGTTCACCAGATGCAGGGCAGGGCAACCACGGTCGCTTCTGAGCCCGGTCCGTCTCGACGCTGGGCCAGCGGTGGATCGGATCGTGACGAAGACCTTCGCACCACGATCAACAGAGATCGAGACGCGAGGGACGTCATCCGCAACAGCACCGAAGAGCGCCATCGGGAGGAAATCCGGCGGCGCGAAGAATACGATCGGGATCATGGAAATCCCCGTCGTAACTCCAACAGGAGCGGCTACTCGACGGAGTCAGACTACTCTGACCCCTCCGGTAGTCCAAGGCGCGGCAACGACGGCGGTCGCACTCCGCCACGAGGACGAGCGCTTCCACCACCCAGGCGACTGACTCCGCCAAGGGAGCGAACTCCACCGCGCAGCAGAACCTACCGACGGGACCGAACTCCACCCAGGACTCGGAACTATCGGAGGACCCGTTCCCCGCCCAGGGATCGGGATCGCAGGAGGGATAGCACTCCCCCAAGAACAACAGACGGCTCGGGTCCGAGCGGTTCCCGCCCTAGAGGTCGGATCGGCGGATTCCAGTCGTTCACCTGAGCGCTTGAGAAGTGTGACATGGCCCAGAGGCTTTAAGCTGTCGGACATCGACAAATACGACGGAAAGTCTGATCCATCTCAATGGCTTCAGATCTACTACACCGCCGTACAAGCGGCCGGCGGCGACGAAGACGTGATGGCAAATTACCTTCCCATCATGCTCACCAAGGACTGCCGCAACTGGCTGGCAGGACTCCCGCAAGACGCCATCGACAACTGGGATCAGCTTACCGCACCCTTTGTCGGTAACTATCTCGGTACCTGGGAAAGGCCTGGGAGCAAGCGGCTCCTCGGCTAGATCAGACAGCGCAAGAACGAGACCCTGCACGACTTCGTGCGCAGGTTCTCGGAAAAGCGCAACTCCATCACGGACGTGACGGATCAGGAGGTTATGACAGCCTTCTAGCACGGCATCTCCGATGGAAGACTGATTCACAAGTGGACTCGGAAGCCACCCGCGACTGTCAATGACATGTTCCGGATCGCTAGCACGTGGGCGGACGCAGAGATCGCGGAAAAGGAATAGCTCAGCGAGCTCAGGAGCCGCTGGGAAGAAGAGAACAAGACGACCCGCAAGCGCGACCGCCGCAAAGACGAAGACCGACATGACGACCATCGTCGCACCGACAGTCACCCTCGCAAGAAGAAGAGCGAGGGAGATATGGTCGCCGCCCTGGACCGGTCCAGAGGCCGGGTAACTCCAGAGGATTTCCAGCGCATGCTCGATGAGCAATGTCCATACCACAAGCACAAGCACTCGGCACGAGAGTGCTACGGGCTCAAGCGAGCCTTTACTGGGGCCAACAGAGGCCCTCCCTACAGAAGGAGGAACGATGGCTCCCCGCGAGACGACAGGCGGACTGACGAGCCCGGCGACGACTTCCAGGAAGCCGACCGAGTGGTCCGCATGATCTACGGCAGGCCGGAGTTCGAGATGAAGCGCCAGCAGAAGCTCACCCATTGCCAAGTCATGCACGCGAGGGAGCCACCGGTACCTGAGTACCTCAAGTGGTCGGAAGTTCCGATCACCTTCACCCGGGAGGATCACCCAAACTTCATACCGAAGCCCGGGTCCCATGCCTTGGTAGTAGCCCCGACGATCCGCAACGTTCGGCTCACCAAGGTGCTAGTCGACGGTGGCAGTGGCCTGAACATCCTCTTTGCTAACACATTGAAGGAGCTCGGCCTGACTACTCTCGACCTAAGTCCCCCCCAATCCGCGTTCTATGGTTTGATACCGGGAGAGGGGGCGGAACCACTCGGGCACATCACATTGCCCGTTACCTTCGGAGACCGGAACAACTACCGGACCGAGCATATGCAGTTCACGGTGGCGAACTTTGAAACTGCATACCACGCCATCCTCGGGAGGCCGGCGCTCGCCAAGTTCATGGCGATTCCTCACTACGTCTACTTGCAGGTCAAGATGCCAGGACCTAAAGGCGTAATCACCGTCTTGGGGGACATCCGAGTCTCTTACACATGCGAACAGGAAACCCTCAACGCGGCAGCTGCCCTGGACATGTCCAAGCGCATGGAGCAAGTACTGGCTGCATCACAGGAGGTGGACAAGGACTCTCTGGAGATCCCCGCCAAGAGGCCAGCAAGAGAAGCCATCGCGCCAAGCAAGGAGACGGAGCTGAAGAGGATCTCTCTGGACTTGGATGACCCGAAGAAGACGGCCATCATCGGGGCAGAATTAGACCCCAAATAGGAAGAAGTGCTCGTCAAATTCCTAAGGGAAAATGCCGACATATTCGCGTGGAAACCATCCGATATGCCAGGTGTCCCAAGGGAACTTGCCGAGCACTCCTTGAAGGTCAATCCGACTGCCAAACCGATCAAGCAGAGGCTTCGTCGATTCGCGCAGGACCGCAAGGAGGCGATTAGGGTAGAGATTACAAAGCTGCTAGCTGCTGGTTTTATTCAGGAGGTGTTCCACCCCGACTGGTTAGCTAATCCAGTTCTTGTAAGAAAAAGAATAATAATGATTGGAGAATGTGCGTCGATTATACAGATCTCAACAAAGCCTGCCCTAAAGACCCCTTCGTTCCCCCCCCGCATCGATCAAGTCGTTGACTCCACGGCAGGCTCCGCCCTGCTCTGCTTTCTCGATTGCTACTCAGGCTATCACCAGATAGGCCTAAAGCTGGAAGATTAGATAAAGACCGCGTTCATCACGCCGTTCGGTGCCTTTTGTTACAACACAATGGCCTTCGGTCTGAAGAACGCAGGCGCAACCTATCAGAGGACGATTCAAGCATGTCTGGATCAATTGATCCCAGACATAGTAGAAGCTTACATCGACGACATCGTGGTCAAGATCATGAACCCCGAGGACATGATAGGGAATCTGACAAAGGTCTTCGAACGCCTACGTGTATTCCGGTGGAAGCTCAACCCGGAAAAGTGTGTCTTCAGGAGTACCCTCAGGTAAACTACTCGGCTTCATCGTCAGCAACCGCGGGATCGAGGCAAATCGTGAGAAGATCACGGCCATCACCAGGATGCTACCACCAACCTGCCAAAAGGATGTGCAGAAGCTTACTGGATGCATGGCAGCGCTCGGTCGTTTCATATCACGACTCGGCGTCCGCGGATTGCCGTTTTTCAAACTGCTCAAGAAGCAGGATAAGTTCGTGTGGGATGACGAGGCGAAGCAATCTTTTCAGGAACTCAAAGATTACCTGCAGAGTCCGCCCATCCTCGTCCCACCTCAACCAAGAGAACAGCTCTACCTCTACATCTCTGCTACTCCCCGAGTGGTTAGCACGGTACTAGTGGTCGAGCGTCCTGAAGAAGGACACGCATATGGAGTTCAGCGACCAGTCTACTTCATCAGTGAGGTCCTGACCGTGTCTAAGGTACGCTATCCCCATGTGCAGAAATTACTCTACGGAGTTCTCATCTCAGCAAGAAAGCTGAAGCACTACTTTGAGGCTCATCCAATCTCGGTTGTAAGCGAAAATCCTTTAGGGGAAATTCTCCATAACCGAGACGCCAGCGGCCGAATCATCAAGTGGTCAATAGAATTGGCCGCCCACCACATAACATTTGTTCCACGTACTGCTATCAAGTCTCAGGTCTTGGCCGACTTCGTAGCAGACTGGACAGAGAACCAAGCTCCGGCTGACGACGAGGTAGTTGAGTACTGGGAAATGTACTTTGATGGCTCCCTCCAGATCAAAGGAGGTGGCGCAGGCGTACTCCTGATCTCTCCAAGTGGACAGGAATTAAAATACGTCCTTCAAATCATGTTCCCAGTATCCAACAACGCAGCCGAGTACGAAGCAGCCTTGCACGGTCTTCGCATCGCAGTATCTTTGGGTATCAAACGCCTGATGGTGCGCGGGGACTCTGCCCTGGTCATAAACCAAGTAAACAAGGACTGGTCCAGGACCAACGAGAAGATGGACGCTTACTGCGAAGAAATCAGGAAGCTGGAAGGGAAATTCTATGGCTTAGAGTTCCATCACGTGGTGCGCGACCATAACAAGGCAGCAGATGAGCTTGCTAAGATGGGGTCCACCCGTGAAGGCATCCCACCCGGAGTTTTCATACAAGATCTTGTCAAACCATCTATCAAGATAAACCCGGATGGCACTGTCGCGGAGCAACAAGTCGCAGAATCCCCGGAGTCAGCCACATTAGTGGTAGACGAAGCGTTGGACTGGAGGACCCAAATCATCGACTATCTTGACAGCGGCATATTGCCCACAGAGGTCGCAGATGATACGGATCTAAATTCGCTCCACGAACAAATCGTGCGGCGCAGCAAAAGCTACGTCATCATCGGAGACAAGTTGTATCGTCGATCTGGAGCTTCTCAAATTCTCCAAAAGTGCGTAAGTCGCGCAGAGGGTGTTGAGCTCTTGACAGACATACACAAAGGAATCTGTGGTAATCATGCCGGGGCTAGAACCATCGTTGGTAAAGCCTTCCGGTCTGGTTTCTACTGGCCGACTGCTGTAGCAGACTCAGAAAACATTGTGCGGCGCTGCAAAGGGTGTCAGTATTTTGCAAGGCAAATACACGCACCCGCACAACAGCTGCAGACCATACCAATGTCCTGGCCCTTCGCTTGTTGGTGCTTTGGACATGATTGGTCCGTTCAAGAAGGCTCCTGGTGGTTTTGACCATGTCCTAGTAGCTATTGACAAGTTCACCAAGTGGATCGAGGTGAAACCAGTCAGAAAGCACACGGCAGCCAAGACCATCGAGTTCTTCACCGACATCACCCACCGCTTCGGAGTCCCAAATCGTATCATTACAGATAATGGTACGAACTTCGTGGCGCAGGAGTTTAAAGACTGGTGCAGCGAGAGGAGCATCAAGCTATGCCCCGCATCCGTGGCGCACCCAAGGGCCAATGGCCAGGTCGAAAGAGCCAATGGCGAAATAATCAAGGCACTCAGGGCCCGGATATTCAAGCAGCTGAAGCAGTATGATGGACGATGGATCAAGGAGTTACCAGCTGTAGTCTGGGGGCTGCGCACCCAGCCGAGTCGTGCCACGAAGCAAACCCCGTTTTTTCTGGTTTACGGCTCGGAAGCTATCCTACCAACGGACCTCGCATACGGCTCCCCCCGAGTGGAGTTCTATGATGAATACGACGCGCAAGTGGCGCGCATTGAAGACCTCGACAGCATCGAGGAGAAGAGATTGGCTGCCCAGATCCAAGCCGCGCGTTACGCTCAGGTCCTGCGACGGTATCATGATCGAACAGTTAAGCAGAGATCCTTTGAAGCAGGCGACTTGGTTCTGAGGAGGAACCAAGACAATAAGGGCGCGCACAAGCTTGTGTCCCCTTGGGAGGGGCCATACATCATCAAGTCAGTGAGTCGCCCAGGCTCATATCGCCTCATGACGGAAGACGGCGTAGACATCCCAAATCCATGGAACATCGAGCACCTAAAGCGTTTCTACGCCTAATTCAGTTATGTATTCATCTTTTCGTTTAGATTTGTTCTTTCCGAGTGATTTTAGAGGATAATCATCCCCAGTCACAACTCGGCAGTTTTATAATGAGATATCAATAAAGTTGATTTCATCTTTCATCTATATCTACTACTCGAATTTCCTCTTTCGCGTCACGCACATAAAGTACGAGTGGCACAAACTTTAAATCGAGAGGGAAAGTACTCGCCAAGTCAAAGCTCTAAACGTACGACAAAGACTCTGCGGCATGAGACTGAGACCAACGAGGCTAATCTACTCCGTAACAGGTCAACCACTTAGAAATTAAGGCCAGCGCAGAAAGAAAGGGAGTAGTAGTCCCATAAAAACTTATATACAATAAACAAAAGCTTCAACATTGTTCAAAAGTATTACTTCTACCAAATACTACAAAATTCTATGAAAATTACAATGCAGGGTCACCAACACCAGACGGGGCCGCCTCATCAGAGTCATCAACAACGTCCTTGGACAGGACATTGGCGATCGGCTCGACTTCAAGGAGCAGTCTGCTCACGTCATCTTCGGAGGTGCCAGCAGCATATCCGCGGCCGAGTGGCTCCAGGTCCGATGCTGGGAATAGAGATTTGAGCACCGCCAGGACATGACCGCAGCTGGCCTGGCTGATGGAGCAAAGCTGTCGCTGGAAGAAGCGTGGAAGCGTCCGAACGCGGTAGAGGATAGAAGCCGAAGATGATGATGCCTCCGGCTCGATCTCCTCCGCCACCACTCGGATAGCATCTTCCAGCGCGATCTTCTCGGCGCGCAGTGCCTCCGCCTCGCCCTGCAGCCGAGCCACCTTGGCAGTGAGCTCTGCAAATTGAGACATAATCCGATACCGGTAATCTACAGAAAGTTAGATCTGGATAATATATTCACGTCTGACAGGAAAGCAAACAGGGAATAACATACCTCTAAGCTCATGCATGGCCTGGGCTTCGTTGAGTCTAGCCTGCTCCACCTCTCCGCGAAGATCGCGATTGGTGCGTTGGGCTTCCTCCAACTCGGCCTGGTGTTGGGCCGCAGCAGCTTCGAGTTCAGCCACTCGGGCCACCAAGGAGTCGGCCTTAGCGGCTGCAGATGAAAGCTCTTGAATCGCCGAGGATTTTGCCTCGGCATCAGCGGCTAAGTCCTGCAAAAGATAGTCAGAAGACACAACAAGTAAGTGTACCATTCGGTACTCAACCTAAAAACAAGAAAAGTGGCTCAGGAAAATACCTCGGCTATTTGGCCCATACGACGATGGAGCGACATGAACTCAGCCAGAGGAGTCATGGGAGCACCACCACCTGGAGCGACGACCGCCGCAGGAGCGACTTCGACCCCCGCAGCCTGGGGATCCTCCATCGCAGTAGCCTGTTCAACCACAGGAGCAGACTGGGGGCTGCCCTGCGGAATTGGCAGTGTGGTCGGCGATGCTGGTGCAGGACTCGGCGGAGGCGGGGTTGGTGCCCGCAACGACTCTGGTGGCGGGCCCACAGGCTGATCGCTGAGAAGATCAGCCGAGTGGGACGACACCTCTGGCACTTGGATTGGTGGGATCTCTGTCTCAACGACCGACTGCGGCGCAGGACCCGCAAAGGGGATCTCAGACGGCGTGCTACAAGATAAAACACATATGGATTAATCACAGAAATACATAAAGGAAAAACAAAGGATGACAATGATACTTACAGAGTAGATACGTGCATTCTCGGGTGCTTTCCTCTCCGAGTGGGGGAAGGAAGGTCCCTCGGACTTGCAGTACTCAGAGGTACTATGGCAAGGGGCGACTGCTCCGAGCTGATAATTGGGGGCGGGATTGACGACCCGGCAGCACCAGCTTCGTCTTCATCCGAGTCAGATGACTCGGAAAGGAGGAGTTGGCGACGGCTCGGCGCATCCCCAATCACGATCCCCGTTGAAATCTTTCGCTTCTTCGGGACAGGGGCAGCCTTCCCACCACTCGGAGATAGCACATCTGGAGAAGGCGAGGACGACAGAGTGATATCAGAGTCATGCAGGTCACTCTCACTTCCTCCGACTGCTTCTTCAACATCACCGGCTCTGCGCCGAGCCGGCTGATCCACTCCCTTTGGCATCTCAGGCAAAGGAGGGAGAGATACAAAGGCAGCTCGACCCTGCAAAAGTTGGGTTCAGTTCTTTACTGAGATTACACCCAATGGGTGGAATTGAAAACATAAAATAGCAACAGACTGGTTAAATACCTCAGGGCGTGGATTCGATAAGTTGAACGCAGGAGGACAATCAGTAGTCCGCAGGGAAGTCCCTGACACGAAGAATTTGCCAAGCCGAGCTGCGGCTTGGACCTTGTCAACACGCTCGGGGGCTTCACGCGTGTTGTCCCCCTCGGCGTAGTACTCATACGCCGGATGAGCCCGCTGCTTGAGGGGCTGGATCCGGCGCAGCACGAAGTTGGCTGCCACTCCTACGGCAGTCAACCCTCTGTCCTTCAACTGGGCTATGAGACTCAGCAACTCCCGAACCTCGTCCATCTCACTCTCTTTGGGAAGAGAAGTCTAGGACTAGGAGGGAACAGGACGCGAATCAATTTCAGGAGAGATGGCAGGCGAGTGGTTTCCTACGTAAAACCACTCGGACTACCACCCTTTGTTGGAGGTAAGAAAAGGAATATCAAAATACTCCCGGGTTCGACCCTCACGGAGCTGGAATCCGGCGCCTCGACTACTCGCGGGCACTCGGTTCCAGGGTAAGGTTTCAACAGAAAAAGGTGAAGAAAAAGATTGAAGTGAGGCTCTATCCCAAGATAGGCCTCACAGAGGTTGATGAAGATGGCGATATGAAGAATAGAATTGGGATTTAGTGCGCAGAGACTGATCCCATAGAAATGCAGTAACCCGCGGAGAAAAGAATGTGCGGGCACGCCAAAGCCGCGCAGAAGGAAAGACTCGAACACCACCAAATTAGAGGAATTTGGGGTGGGGAAAGACTCACCGGAGGCTGCGCGCCACTCGGCGGTTTGCTGGTCTAGGAGGATGCCGTCGATGACGTGCTGCTCGAGGCGCCTGGTGGTGGTGATGGACTCCCTCCACTCGGCGGCGCGGTCCACGGCGACTTCGACGGCGGCCTTGGCTCTGACCGACCGAGCCCTTCCCGGCGACCTCTCCTTCCGCTTCGGGGCTTCCCTCCTCTTCGGCGCCATGGCAGCGAGCGGGGGCTGAGGATTGAGGATGGAAGTTGCGAAAATGGATCTAGGGTTTGCTCTCGAGCATGGAGGAGAACTTGAGCGCGGGGAAGGTGAATGGCGAGGAAAGGAAGAAGATTGCGGCGGGGATGGCTTATAATGGAATGAACCGTTCCTCCCGCGCGTGGCGCGATGCGTGTCTCGGGAACTCAACCGACGCAGGCACGTCCCGTCGCTTTGAATTCAAAGATGCGGTAAAGAATCACGATATCTCGCGATATTCTGGCTTCAATAAGGCAACAGTTAAGCTTCCCTAGGAAGCAGCGGACTTTACGGGATTGATGGGCCTAAATGGGCTGAAATATAGCACGACCTTTCGGTTCTGTTATGTTAACAAATTTGTGGGTTCCTGAGCTAGTGTTCAGTGGCAGAAACCACTCGGTCGTGAGGCTAAAATTAGTCGACGGCCAGACTTGCTTTTGCAATTAATATTGCATCCTTGCAATTGATTCTTACGTAAGGCATGCGATACTATCGCTAAATTCGCTCAGAAGTCTGGGTCAAGTGCTGATAAGTATAAATCTTGTAAGAAGGTGGCTTACCATATGGTCAAGTTGGGTCGTGGGACACGATCTGAGAGTCACGCCGAGTTCAAAGAACTTGAGGACAAAATCCTTAAGAAGGGGAAACAAAAAAGCCCCAGAAGGAAAAGATTATCCGAAATCCATGTCCAGAGGCATGGGGGCTGAAAAGATCAGTCAGGATCCACGGCTTTCAGAGTCTTGACACGATCGTGCCGAGTCGAATCAAGGCTCGGGGGCTACACCCAATGGGTGCACCTGGAGGTGCACACCATTGATGGATTAAGTTCAAAAAGAGATTCATAATATTTTATTTTTGACCCTCGACCAGAATATTTTATTCTGATCAAGGCTCGGGGGCTACACCCAATGGGTGCACCTGGAGGTGCACACCATTGAAGATTAAGATATCGATGGAGAAAATTTGAAGACCCTTGGCCAATTTCATAATAAAATTGCCCAAAGCTCGGGGGCTAAGTGTATTCACTTCGCTGTCGCGTCGTGAAAAAGAGCACTTCTTCCCCTCACTATGGTTACAATTGAAAAATCGTTTTCAGGAACGTTTGAGCATGCACTCGGATCTTCCTCGAAACCACTCGGATCTTCTTCGAAATCACTTGGATGAGGTCCTAGACAACCTAAGAGCACTCGAATCATGCAAGAAAAAGACAGATCAATTACAGCCAACGATCGGCCAAGAAGTGCTCGGGGGCTACTGTGGGGGATATAGTACCCGGGTACCTCACGAGCAAGCCTGACAGGCCACCAAAGGGGGGCGGCCCAGCCCACCGTTCTGGACCTGAAGACGTGCGGGACAAGTCGGCGCACGAAAGAAGGATCCGGAAGGAGAAGTTATAGTTGGAATAGGAATTATTGTAAAGAAGGAAAGGATCCTTAGAGATAGGATCGGCTACAAACCGACTTGTAACCCTGCCCCCCGATATATAAGGCGGGCATGGACCCCCTCCAAAGGAACAGACGACAACTCAATTCACAATCCACGCAATACAACACACCAAAACAGGATGTAGGGTATTACGTCGAGTCGACGGCCCGAACCTGTATAAACCCCCGTGTCTGTCCATCCTAACCATCTTGCTTCCGATCTTTGCGATCTTCCCTGCAATACAAATCACTTCCGTGGGCCACCCCGTGGAAGACTCCCGGAGAATATATCACCGACAGCCGGCCTGGCTGGGGCCGTTCGGCCTGAAGTTGTGCCAAATTTTCTCCATCCTCTTGTGTCGTGTCCTCCCACATGTTCTTGTTCCTTGCTTGCTGTGATCTGGCCACTGGAATTGACAAGTGGGGCCGGCCGGCCTAGGTGGGGCCGGCCGGCCTGAAGTTTGGCCGAATTTTTTTTATATGCTTCCTAATGCACAATTGAAATATAAATGCAAGCTTCGAAAATTTAAACATGCTGTGATGAATGAAAAGAATTGAAATGAAAAACCTATTCTATATGCAATGCAAAGATACGTACCATATACCTTATGGCGAGGGCTCGAGTTTTTCGTCCTGAGCGGAACTCTCCGAATCCTTGTTCGGGACTGCTTTTACCCGCCATTCCTTTCGGGGTGGACGGGACTTGGATTCAACCTCCTTATCGTGCTTTGCTTGCTCCTGCAGCGCTTTGGTTCTTGATATTCTTCGCCATGCATGATAGCGATCATGCCTCTTCTTTTCTTTGGCGGCGAAGGCTTCCACCATCTTCATGAGCGTTTCTACGCTCGGCATCTTGGACTTTCGGGGCATGACTTCTTCGACCATATGGACTTGATGGGGGATCTCCTTAGGACGAAAAGAGAAACTCTCGGTCCCTCCGTTAATCCTCAGTTGAATGGTCCCACGTCCCACGTCAATGTTTGCATTCGCAGTACTTAAGAACGGTCTCCCAAGAATGAGAGAGTTCGTTGCTCCGGCTTCCATATCCAGGACGATGAAATCCATAGGGATGAAGAAATCCCTGATCTTGACCGGAACATTTTCTGCGACTCCATGGGGGTAGCGGATCAATTGATCCGCTAGCTGCAAACACATGGGTGTAGAGACAAGCGATATATGTTTAAGGTGGTCAAAGACTACCTTGGGCATTACGCTGACGCTCGCCCCCAAGTCACATAGGGCGTTGTCGAAGTCATGGCCTCCAATGGAGCATGATATTGTGGGGCAGCCAGGATCTTTCTTCTTAAGGTGGGGCCCGAGTATAGCTGAGCTACATTCCTCGGTCAGCTGTACCGTCTCCCTTGTGGGTAGAGTCCGCTTGTTGCTAAGTATATCCTTGATGTACTTGGTGTATGTCGGGACCTGCAAAGCATCAAGTAATGGTATGTTGATGTATACCTTCTTGATTACCTCGACGAACTTGTCGAATTGTTCGTCGGCCACGGGTCTTCTCCTCCGTTCTGGGAACGGGAGGAAAGTGGGATCTCGGCTGTAGCTTGAGGCTTGTGGTGCCTCGTTCCCCTCCTTTGAGACGGGGGTGGTTTCCTCGTCGTCTTCCTCTTCGGCGGCCACCTCGGTTTGGCTAGCTTCCTTCTATCGAGTGCCTGCATCCTGTGGATTGTGTGGGTCCTGCGTGGACTTGCCAGTCCGCGTGGTCACCGCACTAACATTTTCCTTGAAAGGAACCTCCGGTTGCCCGGGTAACTTCCCCGCATTTGGGTTAGGGCAGGATGCAGCCAGCTGAGCTACTTGAGTTTCAATCATTTTGTTGAAGCTCAGCTGGTTCTTAACGACAGAATTAAAAGCTTGTATCTGGGAGGCCATTGACTCCATAACTTTATCATTAGCAAGAAATTTCTTGCTAATGCTATCGTTAATATGTTTTTGGCCATACCAGATGTCCTTTAGCGACGGTTGAAAACCGTTGTTAGAGCCATTACCTTGCTGTTGGCCGAAGGGGAAATTGGGCTTGGAATTCCAACCTTGTTGAGGACGGAAGCCTGAATTGTTGTTATTTCCAATGAAATGGGCTTCCTCTTGTGTCGTCGGGCAAGTGTCGCCCGAGTGTCCTGCTTCTCCACATGTTTCACACGTGACTCTCTCCTCCATGATCTGATTCATCTCCTTGCCAGGAGATTCCATCTTCTTCAAGAGAAGGTCCATCTTAGCGGCCAGCATATCAACGGAGTCAATTTGATGTACTCCCTTGCGGGGAGCTTGTCTTTCTCCTATCCAGCTCTGGTGAGTGGATATTTTCTCGATTAGCGCCTTCGCTGCGTCTACATCCAACGAGAGGAAAGCTCCTCCCGCGGCTGCATCCAACATCTCTTGCGATCGTCGGCTCAGGCTGTGGAAGAAGTTCTGGGTAATCAGCCAATCTTCCACACCATGGTGGGGGCAGGCTGCAATATATTCTTGCAGTCGCTCCCAAGCTTCGGGAATTGTCTCTCCGTCTAGCTGCTGAAAGCTAGTGATTTTTCCTCGGAGGGCATTGGTCTTGCCCACCGAAAAGTACTTGGCTAGAAATGCGTCTGCGCAAGTCTGCCAGCGTCCTTCGAATGATGCCTTGTTAGCATAAAACCACTCCTTTGCTTTCCCAAGCAAGGAGAATGGGAAGAGTTGAAGGCGGATGTTGTTGATCGGTGTGCCATTGGGGTTGATAGTACTGCACACCTCCAGAAAATTCCGAAGGTGAGCGTTCGCATCCTCAATCGCCTTTCCGCAGAAGGGCTAACCTGAACCATGTTTACCAGGCCAGTCCTCAGCTCAAATGCACCTTCCTGTGCGTTTGACAGTCCCGGGAAGTTGCTGCTTGACGGGGCTGAGAACTCACGGAGCGTCTTCTTAGCTTGAGCCATAATCTCTGGGGACTCTAGGGCTAAAGAAAACGACGAATCTGATTCGGACTCGGAGTCGGATGACGACTCGAGTATATTGCTTGAGCTGAGTGAAATATGAGGAGGTACGATTCTCTTTCGCACTACTCTTCCAATGCGTTCTGGATTTGGATCAAAGTTTGATGGTAGGTTGAAACCAGTCATGCACTACCCTGCAAAACACATCAAAAATAGACGAGTGTTGCAGTGGTGAGGTCACTAAGGTTAGTGGTTTGGTAAATCTGTAAAGATAATCAAATGATTCAACAATAACTTTAGCCAATTGCTTCCCCGGCAACGGCGCCAGAAATGCTTGTTGGCACTCCTTAGCATCACGTTTTAGCAACGCTCAAGAGCGCGTAGATATATGTCGTTGTATGCAAAATTAATTCTGCAAGCGCACAGAATATATCTCGTTGTAGCACTTCACCGTGGGAGTTACCCCAGGGTATCGTATTTATATTTCCGCAGGGAAGCAGATGGTTAATGTGTATTGAAGAATGAAATGATATATCTTGCCAAAAATATCAAGCCACAAACCCAGGGGCACAAACTCTAGGTTTGGGTGGATAATAGTCAAGTTAATGACCGGATAGAAGGTCTGAAAGACCAGCGACACACGGAGCACCTATTTCTAAAGAAAAGGAAAGACGTTGGGAGAGACCGGACCTAGACTCTTTCTAACTCAGAGCAAAAGGCACTCTAGCCTTAGCCTAGACCCTAGCTTAGATACCGGGAACAGAGCTCGCTTCGACGGCTAGAACGGGAGAACCTCAGAACGGGGTGAGAGAGGGGGTTCTCCGGGCTTAGCACTACTGTTATGAATACACCCGAACGTGGTGGACTACGAAGGACAGACAGGGCTGTCACCACCTGCCGCCTACCACTGCTGTACCGTGGGGTGCAACACACTTCCTAGTTAATCAACAAGCCAGACACCACGTCTGCACTCGATGATTAAGATTTCTCTTGAGGCCTGTCAAGAGAAATCCCCGTCTTCCCTAAGGCGTCTTACGACCCGGTCAAGGCGAGCAAACCCGCGAGATAAAACCCGGTAGAGCTAAACTAAACTCTACACTAAAACTAAAGGGGATAGGACTTTGCTCTAAAGAGAGCAAGATCTTTACTCTTAAAGAAGAGCAAGAGAGAAATATAAAAGATAACTTAAGCTCTGAAGTAAGAAAGTAATTGTATAAATAAACTCTTCAAAAGAAGGAAAGGATACAAGAGCTTTACCAGAACTTCGAAGACTCCGAAGATCCGAGCTAAGCTCGACTCGACTCTACTCCCAACTCTAATCCTAATCTAAGAAATGAAAAAGATACTAGAGCTCCCTTCAAGTAAAGACTTGAGATATGTGGTGTGTGTCTTCCCAAGGTGAATGAGCTTCCTTTTATAGCCTCCAGGGGGTGGATGTCAGCGTCATTAGCACGCCAAGGCTCTGCTTAGGCTTCACGCGAAGGAGGAGACGTGGCGGCCACAGAGGGAGGCCGGCCGGCCTGGGCTAGGCCGGCCGGCCTGGCCCTGGTGCCACTTGGCACCGTCCTCTGCAGGAACGGTCCTGATGCTCTCCCAAGGTCGGTAACAGTTGCATTTAGTTGAATCTTGTCCGAGAATCCTAGGATGTGGGCCCTTCAATCCATGTGCTTTCACCTCTAGGCCTTCCGGGTCCTTGGATCAAACCGACGTTGTTTGCACGGTGCTTGATCATCCTGGGCACTTGGCATGGCTTGTGGATCAATGACGTGGCCAGACCTGGCCAGGGGAGGCCTGTCGGCCTGGCCTAGGCCGGCCGGCCTGGCCCTGTGCCAGGTTTGGCCCTTGTTTCTCCTGGTTCATTCTGCAAGCACAACTCATCCAAAACTTGTGGAATTTGTCAATAAAAATACTTTTATGTATGGAATATGGTATGCTCATCCTCATTTTACCGAAATGTTGACGGTCACTACGAAGTTATAATGGCCGTCAACAGCGCCTCAATACTACTCGGCGCGTCCAAGAGACCAAGCCAGCCTCGTATAGTCGGGGACTGGGCGCTTGAATTTCACTCAACACGCGACCACACTCGTACGCCCGAGAACCGGGTCTCAATTTTATTTCACTCAGTAGAACATTACAATGCGCATTTCTTAGATAGAAATAAGTACATAAAGTGATGCGGCCACTCGCCGCTTACAAACAAGCAAAGATATTTGCACCAACTTGGTGCATATACACAAACACCAGTGTGCCATCTGCTACATGCCTTGGCAACTTGGTCCACATGACCTCATCACAAGTTTTCTTGTAGCATCCGGACAACAACTGATGTTCTCGCGGAAGGGAAGTAAAAGGCTGGAAGCATTCAGGTTTCCCTCGGCACCGGCGATGATGTGAAGTGCACAGCTCCTGCGCTGCCTGCTACGCCCATATTAGGATAAGGGCCACCAGCCGTCCAGGCTCTCCTCCCTCCGCTTGCAAGTTTTCTTCTAGCACCATGGACGATGGCTTCAGACTTTCATTCCGGTGGACGAGTGGCCTTCCCTCCCCCGAAGAATATTTTTACTTGGCTACCTTTCATCTCCTACGCTTTGATGTCTCCTCTCAAGATCTATGGGCCTCCTTTTATAGTGTACGTGGCTGTGCATGCACAGGCCACCGTTACTGTTCGCGCGTGACTTCCAGATCGCGGCAAATCCGCGCCCCAATGCGCTGGCCCGCCTTTATGTCACTGTAACGCTTTTGGCTGTTTCTTGCATGCACGCATGCGACGATCACGGGATCCCTATTCGTGCCTTGACCAGGCTAGGATGTCACAGCGTTCTTATCCTTTGGGCGGCCCAACAGCTTTTTAGGCTTGGATTATTTTGTCTTCTTTGACCATTGGTCCGATTATGCTAATCCAACCAATGCTCGGGGACTACTCCATATGGAGAGCTCATTTCAGTCGCTCTCCATATGCCCCAACAAGTCGGGCCATTTTATTTCAAAGTGACTCGGCACCATCAGGAGTCCGACTCGGCCACCGGATGGCACCCAGCCACACGGGCCTGATGAAGATCAGCCCCGATTTTTAATCAGCACCGCACACCCTTGTGTCGGCCTAGTGATCAAGATGCTTCTACCATTTATGATGGCCTCGCCTCTTCATCGACAGCTCTCCACGTGCCTGCACGTTGCTCGGGGACTTGTGGGATATTGGTACCTGGGGCCCCTCACCAACCAGGATTATACTCGGCCTGGGCCCACGTCTGACATTGGTGTGGGCTGACTCATGGCCGGTCCCACAAGGCAGCCCAAGCTTGGTGCATAAGACTACAAAGACTTAGCCCACAAGGCGTGCGGCATGACACCCAGATCAAGCAAGATATGCGCGACCCAGCTGGCAGATCGCGCCTGGATATCTTGGGGATTACACCGCCGCCAACTCGGATTGCCTTCCAAACTGTAAACCGATAGGATTAGATCTCAACCGACTTGTAACCCTAGGCCGTCAGCCTATATAAGGCGGCCTAGGCCAACCCCCTAAGGGCATCGATCCATCCATCTCATCCATTGTAACCGCTCATAGACTCGCCATTGCTCAAGAGCTTTGGCCGTTTCATCAATACAAGGCACCATCGAACACATGACGTAGGGTTTGTGCCTCCCGGCCGTCTGAACCTGTATAAACCTTGCGTCTCCTGTGTTACCTCGAGCTCCCTAGCCTTGCGATCACCCTTGCCTATAAATCTACCACTTGGGTACCCCCTATTGGATTGCCGGACCCAAAGTTCGACACTCTCTGTCTATAGCAAGCTACACCAGATGAATTGACGAATGATCTGCAAGTTCTCCCTCCACCAGAACCCCTCCCAGCAGATAGTTTTGATATCCCTGCTCCCACCAAGATTGTGGCACAAGGATGTAGTGATCCTAGGAAGGCTCTTTCACCAGTCACTCCTCCTGAGCAAAGGGGAATTAAAATCTCTCCCTCAACTGGCCCATGGTCCAAGGCTCTACTTGATAAGGTTGCTAAGTATCAAACTCTGAATGACATCTCTGACATTGTAGTCAGACGCAGCTTGAGGCAGCAACAGAACACCAAAGGATTCAGGAAGCCAATGTGTCAGAACAAGAGTTGTCTGGGATGCACATTATCCCCTCCAAACCTGTCTCCTTCTCTGATCAAGAACCTAGGAGAAACTTTCAGGAAGATAGCACCAGAAAAACTCACCAGAGAAGTTCTGTCAAAGAAGAAAGCTGTAAATGCTCCTGGAGGGAAGAAGCAGATCAAGAAGAAACCCACCAAGCCATCAAATGATGATAAGGATGACACAAAAGCAAACAAGAAGCCCAAGAAGTGAGACTTGGGAACCAATAAAGGCTCCTGGGACAGTGCTATTTTCTTTGGTGCTTTGGTCGATGCCCTTCTGTTTTGCCATTGTCCCTCTTGTTTTCCCTCTTAATCTGGTTTGTAATATTCCTGCCCAGAAACTCTGGTGTGCTTTCATCCTGAACCTCTCATCGAACAGCAGCCATGTTAACCATGCTCTGTCAGAGCCCTTTTCCTCTGGTTTCCATTAATGAATACACCTCAAAATACTAGATTGTGGAATGTGTTGTGCTGGAATATTAGAGGAATCAATACTGCTACTAAATGGGATGCAATCAGGGACAGCAAAGAAAGCGATTGTGACATTGTGTGTATCTAGGAAACCAAGAGAGAGCGTTTTGACATCTAGTACATCAAGAAATTTTGCAGTCCCCAACTTTGACTGCTTTGAATATCTCCCCTCGGTGGGTGCAAGTGGTGGCATCATCACAATCTAGAAATCTTCTCTCTTTGAAGGAAGTTTGGCTTTTATGAATGAATATGTAGTCTCTATACAAATGAAATTGAAACACAATGAGAGTGAGTGGATTCTCACAAATGTCTATGGGCCCTGCTCAGCTGAGGGCAGATCTTTCACAGACTGGCTGAAATAAATTCAAATGCCTGAAGAAATGGATTGGTTAATTGTTGGTGATTTTAACCTCTTAAGAGCCCCAAGTAATTGAAACCGGCCGGGAGGGGATGTCGAAGAAATGTTTCTTTTTAATGAAGCTATTAGCACACAGGGCTTTGTGGAAATTCCTTTGCATGATAAGAAATTTACCTGGACAAACAAGCAAGACCCACCACTCCTAGAGTGGCTTGACTAGTGTTTCACCTCAAATTCTTGGACACTCTCATACCCTGAGACAAGTGTTTGGCGTTTAGTAATGGAAACCTCTGATCACACTCCCTGTGTCATCAAGATTTCTACAAATATCCCCAAAAGTAGAATCTTCAGATTTCAAAACTACTGGATGGAACATGAATACTTTATGCAAGTTATACAACATGGATGGATGCTCCCTGCAGAACAAAGTGACCCGGCAAAGGATATCACTACCAAATTCAAAATTTTGATAAGAGTTCTAAGAGCCTGGCAAGCCACTTTGTCCAATCTGAAAACCTGCATCACCGATGTGAAGCTGATTTTATTCTTCATGCAAATTCTGGAGGAATACAGAGACCTAACTGTGGAAGAATGAAATTTCAAGGAAGCTTTGGAAACACAACTATCTTCTTTACTCAAACAACAAACAATCTACTGGAAGCAAAGGGGCACTATTAAATGGGTAAAGTTTGGTGATGATGGGACAAAATTTTTCTATGCGAATGCAACCATCAAACACAGGAGGAGCCTCATCACTAGCCTGGTGGATGACTCTGGACAATCTGTTAGTGATCATGACAGCAAAGCCAATTTAATATGGGAGGCTTTCAAAGAAAGGCTTGGTATCTCAGAAACTGTAGATATACAGTTCTAGCTGCAAAATGTTTTACACAGATCTCAGGAGTTGGGCTGCCTGGATAATCCTTTTAGAACCAATGAAATAGATCAAGTTATCAAACAGTTATCCTCTGATAAACCTCTAGGCCCAGATGGCTTCAACACTAATTTCATTAAAAAATACTGGCCAATAATAAAGACAGAGTTCTATGAGCTATGTGATACTTTTCAGCGAGGTGAGTTATGTTTGCAAAGCATAAATGGGTCTCAAATTACCCTAATTCCAAAAGTGGATGCTCCAACCAAGGTCACAGATTTCAGGCCAATTTTCCTTCTTAATATATCAGTCAAGATTATCACCAAGCTACTTGCAAATGGGCTACAAGCTGTCATAATGAATCTGGTGCATAAAAACCAATATGGCTTCATCCAGTCCAGAAGTATCCATGACTGTCTTGCCTGGGCCCTGGAATATTTGCATTTGTGTCACCAATCAAAAAAGGAAAGCATCATCTTGAAGCTGGATTTTGAAAATCTTTTGACAAGATAGAACACTCAGCTATGCTTCAAATTATGAAACATAAAGGTTTTAGTCAGACTTGGTTGAAATGGATGGAAAGTATCTTCAACTCTGGTACTTCCTCTGTGCTGCTCAATGGGATACCAAGCAAAACCTTCCACTGTAAAAGAGGAGTCAGGCAGGGAGACCCTTTATCACCACTGCTCTTTGTCCTGGCTGTAGATTTGCTTCAATCATTGGTAAACAAGGCATGCACCCTGCATATGCTTAAACAGCCAATCCCACTTTAGTACAACATTGATTTCCCCTTATTATAATATGCTGGTGATACACTGATTATTATGGAAGGTTGTGCAAGGCAGTTACTGTTTTTAAAAAGTTTACTCCACAGCTTTGCCCTCTCGACAGGATTAAAGGTGAACTATGCCAAGTCCATGATGGTTCCCATAAATATGGATGATAACATATTACAACACCTTGCAAGCACTTTTGGTTGCAGCATTCGGAGCCAGCCATTCACTAATTTGGGGTTGCCCTTAGGCCTCACTAAGCCAAGTGTGGAAGATTCTCAACCTTTGCTTGCTCGATGTGAAAAGAGGCTCCTAAGCACCTTAGCGTTTTTGTCACAGGCTGGAAGACTAGAGATGACCAACTCTGTCTTCACATCTCTGCCAACCTTCTTCCTCTGCCTTTTCAAGGTCCACAGGATCAACATAAAACAAGTAGACAAATTCAGAAAGCACTGCTTGTGGAGAGGTGCAGACATTAATGCTAAAAATCCACCCAAGGATGCATGGGAAATGGTATGTCTGCCTAAATCAGAAGGAGGTCTGAGAGTTCTAAACTTGGAGACACAAAATGAGGCATTATTACTGAAAAACCTGCACAAATTCTGCAACCATGAAGACATACCCTGGGTACATCTTGTTTGGGAAAAGCATTACAACAATGGCAGACTACCCAATCATACCAAAAAAGGATCCTACTGGTGGAGAGATTTACTGAAGATCATAGACAAAAATTAGGGTCTGGCAGCTGTGAAAATACATTCAGGTAATTCTAGCTTTTTTTGGAATGACACTTGGGCAGGGCAAATACCATCACAGGCATACCCTAGCCTGTTCTCCTTTGCCTAGAACAGTAATATCAGCATGCAAAAGGCCAGACAATTTGAATCACTTAACCAACTGGTACACCTGCCTTTGTCACAAGAAGCCTACCAACAATTGATTGGGCTGACACAGATTGTAAAGCAGCTACAATATACCACAGATCACGATCAATGGACGTACATTTGGAGTACATCTTTCTTTACATCAGCAAAGGCATACAAACAGTCATTGACCATAGGTAGGTCCACCCAACATACAAATGGCTGTGGAAATCAAAAGTCCAACACAAGCACAAGGTTTTCTTCTAGCTCCTGCTCAAAGACAGACTCAGTACCAGAAACTTGTTAAGAAGGAAAAATATGGAAAGGCCATCGTATAATTGTGTTCTCTGCTTGGCAAATTGTGAAGAAATGTTGGATCATCTCTTTTTCCGATGCCCCTTCTCCCAAGCTTGTTGGGGACTCATTGGTCTGCAGATACCCATGGATGAACCCCCAAACATTGTTGACTCCCTCAAGCTACAACTAAACATCTCCTTTTTCATGGATATTGTGATCATCATGTGTTGGGTAGTATGGATGGCAAGAATTGACCAAATTTTTAGGGGGATCCCACCATCTCTGCAACAAGTGCCTATACACTTCAAGAAGGAATTTGCTCTGGTTATTCTGAGAGCAAAAGAGATCAACAAACCATCCATGGATTTATGGCTACAATTGACTTTGTAACTAGTAGTTTGATTTTCTTTGTTTTTTTTTCGTTTCTTGAACTCTTCTGTACAAGGTTTCTTAGGCCATTGAGCCTACAATTTATTAATATATAATCAGTAGGGGAAACCCCTCCTGTTTCCTCAAAAAAAATGAAAAAAGGACAATGGAGCGGGGGGGGGGGGGGGGGGGGGGTGAGTGGAGGGAGTGCTCTCCGGCTAGGCGGAAGATACGTCGGTGCCAAAAACAATCTCCAATTAGTAATAATAAGATTTAAAACAATCTCCAATTAGTAATAATAAGATTTAAAACAACCTCCAATTAGTAATAATAAGATTTATTTAAGTACTAAACCTTACATGCGTATTAGTACTACCAAGCTATTTTTCCGTAGTCCCCAATTAGTAATTGTAGTATTAATTCAAGTACTTTACTGAACCTTACATGCGTATTAGTACTGCCAAGCTATTTTTACTTAGTCCCAGTAATATTAATTCAAGTACTTTACTGAACCTTACATGCATATTAGTACTACCAAGCTATTTTTACTTAGTCTCCAGTTAGTAATAGTAATGTTTACTGAACCTTACATGCATATTAGTACTAGTGTAGATGGGGAATAATTGTTGTGTATTCCTCCAACCCTAGAAGGGTGGGCTATATATGTGATGTTCATGGGCCTCTAGATGGGCCACTACACTATATGGGCTATATACACCAAGACTCCCCCACAGTCTGTACTGCCGGCGCAACGGAGTATAAGACTGGGCACAACAGAAAAGACCTATACTCCCCTACAATCTGAACTGCCAACGCAGCGGTGTTCGAGACTGGACAAATAAGAGAAAAGGGTACACACATACACTCCCCCGCAGTCACAACTAGCCACTGACTATGTTGAGACTGGACCGAAACTCTGAGAAGGTCAAGGAGATTAGGCCCTTAGTGAAGATGTCGACGAACTGGGAGGTGGTTGGAACATGGAGAACTCGAACCTGGCCAATGGCAATACGATCACGGACGAAGTGCAGGTCAATCTCCACACGCTGATGCTAAACTGGGTTTGAGGAGAGATAGACGGCGCTGACATTGTCGCAATAGACAAGTGTGCTCTTGGTGAGAGGGCTACGGAGCTCGCCCAAGAGCTGTCAAAACCTAGGACGTCTCAGCAACATCATTAGCAACAGCCTGGTACTCCGCCTCAGCACTAGAATGGGAGACGACCTGCTATCGCTTGGATGACCAGGAGACAAGGTTGCCCCCAAGGAAGACGATGTAGTCTGAAGTAGAGCGACGGGTGTTAGGGCAACCGGTCCAATAAGCATCAATGTAGATGACCAGCTCAGAAGAGGGTGACCGGTGAAGATCCAGGTCGTAGTCAAGAGTGCCCCGGAGGTAGTGCAGGAGCCGCTTCATAGCAGTGAGATGTGGCTCCTGAGGATCATGCATATGAAGACAGACCTGTGGTACGGCATAAGTGATATCCGGCCTGGTGAAGGTGAGGTACAGCAGAGCACCAGCAATACTCTGGTTGGTAGTCCAGTCAGCAACAGGGGCTCCCTCAGTAGTTGAAAGCTTGGCCTGAGTGTCAACCGGGGTGGCGCAGGGCTTGCAATCAGACATCCCAGCCCGCTCTAGGATCTCAAGTGCATACTGCCACTGGTGGAGGAAGAGTCCGGAGGGACGAGTCTCAACAGTAACACCCAGAAAGTGGTGGAGCACACCCAGATCCTTCATAGCGAACTCCTGCTGCAGTGACTGGATGATGCTCTGAACAAGAGCCTGACTGGAGGCAACCAAGATAATGTCATCAATATAAAAAAGCGATATGAAGTCTCAGAGCCGTGGCAGTAGACGAACAGATAGGAGTCGGACTTGCACTCGGTGAAGCCCAAAGAGACAAAAAAGGAGGCAAAGCGAGAGTACCAAGCCCGAGGAGCCTGCTTCAGACCATAGAGAGACTTGTTGAGGCGGCAAACCAGACCCGGACGACTGGAATCAACAGATCCTGCTGGCTGGCTGCAGAATGCTTTCTTGACATCAAGTTGGTGCACTGGCCAAGAGTGAGATAGAGCAATCGAGAGAGTTGTGCGCACTGTCGCAGGCTTCACCACTGGACTGAAGGTCTCATCACAATCCACACCAGGCCACTGGGTGAAGCCCTGAAGAACCCAGCTAGCCTTGTACCGCTCCAGTGTACCATATGCATGGCGCTTATGGGTCCAGATCCACTTGCCCGTGACCACATTGCAACCAGATGGATGCGGCACGAGGTCCCACATCTGGTTAGCAAGAAGGGTCACATACTCCTCCTCCATCACCTGTCGCTAGTGAGGGTCTACCAGAGCCTCACGGACGGAGGAGGGTACCGGTGAGATCCTCGACTCGGCAGCAGAGGCGGAGAGGGCCACAGGTCAGAGAACGGCTGCCGCCTGTCGTGTCACCATGGGATGAGTGTGGCTGGGATCCCAATGGATGACTGGCGGGTGGTAGACATCCGGTCCAGGCGAGAGAGGGCCCGAGCCAGGGCCGGCAGGGAAGACGGCGCCTGTGGATCCGGCGGGGGCAGCTCCGGTGCCATCACCAGACGACGCTGGTAGACATGCACAGGCTGGGCGAATTGGGCTGCCTGTGGCGCGAAAGGGGGCTTCGGGGCCGCGTGTGGTGCAGGAGAGGACTCCGGGGCCGCATGTGGCGCTGGAGGAGACTCCAAGGCTGCACGTGGCGCAGGAGAGGGCGTCGGGGCCGCGCAGGGCGCGGGAGGGAGCTCTGGGGCCGCGCGTGGCGTGGGAAAGGGCACGCCGAGAGAACCTGCTGATAAGGGATATAGAGGGATTGGTGGTGGAACCACCGGGTCAGTAGAAAACATAGACTCCAACTCAGGGTCAGGGGAAGGTGTCTAGGAGGTAGAGTAGGGAAAGACCGACTCGGCGAACACAACGTGACGGGAAATGAGAATGCGACGAGAAGTAAGGTCGAAGCAGCGGGACCCCTTGTGATCAGGAGGGTACCTAAGAAACACATAGAGAGTGGAGCTGGGAGCAATCTTATGAGGAGTGGTGGAGGAGATGTTAGGATAACACGCACACCCAAAAACATGGAGGTGATCGTACCGAGGAGGAGTGCCAAAGAGGGCATGGTGAGGTGTGGGAGCAGGGGAAGTCGTTGAAGGAAGACGGTTCAGAAGGTAGGTGGCACTGTGGTGTCCCTCAGCCCAGAAGCGAGGAGGGAGGGAAGCCTGGAGGAGAAGAGTATGCAGGACATCGTTCGTGGTTCAAATCATGCGCTCTGCCTTGCCGTTCTGAGCAGAGGTGTACGGCAAGTCATACGCAGCTGAACACCCCGAGAGAGAATAAAAAGCACGGGAGGTGTTGTTATCAAACTCACGATCATTGTCACACTGGACGGCCTTGACGGTGAGACCGAACTAAGTGGAAACCCAGGCAAAGAAGTGAAGGAGGGTGGGAAAAGTCTCAGACTTAGCTCGCAAAGGGAAAGTCCAAGATTAATGAGAGAAATCATCAACGATCACCAAATAGTAATTGTAACCAGAGATACTGAGAATGGGGAAGGTCCACAAATCACGGTGAATGAGATCAAAGGCATGACTCGCATGCGAAGAAGAAGAAGAAAAATGAAGTCTAACATGACGACCCAACTAGTACGCATGGCAAAAGTGCTCATCAGTGGACCGAGTACAAGGAAGATCTGTACTGCGACTAAGGTGAGCCAAAACATCACAGCTGGGATGACCGAGCCGACAGTGCCAGGTGGAGGAGGATGGAGTCGAAGCCAAGGCAGCTGAAGTAGTGGAAACCGAAGGTGAAGCAGCGAAAGCAGGTAGATGAAGGGTGTAAAGGGGCCCCTGGCTGTCACAGTGGAGAAGTGGTCGTCGAAAAGTCGAATCCATCATAGTCAAACTGAGAAGTCAAATTCAACAGAACAAGAGTTGTCAGTAGTGAACTGGCGAATGGAAAGAAGGTTATGAACCATATGTGGGGCAACAAGGACATGAGGAAGACGATAAGAACCAGAAGCAGAGCCCACAGATTCAACAGGAAGACAAGAGCCATTGCCAACCAAGATAGAACAAGGAAGGGAAGGGTGAGGTGGGTGGACAGAAGAAAGTATACCAGCACTCGGAGTGGTGTGGTGCGAGGCACCCGAGTTAGTGACCCGCTCAGTGTTGACTGGTGGTGTCAGCCCCACGGTGCTGAAAGACTGCGCCAGTGCGGTCGCGTCCCAACTACCAGGCCAGGTCGAGAACTGGGTGGGCTGAGTGGGCGGTGTCCAGGTCTGAGCACGTGGAGCCCAAGTGATCGGTGGCTGGCTTGACGGAGCAGGTGGAGGAGTCCAAGACGTTAGGCACGAGGGGGGGGGGGGGAGGGGCCGCGGACATGGCCGCGCTCGGGTGCTGAGGATGAGAGCCCCCCTCCCCCACCCGGATCCTGGAATGGCCATATCAAGATGCGCCCTGACCATGGGTTGGTGAAGGATGGTCAGGGAACACCTCCCGGAGCAGGCGAAGTGGACGAAGCCGGTGCGTCACCAGCTCCACCACCACGACCTGCACCGCGGCCACCATGGCCCCCTTACCCCCGCTCAAGCCGGGGGGAGGAACACCAAGAAGAGAGGCGGCAGGCGACGACGGCGGTGCAGCCGCAAGCCCGGTGGAGGTGGACGAAGAGGAGGAGCCAGGCTTGAGGCTGCGGGTCAGCTCTGTCGGTGTTCTACCGTTGATCCTACTGAGGGGTATCCCGAGGTAGTAGATTTCAGGTAGGGTTTCGCCGAGATCAGGAACGCAAAGGCCAAGAGACTCAGGATTTTAGACAGGTTCGGGCCACCGAGATAGCGGTAATACCCTACGTCCTGTATGGTGGTTTGTATTCAATGGTACTTGTCTTTTTGAGGGGGTCCCTGCCCAGCCTTATATACACGGAGGACAGGGTTACAAGGTCGGTTCCGAGTAGAATCCTAACCTAGTACAATTCGTAGAGTGCTTTACAAGTCAATCCGAGTAGTTTACAAGTCATACGACTGGTTTCCATAACGAGGAGAGTCCTTGCGGTACTCTACTCGTAGTCTTCACACTTTGTACAACTCCTTCAGAGATTATCCATGCATCCTTGTAGGCCCATGGTCGTACCTCCAACAAGCTCATCATCGAGAAGGTCCTCCCAGACCTTGAGGAAGGTCAGGAAGGGCTGCTAGAGGGGCAACCAGGTCCGCAGGAGGTCATAGCTGGGGTTGAGACCCCACAGGACCTGGAACACCAGGTTACGGTCGCTCACCGTTCAGCCAAGTGTGTGAAACTCATCCGCCATGCGCTTCATATGCTGGTCGTACTCACCGACAGAGAGGTCCCCCTAGACAAAGGTACAGAATGTCGCGTCAAGCCAGAGAGCATGCGCCTCAGCGTTGTCGTAGAACTGGCCCTTGAGTGCCAGCCAAGCCTGGCGAACGGTGTCCTCGTGGCTCCTGACGAGATCCTGAAGATCCAGGGAAAGATTCCCATGGATTCAAGATAGGGCGACACTGTCGAAGTGGACCCAGGTAGTGTCCTGCTCCTCTACAGGTGTGTCGGCAAGGACATGGTCGTCAAGAGTGTAGCTGTAGAGGGTGAGGAGGACCTGGTCCCGCCAGCGCCCGTAAGAGGTGGAAGACAAGTCGAGGACGACCGAGACGAGGGCGCGAATGTTCTGGACCCAGGCGCCTGAAGCTGAAGCTGGGCGAGCAACGGGTCGGTCGCAGCGGGGCGAGGGCCAGAACCGGAGGGTGGAGCCTGACAGGAGGAGGAGGCGCCGGAGTCGGCGAGCTGGACGACGGGCTGCTTCCCCGTGGCAACGAGGTAGCGCTCCGCCTTTGCCACCTGGCGAGCAAGGGCCGCAGCAGCGGAGCGCTCGCGCTCCCAAGCGAGGGCGGCAGCGCGAACCCGCTCCTCGGCGGCGGTAGCCTCGGCCCGGGCCGTGTGGAGAGCAGCGACGAGGGAGGCCTCAGCTGTGGCAACGGGGCCAAAAGACAGCGCAACGGGACGCACCAGGCCCACGGTGCCCAGGCCCACTAGACCCAGATCTGAGCCTGCCAGGCCCAAATCATGGCCCGTAGGGGTCTGGGCGGCCGGCTGGGAGACCTACGTGGCAAGGCAAGGCGCAGCCAGCGCGGAAATGGCCGAGGTGGGCACGGTCGGGGCAAGGACGAGCGACGCAGCCGATGCCAGAGCGGGCGGCTCCACGGGATCTGGAACGGGCAGAGGAGGGTCGGCCGCCGCAGGGTGGGGCATCCACAGGCCAGCCGCGATGGCTGCGGCGACGGCGGAGGCAGAGGGGGTCGAGAGAGCGCCGCCAGCCGCGCCTGATCTCGCATCCGAGCTCACGCCCGAGCTCGTCGTGGCCACGGTGGAATAGGCAGGGGCCGGCACACGCAGGGAAGGGGTGGCGCCGGAGGGAGAGTGGAAGAGTGAGGAGGGAGGAGAGAGAGGAGGTCGGGGGAAGCCATGGCTGCCATGGCTGGCGGCGGCGGCAATAGGCACGAGAAGGGAGGTGGCGGCGGATAGGGTGACGAGGAGGAGAAGACGGGGAATAATTGCTAAGGTGAGGAGGAGGAGAAGACCTAGCCTGATACCAGTAATATTAATTCAAGTACTTTACTGAACCTTACATGCGTATTAGTACTGCCAAGCTATTTTTACTTAGTCCCCAGTTAGTAATAGTAATGTTTACTGAACCTTACATGCATATTAGTACTAGTGTAGATGGGGAATAATTGTTGTGTATTCCTCCAACCCTAGAAGGGTGGGCTATATATGTGATGTTCATGGGCCTCTAGATGGGCCACTACACTATATGGGCTATATACACCAAGACTCCCCCACAGTCTGTACTGCCGGCGCAACGGAGTATAAGACTGGGCACAACAGAAAAGACCTATACTCCCCTACAATCTGAACTGCCAACGCAGCGGTGTTCGAGACTGGACAAATAAGAGAAAAGGGTACACACATACACTCCCCCGCAGTCACAACTAGCCACTGACTATGTTGAGACTGGACCGAAACTTTGAGAAGGTCAAGGAGATTAGGCCCTTAGTGAAGATGTCGACGAACTGGGAGGTGGTTGGAACATGGAGAACTCGAACCTGGCCAATGGCAATACGATCACGGACGAAGTGCAGGTCAATCTCCACACGCTGATGCTAAACTGGGTTTGAGGAGAGATAGACGGCGCTGACATTGTCGCAATAGACAAGTGTGCTCTTGGTGAGAGGGCTATGGAGCTCGCCCAAGAGCTGTCAAAACCTAGGACGTCTCAGCAACATCATTAGCAACAGCCTGGTACTCCGCCTCAGCACTAGAATGGGAGATGACCTGCTATCGCTTGGATGACCAGGAGACAAGGTTGCCCCCAAGGAAGACGATGTAGTCTGAAGTAGAGCGACGGGTGTTAGGGCAACCGGTCCAATAAGCATCAATGTAGATGACTAGCTCAGAAGAGGGTGACCGGTGAAGATCCAGGTCGTAGTCAAGAGTGCCCCGGAGGTAGTGCAGGAGCCGCTTCATAGCAGTGAGATGTGGCTCCTGAGGATCATGCATATGAAGACAGACCTGTGGAACGGCATAAGTGATATCCGGCCTGGTGAAGGTGAGGTACAGCAGAGCACCAGCAATACTCTGGTTGGTAGTCCAGTCAGCAACAGGGGCTCCCTCAGTAGTTGAAAGCTTGGCCTGAGTGTCAACCGGGGTGGCGCAGGGCTTGCAATCAGACATCCCAGCCCGCTCTAGGATCTCAAGTGCATACTGCCACTGGTGGAGGAAGAGTCCGGAGGGACGAGTCTCAACAGTAACACCCAGAAAGTGGTGGAGCACACCCAGATCCTTCATAGCGAACCCCTGCTGCAGTGACTGGATGATGCTCTGAACAAGAGCCTGACTGGAGGCAACCAAGATAATGTCATCAATATAAAAAAGCGATATGAAGTCTCAGAGCCGTGGCAGTAGACGAACAGACAGGAGTCGGACTTGCACTCGGTGAAGCCCAAAGAGACAAAAAAGGAGGCAAAGCGAGAGTACTAAGCCCGAGGAGCCTGCTTCAGACCATAGAGAGACTTGTTGAGGCGGCAAACCAAACCCGGACGACTGGAATCAACAGATCCTGCTGGCTGGCTGCAGAATGCTTTCTTGACATCAAGTTGGTGCACTGGCCAAGAGTGAGATAGAGCAATCGAGAGAGTTGTGCGCACTGTCGCAGGCTTCACCACTGGACTGAAGGTCTCATCACAATCCACACCAGGCCACTGGGTGAAGCCCTGAAGAACCCAGCTAGCCTTGTACCGCTCCAGTGTACCATCTGCATGGCGCTTATGGGTCCAGATCCACTTGCCCGTGACCACATTGCAACCAGATGGATGCGGCATGAGGTCCCACATCTGGTTAGCAAGAAGGGTCACATACTCCTCCTCCATCACCTGTCGCTAGTCAGGGTCTACCAGAGCCTCACGGACGGAGGAGGGTACCGGTGAGATCCTCGACTCGGCAGCAGAGGCGGAGAGGGCCACAGGTCGGAGAACGGCTGCCGCCTGTCGTGTCACCATGGGATGAGTGTGGCTGGGATCCCAATGGATGACTGGCGGGTGGTAGACATCCGGTCCAGGCGAGAGAGGGCCCGAGCCAGGGCCGGCAGGGAAGATGGCGCCTGTGGATCCGGCGGGGGCAGCTCCGGTGCCATCACCAGACGACGCTGGTAGACATGCACAGGCTGGGCGAATTGGGCTGCCCGTGGCGCGAAAGGGGGCTTCGGGGCCGCGTGTGGTGCAGGAGAGGACTCCGGGGCCGCATGTGGCGCTGGAGGGGACTCCAAGGCTGCACGTGGCGCAGGAGAGGGCGTCGGGGCCGTGCAGGGCGCGGGAGGGAGCTCTGGGGCCGCGCGTGGCGTGGGAAAGGGCACGCCGAGAGAACTTGCTGATAAGGGATATAGAGGGATTGGTGGTGGAACCACCGGGTCAGTAGAAAACATAGACTCCAACTCAGGGTCAGGGGAAGGTGTCTAGGAGGTAGAGTAGGGAAAGACCGACTCGGCGAACACAACGTGACGGGAAATGAGAATGCGACGAGAAGTAAGGTCGAAGCAGCGGGACCCCTTGTGATCAGGAGGGTACCTAAGAAACACATAGAGAGTGGAGCTGGGAGCAATCTTATGAGGAGTGGTGGAGGAGATGTTAGGATAACACGCACACCCAAAAACACGGAGGTGATCGTACCGAGGAGGAGTGCCAAAGAGGGCATGGTGAGGTGTGGGAGCAGGGGAAGTCGTTGAAGGAAGACGGTTCAGAAGGTAGGTGGCACTGTGGTGTCCCTCAGCCCAGAAGCGAGGAGGGAGGGAAGCCTGGAGGAGAAGAGTATGCAGAACATCGTTCGTGGTTCAAATCATGCGCTCTGCCTTGCCATTCTGAGCAGAGGTGTACGGCAAGTCATACGCAGCTGAACACCCCGAGAGAGAATAAAAAGCACGGGAGGTGTTGTTATCAAACTCACGATCATTGTCACACTGGACGGCCTTGACGGTGAGACCGAACTAAGTGGAAACCCAGGCAAAGAAGTGAAGGAGGGTGGGAAAAGTCTCAGACTTAGCTCGCAAAGGGAAAGTCCAAGATTAATGAGAGAAATCATCAATGATCACCAAATAGTAATTGTAACCAGAGATACTGAGAATGGGGAAGGTCCACAAATCACGGTGAATGAGATCAAAGGCATGACTCGCATGCGAAGAAGAAGAAGAAAAATGAAGTCTAACATGACGACCCAACTGGTACGCATGGCAAAAGTGCTCATCAGTGGACCGAGTACAAGGAAGATCTGTACTACGACTAAGGTGAGCCAAAACATCACAGCTGGGATGACCGAGCCGACAGTGCCAGGTGGAGGAGGATGGAGTCGAAGCCAAGGCAGCTGAAGTAGTGGAAACCGAAGGTGAAGCAGCGAAAGCAGGTAGATGAAGGGTGTAAAGGGGCCCCTGGCTGTCACAGTGGAGAAGTGGTCGTCGAAAAGTCGAATCCATCATAGTCAAACTGAGAAGTCAAATTCAACAGAACAAGAGTTGTCAGTAGTGAACTGGCGAATGGAAAGAAGGTTATGAACCATATGTGGGGCAACAAGGACATGAGGAAGACGATAAGAACCAGAAGCAGAGCCCACAGATTCAACAGGAAGACAAGAGCCATTGCCAACCAAGATAAAACAAGGAAGGGAAGGGTGAGGTGGGTGGACAGAAGAAAGTATACCAGCACTCGGAGTGGTGTGGTGCGAGGCACCCGAGTTAGTGACCCGCTCAGTGTTGACTGGTGGTGTCAGCCCCACGGTGCTGAAAGACTGCGCCAGTGCGGTCTCGTCCCAACTACCAGGCCAGGTCGAGAACTGGGTGGGCTGAGTGGGCGGTGTCCAGGTCTGAGCACGTGGAGCCCAAGTGATCGGTGGCTGGCTTGACGGAGCAGGTGGAGGAGTCCAAGACGTTAGGCATGAGGGGGGGGGAGGGGCCGCGGACATGGCCGCGCTCGGGTGCTGAGGATGAGAGCCCCCCTCCCCCACCCGGATCCTGGAACGGCCATATCAAGATGCGCCCTGACCATGGGTTGGTGAAGGATGGTCAGGGAACACCTCCCGGAGCAGGCGAAGTGGACGAAGCCGGTGCGTCACCAGCTCCACCACCACGACCTGCACCGCGGCCACCATGGCCCCCTTACCCCCGCTCAGGCCGGGGGGAGGAACACCAAGAAGAGAGGCGGCAGGCGACGACGGCGGTGCAGCCGCAAGCCCGGTGGAGGTGGACGAAGAGGAGGAGCCAGGCTTGAGGCTGCGGGTCAGCTCTGTCGGTGTTCTACCGTTGATCCTACTGAGGGGTATCCCGAGGTAGTAGATTTCAGGTAGGGTTTCGCCGAGATCAGGAACGCAAAGGCCAAGAGACTCAGGATTTTAGACAGGTTCGGGCCACCGAGATAGCGGTAATACCCTACGTCCTGTATGGTGGTTTGTATTCAATTGTACTTGTCTTTTTGAGGGGGTCCCTGCCCAGCCTTATATACACGGAGGACAGGGTTACAAGGTCGTTTCCGAGTAGAATCCTAACCTAGTACAATTCGTAGAGTGCTTTACAAGTCAATCCGAGTAGTTTACAAGTCATACGACTGGTTTCCATAACGAGGAGAGTCCTTGCAGTACTCTACTCGTAGTCTTCACACTTTGTACAACTCCTTCAGAGATTATCCTTGCGTCCTTGTAGGCCCATGGTCGTACCTCCAACAAGCTCATCATCGAGAAGGTCCTCCCAGACCTTGAGGAAGGTCAGGAAGGGCTGCTAGAGGGGCAACCAGGTCCGCAGGAGGTCATAGCTGGGGTTGAGACCCCACAGGACCTGGAACACCAGGTTACGGTCGCTCACCGTGCAGCCAAGTGTGTGAAACTCATCCGCCATGCGCTTCATATGCTGGTCGTACTCACCGACAGAGAGGTCCCCCTAGACAAAGGTACGGAATGTCGCATCAAGCCAGAGAGCACGCGCCTCAGCGTTGTCGTAGAACTGGCCCTTGAGTGCCAGCCAAGCCTGGCGAACGGTGTCCTCGTGGCTCCTGACGAGATCCTGAAGATTCAGGGAAAGATTCCCATGGATTCAAGATAGGGCGACACTGTTGAAGTGGACCCAGGATGTGTCCTGCTCCTCTACAGGTGTGTCGGCAAGGACATGGTCGTCAAGAGTGTAGCTGTAGAGGGTGAGGAGGACCTGGTCCCGCCAGCGCCCGTAAGAGGTGGAAGACAAGTCGAGGACGACCGAGATGAGGGCGCGAATGTTCTGGACCCAGGCGCCTGAAGCTGAAGCTGGGCAACCAACGGGTCGGTCGCAGCGGGGCGAGGGCCAGAGCCGGAGGGTGGAGCCTGACAGGAGGAGGAGGCGCCGGAGTCGGCGAGCTGGACGACGGGCTGCTTCCCCGCGGCAACGAGGTAGCGCTCCGCCTTTGCCACCTGGCGAGCAAGGGCCGCAGCAGCGGAGCGCTCGCGCTCCCAAGCGAGGGCGGCAGCGCGAACCCGCTCCTCAGCGGCGGTAGCCTCAGCCCGGGCCGTGTGGAGAGCAGCGACGAGGGAGGCCTCAGCTGTGGCAACGGGGCCAAAAGACAGCGCAACGGGACGCACCAGGCCCACGGTGCCCAGGCCCACTAGACCCAGATCTGAGCCTGCCAGGCCCAAATCATGGCCCGTAGGGGTCTGGGCGGCCGGCTGGGAGACCTACGTGGCAAGGCAAGGCGCAGCCAGCGCGGAAATGGCCGAGGTGGGCACGGTCGGGGCAAGGACGAGCGACGCAGCCGGTGCCAGAGCGGGCGGCTCCACGGGATCCGGAACGGGCAGAGGAGGGTCGGCCGCCGCAGGGTGGGGCATCCACAGGCCAGCCGCGATGGCTGCGGCGACGGCGGAGGCAGAGGGGGTCGAGAGAGCGCCGCCAGCCGCGCCTGATCTCGCGTCCGAGCTCGCGCCCGAGCTCGTCGCGGCCACGGTGGAATAGGCAGGGGCCGGCACACGCAGGGAAGGGGCGGCGCCGGAGGGAGAGTGGAAGAGTGAGGAGGGAGGAGAGAGAGGAGGTCGGGGGAAGCCATGGCTGCCATGGCTGGCGGCGGCGGCAATAGGCACGAGAAGGGAGGTGGCGGCGGATAGGGTGACGAGGAGGAGAAGACGGGGAATAATTGCTAGGGTGAGGAGGAGGAGAAGACCTAGCCTGATACCAGTAATATTAATTCAAGTACTTTACTGAACCTTACATGCGTATTAGTACTGCCAAGCTATTTTTACTTAGTCCCCAGTTAGTAATAGTAATGTTTACTGAACCTTACATGCATATTAGTACTAGTGTAGATGGGGAATAATTGTTGTGTATTCCTCCAACTCTAGAAGGGTGGGCTATATAGGTGATGTACATGGGCCTCTAGATGGGCCACTACACTATATGGGCTATATACACAAACAACTAGCAAGCTATTTTTACTTGTGCTTGCTACGTACATGGTTATCTCCCTCGTATGTGAACTACTGCTGAATTAATCCTCGATGAACTCAACAAGGACAATACGAGACGAAGTAGCATAAGTAGAGAGAATGTCATCTGCTTTGATGGCTGGGATGGCTTGGGGGCATCCGCCGTCCTCCAAACAGTTGTTCAACACCTGGCCACGCCCTCTGATGAGCAACAACGACCAACTCTGGACGGCGTGCAGTTTGATCAGATCATCCAAATTGACTGCTCAAAGTGGGAGAGCAGGAGAGCACTGCAATGGGCGATAGCTGAGCAGCTTAAGCTTCCTGCTCGGGTAATGGAGATGCTCAACAGGCAAGATGAGGAGGATGACTTCCATGGGTTGGCCGAGGGCTCCCGCACCGAGATACCGGAGGTCGTCACAGAGATATACCAATGCACACAAAACCACAGATTTGTGGTGATCTTTCAGAACGGAAGCTGTGAGGAGATTGATCTAACCAAGTTTGGCTTACCCCTGTATGGATACACTAGCAACAAGATGCTGTGGACATTACGTGGGAGGTTCCGGCTCAACACCAGGATGGAAGTCGACAAGGCCGTGAAGAGCGCAGGAACTACCGATGTTTTCTTCACGGCCTCACGACATGAGCAAGATCCACAGGTGCACTGGTCCTACCTTGTGAATCAAGAGGCTACACAAGTTTTTCGCAATATTACAAATACCGCAGGAAGCATGATCTATTCCACAGTGCAAGTTGAAGACTGCTTCTTGTACATGCTAAAGCTTTGTGGCATGACAGGCGGCCACCATTTCATTGACTATGATTTATCTGTTGGATTTAATTGGGCTTAGCCCATTTCCAAACAATTAAATCAATAATATTTCAGACCCACAATTAATGCTAAGAGTTACCAAATGGTGGTTAAGGTAGTTAATCCCATATGGTTAATTGAGAAGGAATGTAACCAACTTAAATGGTGGACTATTTGTGCACCCCTTGTGAAGTTGAAATGGGAGCACCGGGTTGCCACACGCGCGCGCGCGCGCTCGCTCGGCTCGGCCGGCCGTGACGAGATGAGTCGTGCCGTGCCGTGCCGTGCACCTCTTAACATTGACTGCGAGACAATTATTAGTGCTAATGGCCGAGCATTTATGATTCAGTTACTAGTGCTAATGGTTGGGCAGTTACTAGTGTTAATGTGCAATTGTGCTTCCGTTACTAGTGCTAATGGCTGAGCGTCAGTTACTAGAGCTATTAACATTCCTACCTCTCCCTCTCCTATTTTAGCTGCGTCCGCTGCTCTCTGAATGAACCCCGACGGCCGTCTGCACTGCATCAACGACTTCGCTGCATCAACTTGTTCGACTACTTCGATTGAGGGTAGCCCACGATCAACATGGTTGATCTAGCTGCTAACGGCGCATCCGGTGCCTCCGGCTCCGGACCCGCCCCTGGGTACATGCTCAAACTTAGTCTGTTTTGTATGTTGTTCATGTTTTATACTGTCTTAATCATGAACACAAGCACATGCTATGTAATCACTCTTTCACTCATTTTAATCATGAATTACCTGCTGAAGTTTGGAATTAAAATATATCGAAAATTGCCTAGATTCCTAACAATCCAAAAACCTGATATTGCTATGCTTTCGGTTACTGGTTTTGCTGCATCAATTAGACCCAATGTTTTTGATGGTTCAAATTACAAGCGTTGGTACAATAAGATGATTCTCTGGTTGACTGCCATGAACGTTATTCACGTCGCGCAGGGGAAGCCCGAACAGCTTACTCCAGAGGAGGAGCAAGCTTTCGAGGCTGCCGGTAACCTGTTTCGTGGCGCCGTGATTTCCGTTCTTGCAGATCATCTGGTAGATTTCTATTTGTCCAAATCAACTGGCAAAGAGCTGTGGGATGCGCTTGAGGCCAATTTCGGTGCTTCCGATGCTGGGAGCGAATTGTATGTCATGGAGAAGTTCAATGACTATAAGATGATTGATGATCGTCCTGTAGTAGAACAAGCCCATGAGATACATACGCTTGCAAAGGAACTCGAAGGTTTTAAGTGCGAGTTGCCCGACAAGTTTGTGGCTGGAAGTATCATTTCCAAGCTACCACCTTTTTGAAGGGATTTTGCCACTTCTCTAAAACATAAGAGACAATTGTTCAGCGTTGCTGATCTGATTGGCTCTTTGGATGTTGAAGAGAAGGCTAGGGCAAAAGACACTCGCAGTAAAGGAATTGTTGGAGCTTCTAGCGCAAATTTTGTGCAGAAGAAGAATAATTTCTCCCATGGCAAGAAGAAGAACAACAAGCCTGAAAATGTTGCAAAGACTAAGCAGACAACCACTTTTAAGAAGAAGAAGAAAGATGATGGTCACTGCTATGTGTGCGGTGAGCCTGGACACTTTGCTGGAAAGTGCCCACAGTGCAAGGGCGCTGCAAAGACAGCGAACGTGGTTATTGGCGAGACATCTACGGGAACATCGGGGTATGGTAATCATTACCTACAGTTCTTTCAGTTTGTGATTCGCCTGAATGGTGGATTGATACAGGTGCTAATATTCATGTGTGTGCTGATATTTCTTTATTTTCTTCTTATCAGGCCAGTGGGACTACCTCCTTGTTGATGGGAAACGGGTCACATGCGCGTGTTCTTGGTGCTGGTACGGTCGCTCTGAAGCTTACTTCGGGAAAGATCGTGCAATTGAAGAACGTGCAGCATGTCCCTACAATCAAGAAGAATTTAGTCAGCGGGTCTCTACTGTGTAGAGACGGTTTTAAATTAGTTTTTGAATCCAATAAATGTGTGCTTTCAAACTATGGAACTTTTGTTGGTAAAGGATATGACACCGGAGGCTTGTTCCGCTTTTCTTTGTCTGATGGCTGTAATAACATTGTGAATCATGTGGTTAATGTTGATGATGAGTCTAATGTTTGGCATTCTCAACTTTGTCATGTTAACTTTGGGTGTATGATGCGACTAGCAAATCTGAGTTTAATTCCTAAATTCACTCTAGTCAAAGGTTCAAAGTGCCATGTATGTGTTGAATCTAAACAAACTCGCAAGCCTCACATGGCTGCCGAAGCGAGAAACTTGGCACCTCTAGAACTCATTCATTCTGATTTATGCGAGATGAATGGTGTGTTGACGAAAGGTGGTAAAAAGTACTTCATGACTTTGATAGATGATTGCACTAGATTTTGCTATATTTACTTGTTAAAATCAAAAGACGAAGCATTACATTATTTTCAAGTCTATAAAGCTGAAGTAGAAAATCAACTTGAGAGAAAGATCAAACGTTTAAGGTCAGATCGTGGTGGAGAATACTTTTCTAATGCCTTTACTTCGTTCTGTGAGGAACATGGAATAATTCATGAGAGGACGCCTCCCTACTCACCTCAATCAAATGGGGTGGCCGAAAGAATGAACCGCACTCTAACTGATTTGGTTAACGCCATGTTAGATACAGCGGGACTTTCCAAGGAATGGTGGGGTGAGGCTATATTGACTGCATGTCATGTCCTGAATCGTGTCTCTACTAAGAACAAAGAAAAGACACCATTTGAGGAATGGGAAAAGAAAAGAATATCACTTTCTTATTTACGGACTTGGGGTTGTTTGGCAAAGGTGAATGTGCCAATCATCAAGAAACGTAAACTCGGACCAAAAATTGTGGATTGTGTCCTTCTTGGTTATGCTCTTCACAGCGTGGGCTATAGATTTTTAATAGTGAAATCTGGAGTACCTGACATGCATGTTGGTACAATCATGGAGTCCAGAGATGCTACATTCTTTGAAAATATCTTTCCTATGAGAGAGGAAGCTAGCACATCTAGTCAAGACATGTCTATTGATAAAGAACCTGCTGTTTTGATGGAACACACTGAGGAGGATAACAATGAAGCTCCTAGAAAGAGCAAGAGACAAAGGATTGCAAAGTCTTTTGGTGATGATTTCATTGTGTACCTCATGGAAGACACACCTAAGACCATTGAAGAGGCATATTCATCTCCTGATGCTGACTATTGGAAGGAAGCAGTAAGGAGCGAGATGGATTCTATCATGTCTAATGGCACTTGGGAAGTCATTGAACGTCCTTATGGGTGCAAACCTGTAGGGTGCAAGTGGGTGTTTAAGAAGAAGCTTAGGCCAGATGGTACTATTGAAAAGTACAAGGCAAGGCTTGTGGCTAAGGGCTACACTCAAAAGGAAGGAGAAGATTTATTTGATACATACTCACCAGTTGCTCGGTTGACCACAATTCGAGTGTTACTTTCTTTGGCTGCCTCTCATGGTCTTCTCGTTCATCAGATGGACGTTAAGACAGCTTTCCTAAATGAAGAGTTGGAAGAGGAGATCTATATGGATCAGCCTGATGGATTTGTAACAAAAGGTCAAGAGGGAATGGTGTGTAAGTTAGTGAAGTCTTTATATGGCCTCAAGCAAGCGCCCAAGCAATGGCATGAAAAGTTTGATCAAACTTTAACATCTGCTGGCTTTGTTGTGAATGAAGCTGACAAGTGTGTGTACTATCGATATGGCAACGGTGAAGGAGTGATTTTGTGTTTGTATGTGGATGACATACTGATCTTTGGGACAAACCTTAAGGAAGTCAAGGACTTTTTATCTCAAAAGTTTGAGATGAAAGATTTGGGAGAAGCTGATGTTATCATTAACATTAAGCTAGTTAGAGAAGGCAATGGCGGGGTGACTCTTACACAGTCTCACTATGTGGAGAAGATCTTGAGTCGCTTTGGTTATAGTGATTCTAAACCTGCTTCAATGCCTTATGATGCTAGCATGATTCTGAAAAAGAATAAAAGGATAATGAGAGATCAGTTGAGATACTCTCAGATAATTGGTTCATTGATGTATTTAGCTAGTGCCACGAGGCCTGACATCTCATATGCCGTGAGCAAATTGAGCCGGTTTGTTTCAAATCCGGGAGATGAACATTGGTATGCTCTTGGAAGAGTAATGCGCTATCTAGCAGGCACAATGGACTATGGGATTCACTATTCCGGTTATCCTAGGGTACTGGAGGGATATAGTGACTCAAACTGGATCTCTGATGCTGATGAAATTAAAGCCACAAGTGCATATGTGTTTACACTTGGAGGTGGCGCTGTTTCTTGGAAGTCTTGCAAGCAGACCATCTTAACGAGGTCAACAATGGAAGCAGAACTCACAGCATTAGATACCGCCACTGTTGAGGCTGAGTGGCTTCGAGAGCTCCTTATGGATTTACCGGTAGTTGAGAAACCAATACCGGCCATTCTCATGAACTGTGACAATCAGACAGTGATTGTTAAGGTGAACAATTCTAAGGATAACTTGAAGTCTTCGAGGCATGTAAAGAGGCGGTTGAAGTCTGTTAGAAAACTGAGAAACTCCGGAGTGATAGCCTTGGACTATGTTCAAACGGCTAAAAATCTGGCAGATCAATTCACAAAGGGTCTTTCATGCAATGTGATAGACAATGCATCTATGGAATTGGGCTTGAGACCCATGAAAGTTGATCAGTAGTGGTAACCTGTTCTATGTGATCGGAGATCCCGTGAAGTAAGAACGGTGAAACAAGCCATTGGTCAACTATGAGAAGAGAACCTTTGTATAAGACTCATTCCAGAGAAGGTGCATTTCTCTTCTATTCTGTATGGCAGCTTGGGTAAAACCTTAATGTGATCCGAGTGATTCTTTTGAATAAAGATGTTGGCCTACAGAACATCTTTAAGGGTTGCACCTATATGAGTTGACTGCTAGTCACAGTCTATGAGATCGGGGTAATCTCTAGATACTCATGAAAGGCTCGGAGTATGACTTATAAGCTCCAAACCGCGGGGATGCATATAGCAGCCTAGTACTAACAAGGAATTTTGGTCAAGCTTGTTCGCACAAAACTGTCAATTCAAGGCATAGTCCATTGATTAGTTGTGGATAAGTGTAGCCACTACTCCAGGTGGAAGTTCAACTTAACAGTCTCCACTAAAGTTAGTATATCAAAACAGCAGTAAATTTGAGAGCATTTCTCGTGAGCCGTGAAATATTGGTGGGGATTGTTGGATTTAATTGGGCTTAGCCCATTTCCAAACAATTAAATCAATAATATTTCAGGCCCACAATTAATGCTAAGAGTTACCAAATGGTGGTTAAGGTAGTTAATCCCATATGGTTAATTGAGAAGGAATGTAACCAACTTAAATGGTGGACTATTTGTGCACCCCTTGTGAAGTTGAAATGGGAGCACCGGGTTGCCACACGCGCGCGCGCGCGCGTTCGCTCGGCTCGGCCGGCCGTGACGAGACGAGCCGTGCCGTGCCATGCCGTGCCGTGCACCTCTTAACATTGACTGCGAGACAATTATTAGTGCTAATGGCCGAGCATTTGTGATTCAGTTACTAGTGCTAATGGTTGGGCAGTTACTAGTGTTAATGTGCAATTGTGCTTCCGTTAGTAGTGCTAATGGCTGAGCGTCAGTTACTAGATCTATTAACATTCCTACCTCTCCCTCTCCTATTTTAGCTGCGTCCGCTGCTCTCTGAACGAACCCCATTCCACTTCGTGCGCGCACACGCTGCTGGAAGAGCAGAGCCTCCGAAACCTGCCGCGCTTGAGTTCCTGCTCGGGATAGCGAGGCAATCAGGTTTTTGGGTAGCGCAACAAGTGCGCGACTGCTCAACGATCGTCCACCTGCTACTGTGATCGACTACTTCCCGGCGACCGTCCCTGTGTTCCCCAAGTGAACAGCGCGACTACATCCCGACGGCCGTCTGCACTGCATCAACGACTTCGCTGTATCAACTTGTTCGACTACTTCGATTGAGGGTAGCCCACGATCAACATGGTTGATCTAGCTGCTAACGGCGCATCCGGTGCCTCCGGCTCCGGACCCGCCCCTGGGTACATGCTCAAACTTAGTCTGTTTTGTATGTTGTTCATGTTTTATACTGTCTTAATCATGAACACAAGCACATGCTATGTAATCACTCTTTCACTCATTTTAATCATGAATTACCTGCTGAAGTTTGGAATTAAAATATATCGAAAATTGCCTAGATTCCTAACATTATCCACCCACATCTGTAATTACTGGTTATGTGATGGCATTATTCAGAAAGGAGATTATAATGATGATGGAGCATGGCAACTTGCTGATATTCTGCTGAACGAGATGAGATTGGATGTGGACTGTTACCACAAATATCTGTCTCCTCACATGTTAAGGCGAGCTGAGATCATGCCATACTGGACTGCTCCAGCTTACGGGATTCTGCTGAGCCCAGCCAATGGAGAAATTTCCCAGCAGCTGAACAAACCTATTGGTGTTCTCAAGCTCTCGCACTGCACATTTAGCTTGTCATCACCACGTACCATTCCTCAGCTGCCACGACCTCAGATTTTTGTGGCTTGATCATTGTCAAGACCAAGCAATCAACACCAATAGGGAAGGGAAGGAGGAAGAGGAAATCAACCGGTGGTGCTTCCAGAGGCTCTGGGTGCTGGATGTGCGTTACACCTGCTGTGATCGGATCCTGTCTTCACTGATGCTAGATCTCATGACTCAGCTAAGGGAGTTAAATGTGATAGGAGCCCGGGATTGGGACATGGGCCCGCTGCAGGGGCGACTGTCTAACATCCGCAAGCTTCGAGTAACAAAGTCAACAATCAGCTGTTGTGGCCACTCACGAAATGAATTGTTCTCAGGGATGAACAAGATGGTACTCCTTGACTTTTCAGGAAATAGTACCACACAAGATTTTCAAAACTTATCTGGGGTAACCGCTAGCAGCAACTTCCTTGAGACTGCAACGATTAATGATGGCGGATGTATTGGAATACAAAAGATCTGTTTCAGGGGATGTGCTAAGCTAAATAATCTATTGTTGAGTGGTTTATTTGAGGATCTCCACATCCTAGACTTGTCAGGCACAGCAATCAAAACATTAGATCTTCGTGCCATGATAGCTCGGAACCTTGATGAGCTCTTCATGGATGGCTGCGAGCAGCTCTGCGCAGTCCTATGGCCACCAAAAGATAATTGGAAAAGTTACTTGACGAAACTGCACATCGACGTACACCTTGCAGTCAGCGGTGTCATTATTGGCACCCAAGGAAGAAAGCACCATAGAGAGTAGCACTACCACAGTAACATCATGGGAATCATTGTCAATTGCCCATGGTAGCCGAGTACCCTCTAAATTTAGTTGGTTTATATCGGCAATTGATGCAAGGCTCCTCAGGTCCCTTGCACCCTTCGAAAAGTATTTTGATGACAAAGGGGTACATATGGAGATTTCTTCCCTTGACATTACTTTTGGTTCTGGAAAAGACAATGAAGCAGTAGTCAAGAGCAGGAGCAGCAACAGCCAGCGTAAAGAGAATTCAACGTACAAAAAAATTGCGGTCAGCTTTAAAGACAGTCTGCTTCTACAGGAAAGCCAAGGCGATAGTGGTGCGAGCATTTATCCCATGGTGGCCCAAAAATGTTACATGCACTTGCAGGACCGCCAGCCGAGGAGGACCGGATCACTGCAGGACGGTGAAGACACTAGTATTACTATACCTAATATGATCTGTTATAATGCTTTCATTCTGCACGTGCACGATAGCTTGTCCATGACCAGTATCCCAGGCCCGGCACCTGCGCTGAGTTCAATTCCCAGAAAGCAGTGATATGATCATCTTTTACTACCTGAAGATACTCTGGGCTTCGGAGCTCCCTAAAGCACGCTATATCTGGAATTGGAGCACACCCCTCGCGTTTCACCTTGAGAGTGGATCATTTGAGGATCTCAAGTTACTGCACCTAGACTTGTGCCCCAGATTGATACATGTACTCCCCTTGGCCATGTCGATGGTCAAACGCAGTTTAGGTGACCTGGTTACCCTCGAGATTTTGTTGTGTGGTAGTCTCAAGGTTGTCTTCCCCTTGTACACCGATGCTGATGGAAGCCGCCAACTTCAGGAGCAACCGATAACTAGGGTGGAATTCCGGAATCTGAAGCGCATCCACTGCACCTGCACGAGCTTCCCAAGCTACAGGGCATCTGCGGGAGCTGGAGGATGTACACGCCCGGGCTTGAGTCCGTCAAGATCAGGGGTTGCTGGAGCCTCAAGCAGCTGCCGATCGTCAGTGGCGACAGGATCAAGAAGGTGAAGTGTGACTGTGAGAAGGAATGGTGGGAGAAGCTATAGTGGGACATGGACTCCGACCACCACCCCTCCCTGTACCAACCGACCCACTCGCGGTATTACAAGAAGACTCTGCTGAGGGGCTTCGTGCTCATTTGAGGTATGTGCGGCCCTCACGTATTAGTAATTTAGTAAGTAGTACACGTGCATTTTGATTTGATTGGTTTCTGCAAAAAAATGAATTTATCTCATTTAGGTTTTTTTTTTCTTTGCATTGGATCGCAGGAGGATATTTATCAAGTGCTGGATGCTTGTTTCCTCTGCCTGCAGTGTGATTGCCGCCTGCTTGCTTTGATCTCACCCGCAGGATCGATCCTTGTGGCTTTGGTTTTTAATTACGGAACAGTGTGAATTGTGGCTTTGGTACATACTACCGATGGATGCATTGCGTGCTTCGCTTTGCTTTGCGTCGGCATTGCTTGCTCTCCTCCATTCATCGTCTTATCCTACTCGATCTTCGCAGTAGGAAAATATTAGTACCGAACCTCTGCGTTTCTGCTCCGGTGTGTTGTGGTGTGCAACTTTTCAGCTGTGTTATTCCTGATGATGTACTTACATACATACATCCTCTAGGGAATCCTTTGGGGGTGACTTTCCTATTGTGCAATATACAGATGACACTTTGCTAATAATGCAAGCAGATGCTACACAGCTATTTTATCTAAAAGCCTTGTTGAGAAACTTTACTGATTCTACGGGATTAAAAGTCAATTTTGCCAAATCTTTTCTAGTCCCAATAAATACCTCACCTGAAAAGGCCCAGCATCTGGCTGACACCATAGGCTGCAAAGTGGGATCCATGCCTTTCACTTATCTTGGTCTACCTTTAGGCACCACCAGGCCTTCTTTTAATGAATACATGCCCCTGCTCAATAAAATTGAGAAAAGGATGATGGGCATCAATCCATTGCTCTCATACTCTGGAAGACTGATAATGGTGGATTCATTACTTACAACAACCCTCACCTGTTTCATGGGATTATTCAAGTTCCTAGCCTGGGTCCTAAACCAAATAGATTCATATCGTAAACACTGTTTGTGGGACAGAGGTGACATCAATAGACGTGGTGGCTGCTTGGTTGCTTGGACAGAGGCTTGTAAGCCAAAGGAGCAGGGAGGTTTAGGCATTCTTGACCTCTAATCTCATAATCATGCCATGCTCTTGAAGCATTTCCACAAGTTCAACAACAAGGTAGATTTACCTTGGGTTAATCTCACTTGGAAAGTTTACTATTCTAGATCCACTGTCCCACATGCTAGAGCTCAAGTTGGCTCCTTCTGGTGGATAGATGTTATGTCTCTAGCAAATAGCTTCCTTTCATTGGCCTCACCAATACCTGGTATGGGGGACTCGGTGTCATTCTAGGAAGATGAATGGGGTTTAGGCGTCTTGAAGATTAGATTTCCTCATCTGTTCTCCTTTGCAAAAGGCAAGAAGTGCTCATTGCAAAAATTCGGCAGCAGGGATGATGTAACAAACTTCTTTACTCCTCTCTCAGAGACAGCATTTCAGCAACTTGAAGAACTGCAAGTTTTGATGCAACAGCTAGCCTTAAGCCCTTCAGATGATGATCATTGGATTTATACATGGGGATCTGGTGAGTACACTTGTAAAAAGGCATATCAAGTTCTTCTTGGACCAGAGCCAGTTCAACCTCTGTTCAAATGGCTATGGAAGTCGAGTTGTTGGCCACGGTTAAAATTTTTCTTCTGGCTCCTTCTTAGAGACCGGTTGAATAGAAGGAATATCCTGAAAAGGAAGAGACGTGTACTCAGTGACTATAATTGTGTTCTCTGCTCTGCTGGGACTGAAGAAGAATTGATGCACCTCTTTTTTCACTGCTCATTCAGTCAAGCATGTTGGGCCTTCCTTGGTATGTATTGGGACTTCTCTGTGTCTCCTGTTGATATGGTTTTACTAGCTAAGCAAGGCTTTGGGCGAGCATGTTTCAGGGAAGTAATGATTTTTGCATGCTGGTGCATCTGGTGTCATAGGAACTCGATCATTTTTTACTCTGCCACTACATCTCTGGCAAGATGGAAGGCTAGCTTTAGGGATGAAATCTTGAATGCTATGATTAGAGCTAAAGCATCCCTGAGCTTAGATTTGGATTCTTGGTTGAGTAGTCTGTAATTGTAATTGCATGTTGCTTAGTTAGGATCTTCTGTTGGGTCTACGACCTTTGTACCCTGTACATATTCCTTTTTAATATAAAGAAAAAGAGTCAGTAGGGACCTTCCCTACTGTTTCATCAAAAAAAATAAATGATGACGGATGTGTTGCGAGTTGCCACACGTGTACTACATGGTTCGAGGTGTAGTATGCACTCTGCAGGGTGCATCCTGGTTTAAATCCTTCCTTCCTTTCTTTTTTCCTTTTTTTGAAAGCAGGGACTTATATTAAATCGTATAAGAACAGTACATCCTGCCATTTTATAGGAATGATCCTGATAAAACTAGAAATTACAGAACAACACCAACTTTCAGGATCTTCCCGTCGTCTTCCTCGTTCCCGACCACCGCATGCCGTCGCCCGTCGGCGCCAAGCGAAGCCGCCATATGCATCGACGAAGTCCACATGGTGGATACCACAGAGGAGGTCTTACTTCGAGGCGACGATGCCGAGTAAATTTCCTCCTAGGCGCATCGGCCATCTCCGTCGCACGACAAGTCGGGCATGAAGTTCGGCGTCACCGACAAGCACCACAGACCGGGAAACAACAAGAAAGAACAAATTGCGCGCCGCCGCCGACCTAAAGCCCAACAAATGGAAGAACAAGCGACCACCATTGATACTGTCAGCAACACAGCAACGGGATCCACCGGGGATGCCATAGAAACCCACCCTTTCACAAGCAAGTGGGCAGGCAGATCTCATACCTCCGCCGACGGGAGAAGCAGAAATTTCCAATCCGCCAAACCACCAACGCCAGATCCCTCCACAATGCCCAGGCTAAGGTAGAGAAAGCAGAACCAAACCGCAGCAGCCTTGCCAAAGCCGGTGCCGGATCTCCTGCCGCCACTGTCGGAGAAGCACAAGGTGGAGTTTAGTTTCCGTAGTGGTGGCCGCGCCATCGCCAGAACCCTAAGCTCCATCACCGACGATGGTGATGAGCAACCCTAACCTACTAGACTGTACATCCTAGTAGTTACAACTATGCCGGACGTCAATCCACCCCGTCCCCCGCCCACTCCGGCGCCGGGAAGGCCATCGGAAGCAGGGGAACGGCGGGATCAGTGTTGGAGAACCAGATCGCCCTCGAGTCACCTGTCTCTCGAGCGGGGTGGACGGTTATCTTTTCTAGGTTCGAGAGAGTCGCCGGGGATGTGACCAAATGGCATCGTGGTTTACGTCCTTTCAATCAAGACTAGAATAATGCACTATGTTCTGCATCCCTTGTTGCTCCTCCCAAATCGTCATGTGCATGTAGATTTGCAAGTGCGCCGATATTTTAAAATTTAATTGAGGCGATTAGGAAGTTTTTTGAAAACGGGATAAAAAAAATAGCCTGGCCTCTGTTGGATTTAATTGGGCTTAGCCCATTTCCAAACAATTAAATCAATAATATTTAAGGCCCACAATTAATGCTAAGAGTTACCAAATGGTGGTTAAGGTAGTTAATCCCATATGGTTAATTGAGAAGGAATTTAACCAACTTAAATGGTGGACTATTTGTGCACACCTTGTGAAGTTGAAATGGGAGCACCGGGTTGCCACACGCGCGCGCGCGCGCTCGCTCACTCGGCTCGGCCGGCCGGACGTGACGTGACGAGACGAGCCGAGCCGAGCGGCGCGGCGCTGACATTGACTGCGAGACAATTATTAGTGCTAATGGCTGAGCATTAGTGAGTCAGTTATTAGTGCTAATGGTTGGGCTGTTACTAGTGTTAATGTGCAATTGTGCTTCCGTTACTAGTGCTAATGGCTGAGCGTCAGTTACTAGAGCTGTTAACATTCCTACCTCTCCCTCTCCTATTTTAACTGCGTCCGCTGCTCTCTGAACAATTCCCCATTCCACTTCGTGCGCGCACACGCTGCTGGAAGAGCAGAGCCTCCGAAACCTGCCGCGCTTGAGTTCCTGCTCGGGATAGCGAGGCAATCAGGTTTTTGGGTAGTGCAACAAGTGCGCGACTGCTCAACGATCGTCCACATGCTGCTGTGATCGACTACTTCCCGACGACCGTCTCTGTGTTCCCCAAGTGAACAGCGCGACTACATCCCGACGGCCGTCTGCACTGCACCAACGACTTCGCTGCATCAACCTGTTCGGCTACTTGATTGAAGGTAGCCCACGATCAACATGGTTGATCTAGCTGCTAACGGCGCATCCGGTTCCTCCGGAAACGGACCCGCCCCTGGGTACATTCTGAAACTTACTCTGTTCTGTATGTTGTTCATGTTCTATACTGTCTTAATCATGAACACAAGCACATGCTATGTTATCACTATTTCACTCGTTTTAATCATGAATTACCTGCTGAAGTTTGGAATTAAAATATATCGAAAATTGCCTAGATTCCTAACAATCCAAAAACCTGATTTTGCTAGGCTTTCGGTTACTGGTTTTGCTGCATCAATTAGACCCAATGTTTTTGATGGTTCAAATTACAAGCGTTGGTACAATAAGATGGTTCTCTGGTTGACTGCCATGAACGTTATTCACGTCGCGCAGGGGAAGCCCGAAGAGCTTACTCCAGAGGGGGAGCAAGCTTTCGAGGCTGCCGATAGCCTGTTTCGTGGCACCGTGATTTCCGTTCTTGCAGATCATCTAGTAGATTTCTATTTGTCCAAAACAACTGGCAAAGAGCTGTGGGACGCGCTTGAGGCCAATTTCGGTGCTTCCGATGCTTGGAGCGAGTTGTATGTCATGGAGAAGTTCAATGACTACAAGATGATTGATGATCGTCCTGTAGTAGAACAAGCCCATGAGATACATACGCTTGCAAAGGAACTCGAAGGTTTTAAGTGTGAGTTGCCCGACAAGTTTGTGGCTGGAAGTATCATTTCCAAGCTACCACCTTCTTGGAGGGATTTTGCCACTTCTCTAAAACATAAGAGACAATTGTTCAGCGTTGTTGATCTGATTGGCTCTTTGTGAAGGACCGAAACGGCGACCAGAGAGGGGGGAGTGAATGGGAGCCGATAAAAAATCTTTCCAAACAATCCGGCTATTCTCCCAAACCAACTCCGAAACCTCCGAGAGCGATCTTGCCAAGATCACGTAGCCACTGTCAAGCTACTGACCCTAGGAACAAGAAACGAGCAGCGGAACTCGAACCAATCGAATCGAACACCAAAACGACCCGAAACTCGGCTCGATCTAACACACCCAGGGGGGGGGCGGTTAAACCGGCCAGGGGGGGCGGTTAAACCGCCCGGGCCTGGGAGCCTCGGGTAAAAGTCAAAACAAAAGTGGATCTCCCAAACCGCTTGAGCTCTTGAGGCGAGATTTTGGTCAGATGATCTAGACCTCCAGTGGAGTGTTTTCCCAAAAGATCTCGGCCTCTAACTCAGTAAAACTCCCGGAATCGCAGATCTCGCGAAGAACACCATGACCTCGAGTTCATCCCGAAAATCTCAAATCCAGAGCGATTCTCGGCGTTTGGGGGCAAAGGATCACCAGCAAAAGAGGCACAAGGCACTCATACGTGAATCCTCCAAAGAAATCCGAGAGAAAACGCTCGGGAACAAGAAGAACGAAAATCTCCCAAAAATAGCTCCGAAAATACCCACGAAAATAGAAAAAGAAAAGGGAGCTCGGGAAATCAAATCATGGCACAAAGATGAGCAGCACAAACTCAATCACATAACCATGAATTCACCTATACAAACTAGGAATGATTCGAAGTAGTTCTAGGTGGAGGGGATGAAGGGGAAAACAAGTTCAAAGTAAAACCTAAAGAGATAACTAGAGAGATGACAGCCACCAGCCCTGAAGGGGCCTATTAGTAGTCCAAGTGGTGGTGTCCTAAAGACTAAACTACCCCTAAGTGATACATACCCCTCAGGGGCAAATTTGACATTTGGTCTTCAGATATTTTCCGGCTCGGGCACCTTCCACTGCAAGCTAGCTTCCCTCCGACGCAAGCCTTGCAGTCACGCCGCGTGTCCTCCGGATCGAAGCTCCTCGACGCCGTTCTTGGGCCAGCCCAGGGGGGGCGGTTAAACCGGCCCTGGGGGGCGGTTAAACCGCCCCTGACAGCCCAGCTAGGCCCAGCTGCCCAAGTCCGCCTCGTCGAGTCCTCGGTCCTTGGTTTTGAGGCCCAAACCAAGGGAAACCGTCCACCGATGATTTTGTGGCCAAATCACCAAACCCCGCGCGCAAACTTCGGTTGTTAGCCGCCACCTTGCGCCGGCTTCTCGTCCGCGTACGAGCTTCGGTTGTGAGCCGCTACCTCGCACCGGAACCACGTCCCCTTGCTCGTTCTTGCCAGCATGTGAACCGCACTTGATCCACTGGCCATCGGGTCCCTCGAACCAAGCCTACTTGTCTCTCCGCTCCTCGGAGGCCGCCATGGCTAAGACCTTTCGCGCCTGTTCTTCACCTGCACCAATGCAACCAAGCCGCATTCTACACCTGCAATACTTGAGCCAAGGGAAACGTCAATCCACACCACGTTGTCAATCACTCATCACACCAGGAAGCGACCATCCACCGGTCCTCGGACACACCGGGTCCTCAATCTCCCCCTTGATGAGTGCATTGACAACACACACATAGTAACCAATGATATAAAGAAAATATAAAAGAAATCGAAAACAAGACTCAAGCAAGTGACTAAAAGCAAGAACAAGCCGAGAACAAAGTCACTCTGCAAGAGAAAGCTCCAGAAACGCCGACCCTTCAAGAAGAAGCGAAAGGGCTCAACACCATCGGCAAAAGAGCAAAAGCACAAAGCACAACTCACAAACTTCAAATCCTCCAACTCACTTTTCAGGACTCTCAAAGCATTCCCCCTGCAAAGATGCAACTCCCCCTGAACAAGTGAACTTGTGCATGCGAAAATCACTCGAAAATGCATAGACATCTCAATTTTTCAAGTTTTTCAAGTTAAGCATGGTACATGAAATGTCTTTGCGACAGAAAGAAGCTTATGCTCCTCCACAAGATAAAGCATGGGCTAAACATTTACAATGACAACGGTCTTTGACCCAATTGAAAAGAATATCACACCTTAACATGATCTTAAGCAAGATATAGCCATTTCGGCTCAAACAAGACATGCAAAGGCATTTACTCATGGGTGTAGAAGTTTAAGTTCAGTTTGTCATTTTAATTCGAAAAGAGGCTATCTCAAAAGAATATATATCAAGACCATCAAGAGCATAGCCATCCATCCAATCAATCCCTAGCCAGCCTGCCTAAACTCTAAAATGTAGCAAGTTGTACCAATCACTGCATATAGGAGAAGCTCATCCTAAGATATGATACAAAAGATGAAATCAAGATACAAAGATGGTACACAAATATACATATGCTACAAGAGAAGCCTCCAAAACTCAGCTCAGAAAACCGCACACACACCAAGTTCCCCTCGCAAGCGGGTGAAGGTGACTTGGTCAAGTGGCTTAGTGAAAATGTCTGCAAGCTGGTTTTGGGTAGAAACGTGGGCAAGCTCAATATCTCCTTTCTCCACATGATCTCTCAGAAAGTGGTACCTCACTTCTATGTGTTTGGTTTTGGAATGAAGCACGGGATTTTTGGCTACGCTTATGGCACTGGTGCTATCACAAAGAAGTGGAACATGGGACATGTCTAAGCCAAAGTCTCTCAAGGTGTATGTGATCCAAAGCAACTGAGAACAGCAGCTAGCAGCAGCAACATACTCGGCTTCAGTGGTGGATTGGGCTACGCTAGACTGCTTGCGAGAAGACCAAGACACAAGAGACGATCCAAGAAACTGACACTAACCAGAAGTAGACTTGCGATCAACACGACATCCAGCAAAATCCGCATCAGAAAAACCATGAAGTGCAAGAGTGGAATCGGCAGAATACCAAAGACCCAGCTCAGGAGTAAACTTGAGATACCTGAAAATCCTCTTGACGGCCTGACGATGTGAAGTCCTCGGTGAAGCCTGAAAACGAGCGCACAGACACACGCTGAACTGTATGTCCGGCCTCGTCGCCGTCAAGTAGAGGAGGGAGCCGATCATGCTCCGGTACTCCTTCTGGTCCACTGGTTCTCCGTCCTCATCCGCATCCAAAGCTGTAGTCGTACTCATCGGCGTAGTCATCGGCTTGGAGTCGCTCATGTCGAATTTCTTGAGAATGTCCTTGGTGTACTTGCTTTGGTGCACAAATGTCCCATCCTTGGTTTGCTTGATCTGCAGCCCGAGAAAGAACTGCAACTCTCCCATCATCGACATCTCAAATTCCCTGCTCATATCATCTGCAAACTTGGCAACAAGATCATGAGAAGAGCCACCAAAAATGATATCATCCACGTAAATCTGAACGATTAAAAGATCTTTGCCATTTCTCATCAAGAAGAGCGTCTTATCAACCTTCCCCATCACAAACCCCTTGCTAAGCAAGAACCCTCTCAATCTACCATACCACGCTCTGGGTGCTTGCTTTAGGCCATATAAAGCTCGGTGGAGTTTGTACACTCGGTGTGGGTATCTCTCACTCTCAAAACCCGGGGGCTGCCTCACATACACTTCTTCCTCGATCACCCCATTCAAGAAGGCACTCTTCACATCCATTTGGTACAATTTGAACCCTTTAGCAACTGCAAATGCTAGAAGGATCCGAATTGCCTCCAAACGGGCAACAGGAGCAAATGTCTCCTCATAATCTATCCCCTCCTGCTGCGAAAACCCCTGAGCAACCAACCTCGCTTTGTTTCTCACAATCTCACCACTCTCATCCCTCTTGTTTTTGAATACCCACTTGGTTCCTATGGGATGGCAATTTGGAGGTGGTTCTACTAACTTCCACACCTGATTTCTCTCAAAGTTTTCTAGCTCTTCATGCATGGCATTGACCCAATCGGAATCAGATAAAGCGTGTCCAACATTTTTGGGCTCAAAAGACGCGACAAAAGCAGAATGAGCATAATGAGAGATGTTCTGTGACCTCGACCGTGTAGTGCGTTCATCCAAGTTTCCGATGATCTTCGAAGGTGGATGATCCCTCTGTACCAGCCGGGGAGCTTCTCGCCTCGAGATTGCCTCCCCCTCAACATCAGCTTCCACTTGAACTCGATCTGGTGCGCGACTCGACGAAGGTGTAGCAGAGGGGCCTCGTCGAACGTCGTGGTAGTAGTGGAAGTAGAAGGTACACGATCTCCACACGGTGCCTGAAATTCCTCATCATCTTCATCATCAGGCTGTTCTTCCTCAAAGATGGGCTGTCCCAAGTCATCATCACCTGCACACTCAAAAACAGAAGAGCTACACGGAATGGTCTCGTCGAAGGTGACTTCGCAAGTCTCCATGATTTGGTTAGTTTCAAGATTGAGCACACGATATGCTCGAGAATGATTAGCATAACCAAGAAAAATTCCATCCATCGAACGAGACTCAAACTTGTCCAAATTTCCTTTCTTCAAGATGAAGCACTTGCAACCAAATACCCGAAAGTGACTCACACGGGGGGAACGACCATGAAACAGCTCATAGCAAGTTTTCTTCTTGAAAGCACGAAGGAAAATCCGATTTGACACATAGCAAGCTGTGTTCACCGCTTCTGCCCAATACTTCCTAGGAGTCCTATGCTCATCTAGCATCGTCCTAGCCATCTCACAAAGTGTTCTGTTCTTTCTCTCAACAACACCATTCTGACAAGCAACATATGGCGACGAGTATTGATGTTCAAGACCAAGATCACGACAGAAGGCATCAAAACGAGTGTTCTTAAATTCCGTACCATTGTCGCTACGAATAGCTCTCATGGCACCACCATTACTCTCGTTTTTCAACCTCAAAATCAGATCTCGAACAAAATCAAAAGTCTCATCCTTCGACGCCAGAAAGAACACCCACGCATACCGAGAAAAGTCATCAACAACCACAAGAACATACCACTTCCCACCAACTGAACGAACTCGAGCGGGGCCAACCAAATCCATGTGCAAAAGCTCCCCTGGACGCTCAGTCATAACATCTGTCAAAGGTGGGTGAGAAGCAGCAACCATTTTTCCATGTCTACAAGGTGCGCAAACCAAATCTTTCTCGAACTTGAGCTTGGGCAATCCTCGGATAAGGTCAAGAGCACTCAAGCGTGTGAGTAAATCAAAGCTCACATGACCCAATCTCCTATGCCACTTCCAAAGCTCAGAAGAAGTACCAGCGATCAAACACCGTGAAGGACCAAAAGATCGAGAAAAATCAGCACGAAAAATCTGTCCCTCAGGAATAATCATACACACAAGGTCACCTCGAGAATCAAGAATTTTTGAATCACCACGTTTAAAGCGAACCTCATACCCCTCATCAAGAAGCTGAGAAACTGAGAGCAAATTGAAACCAAGGTTCTTGACAAGAGCAACTCGCTTCACCATGAAAGTGTCGCTCACCTGAATAGCACCCTCTGACAGCACTCTACCTCTACCCTTATCCCCGAAAGTGATGTACTGCCTGGACACCACCGGGGTGAGACTGGAGAACCACTTACCATTACCTGTCATGTGTCTCGAGCAGCCAGAATCCATCAACCAAAAGTTCTCCAAGCCTCCCACCTGCACAATCAGAACCGAGAACGAGAATGAGCAAATGACTCGACACTGGGTTAGCACAGAACGAGTCAAACCAGTGTCGGGCCATCTGCTCAAAAGAAGGGTTAGCAAAATCAACTCTACCGCGTGACACCCTCTCGTCTCTCATCGTTGGACCTCTAGCACCACGCGGGGGAAAACGTGGCCTAGACTCTCTCCTAGTCTCAAAGCTACGGTCGAACCTCCCTGAACCAAACTGACCGCGAAACGGAGGCCGCCTAGCAAACTCACGAACAGCAGGAACACCACGACTAGCAACTACAGGAACTGTACGCACAACAGCGTCGCCTCTCGGCCAGGGTGAACGAGACACAGGCACACTACGAGAAGAGTAGTACCTGTCCCTGTTCCCCACCTCCTTCTCTCTTCTCACCTCCCTCTTCTTCCTCCAACAAAACTCCTCAAGGTGACCATCCCTTCCGCAATGCTCACAATGGAAGCGGACTGGCTTTGGCTTTGGGGTTTCTCTCGGCTGTGCCCTCTCTCTCGGCTGGTAAACCCCACTCCTCACAAAGGTCACCCTCCTCTGAAAGTTCTCTGACTTAGGTGGAAACTTGGGAGGATCTGGAGTAGTGTCAAGCTTGTTCAGCAGGTGGTTTGGTTTGGGTGTAAAGGTGTTCTTGAGAATGGTTTTTGGTGGGTTTGTGGGAATGTTTGCTGTGGAGCTCTCTGAATCTCTCTCTCTCTCACCACTACTCTCACCAACCTTCTCAGAACCAAGCCCACAACCATCAGCTCTCTTGAAACTCGCAATCAACATCTTGAGCTGAGGCTCACGACCAGACAACCAACCCAAACACTGTCTCAGCTCATCGTTCTCATCTTGCAAGCGATTCACACACTGCTCTAACTCAACATTTTTTAAAGCAACAACATCACAAGCAGAACATGAATTCGCAATGGGTGATTTAAGTTGTGCTTCAAGTGAACTAATCATGGTGCGTGATTCAAGCAACTGAGCATGCAAGGTAGGACAAGAAGTACAAGCACCTAGCAAAGATGACCTAGACTTCAACTCAGCAAGCTCAACTCTAGCACTCTCTAGTTCATCCAAGCAGTTCATGTGTTTTTCCTTGAGCACAACAAGATCAGCAATATGCACATCACAAAACGAGCATTCTACCTCATCAGACACAAGAGGAGCATCTTTCAAAACAGCAATCTCAGACTCAAGCGAAGCTGCTCTCTCCCTAGACTCGCAAAGCAAAGACTCAAACTCCATGGCCTTTTTTCCAGTCTCAGAAAGCAAGGTCTCAAGCTCAGCCACTCTATCCTTGGACTCTCCTAGCAAAGACCTAAACTCCCTCTTCTCTTTGTTGGTCTTTCTAAGCACATCATCGCGGTTATCGACCAACTGCTCTAGCCTAGCAATCTCCTGACGCAAAGAGGTGGGATCTGTCAATACCTCATCCTCGGAGTCGGAGTCGGAGTCGTCCTTGCCCTTCACGGAGTCGTGCGCCATGGTGCAGTAGTCGACGGCGGCGAAGGAGATGCCGTTGAAGTTGCGGTTCAAGCTCTTCTTCTCCTTGCGGCGGCCGCGGTCTTCATCTTCACTGCTTGAGCTTGACGACGTGTTGGTGGAGCTTGTGTCGATGTCGCTCGCATCAGCCACCATCGCTCGAGATCTGTTCTTCTTGTGTCCACCGTGCTTGTTCTTGGATCTTCTCTCTTCCTTGTTCTTGTTCTTGGCGCGGTACTCGTCCTTGGGACGGTGCTTGTGGTCGTCTCGCGGGCGGTGCTTGCGGTTGTAGTCGTTCTTGATCTCCTCGGGGCACTCGGCGATGAAGTGGCCCATCTTCCCGCATCTGTAGCACGTACTCCCGGCACGCCTCGAACCCTTGCGGTTCTGGTACATCCTCTCGAACCTCCTCGTGAGCAACGCGAGATCCTCCTCGCTCAGCACCTCATACTCTTCATCTGGAAGGGACACAAGAGAAGACAAAGCAAAGTGTCTAGGAGTGTTAGCATGTCCATATCTAGAGCCACCGACTAGAGCCAGACTATGAGGATCAGTCGGACTCTTAGCCTTGGCAAGCAACTGCCTGTCAACCTCGGAAGACTTCAATTTCGAGAAAAGCTCGTCAACAGAAAGAGTCTCATAGTTTGCCGACTCCATGATCGCCTCAACCTTGGCACCCCACACGGATCTATCAAGTGCTTGCAGGAGCTTGATAGCTCGGTCATGATCCGAGTATGGGAGCACGGTAATGTTGGCTTTCATGTTGTTGACAATCGAAGTGAAACGCTGAAACAAGGCATCAACAGACTCTCCTGGCAAATGAGCAAAGTTCTCATACTCTCTCCTGTACATCGAGAACAGCCTAGCCTTGACATGGCTATCACCACCGTGGGCTACCTTGAGCTTCTGCCAGATCTGGCAAGCTAGGTCCTCGCCCAAAACACGCTCGAACTCCTCGGCAGACAAAGAACGAAACAAGTAGTCAACAGCTCTAGCGTTTGCCTCAAACCTATCCTTTGCATCCTGGGCATCTAAGTTGGTGGGATTGACATAGTTCTCATCTTTGGTCACATCCCACAGCAACTTTCCTTTGCCTCGCAAGAAAGCGCCCATACGCGCAACCCAGTTCGGGTAGTTCTTCCCATCGAAGTGCGGAGGCCCGGAACCCCGATCTTGGTACGCCATCTTTGGATCTTAGACTGGTTAGAGTCGCAAAGACCCGTAACCGGCTCTGATACCAATTGAAGGACCGAAACGGCGACCAGAGAGGGGGGAGTGAATGGGAGCCGATAAAAAATCTTTCCAAACAATCCGGCTATTCTCCCAAACCAACTCCGAAACCTCCGAGAGCGATCTTGCCAAGATCACGTAGCCACTGTCAAGCTACTGACCCTAGGAACAAGAAACGAGCAGCGGAACTCGAACCAATCGAATCGAACACCAAAACGACCCGAAACTCGGCTCGATTTAACACACCCAGGGGGGGGCGGTTAAACCGGCCAGGGGGGGCGGTTAAACCGCCCGGGCCTGGGAGCCTCGGGTAAAAGTCAAAACAAAAGTGGATCTCCCAAACCGCTTGAGCTCTTGAGGCGAGATTTTGGTCAGATGATCTAGACCTCCAGTGGAGTGTTTTCCCAAAAGATCTCGGCCTCTAACTCAGTAAAACTCCCGGAATCGCAGATCTCGCGAAGAACACCATGACCTCGAGTTCATCCCGAAAATCTCAAATCCAGAGCGATTCTCGGCGTTTGGGGGCAAAGGATCACCAGCAAAAGAGGCACAAGGCACTCATACGTGAATCCCCCAAAGAAATCCGAGAGAAAACGCTCGGGAACAAGAAGAACGAAAATCCCCCAAAAATAGCTCCGAAAATACCCACGAAAATAGAAAAAGAAAAGGGAGCTCGGGAAATCAAATCATGGCACAAAGATGAGCAGCACAAACTCAATCACATAACCATGAATTCACCTATACAAACTAGGAATGATTCGAAGTAGTTCTAGGTGGAGGGGATGAAGGGGAAAACAAGTTCAAAGTAAAACCTAAAGAGATAACTAGAGAGATGACAGCCACCAGCCCTGAAGGGGCCTATTAGTAGTCCAAGTGGTGGTGTCCTAAAGACTAAACTACCCCTAAGTGATACATACCCCTCAGGGGCAAATTTGACATTTGGTCTTCAGATATTTTCCGGCTCGGGCACCTTCCACTGCAAGCTAGCTTCCCTCCGACGCAAGCCTTGCAGTCACGCCGCGTGTCCTCCGGATCGAAGCTCCTCGACGCCGTTCTTGGGCCAGCCCAGGGGGGGCGGTTAAACCGGCCCTGGGGGGCGGTTAAACCGCCCCTGACAGCCCAGCCAGGCCCAGCTGCCCAAGTCCGCCTCGTCGAGTCCTCGGTCCTTGGTTTTGAGGCCCAAACCAAGGGAAACCGTCCACCGATGATTTTGTGGCCAAATCACCAAACCCCGCGCGCAAACTTCGGTTGTTAGCCGCCACCTTGCGCCGGCTTCTCGTCCGCGTACGAGCTTCGGTTGTGAGCCGCTACCTCGCACCGGAACCACGTCCCCTTGCTCGTTCTTGCCAGCATGTGAACCGCACTTGATCCACTGGCCACCGGGTCCCTCGAACCAAGCCTACTTGTCTCTCCGCTCCTCGGAGGCCGCCATGGCTAAGACCTTTCGCGCCTGTTCTTCACCTGCACCAATGCAACCAAGCCGCATTCTACACCTGCAATACTTGAGCCAAGGGAAACGTCAATCCACACCACGTTGTCAATCACTCATCACACCAGGAAGCGACCATCCACCGGTCCTCGGACACACCGGGTCCTCACTTTGGATGTTGAAGAGAAGGCAAGGGCAAAAGACACTCGCAATAAAGGAATTGTTGGAGCTTCTAGCACAAATTTTGTGCAGAAGAAGAATAATTTCTCCCATGGCAAGAAGAAGAACAACAAGCCTGAAAATGGTGCAAAGACTAAGCAGACAACCACTTTTAAGAAGAAGAAGAAAGATGACGGTCACTGCTATGTGTGCGGTGAGCCTGGACACTTTGCTGGAAAGTGCCCACAGCGCAAGGGCGCTGCAAAGACAGCGAACGTGGTTATTGGCGAGACATCTGCGGGAACATCGGGGTATGGTAATCATTTACCTACAGTTCTTTCAGTTTGTGATTCACCTGAATGGTGGATTGATACAGGTGCTAATATTCATGTGTGTGCTGATATTTCTTTATTTTCTTCTTATCAGGCCAGTGGGACTACCTCCTTGTTGATGGGAAACGGGTCACATGCGCGTGTTCTTGGTGCTGGTACGGTCATTCTGAAGCTTACTTCGGGAAAGATCGTGCAATTGAAGAACGTGCAGCATGTCCCTACAATCAAGAAGAATTTAGTCAGCGGGTCTCTACTGTGTAGAGACGGTTTTAAATTAGTTTTTGAATCCAATAAATGTGTGCTTTCAAAGTATGGAACTTTTGTTGGTAAAGGATATGGCAGCGGAGGCTTGTTCCGCTTTTCTTTGTCTGATGGTTGTAATAACATTGTGAATCATGTGGTTAATGTTGACGATGAGTCTAATGTTTGGCATTCTCGACTTTGTCATGTTAACTTTGGGTGTATGATGCGACTAGCAAATCTGAGTTTAATTCCTAAATTCACTCTAGTCAAAGGTTCAAAGTGCCATGTATGTGTTGAATCTAAACAAACTCGCAAGCCTCACATGGCTGCCGAGGCGAGAAACCTGGCACCTCTAGAACTCATCCATTCTGATTTATGCGAGATGAATGGTGTGTTGACGAAAGGTGGTAAAAAGTATTTCATGACTTTGATAGATGATTGCACTAGATTTTGCTATATTTACTTGTTAAAATCAAAAGACGAAGCATTACATTATTTTCAAGTCTATAAAGCTGAGGTAGAAAATCAACTTGAGAGAAAGATCAAATGGTTAAGGTCAGATCGTGGTGGAGAATACTTTTCTAATGCCTTTACTTCGTTCTGTGAGGAACATGGAATAATTCACGAGAGGACGCCTCCCTACTCACCTCAGTCAAATGGGGTGGCCGAAAGAAAGAACCGCACTCTAACTGATTTGGTTAACGCCATGTTAGATACAGCGGGACTTTCCAAGGAATGGTGGGGTGAGGCTATATTGACGGCATGTCATGTCCTGAATCGTGTTCCTACTAAGAACAAAGAAAAGACACCATTTGAGGAATGGGAAAAGAAAAGATTATCACTTTCTTATTTACGGACTTGGGGTTGTTTGGCAAAGGTGAATGTGCCAATCATCAAGAAACGTAAACTCGGACCAAAGACTGTGGATTGTGTCTTTCTTGGTTATGCTCTTCACAGCGTGGGCTATAGATTTTTAATAGTGAAATCTGGAGTACCTGACATGCATGTTGGTACAATCATGGAGTCCAGAGATGCTACTTTCTTTGAAAATATGTTTCCTATGAGAGAGGAAGCTAGCACATCTAGTCAAGACATGTCTATTGATAAAGAACCTGCTGTTTTGATGGAACACACTGAACACACTGAGGAGGATAACAATGAAGCTCCTAGAAAGAGCAAGAGACAAAGGACTGCAAAGTCTTTTGGTGATGACTTCATTGTATACCTCATGGAAGACACACCTAAGACCATTGAAGAGGCATATTCATCTCCTGATGCTGACTATTGGAAGGAAGCAGTAAGGAGCGAGATGGATTCTATCATGTCTAATGGCACTTGGGAAGTCGTTGAACGTCCTTATGGGTGCAAACCTGTAGGGTGCAAGTGGGTGTTTAAGAAGAAGCTTAGGCCAGATGGTACTATTGAAAAGTACAAGGCAAGGCTTGTGGCTAAAGGCTACACTCAAAAGAAAGGAGAAGATTTCTTTGATACATACTCACCAGTTGCTCGGTTGACCACAATTCGAGTGTTACTTTCTTTGGCTGCCTCTCATGGTCTTCTCGTTCATCAGATGGACGTTAAGACAGCTTTCCTAAATGGAGAGTTGGAAGAGGAGATCTATATGGATCAGCCTGATGGATTTGTAACAAAAGGTCAAGAGGGAATGGTGTGTAAGTTAGTGAAGTCTTTATATGGCCTCAAGCAAGCGCCCAAGCAATGGCATGAAAAGTTTGATCAAACTTTGACATCTGCTGGCTTTGTTGTGAATGAAGCTGACAAGTGTGTGTACTATCGATATGGCAACGGTGAAGGAGTGATTTGTGTTTGTATGTGGATGACATACTGATCTTTGGGACAAACCTTAATGTGATTAAGGAAGTCAAAGACTTTTTATCTCAAAAGTTTGAGATGAAAGATTTGGGAGAAGCTGATGTTATCCTTAACATTAAGCTAGTTAGAGAAGGCAATGGTGGGGTGACTCTTACACAGTCTCACTATGTGGAGAAGATCTTGAGTCGCTTTGGTTATAGTGATTCTAAACCTGCTTCAACGCCTTATGACGCTAGCATGATTCTGAAAAAGAATAAAAGGATAATGAGAGATCAGTTGAGATACTCTCAGATAATTGGTTCATTGATGTATTTAGCTAGTGCCACGAGGCCTGACATCTCATATGCCGTGAGCAAATTGAGCCGGTTTGTTTCAAATCCGGGAGATGAACATTGGTATGATCTTGGAAGAGTAATGCGCTATCTAGCAGGCACAATGGACTATGGGATTCACTATTCCGGTTATCCTAGGGTACTGGAGGGATATAGTGACTCAAACTGGATCTCTGATGCTGATGAAATTAAAGCCACAAGTGGATATGTGTTCACACTTGGAGGTGGCGCTGTTTCTTGGAAGTCTTGCAAGCAGACCATCTTAACGAGGTCAACAATGGAAGCAGAACTCACAGCATTAGATACCGCCACTGTTGAGGCTGAGTGGCTTCGAGAGCTCCTTATGGATTTACCAGTAGTTGAGAAACCAATACCGGCCATTCTCATGAACTGTGACAATCAGACAGTGATTGTTAAGGTAAACAATTCTAAGGATAACTTGAAGTCTTCAAGGCATGTAAAGAGGCGGTTGAAGTCTATCAGAAAACTGAGAAACTCCGGAGTGATAGCCTTGGACTATGTTCAAACGGCTAAAAATCTGGCAAATCAATTCACAAAGGGTCTTTCACGCAATGTGATAGACAATGCATCTATGGAATTGGGCTTGAGACCCATGAAAGTTGACCAGTAGTGGTAACCTGTTCTATGTGATCGGAGATCCCGTGAAGTAAGAACGGTGAAACAAGCCATTGGTCAACTATGAGAAGAGAACCTTTGTATAAGGCTCATTCCAGAGAAGGTGCATTTCTCTTCTATTCTGTATGGCAGGTTGGGTAAAACCTTAATGTGATCCGAGTGATTCTTTTGAATAAAGATGTTGGCCTACAGAACATCTTTAAGGGTTGCACCTATATGAGTTGACTGCTAGTCACAGTCTATGAGATCGGGGTAATCTCTAGATACTCATGAAAGGCTCGGAGTACGACTTATAAGCTCCAAACCGCGGGGATGCATATAGCAGCCTAGTACTAACGAGGAATTTTGGTGAAGCTTGTTCGCACAAAACTGTCAATTCAAGGCATAGTCCATTGATTAGTTGTGGATAAGTGTAGCACTACTCCAGGTGGAAGTTCAACTTAACAGTCTCCACTAAAGTTAGTATATCAAAACAGCAGTAAATTTGAGAGCATTTCTCGTGAGCCGTGAAATATTGGTGGGGATTGTTGGATTTAATTGGGCTTAGCCCATTTCCAAACAATTAAATCAATAATATTTAAGGCCCACAATTAATGCTAAGAGTTACCAAATGGTGGTTAAGGTAGTTAATCTCATATGGTTAATTGAGAAGGAATGTAACCAACTTAAATGGTGGACTATTTGTGCACACCTTGTGAAGTTGAAATGGGAGCACCGGGTTGCCACACGCGCGCGCTCGCTCGCTCGCTCGGCTCGGCCGGCCGGCCGGCCGGCCGGCCGGACGTGACGTGACGTGACGTGACGAGACGAGACGAGCCGAGCCGAGCTGTGCCGTGCCGTGCCGTGCTGCGCTGCGCTGCGCTGTGCTGTGCTGCGGAGCGTTGCCAGGTTTTGCACCTCTTGACATTGACTGCGAGACAATTATTAGTGCTAATGGCTGAGCATTAGTGAGTCAGTTACTAGTGCTAATGGTTGGGCAGTTACTAGTGTTAATGTGCAATTGTGCTTCCGTTACTAGTGCTAATGGCTGAGCGTCAGTTCCTAGAACTGTTAACATTCCTACCTCTCCATCTCCTATTTTAACTGCGTCCGCTGCTCTCTGAACAATTCCCCATTCCACTTCGTGCGCGCACACGCTGCTGGAAGAGCAGAGCCTCCGAAACCTGCCGCGCTTGAGTTCCTGCTCGGGATAGCGAGGCAATCAGGTTTTTGGGTAGCGCAACAAGTGCGCGACTGCTCAACGATCGTCCACCTGCTGCTGTGATCGACTACTTCCCGACGACCGTCCCTGTGTTCCCCAAGTGAACAGCGCGACTACATCCCGACGGCCGTCTGCACTGCACCAACGACTTCGCTGCATCAACCTGTTCGGCTACTTCGATTGAGGGTAGCCCACGATCAACATGGTTGATCTAGCTGCTAACGGCGCATCCGGTTCCTCCGGAAACGGACCCGCCCCTGGGTACATTCTGAAACTTACTCTGTTCTGTATGTTGTTCATGTTCTATACTGTCTTAATCATGAACACAAGCACATGCTATGTTATCACTATTTCACTCGTTTTAATCATGAATTATCTGCTGACGTTTGGAATTAAAATATATCGAAAATTGCCTAGATTCCTAACAGCCTCAGTATATAAGTGCTTAAGCGATTCAATCATTCAATTGAGTGGCAGCGTAAGGAAAACAGGGGATTTGGTGCAGTCTCTCCGGCAGAACCAAACCAATATATTCCTCGAGTTCAGTTTAGTTTGCTATTCTGGCACTCTTATAATAATTTCTGCTGGTATGGAAACACCAGATGGTCTGTGCATGGCGACGAAACACAATGCTATTCGGGCACTCTTATAATAATTTCTACGTACCGATGCATGGTTAAAAAAACTTTTTTTTGCAGTCGCAGTTGTGGCCAAATGAATGAGACAGACAAGCACCAGATGGTCTGTGCGCTCTTTATTAACCCTTTAGCTTTAGATGGAAAAATGAATCCATCAGCATGGTCATCGAAAACAGCGAGATAGTAAAAACGCCCGCGTCGCTCCCGCTCGGGCGGCACGGGCGGCGACCGTGCCAACCTCACCGCCAGCACCACCTCCCTGCCCTCCCCTCACCTCGCCGCCGCCGGAATGGCTGCTGGAAGCCCGCACGACCTCCAAGATGGCGGCAGCGGGGGTCTTCTCGCCCGGATCTCATCGCCGGAGTGCGACCCGAGCGGGGGAGCTGGACGCGGCGGCCATGGCGGGCCCGCAGGCAGGGCGACGGCGGCGGCTAGGGGAGGCGGATCCGGCGCCCCTGAGGGTGGATCCGCGTGGAGGCGGCTCGGTTGCGCGCGGGCGTGGCTGCTGTTGGCACTCCTTAGCCTAACTAAAATCCGCAAGCGCACGGAGTCCTATGGAGCCTTTCACCAGGGGAGTAAGAACCTGGATATCAAATCCAAGGAACGGTAGACGCGACTAGCCTAGAACTTTTCCAACCGGACCCACCAAGGAGCAAAAGGATAAATGGGTAGAGAGCTTGACTTTAGTTAGCTACTCGTTACCCCAGACAAACTATCTATATCTAACCTGAACTGCTTCGACGGCTAGAACGGGAAGAACTCAGAACGGGATGAGAGAGGGGTTCTTCCGGGCTCAGCACTACTGTTATGAGTACACCCGAACGTGGTGGAGTACAAAGGACGGACAGGACTGTCACAACCTGCCGCCTACCACTGCAGTTCCGTGGGGTGCAACACAACCTGAGGTGACTAGCCAGCACAGGCACCACGCCTAAGCTTTCAGTCACTGACCTCCACCCAACGCGAAGGGCTATAGAGGAAACCCCAAACAAGAGTCGCTGTCACTCGCGCAGACTCAGGTACCCGCAGATCAAGATAAATACGATAACTTGCTGAAAGTAAGTTGTAAACTAGCGAGGTACTAAAGGCAAGAGACCGAGGACTTACTGAAGATAACTCTTGAATATATTCCTCGGGGGCGGAAATGTTGAGACGAGACCGAGGGAGAAATCCCGGACTCTCTCTACAGAGCTCGGCTGTCACCCGAGCAACTCACCCACTCTCTCCCTACTCTAACTCTAAAGATGAGAGCGAAAACCACTAAGCTACTCTTCTCTTCTTTGGATGGTGTCTTGGAATGGAGAGGGGGTGGCCTTTTATAGCCTTCCAAGGTCGGTAGCCAGCTTAACCGTCACGCCAACCACCTGCTTAACCTCCACGCTGAAGCTGGTAGCGTGGAGCTACAGCAGGAGGCCGGCCGGCCTGGTGTAGGCCGATCGGCCTACACCTGGCGCCTCTGGCCACCGCCTTCGTCTTGAACGCTCCTGATTGCCTCCTGAGGTCGGTAACGGTTGTGTTCAGTTGAGGCTGTCCAAGAATCCGAGGTTGTGGGCCCTCTAATCCATGTGTCTTGTACTCTGGGCCTTTCGGGTCCTTGGATCAAACCGACGTTGATCGCACGTCTCAGGATCATTAGTGATATATTTGTGATCTCCTGGACCAGGGACGTGGCAAGGGGACACAGCAGGGGGCCGGTCGGCCTAGCATAGGCCGGCCGGCCTGGCTTTGTGCCCAATGTGGCTCGTCTTTTGCTTGGTTGCTCCTGCACTCACAAATTATACAAAACTTGTGGAACTCATTAGAAATAATCAATTTCACTTTGTTATGAGCAGGATGAGCCTGAAATGTGACGGAATGTTGGTGGTGAAACCGTATCGTAACAACCACCAACACGCCCCCCTACCTGAACTTTGCTAGTCCCTTAGCAAAGAATGAATTAAATCACCGGGACTTTAGCAAGATCAGGGTCATGAGCTCAAGGTATACACAAGTTATATCTCTGAGTTTTCTTTCATACCTTGGATTCTTGTGGCTAACACCCTCACCTTCATCAATTGAGTCTTAGAACAACTCATTGATTGGTCGAGCACTTCTTCCTCTTGGCATTTGGAGTTTTTGATAATTTTATAAAGAAAACGAGGCATTCCCTTGTTATTTCTCAACATCTCTCGGTCACTCATAGTGTTTGGATCCTCCCCTAGGTTTAGAATCAAGCCTCTCTATGTTGTAAGGTGGAGCTTTTGATATGTTGCTCGCTCTTCTTTATTTATTTTGCAAGATCGAAGAACTTGTCTAATCATTCCTACTACTCATTCATCTTGGCCAAGTGCATTTGTACTTTGATGTTTGAGTCCTTGTTCAAGCATCTTTCATCTTTCCCCTTTCTCTCTTTTTTTTTCTTCTGAAGACAAGGAGTGTATCATTCCTTTCTTCATGTTTTTTTTTCAGGGGATGAAGAGCTTTCGACAATTTGGACTTTATTGACGCTCGTGTACGTGGATGGCCATGATGAACAAGATAGCACGAACGTGAAGGCAAGTAATTCGAGCAAGCTCAAAATTTAGAAAGTAGCTATGTATAAGTTTCAACTTGAATTTGTTATATGGCTTTGGATAGGACACTTCAAGTTGATCATAACAAGGGTTGCCTTAAGTTTTATTTTCAAGAACAATCTCCAAAACCTCGAATCGGAAGGCTCAACTTCTCAAATCACCATATCATAAGCATCAAATAACGAGAATCAGGCAATCCTATTAAAAAGTTCCAAGGAGATGAAACATTTTCTCATGAAATATCACAGGTATATCCAAGGTGCCATGCGTAGGGGTTCACTTTCATGAGTTTTGATCAAGTTTTAAAATTATTTAGCCAGGAATTTTAGATCAAAATCATGAAAAGATCAAATGTAGGAGTTGCAAACCGTGTCCTGGAGTCGAGTCGACGACGACGGCCACAGGCCCAGGCCGATCGGCCCAGTACAGGCCGGCCGGCCTGGCCTTGTAGCCAGGCGTTCCGATTCAGGTTCCTCGTTTATGTGATTCGCGAGATTACACAGTGGGCACGGGATCTCCTCGAGCGGCTGCAGTAGGGGGCCGGCCGGCCTGGTATTGTGCCAGTTCGAGCCTTGCCTTGGCCAGCGACCAGTACACCTCCTGTACATCAGTGTTTCTGCGTTCTTCACTGAAATATCAGTCCGAGGGGTTGGTTGGCACACAAGTGTGCACCAACCATTCACTTTTTTCTTTTTTTTATGAGTCACTTCATTCAAATAAATTTATTTTATTCAATTGAAAGGGAATAAACATGGGGTGCTGATTACAAAAGGGAAATTTGAAGGAAATAAATCAAAGGAAATTTAAACTAGGCACCCAAAACTAAACTAAACTATTCCTAGCCTAAACTACTCCTCCTTCAGGCCGTAAAGATGCTCGTTGCCGGTCGCCTTTGCGAGGCGCTTGACCTTAGAGTCCATTGCCTTGCGAAGGATCTCAATCTTGTCGTCGGCCTCCATCTGCCCGATCACCGCCTCCGCCACGCGCTCGTCCATGTTATTGACCTTGAGCTGCAGTGCGGTGAGCTTCCTCCTCAGCTCCTCCACGTCCTCCTCCTCCTCTTCCTCGGACCACTCCATCTGCCCGGGAGGTCCTTGGATCGGAGGGGGCATCATGAAGCGCTTCCTCCCCTCGTCGGGGTTCTTAGGGGCTAAGAAGAGCCCCTTCTCGATGCCTGGCCCTTCCCGGCGTGGAGGGCTAGGACTTCCCGGAGTGTACTGCGGTGAGTACTCCAGCGAGGTGGAGATGAACAGCGGCACGATCTCCTTCTTGAACGGAGAGGCGATGAGGCGCTTCCCGATGGCCTTCTTTGGGGGCAAAAGTCCCGTAGTTGGCCTTCGGGTTGTCTTCGGCAGTGAACTCCCCTGACCCTCCTCCTTAGGATCACGGAGGGAGGCTCTGCCCAAAGGCGAGCCAAAGAGGCGGCGAGGGGAGGCCAGCCGGCCTGCCACAGGCCGGCCGGCCTGGGAAGAGGGCCACCGGGCCTCCGGCTGCGCGACGACGGCTTCGACGAACGCCGCCCTCTCGATGATCCTGACGCTGCTGGTGTTGGACGAGCTGGGAGTCCCTTTCAAGGACTTGGATGGGGAGTGGCTGTCATGGGAGACCGAATTGGAGTCTTGGCGGCTGGACTGAGAGGCCATGGCGTGGATTTCTCGAAGAGGGAGTGTTTCTGGAGAAGAGAGGCTCGAGAGTTCTGAGGGAGAAGAAGAGAGGGGGCCTTTCGATTTAAAACGGCGCTTGTCTTTTCGAAACCCCACAGATTCTCGGAAAGGATAACGGGGTGACCAATTCAAACAAGGAGCGTCCCGAGACGAGCCCGGGCTGGGCCGATCGGCCTGGGTGAGGCCGGTCGGCCTGGCTCTGTCTCAGGGGCCCCTGAAATTTTTCATGTGTGCCCCCTTTGCTCTTCTACCAGAAATTCTTTAGGATTTGGCTAGAAAAAGTTTAAGGGAAAGAAAATGAAAATAGAAAAGGGAAATCTATCCTAGATAAGGGCCATTTTTAGGTCCTGCCCGGACCTAGACTAGGTATCTCGGCTAGCTCGTAGACGTCCATCTCTTTGAGCTCCGGCATTTCGGATTCGAGAAATATTTTCAATCTTTGGCCATTGGCCTTGAAAGTATTTCCGTCATCATCCTGGAGGGTTATCGCACCATGATCAGCGGCATCTAAGACTTTAAAAGGACCTTCCCGCTTACTTCTAAGCTTACCATGACCAAACAAGCGAACATGGGAGTTAAAAAGTAATACCTGATCTCCCGCTTTGAAATGCTTGATCTTGATGCGCTTGTCATGCCATCTCTTTGTTCTTTTTTTATATAGCTTGGCGTTGTGGTAGGCCTTTTCCCTCCATTCATCCAGTTCAGCCAATTGCATTCTTCTTTTGAGTCCGGCTGTCTGGAGATCCATATTCCACCTCTTGATCGCCCAATGGGACTTGAATTCTAGCTCAACCGGTAAGTGGCATGTCTTGCCATATACCAGTTGGTAGGGAGTCATCCCTATCGGTGTTTTGAATGCTGTTCTATATGCCCAAAGTGCTTCCGGTAGCTTTCGCTTCTACCCCGTCCCCATTGCATTGACCGTCTTTTGCAGAATGTTCTTGATCTGTTTGTTTGATGTTTCTGCTTGCCCGCTGGTCTGGGGGTGATAAGGTGTAGCCACTCGGTGGTCCACTCCTAAGTTGCTTAGGCACTTCCGGAACGTCTTGTCGATGAAGTGTGATCCTCCATCAATGATCACGACTCGGTGTACTCCAAAACGGGGAAAGATGATCTCTTCAAACATCTTCCTTGAATTCTTCGAGTCGGCTGCCGTGCACGGAAGTGCCTCCACCCATTTGGAAACATAGTTGACTGCCACCAGGATATATTCACACTGCTCGGATGCTGGGAAAGGACCCATAAAGTCTATTCCCCACACATCAAAAATCTCCAACTGGAGGTTATTTTGCAGTGGCATAGCATCACGGGCGTTGATATTCCCATGTTTCTGACACCTGGCACATCTCCGTACGGATTCCTTAGCGTCTCCATACATGGTCGGCCAGAAGAATCCACTCTGTCAGACCTTTGCATGGGTTCGGAAAATTCCGTAGTGTCCTCCGTACGGTGATGAATGGCAACGATCAAGGATCTTGTGTGTTTCCTCATGAGGGATGCATCGTCGGAGTAATCCGTCAGCACAAACCTTGAACAGATAGGGGTCATCCCAAAGGTGAAATCTGCTGAGGTAGATTAACTTCTTCTTGTCTTCTCCTGGAGGCACATACCCAGTCACCATGAAGTTTACCAAATTTGCGTACCATGGACTGGATGTGGTGACCTTGAGGAGAGTATCATCTCTGAGATAGTCATTGATCGGAAGATCCGACCCTTGAACCTGCATTCTTGAGAGATGATCCGCCACACAATTATTTGTCCCCTTCTTGTCTCGTATTTCTAAATCAAACTCTTGAAGGAGCAGAATCCAACGGATGAGTCGTGGCTTGGCATCTTTCTTGGTCAAGAGGTACTTTAGTGCAGCATGGTCTGTGTATACTATCACTTTGGCACCAACCAAGTAAGATCTGAACTTGTCCATGGCAAACACCACTGCCTGGAGTTCCTTCTCCGTTGTCGCATAGTTTAACTGAGCTCCGGTCAATGTCTTGCTTGCATAAGATATAGCGTAATGCTGTTTATCCTTGCATTGACCGAGCACTGCACCGACTGCATAGTCGCTAGCATCGCACATGATCTCGAATGGAAGATTCCAATCGGGCGGTTTGAGGACCCGGTGTATCCGAGGACCGGTGGATGGTCGCTTCCTGGTGTGATGAGTGATTGACAACGTGGTGTGGATTGACGTTTCCCTTGGCTCAAGTATTGCAGGTGTAGAATGCGGCTTGGTTGCATTGGTGCAGGTGAAGAACAGGCGCGAAAGGTCTTAGCCATGGCGGCCTCCGAGGAGCGGAGAGACAAGTAGGCTTGGTTCGAGGGACCCGGTGGCCGGTGGATCAAGTGCGGTTCACATGCTGGCAAGAACGAGCAAGGGGACGTGGTTCCGGTGCGAGGTAGCGGCTCACAACCGAAGCTCGTACGCGGACGAGAAGCCGGCGCAAGGTGGCTGCTAACAACCGAAGTTTACGCGCGGGGTTTGGTGATTTGGCCACAAAATCATCGATGGACGGTTTCCCTTGGTTTGGGCCTCAAAACCAAGGACCGAGGACTCGACGTGGCGAAGATGGGCCATTGGGCTGTGGCATCAGCCAGGGGCGGTTTAACCGCCTCCCCCTGGGCCGGCCCAAAACTCGGCGTCGAGGAGCTTCGATCCGGAGGACACGCGGCGTGACTGCAAGGCTTGCGTCGGAGGGAAGCTAGCTTGCAGTGGAAGGTGCCCGAGCTGGAAAATATTTGAGAACCAAATGTCAAATTTGCCCCTCAGGGGTATGTATCACTTAGGGGTAGTTTAGTCTTTAGAGCACCACCACTTGGACTACTAATAGCCCCTCCCAGGGCTGGTGGCTGCAATCTCTTTGGTTATCCTTTAGTTATCTCTTTAGTTTTTCCTTTGAACTAGTTTTCCCCTTCATCCCCTCCACCTAGAACTACTTCGAATCATTCCTAGTTTGTATAGGTGAATTCATGGTTATGTGATGGAGTTTGTGCTGCTCATCTTTGTGCCGTGATTTGATTTCCCGAGCTCCCTTTTCTTTTTCTATTTTCGTGGGTATTTTCGGAGCTATTTTTGGGGGATTTTCGTTCTTCTCTTTCTAGGGCGTTTTCTCTCGGATTTCTTTGGGGGATTCACGTATGAGTGCCTTGTGCCTCTTTTGCTGGTGATTCTTTGCCCCCAAACGCCGAGAATCGCTTTGGATTTGAGATTTTCGGGATGAACTCGAGGTCATGGTGTTCATCACGAGATCTGAGATTCCGGGAGTTGTACTGAGTTAGAGGCCGAGATCTTTTGGGAAAACACTCCAATGGAGGTCTAGATCATCTGACCAAAATCTTGCCTCAAGAGCTCAAGCGGTTTTAGAGATTCACTTTTGGTTTGACTTTTTCCCGAGCCTCCCAGGCCTAGGCGGTTTAACCGCCCCCCTAACCCGGTTTAACCGCCCCCCCTGGGTGTGTTGGATCGAGTCGTGTTTCGGGTCGTTTTGGTGTTCGTTTCGATTGATTCGAGTTCCGCTGCTTGTTTCTTGTTCCTAGGGTCAGTAGCTTGACAGTGGCTACGTGATCTTGGCAAGATTGCTCTCGGAGGTTTCGGAGTTGTTTTGGGAGAATAGCCGGATCGGTTGGAAAGAATTTTTATCGGCTCCCATTCACTCCCCCGCTCTCTGGTCGCCGTTTCGGTCCTTCAATTGGTATCAAAGCCGGTTACGGGTCTTTGCGACTCTAACCAGTCTAAGATCCAAAGATGGCATACCAAGATCGGGGTTCCGGGCCTCCGCACTTCGATGGGAAGAACTACCCGAACTGGGTCGCGCGTATGGGCGCTTTCTTGCGAGGCAAAGGAAAGTTGCTGTGGGACGTGACGAAAGATGAAAACTATGTCAATCCCACAAACTTAGATGCCCAGGATGCAAAGGATAAGTTTGAGGCGAATGCTAGAGCTGTTGACTACTTGTTCCGTGCTTTGTCTGCCGAGGAGTTTGAGCGTGTTTTGGGCGAGGACCTAGCTAGCCAGATCTGGCAGAAGCTCAAGGTAGCCCACAGTGGTGATAGCCATGTCAAGGCTAGGCTTTTCTCGATGTATCGGAGAGAATATGAAAATTTCGCTCATTTGCCTAGAGAGTCGGTTGATGCTTTGTTTCAGCGTTTCACTTCTATTGTCAACAACATGAAAGCCAACATTACCGTACTCCCATACTCGGATCATGGCCGAGCTATCAAGCTCCTGCAAGAACTTGATAGATCCGTGTGGGGTGCCAAGGTTGAGGCGATCATGGAGTCGGCAAACTATGAGACTTTGTCTGTTGATGAGCTTTTCTCGAAGTTGAAATCTTCTGAGGTTGACAGACAGTTGCTTGCCAAGGCCAAGAGTCCGACTGATCCTCATAGTCTGGCTCTAGTCGGTGGCTCTGGATATGGACATGCTAACTCTCCCAGACACTTTGCTTTGTCTTCTCTTGTGTCTCTTCCAGATGAAGAATATGAGGTGCTGAGCGAGGAGGATCTCGCGTTGCTCACGAGGAGGTTCGAGCGGATGTACCAGAACTGGAAGGGTTCGAGGCGTGCCGGGAGTACGTGCTACAGATGCGGGAAGATGGGCCACTTCATCGCCGAGTGCCCCGAGGAGATCAAGAACGACTACAACCGCAAGCACCGCCCGCGAGACGACCACAAGCACCGTCCCAAGGACGAGTACCGCTCCAAGCACAAGAACAAGGACGAGAGAAGGTCGAAGAACAAGCACGGTGGACACAAGAAGAACAGATCTCGAGCGATGGTGGCAGATGCGAGCGACATCGACACAAGCTCCACCTGAAGGACCGAAACGGCGACCAGAGAGGGGGGAGTGAATGGGAGCCGATAAAAATTCTTTCCAACCGATCCGGCTATTCTCCCAAAACAACTCCGAAACCTCCGAGAGCAATCTTGCCAAGATCACGTAGCCACTGTCAAGCTACTGACCCTAGGAACAAGAAACAAGCAGCGGAACTCGAATCAATCGAACTGAACACCAAAACGACCCGAACACGACTCGATCTAACACACCCAGGGGGGCGGTTAAACCGGCCAGGGGGGCGGTTAAACAGCCCAGGCCTGGGAGGCTCGGGAAAAAGTCTAAACAAAAGTGGATCTCCCAAACCGCTTGAGCTCTTGAGGCGAGATTTTGGTCAGATGATCTAGAACTCCAGTGGAGTGTTTTCCCAAAAGATCTCGGCCTCTGACTCAGTACAACTCCCGGAATCGCAGATCTCGTGAAGAACACCATGACCTCGAGTTCATCCCGAAAATCTCAAATCCAGAGCGATTCTCGGTGTTTGGGGGCAAAGGATCACCAGCAAAAGAGGCACAAGGCCCTCATACGTGAATCCCCCAAAGAAATCCGAGAGAAAACGCTCTAGAACAAGAAGAACGAAAATCCCCCAAAAATAGCTCCGAAAATACCCACGAAAATAGAAAAAGAAAAAGGAGCTCGGGAAATCAAATCATGGCACAAAGATGAGCAGCACAAACTCCATCACATAACCATGAATTCACCTATACAAAACTAAGAAAGATTCGAAGTAGTTCTAGGTGGAGGAGATGAAGGGAAAACTAGTTCAAAGGAAAAACTAAAGAGATAACCAAAGAGATGGCAGCCACCAGCCCTGGGAGGGGCTATTAGTAGTCCAAGTGGTGGTGCTCTAAAGACTAAACTACCCCTAAGTGATACATACCCCTCAGGGGCAAATTTGACATTTGATCTTCAGATATTTTCCGGCTCGGGCACCTTCCACTGCAAACTAGCTTCCCTCCGACGCAAGCCTTGCAGTCACGCCACGTGTCCTCCGGATCGAAGCTCCTCGATGCCGTTTTTGGGCCGGCCCAAGGGGAGGCGGTTAAACCGCCCTTGGGGGGCAGTTAAACCACCCCTGCCAGCCAAACTCGGCCCAGCAGCCCATCTCCGCCACGTCGAGTCCTCGGTCCTTGGTTTTGAAGCCCAAACCAAGGGAAACCGTCCACCGATGATTTTGTGGCCAAATCACCAAACCCCGCGCGCAAACTTCGGTTGTTAGCCGCCACCTTGCGCCGGCTTCTCGTCCGCATACGAGCTTCGGTCGTGAGCCGCTACCTCGCACCGGAACCACGTCCCCTTGCTCGTTCTTGCCAGCATGTGAACCGCACTTGATCCACCGGCCACCGGGTCCCTCGAACCAAGCCTACTTGTCTCTCCACTCCTCGGAGGCCGCCATGGCTAAGACCTTTCGCGCCTGTTCTTCACCTGCACCAATGCAACCAAGCCGCATTCTACACCTGCAATACTTGAGCCAAGGGAAACGTCAATCCACACCACGTTGTCAATCACTCATCACACCAGGAAGCGACCATCCACCGGTCCTCGGACACACCGGGTCCTCAATCTCCCCCTTGATGAGTGCATTGACAACACACACATAGTAACCAATGATATGAAGAAAATATAAAAGAAATCGAAAACAAGACACAAGCAAGTGACTAAAAGCAAGAACAAGCCGAGAACAAAGTCACTCTGCAAGAGAAAGCTCCAGAAACACCGACCCTTCAAGAAGAAGCGAAAGGGCTCAACACCATCGGCAAAAGAGCAAAAGCACAAAGCACAAATCACAAATTTCCAATTCACTTTTCAGAACACTCAAAGCACTCCCCCTGCAAAGATGCAACTCCCCCTGAACAAGTGAACTTGTGCGTGCGAAAAACACTCGAAAATGGCTCAAATCTCCACAACACTTGTGCACTCAGCACAGGGGCGGTTAAACCGCCCCTGGCAGATGACCAAGGCCAAAAGTGCCAAAAATGCACAAACAAACTCGCAACGATGCCGTTCCAACTTGAAAACCTTCCAAATGTGCCCAGCAAGATATTCTAATGTTTAAACTCACAGAAACTTCACCAATTTTCAGAAAACCTCATTTGGGCAAAACTTTAAATCTCTCACACAAATCCAACAAATTCTAGAGCAAAAGCTTTCTCATAAATTCAGCAACATCTCAACATCTCCCCCTTGCAAAATGCTCCAGAAATTCTCCCCCTTGTTGACAATGCACACATCAAGGAAAAATGTACAAAATGCAACTACAAGCTTCTCAAATATACAATGAGCAATACAAAATGCTACAAGTTAGAGAAGAGGCAAACAAGATAGTTCATCATGTCACACGGGCATTGCCATCAAGAAGGTGAAGATATATATCCAATTGACAAAGCCATGAGCAAGTTGTGGAGTTTTATCAAAAATGTCACCACATGAGCAAAGTCCTAACCATGGATTGTTCAAGCAAAAATGAACTTCATCTCACCAAAACATGAAAGGACAAGCATTCTTGACAAAAGATCATCATAAACGCCCAAGTTCTACCTCATGTCATGTCAAAGCACGGAGCCATGTGTTCACTTCTCATGGGAGACTTCTCCGGCAAACAACATGCAACCGCTTAGCACCCATGTGTGCAAGTGTGTGCAATGGTGAAAGCATAGAGACATGAGCATAAATTTCAGCAAATATATCTTTTTCTCATCCTTCTTCTTTCATGCATAGACATCTCATTTTTCAAGTTTTTCAAATTAAGAATGGTACATGAAATGTCTTTGCGACAGAAAGAAGCTTATGCTCCTCCACAAGATAACGCATGGGCTAAACATTTACAATGACAAAGGTCTTTGACCCAATTGAAAAGAATACCACACCCTAGCATGATCTTAAGCAAGATATAGCCATTTCGGCTCAAACAAGACATGCAAAGGCATTTACTCATGGGTGAAGGATTTAAGTTCAGTTTGTCATTTTAATTCAAAAAGAGACTATCTCAATAGAATATATATCAAAACCATCAAGAGCATAGCCATCCATACAATCAATCCCTAGCCAGCCTGCCTAAACTCTAAAATGTAGCAAGTTGTACCAATCACTGCATATAGGAGAAGCTCATCCTAAGATATGATACAAAAGATGAAATCAAGATACAAAAGCAAGAAAAATGTACATCAAGATACAAAGATGGTACAATAGTGTACATATGCTACAAGAGAAGCCTCCAAAACTCAGCTCAGAAAAACGCACACACACCAAGTTCTCCTCGCAAGCGGGTGAAAGTAACTTGGTCAAGTGGCTTAGTGAAAATGTCTGCAAGCTGGTTTTGGGTAGAAACATGGGTAAGCTCAATATCTCCTTTCTCCACATGATCTCTCAGAAAGTGGTACCTCACTTCTATGTGTTTGGTTTTGGAATGAAGCACGGGATTTTTGGCTACGCTTATGGCACTGGTGCTATCACAAAGAAGTGGAACATGGGACATATCTAAGCCAAACTCTCAAGGTGTAAGTGATCCAAAGCAACTGAGAACAACAGCTAGCAGCAGCAACATACTCGGCCTCTGTGGTGGATTGGGCTACACTAGACTGCTTGCGAGAAGACCATGCCACAAGAGACGAACCAAGAAACTGACACTGACCAGAAGTAGACTTGCGATCAACACGACATCCAGCAAAATCCGCATCAGAAAAACCATGAAGTGTAAGAGTGGAATCGGCAGAATACCAAAGACCCAGCTCAGGAGTAAACTTGAGATACCTGAAAATCCGCTTGACGGCCTGACGATGTGAAGTCCTCGGTGAAGCCTGAAAACGAGCGCACAGACACACGCTGAACTGTATGTCCGGCCTTGTCGCCGTCAAGTAGAGGAGGGAGCCGATCATGCTCCGGTACTCCTTCTGGTCCACTGGTTCTCCGTCCTCATCCGCATCCAAAGCTGTAGTCGTACTCATCGGCGTAGTCATCGGCTTGGAGTCGCTCATGTCGAATTTCTTGAGAATGTCCTTGGTGTACTTGCTTTGTGCACGAATGTCCCATCCTTGGTTTGCTTGATCTGCAGCCCGAGAAAGAACTGCAACTCTCCCATCATTGACATCTCAAATTCCCTGCTCATATCGTCTGCAAACTTGGCAACAAGATCATGAGAAGAGCCACCAAAAATGATATCGTCCACGTAAATCTGAACGATTAAAAGATCATTGCCATTTCTCATCAAGAAGAGCGTCTTATCAACCTTCCCCATCACAAACCCCTTGCTAAGCAAGAACCCTCTCAACCTGCCATACCACGCTCTGGGTGCTTGCTTTAGGCCATATAAAGCTCGGTGGAGTTTGTACACTCGGTGTGGGTATCTCTCACTCTCAAAACCCGGGGGCTGCCTCACATACACTTCTTCCTCGATCACTCCATTCAAGAAGGCACTCTTCACATCCATTTGGTACAATTTGAACCCTTTAGCAACTGCAAATGCTAGAAGGATCCGAATTGCCTCCAAACGGGCAACAGGAGCAAATGTCTCCTCATAATCTATCCCCTCCTGTTGCGAAAACCCCTGAGCAACCAACCTCGCTTTGTTTCTCACAATCTCACCACTCTCACCCCTCTTGTTCTTGAACACCCACTTGGTTCCTATAGGATGGCAATTTGAGGTGGTTCTACTAACTTCCACACCAGATTTCTCTCAAAGTTTTCAAGCTCTTCATGCATGGCATTGACCCAATCAGAATCAGATAAAGCGTGTCCAACATTTTTGGGTTCAAAAGACGCGACAAAAGCAGAATGAGCATAATGAGAGATGTTCTGTGACCTCGACCGTGTAGTGCGTTCATCCAAGTTCCCGATGATCTTCAAAGGTGGATGATCCCTCTGTACCAGCCGGGGAGCTTCTCGCCTCGAGGTTGCCTCCCCCTCAACATCAGCTTCCACTTGAACTCGATCTGGAGCGCGACTCGACAAAGGTGTAGCAGAAGGGCCGTCGTCGAACGTCGTGGTAGTAGTGGAAGTAGAAGGTACACGATCTCCACACGGTGCATGAAACTCTTCATCGTCTTCATCATCAGGCTGTTCTTCCTCAAAGATGGGCTGTCCCAAGTCATCATCACCTGCACACTCAAAAGCAGAAGAGCTACACGGAATGGTCTCGTCGAAGGTGACTTCGCAAGTCTCCATGATTTGGTTAGTCTCAAGATTGAGCACACGATATGCTCGAGAATGATTAGCATAACCAAGAAAAATTCCATCCATCGAACGAGACTCAAACTTGTCCAAATTTCCTTTCTTCAAGATGAAACACTTGCAACCAAAAACCCGAAAGTGACTCACACGGGGGGAACGACCATGGAAAAGTTCATAGCAAGTTTTCTTCTTGAAAGCACGAAGGAAAATCCGATTTGAAACATAGCAAGCTGTGTTCACCGCTTTTGCCCAATATTTCCTAGGAGTCCTATGCTCATCTAGCATCGTCCTAGCCATCTCACAAAGTGTTCGATTTTTCCTCTCAACAACACCATTCTGACAAGCAACATATGGCGAAGAGTATTGATGTTCGAGACCAAGATCACGACAGAAGGCATCAAAATGAGTGTTCTTAAATTCCGTATCATTATCGCTACGTATAGCTCTCACGGCACCACCATTACTCTCGTTTTTAACCTCAAAATCAGATCTCGAACAAAATCAAATGTCTCATCCTTTCGACGCCAGAAAGAACACCCAAGCATATCGAGAAAAGTCATCCACAACCACAAGAACATACCACTTCCCACCAACTGAACGAACACGAGCGGGGCCAACCAAGTCCATGTGCAAAAGCTCCGCTGGACGCTCAGTCATAACATCTGTCAAAGGTGGGTGGGAAGCAGCAACCATTTTTCCATGCCTACAAGGTGCACAAACCAAATCTTTCTCGAACTTGAGCTTGGGCAATCCTCGGATAAGGTCAAGAGCACTCAAGCGTGTGAGTAAATAAAAGCTCAGATGACCCAATCTCCTATGCCACTTCCAAAGCTCAGAGGAAGTACCAGCGATCAAACACTGTGAAGGACCAAAAGATCGAGAAAAATCAGCACGAAAACTCTGTCCCTCGGGAATGATCATACACACAAGGTCACCTCGAGAATCAAGAATTTTAGAATCACCACGCTTAAATCGAACCTCATAACCCTCATCAAGAAGCTGAGAAACTGAGAGCAAATTGAAACCAAGATTCTTGACAAGAGCAACTCGCTTCAACATGAAATTGTCGCTCACCTGAATCGCACCCTCAGACAACACTCTACCTCTGCCCTTATCCTCGAAAGTGATGTACTGCCTGGACACCACCGGGGTGAGACTGGAGAACCACTTCCCATTACCTGTCATATGTCTCGAGCAGCCAGAATCCATCAACCAAAAGTTCTCCAAGCCTCCCACCTGCACAATCAAAACCGAGAACGAGAATGAGCGAATGACTCGACACTGGGGTTAGCACAAAACGAGTCAAACCAGTGTCGGGCCATCTGCTCAAAAGAGGGGTTAGCAAAATCAACTCTACCACGTGAAACCCTCTCGTCTCTCACCATCGGACCTCTAGCACCACGCAGGGGAAAACGTGGTCTAGACTCTCTCCTAGCCTCAAAGCTACGGTCGAACGTCCCTGAACCGAACTGACCACGAAACGGAGGCCGCCTAGCAAACTCACGAACAGCTGAAACACCACGACTGGCAACCACAGGAACTGTGCGCACAAAGGCGTCGCCTCTCGGCCAGGGTGAACGAGACACAGGCACACTACGAGAAGAGTAGTACCTGTCCCTGTTCCCCACCTCCTTCTCTCTTCTCACCTCCCTCTTCTTCCTCCAACAAAACTCCTCAAGGTGTCCATCCCTTCCACAATGCTCACAATGGAAGCGGACTGGCTTTGGCTTTGGGGTTTCTCTCGGCTGTGCCCTCTCTCTCGGCTGGTAAACCCCACTCCTCACAAAGGTCACTCTCCTCTGAAAGTTATCTGTCTTAGGTGGAAACTTGGGAGGATCTGGAGTGGTGTCAAGCTTGTTTAGCAGGTGGTTTGGTTTGGGTGTGAAGGTGTTCTTGAGAATGACTTTTGGTGGGTTTGTGGGAATGTTTGTGGTGGAACTCTCAGGTTCTCTCTCTCTCTCACCACTGGTCTCACCAACCTTCTCAGAACCAAGACCACGACCATCAGCTCTCTTAAAACCAGCAATCAACATCTTGAGCTGAGGCTCGCGACCCGACAACCAACCCAAACACTGTCGCAGCTCATCATTCTCATCTTGCAATCGATTGACACACTGTTCTAGCTCAACATTCTTCAAAGCAACAACATCACAAGCAGAACAGGAAATTGCAATGGGAGATTTCAGTTGTGCTTCAAGTGAACTAATCATGGTGCGTGATTCAAGCAATTGAGCATGCAAAGCAGGACAAGAAGTACAAGCACCTAGCAAAGATGACCTAGACTTCAACTCAGCAAGCTCAACCCTAGCACTCTCTAGTTCATCCAAGCAAGTCATGTGTTTCTCCTTAAGCACAACCAGATTAGCAATATGCACATCACAGAACGAGCATTCAACTTCATCAGACACAAGAGGAGCATCTTTCAACATAGCAATCTCAGACTCAAGCTTAGCTGCTCTCTCCCTAGACTCGCAAAGCAAAGACTCAAACTCCATAGCCTTCTTTCCAGTCTCAGAAAGCAAGGTCTCAAGCTCAGCCACTCTATCCTTGGACTCTCCTAGCAAAGACCTAAACTCCCTCTTCTCCTTGTTTGTCTTTCTAAGCACATCATCGTGGTTATCGACCAACTGCTCTAATCTAGCAATCTCCTGACGCAAAGAGGTGGGATCGGTCAATACCTCATCCTCTGAGTCGGAGTCGGAGTCGTCCTTGCTCTTCACGGAGTCGTGCGCCATGGTGCAGTAGTCGACGGCGGCGAAGGAGATGCCGTTGAAGTTGCGGTTCAAGCTCTTCTTCTCCTTGCGGTGGCCGCGGTCTTCATCTTCACTGCTTGAGCTTGACGACGTGTTGGTGGAGCTTGTGTCGATGTCGCTCGCATCTGCCACCATCGCTCGAGATCTGTGCTTCTTGTGTCCACCGTGCTTGTTCTTCAACATTCTCTTGTCCTTGTTCTTGTGCTTGGAGCGGTACTCGTCCTTGGGACGGTGCTTGTGGTCGTCTCGCGGGCGGTGCTTGCGGTTGTAGTCGTTCTTGATCTCCTCGGGGCACTCGGCGATGAAGTGGCCCATCTTCCCGCATCTGTAGCACGTACTCCCGGCACGCCTCGAACCCTTCTGGTTCTGGTACATCCGCTCGAGCCTCCTCGTGAGCAACGCGAGATCCTCCTCGCTCAGCACCTCATATTCTTCATCTGGAAGAGACACAAGAGAAGACAAAGCAAAGTGTCTGGGAGAGTTAGCATGTCCACATCCAGAGCCACCGACTAGAGCCAGACTATGAGGATCAGTCGGACTCTTAGCCTTGGCAAGCAACTGTCTGTCAACCTCAGAAGGCTTCAACTTCGAGAAAAGCTCATCAATAGACAGAGTCTCATAGTTTGCCGACTCCATGATCGCCTCAACCTTGGCACCCCACACGGATCTATCAAGTGCTTGCAGGAGCTTGATAGCTCAGTCATGATCCGAGTATGGGAGCACGGTAATGTTGGCTTTCATGTTGTTGCCAATAGACGTGAAACGCTGAAACAAAGCATCAACCGACTCTCCAGGCAAATGAGCGAAATTCTCATATTCTCTCCTGTACATCGAGAAAAGCCTAGCCTTGACATGGCTATCACCACCGTGGGCTACCTTGAGCTTCTGCCAGATTTGGCTAGCTAGGTCCTCGCCCAAAACACGCTCAAACTCCTCGGTAGACAAAGCACGGAACAAGTAGTCAACAGCTCTAGCATTCGCCTCAAACCTATCCTTTGCATCCTGGGTATCTAAGTTGGTGGGATTGACATAGTTTTCATCTTTCGTCACATCCCACAGCAACTTTCCTTTGCCTCGCAAGAAAGCGCCCATATGCGCAACCCAGTTCCGGTAGTTCTTCCCATCGAAGTGCGGAGGCCCGAAACCCCGATCTTGGTACGCCATCTTTGGATCTTAGACTGGTTAGAGTTGCAAAGACCCGTAACCGGCTCTGATACCAATTGAAGGACCGAAACGGCGACCAGAGAGGGGGGGAGTGAATGGGAGCCGATAAAAATTCTTTCCAACCGATCTGGCTATTCTCCCAAAACAACTCCGAAACCTCCGAGAGCAATCTTGCCAAGATCACGTAGCCACTGTCAAGCTACTGACCCTAGGAACAAGAAACAAGCAGCGGAACTCGAATCAATCGAACTGAACACCAAAACGACCCGAAACACGACTCGATATAACACACCCAGGGGGGCGGTTAAACCGGCCAGAGGGGCGGTTAAACCAGCCAGGGGGGCGGTTAAACCGCCCTGGCCTGGGAGGCTCGGGAAAAGTCAAAACAAAAGTGGATCTCCCAAACCGCTTGAGCTCTTGAGGCGAGATTTTGGTCAGATGATCTAGACCTCCAGTGGAGTGTTTTCCCAAAAGATATCGGCCTCTAACTCAGTACAACTCCCGGAATCGCAGATCTCGCGAAGAACACCATGACCTCGAGTTCATCCCGAAAATATCAAATCTAGAGCGATTCTCGGCGTTTGGGGGCAAAGGATCACCAGCAAAAGAGGCACAAGGTACTCATACGTGAATCCCCCAAAGAAATCTGAGAGAAAATGCTCTAGAACAAGAAGAACGAAAATCCCCCAAAAATAGCTCCGAAAATATCCACGAAAATAGAAAAAGAAAAAGGAGCTCGGGAAATCAAATCATGGCACAAAGATGAGCAGCACAAACTCCATCACATAACCATGAATTCACCTATACAAAACTAAGAAAGATTCAAAGTAGTTCTAGGTGGAGGAGATTAAGGGAAAACTAGTTCAAAGGAAAAACTAAAGAGATAACCAAAGAGATGGCAGCCACCAGCCCTGGGAGGGGCTATTAGTAGTCCAAGTGGTGGTGCTCTAAAGATTAAACTACCCCTAAGTGATACATACCCCTCAGGGGCAAATTTGACATTTGATCTTCAGATATTTTCCGGCTCGGGCACCTTCCACTGCAAGCTAGCTTCCCTCCGACGTAAACCTTGCAGTCACGCCGCGTGTCCTCCGGATCGAAGCTCCTCGACGCCGTTTTTGGGCCGGCCCAGGGGGAGGCGGTTAAACCGCCCCTGCCCGCCTCACTCGGCCCAGCAGCCCATCTCCGCCACGTCGAGTCCTCGGTCCTTGGTTTTGAAGCCCAAACCAAGGGAAACCGTCCACCGATGATTTTGTGGCCAAATCACCAAACCCCGCGCGCAAACTTCGGTTGTTAGCCGCCACCTTGCGCCGGCTTCTCGTCCGCATACGAGCTTCGGTCGTGAGCCGCTACCTCGCACCAGAACCACGTCCCCTTGCTCGTTCTTGCCAGCATGTGAACCGCACTTGATCCACCGGCCACCGGGTCCCTCGAACCAAGCCTACTTGTCTCTCCGCTCCTCGGAGGCCGCCATGGCTAAGACCTTTCGCGCCTGTTCTTCACCTGCACCAATGCAACCAAGCCGCATTCTACACCTGCAATACTTGAGCCAAGGGAAACGTCAATCCACACCACGTTGTCAATCACTCATCACACCAGGAAGCGACCATCCACCGGTCCTCGGACACACCGGGTCCTCACCACCAACACGTCGTCAAGCTCAAGCAGTGAAGATGAAGACCGCGGCCACCGCAAGGAGAAGAAGAGCTTGAACCGCAACTTCAACGGCATCTCCTTCGCCGCCGTCGACTACTGCACCATGGCGCACGACTCCGTGAAGAGCAAGGACGACTCCGACTCCGACTCCGAGGATGAGGTATTGACCGATCCCATCTCTTTGCGTCAGGAGATTGCTAGATTAGAGCAGTTGGTCGATAATCGCGATGATGTGCTTAGGAGGACCAACAAGGAGAAGAGGAAGTTTAGGTCTTTGCTAGGAGAGTCCAAGGATAGAGTGGCTGAGCTTGAGACCTTGCTTTCTGAGACTGGAAAGAAGGCTATGGAGTTTGAGTCTTTGCTTTGCGAGTCTAGGGAGAGAGCAGCTAAGATTGAGTCAGAGATTGCTGTGTTGAAAAATGCTCCTCTTGTGTCTGATGAAGTTGAATGCTCGTTCTGTGATGTGCATATTGCTGATCTAGTTGTGCTTAAGGAGAAACACATGACTTGCTTAGATGAACTAGAGGGTGCTAGGGTTGAGCTTGCTGAGTTGAAGTCTAGATCATCTTTGCTAGGTGCTTGTACTTCTTGTCCTGCTTTGCATGCTCAGTTGCTTGAATCACGCACCATGATTAGTTCACTTGAAGCACAACTGAAATCTCCCATTGCAAATTCATGTTCTGCTTGTGATGTTGTTGCATTGAAGAATGTTGAGTTAGAGCAGTGTGTGAATCGCTTGCAAGATGAGAATGATGAGCTGCGACAGTGTTTGGGTTGATTGTCGGGTCGCGAGCCTCAGCTCAAGATGTTGATTGCTGGTTTTAAGAGAGCTGATGGTCGTTGTCTGGGTTCTGAGAAGGTTGGTGAGAGCAGTGGTGAGAGAGAGAGAGAGACCCTGAGAGCTCCACCGCAAACATTCCCACAAACCCACCAAAAACCATTCTCAAGAACACCTTCACACCCAAACCCAACCACCTGCTAAACAAGCTTGACACCACTCCAGATCCTCCCAAGTTTCCACCGAAGACAGATAACTTTCAGAGGAGAGTGACCTTTGTGAGGAGTGGGGTTTACCAGCCGAGAGAGAGGGCACAGCCGAGAGAAACCCCAAAGCCAAAGCCAGTCCGCTTCCATTGTGAGCATTGTGGAAGGGATGGACACCTTGAGGAGTTCTGTTGGAGGAAGAAGAGGGAAGTGAGAAGAGAGAAGGAGGTGGGGAACAGGGACAGGTACTACTCTTCTCGTAGTGTGCCTGTGTCTCGTTCACCCTGGCCGAGAGGCGACACCTTTGTGCGCACAGTTCCTGTGGTTGTCAGTCGTGGTGTTCCAGCTAGTCGTGAGTTTGCTAGGCGTCCTCCGTTTCATGGTCAGTTTGGTTCAGGGAGGTTCGACCATAGCTTTGAGGCTAGGAGAGAGTCTAGGCCACATTTTCCCCCGTGTGGTGATAGAGGTCCGATGGTGAGAGACGAGAGGGTTTCACGTGGTAGAGTTGATTTTGCTAACCCCTCTTTTGAGCAGATGGCCCGACACCGGTTTGACTCGTTTTGTGCTAACCCCAGTGTTGAGTCATTCGCTCATTCTCGTTCTCGGTTCTGATTGTGAGGGTGGGAGGCTTGGAGAACTTTTGGTTGATGGATTCTGGCTGCTCGAGACATATGACAGGTAATGGGAAGTGGTTCTCCAGTCTCACCCCGGTGGTGTCCAGGCAGTACATCACTTTCGTGGATAAGGGTAGAGGTAGAGTGTTGTCTGAGGGTGCTATTCAGGTTAGTGACAATTTCATGTTGAAGCGGGTTGCTCTTGTCAAGAATCTTGGTTTCAATTTGCTTTCAGTTTCTCAGCTTCTTGATGAGGGTTATGAAGTTCGTTTTAAGCGTGGTGATTCTAAAATTCTTGATTCTCGAGGTGACCTTGTGTGTATGATCATTCCAGAGGGACAGATTTTTCGTGCTGATTTTTCTCGATCTTTTGGTCCTTCACGGTGTTTGACCGCTGGTACTTCTTCTGAGCTTTGGAAGTGGCATAGGAGATTGGGTCATGTGAGCTTTGATCTACTCACACGCTTGAGTGCTCTTGACCTTATCCGAGGATTGCCCAAGCTCAAGTTCGAGAAAGATTTGGTTTGTGCACCTTGTAGGCATGGTAAAATGGTTGCTACTTCTCACCCACCTTTGACAGATGTTATGACTGAGCGTCCAGTGGAGCTTTTGCACATGGACTTGGTTGGCCCCGCTCGCATTCGTTCAGTTGGTGGGAAGTGGTATGTTCTTGTGGTTGTGGATGACTTTTCTCGATATGCTTGGGTGTTCTTTCTGGCGTCGAAGGATGAGACATTTGATTTTGTTCGAGATCTGATTTTGAGGTTGAAAAACGAGAGTAATGGTGGTGCCATGAGAGCTATACGTAGTGACAATGGTACGGAATTTAAGAACACTCATTTTGATGCCTTCTGTCGTGATCTTGGTCTCGAACATCAATACTCTTCGCCATATGTTGCTTGTCAGAATGGTGTTGTTGAAAGGAAAAATCGAACACTTTGTGAGATGGCTAGGACGATGCTAGATGAGCATAGGACTCCTAGGAAGTATTGGGCAGAAGCGGTGAACACAGCTTGCTATGTTTCAAATCGGATTTTCCTTCGTGCTTTCAAGAAGAAAACTTGCTACGAGCTTTTCCATGGTCGTTCCCCCCGTGTGAGTCACTTTCGGGTCTTTGGTTGCAAGTGTTTCATCTTGAAGAAAGGAAATTTGGACAAGTTTGAGTCTCGTTCGATGGATGGAATTTTTCTTGGTTATGCTAATCACTCTCGAGCATATCGTGTGCTCAATCTTGAGACTAACCAAATCATGGAGACTTGCGAAGTCACCTTCGACGAGACCATTCCGTGTAGCTCTTCTGCTTTTGAGTGTGCAGGTGATGATGAATTGGGACAGGCCATCTTTGAGGAAGAACATCCTGATGATGAAGATGATGAAGAGATTCATGCACCGTGTGGAGATCATGTACCTTCTACTTCCACTACTACCACGACGTTCGACGACAGCCCTTCTGCTACACCTTCGTCGAGTCGTGCTCCTGATCGAGTTCAAGTGGAAGCTGATGTTGAGGGGGAGGCAATCTCGAGGTGAGAAGCTCCCCGGCTGGTACAGAGGGATCATCCACCTTCGAAGATCATCGGGAACTTGGATGAACGCACTACACGGTCGAGGTCACAGAACATCTCTCATTATGCTCATTCTGCTTTTGTCGCGTCTTTTGAGCCCAAAAATGTTGGACACGCTTTATCTGATTCTGATTGGGTCAATGCCATGCATGAAGAGCTTGAAAACTTTGAGAGAAATCAGGTGTGGAAGTTAGTAGAACCACCTCCAAATTTCCATCCCATAGGAACCAAGTGGGTGTTCAAGAACAAGAGGGATGAGAGTGGTGAGATTGTGAGAAACAAAGCGAGGTTGGTTGCTCAGGGGTTTTCGCAGCAGGAGGGGATAGATTATGAGGAGACATTTGCTCCTGTTGCCCGTTTGGAGGCAATTCGGATCCTTTTAGCATTTGCAGTTGCTAAAGGGTTCAAATTGTACCAAATGGATGTGAAGAGTGCCTTCTTGAATGGGGTGATCGAGGAAGAAGTGTATGTGAGGCAGCCCCCGGGTTTTGAGAGTGAGAGATACCCACACCGAGTGTACAAACTCCACCGAGCTTTATTTGGCCTAAAGCAAGCACCCAGAGCGTGGTATGGCAGGTTGAGAGGGTTCTTGCTTAGCAAGGGGTTTGTGATGGGGAAGGTTGATAAAACACTCTTCTTGTTGAGAAATGGCAATGATCTTTTAATCGTTCAGATTTACATGGATGATATCATTTTTGGTGGCTCCTCTCATGATCTTGTTGCCAAGTTTGCAGACGATATGAGCAGGGAATTTGAGATGTCGATGATGGGAGAGTTGCAGTTCTTTCTCGGGCTGCAGATCAATCAAACCAAGGATGGGACATTCGTGCACCAAAGCAAGTACACCAAAGACATTCTCAAGAAATTCGACATGAGCGACTCCAAGCCGATGACTACGCCGATGAGTACGACTACAGCTTTGGATGCGGATGAGGACGGAGAACCAGTGGACTAGAAGGAGTACCGGAGCATGATCGGCTCCCTCCTCTACTTGACGGCGACGAGGCCGGACATACAGTTCAGCGTGTGTCTGTGGGCTCGTTTTCAGGCTTCACCGAGGACTTCACATCGTCAGGCCGTCAAGCGGATTTTCAGGTATCTCAAGTTTACTCCTGAGCTGGGTCTTTGGTATTCTGCCGATTCCACTCTTGCACTTCATGGTTTTTCTGATGCGGATTTTGCTGGATGTCGTGTTGATCGCAAGTCTACTTCTGGTCAGTGTCAGTTTCTTGGTTCGTCTCTTGTGTCATGGTCTTCTCGCAAGCAGTCTAGTGTAGCCCAATCCACCACAGAGGCCGAGTATGTTGCTGCTGCTAGCTGTTGTTCTCAGTTGCTTTGGATCACTTACACCTTGAGAGTTTGGCTTAGATATGTCCCATGTTCCACTTCTTTGTGATAGCACCAGTGCCATAAGCGTAGCCAAAAATCCCGTGCTTCATTCCAAAACCAAACACATAGAAGTGAGGTACCACTTTCTGAGAGATCATGTGGAGAAAGGAGATATTGAGCTTCCCATGTTTCTACCCAAAACCAGCTTGCAGACATTTTCACTAAGCCACTTGACCAAGTTACTTTCACCCGCTTGCGAGGAGAACTTGGTGTGTGTGCGTTTTTCTGAGCTGAGTTTTGGAGGCTTCTCTTGTAGCATATGTACACTATTGTACCATCTTTGTATCTTGATGTACATTTTTCTTGCTTTTGTATCTTGATTTCATCTTTTGTATCATATCTTAGGATGAGCTTCTCCTATATGCAGTGATTGGTACAACTTGCTACATTTTAGAGTTTAGGCAGGCTGGCTAGGGATTGATTGTATGGATGGCTATGCTCTTGATGGTTTTGATATATATTCTATTGAGATAGTCTCTTTTTGAATTAAAATGACAAACTGAACTTAAATCCTTCACCCATGAGTAAATGCCTTTGCATGTCTTGTTTGAGCCGAAATGGCTATATCTTGCTTAAGATCATGCTAGGGTGTGGTATTCTTTTCAATTGGGTCAAAGACCTTTGTCATTGTAAATGTTTAGCCCATGCGTTATCTTGTGGAGGAGCATAAGCTTCTTTCTGTCGCAAAGACATTTCATGTACCATTCTTAATTTGAAAAACTTGAAAAATGAGATGTCTATGCATGAAAGAAGAAGGATGAGAAAAAGATATATTTGCTGAAATTTATGCTCATGTCTCTATGCTTTCACCATTGCACACACTTGCACACATGGGTGCTAAGCGGTTGCATGTTGTTTGCCGGAGAAGTCTCCCATGAGAAGTGAACACATGGCTCCGTGCTTTGACATGACATGAGGTAGAACTTGGGCGTTTATGATGATCTTTTGTCAATAATGCTTGTCCTTTCATGTTTTGGTGAGATGAAGTTCATTTTTGCTTGAACAATCCATGGTTAGGACTTTGCTCATGTGGTGACATTTTTGATAAAACTCCACAACTTGCTCATGGCTTTGTCAATTGGATATATATCTTCACCTTCTTGATGGCAATGCCCGTGTGACATGATGAACTATCTTGTTTGCCTCTTCTCTAACTTGTAGCATTTTGTATTGCTCATTGTATATTTGAGAAGCTTGTAGTTGCATTTTGTACATTTTTCCTTGATGTGTGCATTGTCAACAAGGGGGAGAATTTCTGGAGCATTTTGCAAGGGGGAGATGTTGAGATGTTGCTGAATTTATGAGAAAACTTTTGCTCTAGAATTTGTTGGATTTGTGTGAGAGATTTAAAGTTTTGCCCAAATGAGGTTTTCTGAAAATTGGTGAAGTTTCTGTGAGTTTAAACATTGGAATATCTTGCTGGGCATATTTGGAAGGTTTTCAAGTTGGAACGACATCGTTGCGAGTTTGTTTGTGCATTTTTGGCACTTTTGGCCTTGGTCATCTGCCAGGGGCGGTTTAACCGCCCCCGTGGGCGGTTTAACCGCCCCTGTGCTGAGTGCACAAGTGTTGTGGAGATTTGAGCCATTTTCGAGTGTTTTTTGCACGCACAAGTTCACTTGTTCAGGGGGAGTTGCATCTTTGCAGGGGGAGTGCTTTGAGTGTTCTGAAAAGTGAATTGGAAATTTGTGATTTGTGCTTTGTGCTTTTGCTCTTTTGCCGATGATGTTGAGCCCTTTCGCTTCTTCTTGAAGGGTCGGCGTTTCTGGAGCTTTCTCTTGTGAAGTGACTTTGTTCTCAGCTTGTTCTTGCTTTTAGTCACTTGCTTGAGTCTTGTTTTCAATTTGTTTTACATTTTCTTTATCTCAATGGTTACTATGTGTGTGTTGTCAATGCACTCATCAAGGGGGAGATTGAGGACCCGGTGTGTCCGAGGACCGGTGGATGGTCGCTTCCTGGTGTGATGAGTGATTGACAACGTGGTGCGGATTGACGTTTCCCTTGGCTCAAGTATTGCAGGTGTAGAATGCGGCTTGGTTGCATTGGTGCAGGTGAAGAACAGGCGCGAAAGGTCTTAGCCATGGCGGCCTCCGAGGAGCGGAGAGACAAGTAGGCTTAGTTCGAGGGACCCGGTGGCCGGTGGATCAAGTGCGGTTCACATGCTGGCAAGAACGAGCAAGGGGACGTGGTTCCGGTGTGAGGTAGCGGCTCACAACCGAAGCTCGTACGCGGACGAGAAGCCGGCGCAAGGTGGCGGCTAACAACCGAAGTTTGCGCGCGGGGTTTGGTGATTTGGCCACAAAATCATCGGAGGACGGTTTCCCTTGGTTTGGGCCTCAAAACCAAGGACTGAGGACTCGACGTGGCGAAGATGGGCCAATGGGCTGTGGCATCAGTCAGGGGCGGTTTAACCGCCCCCCAGGGGCGGTTTAACCGCCTCCCCCTAGGCCGGCCCAAAACTCGGCGTCAAGGAGCTTCGATCCGGAGGACACGCGGCATGACTGCAAGGCTTGCGTCGGAGGGAAGCTAGCTTGCAGTGGAAGGTGCCCGAGCCGGAAAATATCTGAGAACCAAATGTCAAATTTGCCCCTGAGGGGTATGTATCACTTAGGGGTAGTTTAGTCTTTAGAGCACCACAACTTGGACTACTAATAGCCCCTCCCAGGGCTGGTGGCTGCAATCTCTTTGGTTATCATTTAGTTATCTCTTTAGTTTTTCCTTTGAACTAGTTTTCCCCTTCATCCCCTCCACCTAGAACTACTTCGAATCATTCCTAGTTTGTATAGGTGAATTCATGGTTATGTGATGGAGTTTGTGCTGCTCATCTTTGTGCCATGATTTGATTTCCCGAGCTCCCTTTTCTTTTTCTATTTTCGTGGGTATTTTCGGAGCTATTTTTGGGGGATTTTCGTTCTTCTCTTTCTAGGGCGTTTTCTCTCGGATTTCTTTGGGGGATTCACGTATGAGTGCCTTGTGCCTCTTTTGCTGGTGATCCTTTGCCCCCAAACGCCGAGAATCGCTTTGGATTTGAGATTTTCGGGATGAACTCGAGGTCATGGTGTTCATCACGAGATCTGAGATTCCGGGAGTTGTACTGAGTTAGAGGCCGAGATCTTTTGGGAAAACACTCCACTGGAGGTCTAGATCATCTGACCAAAATCTCGCCTCAAGAGCTCAAGCGGTTTGGGAGATCCACTTTTGGTTTGACTTTTTCCCGAGCCTCCCAGGCCTGGGCGGTTTAACCGCCCCCCTGACCCGGTTGAACCGCCCCCCCTGGGTGTGTTGGATCGAGTCGTGTTTCGGGTTGTTTTGGTGTTCGTTTCGATTGATTCGAGTTCCGCTGCTTGTTTCTTGTTCCTAGGGTCAGTAGCTTGACAGTGGCTACGTGATCTTGGCAAGATTGCTCTCGGAGGTTTCGGAGTTGTTTTGGGAGAATAGCCGGATCGGTTGGAAAGAATTTTTATTGGCTCCCATTCACTCCCCCCCTCTCTGGTCGCCGTTTCGGTCCTTCACGGTTGTATGATGGGAGCTGAGATAAGTGCCTTCTTGAGGGTGTAGAAGGCGAGAAGGCAATCATCGTGGAAGTTGAAGGGTGCTTCTTTAGCCAGAAGGCTTGTAAGAGGTCTGGCTACCCGAGAGAAATCTTTGATGAATCTTCGGTAAAAGCCAGCATGACCCAGAAAACTTCGCACACCCTTGACATTCGTCGGGGGTGGTAGTTGCTCAATAACTTCTATTTTTGCCTTATCAACTTCTATTCCTCTTTCTGACACCTTGTGTCCCAGCACAGTTCCTTCTCTGACCATGAAGTGGCACTTTTCCCAATTTAGGATAAGGTGATGCTCTTTGCACCTCTCGAGGACTCTTTCCAAGTGCTCGAGACAGTTGTCGAAGGTTTTACCATAGACGGTAAAGTCATCCATGAATACTTCCATGATCTTTTCGATCAAGTCAGAGAATATCGCCATCATACACCGCTGAAATGAAGCAGGTGCATTGCATAGGCCGAAAGACATCAGCCGGTAAGCGAACGTTCCGTAGGGGCAGGTGAAGGTAGTCTTGCTCTGGTCATCGGGATGAATAGGAACTTGATGATAACCAGAGTATCCATCAAGGAAGCAGAAAAATGAGTGGTTTGTCAACCGCTCAAGCATCTCGTCGATGAAGGGGAGAGGAAAGTGATCTTTACGGGTAGCTTTGTTAAGCTTCCTGTAATCGATGCACATCCTCCATCCAGTAACGGTCCTCTGAGGGATAAGTTCGTTCTTCTCGTTCTGGATAACTGTCATTCCACCCTTCTTCGGCACAACTTGAACTGGGCTGACCCATTCACTGTCTTGCACAGGGTAGATTATACCTGCGTGCAGAAGCTTCAACACTTCTTTCTTGACTACCTCCCTCATCGCATCATTCAGCCGTCTTTGATGTTCTCTAGACGGCGTATGGTCCGGCTCCATAGGTATGCGATGGGTGCATAAGCTGGGGTTGATCCCCTTCAAGTCCTGTAGAGAATACACGAAGACAGACCGGTGTTTCTCTAGGACTGTGATAAGCTGCCGAGTCTCATTCTCTGTCAGTTTGTCACTGATGACGACTGGCGAGCGTCGGTCATTGTGGAGGAAAGCGTATCTAAGTCCAGGAGGCAGCGGCTTCAACTCAGGAGGGGGTGTTGTGGCTTTTCTTCCTCGTTGAGTTTTATAAAACCGTCCGTTTCTACCTCTTGGATGAAATGGTTAGCCTCTTCAGCCTGTGAGGACTGAGCTTGCTCTTCTTGAGCAGAGCTAACTGCTTTTTCCACTGGGTCTGTCTCGGATCGGGCCTCTACGATAGTGTTCACTGACCGCACAAGGCTGACCGGGATGATCTCTTTACCAACCTTGAACTGTATCGTTGCTCGATCATGGTTCGGGTTGGCAAGGTGCTCTATTGGCTGTCTGATCAGGAAGAAGTTGTCGCCTCTAGGGATATCGAAAATGTGGAAGTCTACGAAAATCCTGTTGCGTCCCATGTGTACGGGCACAACACGGATGATTCCTCTGCATTCCATCATTTGGCCGTCGATCCATTTGAGGTGCTTACGGGAGAAGGACCGGGGTTCGTCTGGTTGCACTCGTGATGCGAGTGCACCTTATATGATATTACTCCCGACCTTCGGGTCGTAGGCAACTTCCTAAGAGTCAGTTCCCTCAATAGCGCAATGGAGTACTCTGAAGTTGCGGGTGGTTCGGATGATGTCTTCGCAACTTTCAATTTCCTCCGTCCATTCCTTGCTCATGATCGCAGATAAACCCTCGATCTGCGGTACGGCTTCTGTTGCGCGCCTGAGGGTTGATCCGCGTGGAGGCGGCTCGGTTGCGCGCGGGCGTGGCTGCTGTTGGCACTCCTTAGCCTAACTAAAATCCGCAAGCGCACGGAGTCCGATGTAGCCTTTCACCAGGGGAGTAAGAACCTGGATATCAAATCCAAGGAACGGTAGACGCGACTAGCCTAGAACTTTTCCAACCGGACCCACCAAGGAGCAAAAGGATAAATGGGTAGAGAGCTTGACTTTAGTTAGCTACTCGTTACCCCAGACAAACTATCTATATCTAACCTGAACTGCTTCGACGGCTAGAACGGGAAGAACTCAGAACGGGATGAGAGAGGGGTTCTTCCGGGCTCAGCACTACTGTTATGAGTACACCCGAACGTGGTGGAGTACAAAGGACGGACAGGGCTGTCACCACCTGCCGCCTACCACTGCAGTTCCGTGGGGTGCAACACAACCTGAGGTGACTAGCCAGCACAGGCACCACGCCTAAGCTTTCAGTCACTGACCTCCACCCAACGCGAAGGGCTATAGAGGAAACCCCAAACAAGAGTCACTGTCACTCGCGCAGACTCAGGTACCCGCAGATCAAGATAAATACGATAACTTGCTGAAAGTAAGTTGTAAACTAGCGAGGTACTAAAGGCAAGAGACCGAGGACTTACTGAAGATAACTCTTGAATATATTCCTCGGGGGCGGAAATGTTGAGACGAGACCGAGGGAGAAATCCCGGACTCTCTCTACAGAGCTCGGCTGTCACCCGAGCAACTCACCCACTCTCTCCCTACTCTAACTCTAAAGATGAGAGCGAAAACCACTAAGCTACTCTTCTCTCCTTTGGATGGTGTCTTGAAATGGAGAGGGGGTGGCCTTTATAGCCTTCCAAGGTCAGTAGCCAGCTTAACCGTCACGCCAACCACCTGCTTAACCTCCACGCTGAAGCTGGTAGCGTGGAGCTGCAGCAGGAGGCGGGCCGGCCTGGTGTAGGCCGATCGGCCTACACCTGGCGCCTCTGGCCACCGCCTTCGTCTTGAACGCTCCTGATTGCCTCCTGAGGTCGGTAACGGTTGCGTTCAGTTGAGGCTGTCCAAGAATCCGAGGTTGTGGGCCCTCTAATCCATGTGTCTTGTACTCTAGGCCTTTCGAGTCCTTGGATCAAACCGACGTCGATTGCACGTCTCAGGATCATTAGTGATATGTTTGTGATCTCCTGGATCAGGGACGTGGCAAGGGGACACAGGAGGGGGCCGGTCGGCCTAGCATAGGCCGACCGGCCTGGCTTTGTGCCCAATGTGGCTCATCTTTTGCTTGGTTGCTCCTGCACTCACAAATTATACAAAACTTGTGGAACTCATTAGAAATAATCAATTTCACTTTGTTATGAGCAGGATGAGCCTGAAATGTGACGGAATGTTGGTGGTGAAACCGTATCGTAACGACCACCAACAGCTGTGCCGCGCTGCCCCCATGGCGGCTGTGCACGGGCAGGAGACGGTGGCGCGAGGAGGACGTGGGAGGCGGCAGCAGGAGGGCCGGCACTACGACAACAGCTACGTGCGGGTAGGTGGAGGGCCGACAGTGCGGCGGGTGGTCGTGGGAGCAGAGGCATGGTGGTTGGTGTGGTGCTTCTCTCGACCTCGGCACCCTTTATTTCTCTTCTCCTCCGTCGGTGATGCAGGTCTGCACGGCGGCGTCGCCGTGATGGTGGGGCTGAGGTGGCATGGGTACAGCCGTGGTATCAAGGTGATGTTGTGGGCTGTGTCGTGCGACCCTTCCGATACAAGCCTTTGCCAGCGCTATTGATGGCGGTGGAGCCCTCAGGCGTCGCTCTCCCCGTTCGGGGCGCCATTGTGGAGCTGCCATGCCTGTTGCACAGGATGTCTCAGGGTGAAAACCCGGTCCAGCTCTGGACAAGCGACGGTGGTGCCTTTGGCATCGCACCCTTGTTGGAGGCGTCGCTACTTGAGACCCCGCTAGGCATGCGGCATGTTGGGGTCGCCGGTAGAGGATGACAACCGAGGGTGTTTGTGGCTTGAGGGTGGTGGTGGTGGTAGTAGTGATGGTGGTTACCCGCGCGCGACAAGTTGTATTGTCGGGCCGTTGCTGTGACTCGCGTCGAGGAGGCTCGGGTCGATGTCCCAATATGACTTGGGTAGGAGGTGACGAGCCGTGTCCATGGAGGCTTTGCGTCCGCACATGTGGTGTGCTGAGAATCCGGTGGCGGCATGACAAAGGGGATGTTAATGGAGGGGATTGGTGGCACTATGTCACCCCGACGGCGAAGCAAGTTCGGATCCTGGGCGAGTCCAGCGGCGGGTGTGGCAAGGCTCCCGTGCGCTTTAAGGTGGTGTGTCCGAGGAGTGGTGCAGGCGGTGGATGTGGCGAGGCCCCCACGTGAGTGAGTTGTCTCGGAGGTCCAGAATCTAGCGGAGTGTTTTGGCTGTGCTGCAGCTGTATTTCAGCGAGGGGTCATGCATGGCGGTGGCCTTTTCGGTGTGGCGTGGTGGGCTCCTCTTCTGACTTCTGCTATCGAAAGGCCTGGATTGGAAGGTCGGCGGTCAAGTGTGTGCGACCCAAAGACGACGACGATATGGTGGATGAGTCGTGGTGGCTTCTTGGCTTGCGGCGGACTGCGGCGGCCAGTCCTGCATGGCAGCGGCTGGTTGGCGTGGGACATCGTCGGCGACGACGGTGCTTGCGATGAGGACTACTGGGCCGGCTTTATCCTGGTTTGTGGTGGCGCGTCATGGTGGTTTTGAATGGAGTTGAATTGTGTTAGGCAACCGGGTTGATGTCTCAATCCGACTGTATGTTGTTGAGTCGAGTCCGAGTGGAGTTGGGATGGTATTGTTGTGGTTTGTTGTGTTGCCCAGTCTGGACGTTGATTTTTCTTTTTAATATAATCGGCAGATGTCCTGCCTGGTTGGTTTCAAAAGAAAAAAATGAATCCTATACTTGCCTGAGGATACAAGCAAAGAATCATCTGGTATATGGATGACCCAACCAAAAAGAAACGTCCAAGCTGGATGCATTTCATATTTGCCAAAAAGAAGAAGCAAAGTTTGTTTGTTCTGTGAGATCTTGTTCAGCATTATTATTAGCATTCTCTGTCAGACATTTCGCCTCTCTCTCTCACACGCACGTGAGAGACGACATTTCATCTATTGTTGGTTCAGTCTTTTAATCCATTTCTTCGAATCCTCCTACTTATCGCTATTCAGCTGAGGTATGTCACCTTGATTACTCCCTTCAATTATTGCAATTATAACTCCATCTCTGATGGTATTTATATAGAGAGCTAGCGTGTTCATATTGCATGGAAAAGAACGCTTTCAGTAACTAACCAGATATGCATGCTGGAATTTTTTTTGTGCTTGTGTTCACGTGACGAAGAAGCGATGGGCTAGATCACCTGTAGTGATCCTGGAGGCTGGCATATATACACCTGAGAAGTCGATCGAGCTTAGTTGACCGGCGGCCTGCTCGTTAATCCAGTTGAGTTCATCATCATTGCGTACTGAGGTAAACAATTTAGCATGCTATATTTCCGTTTCACCTCGATTCTAACAAATGACCCACAAGTTGACCTCAATTAAGTTTACTAGTCCATCAACCTGTGCTCCGCACGGCTAATAAATTTTAAAAGATATTTATTAGAAGGTTATTTACAGATTAGATCCCTAGCTAATAATCAAATTTGTTTAGCTATTAGAACGCTCAGCTGTGATTGACTTCTATTGTAAGAAAATGACTTCGTCTATAGCTATATTGCATCCAAAGTTTCAGACCTTAGAATGCAAAGATGAATACATTTTTTTCTTTGTGAAAGTGGTCATTACTCACATTACACAATTTAAAATTTTGGGATGTGACAATTTGTTTACTCCGACTTTGTCCTACACCAAGCTCCTGTGCGGTCATGGTTGGCGTTTTAGAAAGGGAAAAATCTGTTTTTGACCATCCAACTATGCCCTCAGTTTTGTTTTAGCCATCGAACTGTAAAACCGGGAATGTTTGGCCATCCAACTCCCAATACCATTCATATTTGACCATTCAGCTATTTGGTGGACGGTTTCGCTGACATGGACAACAAGTGGTGGTGGGGCCCACCTGTCAGCGCCTCTTTCTCTCCCCTTCCTCTCCATGCTCTCTCTCCCCTTCCGTCTCCCCAGTCTACCTTCCACGCCGCCGGAGGCCATCGTGCCCCTCCGCCATTGCCGCCCACCCCAGCCACCCCACACCTGCCAGCCCATCCTCTCTCTCTCTCATCTATTCCTCTCCTCCCACCCGTCTCCGAAACCACCGAGTCGCCGCTGCCGCCCCAGCAGGAGACTCAACGACCGGTGACAGAAGATGACACGGCCACCGCTACTGCCACGCTGTGAGAGGGGAAGGACAAGGCGGGCTGCCTCCACAGCCGGAACGCGTCTCCCCCTCCACCCTCGCCTGCACCATTTGACTAGCTCTCCCCGCATACATGAATATGCAAGATGCGGCAATGGCGGACAGTGGCGTCCGAGATTCCTTTGGTCCCCATCAAATGGAGTCTTGGCTAGGGCCTCTAGGGGTTGGGGAAGGAAGCTAGGGAGGTTGGGGAGGCACGCAGCCAATCAATTTGAAAACAGTGGAGTGGTGGCGAGGGAATCGGCCGACAATGTCGCCTCTACGCCGCATTGCTTCCTCATCCCTCTGTACTCTGTTCTAGGGCACAGAATAAGAGGGCCCTCGCGTTGTTGCCTCCTTTCGCCTCGTACCGGCGTCCTACAGTTCCTTCTCGCGCCCGCGTGCTCCCTCCTGTGCTGCTCTCCTTGCGGCGAAGCGCGGAGGAGCTACGCACCGAGGGGCCATCGGGCGAGGCGAAGGGGGCATGAGGGGTGGTTGTGGGCCGGGGCGGCCTGGGTGTGGTGATGCCCGGGCATGGGGTGTCTGGGGGTGGGCGACAAAGGATGGGGCGACAATGGCGAAGGGGCAGACCGGCCACTGGCAGCGTGGTAGATAAGCTAGAGAGAGAAGAAGGGAAGAGAGGAAGGGGAGAGAAAGAGGCCTGACAGGTGAGCCCCACCGCCATTTGTCGTCCACGTCAGCGAAACCGCCCATCAAAACAGCCGGATGGTCAAATATGAACGGTATTTGGAGTTAGATGCCCAAAGATTCCTGGTTTTGTAATCCCATGGCCAAAACCAAACCGAGAGCATAGTTCGATGGTCAAAAATAGACTTTTTCCTTTTAGAAATAGAATTAGCTTTTGATCCTTTCTTATAATGAGGTCAAAGCGTTTCATTTACAGTTGGAATTTCCAGCATTTTATTTTCTTAATTCCTTGACTTATCGGTTATATAAGTGTGTAATAATGAACGGCTATATGCATTGATTGATGCAGGAGCTGTGATATTAATATATATTCCTTTTTTTTAAAAAAAAGCTCTTGTGCGGCAAAGGCTTAGATTAGAGTGACTACCCAAGAGGCCAAGGCATATGTTTCGTCTATATACATATCTATCACTCATATCAAGTTTTAATATAGACTTGACTTAACCATTTTCCGAACATGCTTGCTGTTAGTCCTATATATATCGAAAAATCGTAATTGATACTTTTATCTAATCAACAATAGAATTATAAATGTATTGCAATCCCAGCCTTATTCTCCAATTTGATTATTTTTTCCTTCGTACAACTTTAGTATATATTGACTCATTTGATACTCTATTCTTAACTTATTTCCTTTGATTTGTCATAGTGTTTCTAGCCTTTCTTTCTCTGACTCTATTTAGATATCAACCCAGGGACAAGCTATTTATTTCACTGTTGCATGCTAATACAAATATAGATCTCCCATATGTCTTTTTATGCCTTATAATAGTATAAGATATTGTCCCCTTATATCCTGGTTTAAGTTTAGCACTACCATTTACGGCAATCATACTTGTCACTGAGCTAACTCTATATGGCTTTTCTATACATACCCAGGCCAAAAATTGATGTTAAAGGACAACATGTTCTTATGGTTTGTAACCAAACTTCATAAATAGTGAACTTTGTAATAATTCTTATTGGCAGTATGCATAAACAAATGCAAAAAGTTTAGATTTTTCTATCGTCCAAAAAACACAATCTCAACCTTTTGTTCGTTATTAAGTTTTTAAGTAATATACGTTAGGAAAAAGTCCAAATTACTTCCCTCAAGTATAAGCAAAGTCCGGATAACCCCCTAAAGTATGTTTTGCTTCAGTTTACCCCTAAACTATGACATTTGGTTCAAATTACCCCCTAATACGATTTTCTTTTTTGTTTCTTCATACATAAGTGAAATCTTGAGTTCAAAATTTACAAGATGGTAGTTGACATCGCAATGTATGTGAAAAAATTATATTATAATTTTGTGTCTCAATGATTAATTTATTATAAAATATCCTACCATATGAAAATAATCACAAAAATTTTAGGACATATTTTTTAATATGTGTTATGATGTCTATTATCATCTCACAAAATTTGAATTCAAAATTCCACTTACGCATGGAGAAACAAAAAAACAAATTGTATTAAGGGGTAAGTTGAACCAAATGTCATAGTTTAGGGGGTTATCTGAACTTTGCTTATACTTAAGGGGAGTAATTTAGACTTTTTCCTATACATTATAACATACCTGCTACTTTGTATGTGTGACGCAGCATGCGGCTCCATTACGCAATTATCTCTTAGGCTCCTAGCAAGAGCAAGCCCTGCATATGCAACGTGATGAGGTAGATGGGCCATCTATGATTAAGGGCTATCTAGGTGGGGCATATAGGATTAAGGGCCATTTATGATCGATCTCTCCTCTAAGTTTGATCTTTTTTATGTGACAGATAGGAGCCCTAAAAAAATGTGACAGGTAGGAGAGCTTCATTTTTTTTCTTGTAGTGATAGCGGTGAGTAGTTTAAAAACAATATAGGAGTTATTTCAGGTTAATTATTCGTAATGGCATAGGTGGGTAATTTTACTCTTTTTTTAGAGTGTGTACCTAGGTGCCTTCACATGAAGGCTTCTTTAATTTTTCTCTTTTCCTAGAGTGTCCATCTAAGATCCTGAAAATTGGTGAAGCCTCCAATTAGTAATAGTAAGATATTTGTAATCTATCTATACTATAAAGGGCGACGAATTTGACGGTCAAACATATCTTACTCTTGCACCTCCTACACTGCCGGATTTTATTTTATAATGACCGGACGCTCTAGATACAATCTTAGCCCCCTCCCTTCTTACACCTCATACACCGCCGGATATTACGATGATTGAACACTCTAAATTAATCTAAAGAGTTCATGTTGACTACATCACTCCTACACCATCAGATTTTATGATAATTGAACGCTATAGATTAATCTAAAGAGTCCATTTTTTTGAACGAACCAGGCAGGAGAGCTGCCGATTATATTAAAAAGAAGAATCGCCCAGACTGGGCCCAACAATAAACACCAACACCGCCCGGAGCCGCACAACTCCACTCAACTCAACACACATCTCGATCGGATTGAGACATCGACGCGAGGGTCTACAAGAACTCTGCTTGGTCGGATTGGGACATTGACCCAAGCCTCTACTAACTATGCCCGGTCGGATTGGGACATCGACCCGAGCCTCTACCCACTCTGCTCGGTCGGACTGGGTCATCGACACGAGCCACACTAGAGCCACTACAACAACATACGGCGCCCACACCACCACCAGCACCACCACAAGTCGGCACGAGGCACCACACAACCAAAACCACCACAACCGCCCATCGAGACGCGGCGAGTACCAAAGGAGTCAAAGGACAGTAGACTGACGGGCCGATGAGAGGAGCTTCCTTGACGATGCCTCCAAGGAGGAGCATGACGTTTAAGCGCCGTCGTCACCCGTCCAAAGCGGACAGGGTTTTCACCCAGAAGATATCCCACGGAGCCAAAGCACGTCGAGTGCCGAACCTGGATGCTGACCGCCGGTGACGAAACGCGGGCGTCCCCGCCATCACCGAGCTACGCGGCAAGGCGGGACGAGTGGCCTCGCCACGCCTGCCACGGGAAGCGACACCACGGGCGTCATGAGCGTCCCTATCGCTCCCGCCGTGCTGCTACCCCCAACAAACCAGGCCCTCGACGTTGACACCAGCCGCGCCACCAAGACGCCCCTAGCGCGGACCCAATCCGGCCTCGACCGCGTCACCATGACGCCGCCGGCCGAACGAGCCGCCATGGCCTTCTCCCTGCTGCCAAACCCCACTGACCCCTGATGCCCGCCATGCCCGTCGCCTCGAACCACCTCACGCGGCCGTCGCGCCGCTCCTCGCCGGCCGACACGCCTCCAACCACCGCCGCTGCAACCCGTGGCCTCGCCGGCCGCCTCCTCGCGCGCCAGAGCCGCTACCACTCCGCGCGCACGCAGCCGCCACCGCCAGGCACCCACGCCGCCCCCCATGCGCAGGGGCAGCAGTCGCCGTTGTTGGCTCAGAAGCAAGCTTAGAAGCCAAACACGAAAATACAAGCTCGATGGTAGGGGAGTGAATCGACTGAGGGGAGAATGAGCAGAATCCGAACCGTTACAATGAAGCACGGCCTCTCCTTTTATAGGGGGGCAGGAGACATCCTATACAGTCTCTAGTTCCTCTTCTACCACTACCTGCTCCGGTTGTTTGAGGAATATTCTACTTTACTGGGTACAAACGGGATTTTACATGAAGTGATCAACTCCGACTTGTGCTTGTCACACGCACCTCGTCAGCTTCATTTCCCAGTGCTCCGAACAGGATCCTTGCGATGACTCTCCGAGCGCCCCCTTGCTGGCCCTGTAACAGAGAGCCATTGATCGACATAGAATCATTAGAGCACCAAATACCCTTCGAAGGCGAGCCCTGGACCGAATCGGAAGCTGATTCGGTCCTCCGACTCGATCACCCTGGTGAGGAAAACCGAATCGGAAGTCGATTCGGTTCAAGGACCTGGCTGCATGTTTCACTTCATGCCTCGGATCAAAGATCTTAGAAGTATAAGTCAGAGGCCAATCCGGATCACACGCCATGCTCCGGAATGGACCTGAGGTAAAACCGGCCTGAACCGAATCAGAGGCTGATTCGGTCGTTGGAACCTGGGCGACACCGGATCAGAGGCCGATTCGGTCGCTAGAACCTGACGACACCGGATCAGGGGCTGATTCGGTCGCTCGAACCTGGGTGACACCGGATCAGAGGCTAATTCGGTCGCTCGACCCTGACGACACCGGATCAGGGCCTGATTCGGTCGCTCGAACCTGGGCAACACCGGATCAGGGACTGATTCGGTCTCTGGAACATAGGCAACAAGCGAGATGGTGTAGTTTTCGCGGTGCGTGTCCCAATAGCCGCCACTATCAATAGATCCGGCCTCGGGGCCACCGGATCCGTGCTCGCCGGCGCCGGATCCGCCCTCCCCTGCCGGCGCCGGATCCGCCCTCCCCTGCCCGGACCGCCGGCCGAGGTAGCCACGCACGCCGCCGCCATCCTTGCGAGCCGCACGGACTTCCGGCTGCCGGCTCAGGCGGCGGCGCGGCGAAGGAGAGGGAGGGTAGAAGGGGCGGCGGTCGGACGGCCCGCCTGTGTCGCCCACGTGGGAGCGATGCGGGGGGAAGATGTTCGATTGCTTGTCAGCGCCAATTGAAAACAGAGTCTATGTTGACTACATCACTAATTTAGTAATTTTTTAAAACACGTGTTTGTGGCACGTGCCCTTCTGCTAGTATGAATTAAGTGATTACCACAAATTAGCATGTTATCTTGCGTATTGATGCATGCGTGCATTTTATACGTGTTCAATGCATACCTGCAGGTTATTCAGGCGGACACCATCGATGCGGCCGTTGAGCGAATTCTCAAGGAACTCCAGGATGACACTAGCACAAGAAGCAGCACGAGTAGAGAGAATGTCATCTACTTCGATGGTTGGGACGGCCTCGGGGCCTCCTCTGTTCTCCAAGCTGTAGCTCATCGTCTTGGGGCCTCATCAGCTTCAAAGGAGGAACTGGTCCTGTCTGGGCTGCATTTTGACAAGATCATCCACATCGACTGCACCAAGTGGCTGAAAAGGAGAGTAATGCAGAGGTTGATCGCAGAGCAGCTGGGCCTTCCTGCTTCCGTGATGAACGTATTGGACCAGCAAGACGAGGAGGATGACCTAAACGGTACAGACCTGGGCTCCCGTGCTGAGATACCACAGGTCGTCCGAGACACCTACCAAAGATTACAGAATAGTAGGTTCCTGATGCTTTTCCACAACGGCAGCAACGACATGATTGATCTAGCCAACTTTGGCTTCCCAGTGCAAGACCTAGGCTTCCCTCTCTATTCAAGAAACAGGGTGTTGTGGACATTCCAGGGGAGTTTTCGGCTCAGACCCAGAATGAAAATAGGCAGGGCCTTCATGAAGAGCACAGGGTCGATGACAAGTGTTTTTCTGTCGGCCTCGCATCATGAGCGACACCCACAGGAGCTCTGGTCCTACCTTGTACTAAAAGAGGCCGAGGAAGTTGCACGAAAGAATAATAATACTGGCTGCATCAATGAGCCTACGAAAGTGGCCGAGTGCTTCTTGTACATGTTGAAGCAGTGTTTCCTAAGCCAGCAATTTGCCGATTACGATTTAGCCACCCATGGCGGCAACTATTGGGTATGTGATAGCATCATAAGGCAGTTACAACAAGGAGAGACAGATGATGAGGATGGATCGTGGAGAGCAGCTGCTGCTCTACAGAGTGAGATGCAACTGGATGTGGACTACTACCAGCATCACCACCAATATGTGAACCTGCAAAGGTGTGCCGAGAGCATGCCATACTGGAGCTCACCACCGTACTTGCTGATTCCAGTTGGATCTGCAGACCTTCTTAATGGAGATGTGTCCAAATATTTCAGCAAACTCGGCGTGTTGAAGCTCTCGCGCTGCAACTTCAGCTTCTCTTCACCTCCATTCATCAACTGTCACAACCTTAGGTTTCTATGGCTAGACAACTGTCAAGACCAAGTAATTGGCACAAACGGAGCTGCAGAGGAGGAGGAGGTCATCCAGCACTGCTTCCAGCGTCTGTGGGTGCTGGACGTGCGTTGCATGCGCTGTGATCAGATCTTATCCGCACAGATGGTAGATTTCATGACTGAGCTGAGGGAGCTAAATGTGACAGAAGCCCAGGGCTGGGACATAGGCCAGCTGCAGGGGCGGCTGCCTAACATCCACAAGCTCCGGGTAACAAAGTCAACGATCAGCTTCAGTAGCTGTTTGGAAAATAACTTGGTCCTGGGGATGAACAAGATGGAGCTTCTTGACTTTTCCGGAAACCGTACTATGATGCCAGGTGTGGCCGCAAACTTATGCCAGATAAGCACCAGCAGCAAAGAGCTTGTGACTGTTATTATTATTGATGGATGTGCCGGGATACAAAAGGTCTCTTTCAGCGGATGTGCTAAACTAAAGGATATATTGTTTGGTGGATTATTTGAGCATCTTGGCATCCTAGACTTGTCCGGCACAGCAGTCAGAACGCTGGATCTTAGAGCCATGACAATTTGGAACCTTGATGAGCTCTTCCTAGATGACTGTGAGAATCTCTGTGCAATCCTGTGGCCACCAGAAGACAAAAGGAAGAAGTACCTGCTGAAGCTGCACATCGACACCACACAATCACCTACAGCTTCATTACTATTGTCACCCGACATGGATGAAAAATCCATGGATGGTGGTAGCACTAGCACAAATGTTAAGAGAACATCATCCGCATCATTATCAGTGGCCCATGGCGGTCTAGTGCCCTCTGAATATTATTGGTGTATATCAGTAAGTGATGCAAGGCTACTTAGGTCACTTGTGCCCCTCCTCATAAGGTATTTCAATTACAATGACGATAACAGTAACACAGGAAAGTATTTGAATGTTCGTACTGCACACGTGGAGATTTTCTCTCCTATACTTGCTTTTGGTTATGCTGGTAAAGCTGACGACAAAGCAGCAGTCAATAGCAGGAGCAATATCAAGCAAGCTAAAGATAATTTACCATACACAGATGTCGCAATGAGCTTTAAACACCGTATGCTGCTGCAGCCAAGCCAAGGTGATGGTGATGTACCAATGCCCACAAGGATATGTCCACGCCCATATATGCCTTACTATTACGCCAAAGACTTGTACTTGCACGTGCAAGACCGCGGCCAGCCTAGGGAGGGTGAAGAATCTGTGCCTAGTATTATTTCTATACCGGATATTATCTCTGATAATGCAAGGGCCTTGCAGGTGCATGATAGCTTGGCCATCACCACTATCCTAGGATCTGCACCCGCGATGGGTTCAAGATGGCATCGTCTAAGTTCGTGCTTAGTCGAGCGGTGCCCCAAGTTGGAATGCGTCTTTACTACTCCCCAGCTAAAACATGGATATTCTGGAAAGTGGGATGTGAGGACCCGGTGTGTCCGAGGACCGGTGGATGGTCACTTTCTGGTGTGATGAGTGATTGACAACGTGGTGTGGATTGACGTTTCCCTTGGCTCAAGTATTGCAGGTGTAGAATGCGGCTTGGTTGCATTGGTGCAGGTGAAGAACAGGCGCGAAAGGTCTTAGCCATGGCGGCCTCCGAGGAGCGGAGAGACAAGTAGGCTTGGTTCGAGGGACCCGGTGGCCGGTGGATCAAGTGCGGTTCACATGCTGGCAAGAACGAGCAAGGGGACGTGGTTCCGGTGCGAGGTAGCGGCTCACAACCGAAGCTCGTACGCGGACGAGAAGCCGGCGCAAGGTGGCGGCTAACAACCGAAGTTTGCGCGCGGGGTTTGGTGATTTGGCCACAAAATCATCGGTGGACGGTTTCCGTTGGTTTGGGCCTCAAAACCAAGGACCGAGAACTCGACGTGGCGAAGATGGGCCGCTGGGCTGATTGTATGTACTAGGCAGTGCCGAGTTGAACAACTCGGCAGTGCCGAGTACATACACTCGACTGGGCCGGCCCAAAACTCGGCGTCGAGGAGCTTCGATCCGGAGGACACGCGGCGTGACTGCAAGGCTTGCGTCGGAGGGAAGCTAGCTTGCAGCGGAAGGTGCCCGAGCTGGAAAATATCTGAAGATCAAATGTCAAATTTGCCCCTGAGGGGTATGTATCACTTAGGGGTAGTTTAGTCTTTAGAGCACCACCACTTGGACTACTAATAGCCCCTTCCAGGGCTGGTGGCTGCCATCTCTCTAGTTATCTTTCATTTGGCTTGTTTAGTTTTTCCCTTCTCTTCATCCTCTCCACCTAGAACTACTTCGAATCTTTCTTAGTTTTGTATAGGTGAATTCATGGTTATGTGATGGAGTTTGTACTGCTCATCTTTGTGCCATGATTTGATTTCCCGAGCTCCTTCTTCCTTTTCTATTTTCGTGGGTATTCTCGGAGCTATTTTTGGGGGATTTTCGTTCTTCTCTTTCTAGGGTGTTTTCTCTCGGATTTCTTTGGGGGATTCACGTATGAGTGCCTTGTGCCTCTTTTGCTGGTGATCCTTTGCCCCCAAGCGCCGAGAATCGCTTTGGATTTGAGATTTTCGGGATGAACTTGATGTCATGGTGTTCATCACGAGATCTGAGTCTCCGGGAGTTGTACTGAGTTAGAGTTGACTTTGGGGCTGGGCTGTTTGCATGTACTAGGCAGTGCCGAGTTTTGAAATCCGGCAGTGCCGAGTACATACACTCGAGGGCTGCATGTACTAGGCAGTGCCGAGTACATACACTCGAGAGCTGCATGTACTAGGCAGTGCCGAGTTTGGTAACCCGGCAGTGCCGAGTACATACACCCAGTGACAGATTTGTCAAGTTTTTGGATCGAGGATTCTTTCTGTGTTTCCGCTGCATGTTTCTTGTTCCTAGGGTCAGTAGCATCTTAGTTGCTACGTGATCTTGGCAAGATTGTGTTACGAAGTCCGGAAGTGATTTTGGGGTGAAAGCCGGATTTGGAAAAGAAAGTTTTATCGGCTCCCATTCACTCCCCCCCCCCCCCTCTCTGGTCGCCGTTTCGGTCCTTCAATTGGTATCAGAGCCGGTTACGGGTCTTTGCGACTCTAACCAGTCTAAGATCCAAAGATGGCGTACCAAGATCGGGGTTCCGGGCCTCCACACTTCGATGGGAAGAACTACCCGAACTGGGTCGCGCGTATGGGCGCTTTCTTGCGAGGCAAAGGAAAGTTGCTGTGGGATGTGACGAAAGATGAAAACTATGTCAATCCCACCAACTTAGATGCCCAGGATGCAAAGGATAGATTTGAGGCGAATGCTCGAGCTGTTGACTACTTGTTCCGTGCTTTGTCTGCCGAGGAGTTTGAGCGTGTTTTGGGCGAGGACCTAGCTAGCCAGATCTGGTAGAAGCTCAAGGTAGCCCACGGTGGTGATAGCCATGTCAAGGCTAGGCTTTTCTCGATGTACAGGAGAGAATATGAGAATTTCGCTCATTTGCCTGGAGAGTCGATTGATGCTTTGTTTCAGCGGTTCACGTCTATTGTCAACAACATGAAAGCCAACATTACCGTGCTCCCATACTCGGATCATGACCGAGCTATCAAGCTCCTGCAAGCACTTGATAGATCCGTGTGGGGTGCCAAGGTTGAGGCGATCATGGAGTCGGCAAACTATGAGACTCTTTCTGTTGATGAGCTTTTCTCGAAGTTGAAGTCTTCCGAGGTGGACAGACAGTTGCTTGCCAAGGCTAAGAGTCCGACTAATCCCCATAGTCTGGCTCTAGTCGGTGGCTCTGGATATGGACATGCTAACTCTCCTAGACACTTTGCCTTGTCTTCTATTGTGTCCCTTCCAGATGAAGAGTATGAGGTGCTGAGCGAGGAGGATCTCGCGTTGCTCACGAGGAGGTTCGAGCGGATGTACCAGAACCGCAAGGGTTCGAGGCGTGCCGGGAGTACGTGCTACAGATGCGGGAAGATGGGCCACTTCATCGCCGAGTGCCCCGAGGAGATCAAGAACGACTACAACCGCAAGCACCGCCCGCGAGACGACCACAAGCACCGTCCCAAGGACGAGTACCGCTCCAAGCAGAAGAACAAGGACGAGAGAAGATCCAAGAACAAGCACGGTGGACATAAGAAGCACAGATCTCGAGCGATGGTAGCAGATGCGAGCGACATCGACACAAGCTCCACCAACACCTCGTCAAGCTCAAGCAGTGAAGATGAAGGCCGCGGCCACCGCAAGGAGAAGAAGAGCTTGAACCGCAACTTCAACGGCATCTCCTTCACCGCCGTCGACTACTGCACCATGGCGCACGACTCCGTGAAGAGCAAGGACGACTCCGACTCCGACTCCGAGGATGAGGTATTGACTGATCCCACCTCTTTGCGTCAGGAGATTGCTAGATTAGAGCAGTTGGTCGATAATCGTGATGATGTGCTTAGGAAGACCAACAAAGAGAAGAGGGAGTTTAGGTCTTTGCTAGGAGAGTCCAAGGATAGAGTGGCTGAGCTTGAGACCTTGCTTTCTGAGACTGGAAAGAAGGCTATGGAGTTTGAGTCTTTGCTTTGCGAGTCTAGGGAGAGAGCAGATAAGCTTGAGTCTGAGATTGCTATGTTGAAGGATGCTCCTCTTGTGTCTGATGAGGTTGAATGCTCGTTTTGTGATGTGCATATGGCTGATCTTGTTGTGCTTAAGGAGAAACACATGACTTGCTTGGATGAACTAGAGGGTGCTAGAGTTGAGCTTGCTGAGTTGAAGTCTAGGTCATCTTTGCTAGGTGCTTGTACTTCTTGTCCTGCTTTGCATGCTCAGTTGCTTGAATCACGCACCATGATTAGTTCACTTGAAGCACAACTTAAATCTCCCATTGCGAATTCATGTTCTGCTTGTGATGTTGTTGCATTGAAAAATGTTGAGTTAGAGCAGTGTGTGAATCGCTTGCAAGATGAGAATGATGAGCTGAGACAGTGTTTGGGTTGGTTGTCTGGTCGCGAGCCTCAGCTCAAGATGTTGATTGCTAGTTTTAAGAGAGCTGATGGTTGTGGTCTTGGTTCTGAGAAGGTTGGTGAGAGTAGTGGTGAGAGAGAGAGAGATCCAGAGAGCTCCACTACAAACATTCCCACAAACCCACCAAAAGCCATTCTCAAGAACACCTTCACACCCAAACCAAACCACCTGCTAAACAAGCTTGACACCACTCCAGATCCTCCCAAGTTTCCACCTAAGACAGAGAACTTTCAGAGGAGAGTGACCTTTGTGAGGAGTGGGGTTTACCAGCCGAGAGAGAGGGCACAGCCGAGAGAAACCCCAAATCCAAAGCCAGTCCGCTTCCATTGTGAGCATTGTGGAAGGGATGGACACCTTGAGGAGTTCTGTTGGAGGAAGAAGAGGGAGGTGAGAAGAGAGAAGGAGGTGGGGAACAGGGACAGGTACTACTCTTCTCGTAGTGTGCCTGTGTCTCGTTCACCCTGGCCAAGAGGCGACGCCTTTGTGCACACAGTTCCTGTGGTTGCCAGTCGTGGTGTTTCAGCTGTTCGTGAGTTTGCTAGGCGGCCTCCGTTTCGTGGTCAGTTTGGTTCAGGGAGGTTTGACCGTAGATTTGAGGGTAGGAGAGAGTCTAGGCCACGTTTTCCCCCGCGTGGTGCTAGAGGTCCGATGGTGAGAGACGAGAGGGTTTCACGTGGTAGAGTTGATTTTGCTAACCCCTCTTTTGAGCAGATGGCCCGACACTGGTTTGACTCGTTTTGTGTTAACCCCAGTGTCGAGTCATTCGCTCATTCTCGTTCTCGGTTCTGATTGTGCAGGTGGGAGGCTAGGAGAACTTTTGGTTGATGGATTCTGGTTGTTCGAGACACATGACAGGTAATGGGAAGTGGTTCTCCAGTCTCACCCTGGTGGTGTCCAGGCAGTATATCACTTTCGGGGATAAGGGTAGAGGTAGAGTGTTGTCTGAGGGTGCTATTCAGGTGAGCGACAATTTCATGCTGAAGCGAGTTGCTCTTGTCAAGAATATTGGTTTCAATTTGCTCTCAGTTTCTCAGCTTCTTGATGAGGGTTATGAGGTTCGTTTTAAGCGTGGCGATTCGAAAATTCTTGATTCTCGAGGTGACCTTGTGTGTATGATCATTCCTGAGGGACAGATTTTTCGTGCTGATTTTTCTTGATTTTTCGGTCCTTCACGGTGTTTGATCGCTGATACTTCTTCTGAGCTTTGGAAGTGGCATAGGAGATTGGGTCATGTGAGCTTTGATCTACTCACACGCTTGAGTGCTCTTGACCTTATCCGAGGATTGCCCAAGCTCAAGTTCGAGAAAGATTTGGTTTGTGCACCTTGTAGGCATGGAAAAATGGTTGCTGCTTCTCACCCACCTTTGACAGATGTTATGACTGAGCGTCCAGGGGAGCTTTTGCACATGGACTTGGTTGGCCCCGCTCGCGTTCGTTCAGTCGGTGGGAAGTGGTATGTTCTTGTGGTTGTGGATGATTTTTCTCGGTATGCTTGGGTGTTCTTTCTGGCGTCGAAGGATGATAGTTTTGATTTTGTTCGAGATCTGATTTTGAGGTTGAAAAACGAGAGTAATGGTGGTGCCATGAGAGCTATACGTAGCGACAATGGTACGGAATTTAAGAACACTCGTTTTGATGCCTTCTGTCGTGATCTTGGTCTCGAACATCAATACTCTTCGCCATATGTTGCTTGTCAGAATGGTGTTGTTGAGAGAAAGAATAGAACACTTTGTGAGATGGCTAGGACGATGCTAGATGAGCATAGGACTCCTAGGAAGTATTGGGCAGAAGCGGTGAACACAGCTTGCTATGTTTCAAATCGGATTTTCCTTCGTGCTTTCAAGAAGAAAACTTGCTATGAGCTTTTCCATGGTCGTTCCCCCCGTGTGAGTCACTTTCGGGTCTTTGGTTGCAAGTGTTTCATTCTGAAGAAAGGAAATTTGGACAAGTTTGAGTCTCGTTCGATGGATGGAATTTTTCTTGGTTATGCTAATCACTCTCGAGCATATCGTGTGCTCAATCTTGAAACTAACCAAATCATGGAGACTTGCGAAGTCACCTTCGACGAGACCATTCCGTGTAGCTCTTCTGTTTTTGAGTGTGCAGGTGATGATGATATGGGTCAGCCCATCTTTGAGGAAGAACAGCTTGATGATGAAGACGATGAGGAGATTCATGCACCGTGTGGAGATCGTGTACCTTCTACTTCCACTACTACCACGACGTTCGACGATGGCCCCTCTGCTACACCTTCGTCGAGTCGCGCTCCAGATCGAGTTCAAGTGGAAGCTGATGTTGAGGGGGAGGCAATCTCGAGGCGAGAGGCTCCCCGGCTGGTACAGAGGGATCATCCACCTTCGAAGATCATCGGGAACTTGGATGAACGCACTACACGGTCGAGGTCACAGAACATCTATCATTATGCTCATTCTGCTTTTGTCGCATCTTTTGAGCCCAAAAATGTTGGACACGCTTTATCTGATTCTGATTGGGTCAATGCCATGCATGAAGAGCTTGAAAACTTTGAGAGAAATCAGGTGTTGAAGTTAGTAGAACCACCTCCAAATTTCCATCCCATAGGAACCAAGTGGGTGTACAAGAACAAGAGGGATGAGAGTGGTGAGATTGTGAGAAACAAAGCGAGGTTGGTTGCTCAGGGGTTTTCGCAGCAGGAAGGGTTAGATTATGAGGAGACATTTGCTCCTGTTGCCCGTTTGGAGGCGATTCGGATCCTTCTAGCATTTGCAGTTGCTAAAGGGTTCAAATTGTACCAAATGGACGTGAAGAGTGCCTTCTTGAATGGGGTGATCGAGGAAGAAGTGTATGTGAGGCAGCCCCCGGGTTTTGAGAGTGAGAGATACCCACACCGAGTGTACAAACTCCACCGAGCTTTATATGGCCTAAAGCAAGCACCCAGAGCGTGGTATGGCAGGTTGAGAGGGTTCTTGCTTAGCAAGGGGTTTGTGATGGGGAAGGTTGATAAAACGCTCTTCTTGCTGAGAAATGGCAATGATCTTTTAATCGTTCAGATTTATGTGGATGATATCATTTTTGGTGGCTCTTCTCATGATCTTGTTGCCAAGTTTTCAGATGATATGAGCAAGGAATTTGAGATGTCGATGATGGGAGAGTTGCAGTTCTTTCTCGGGCTGCAGATCAAGCAAACCAAGGATGGGACATTCGTGCACCAAAGCAAATACACCAAGGACATTCTCAAGAAATTCGACATGAGCGACTCCAAGCCGATGACTACGCCGATGAGTACGACTACAGCTTTGGATGCGGATGAGGACGGAGAACCAGTGGACCAGAAGGAGTACCGGAGCATGATCGGCTCCCTCCTCTACTTGACGGCGACGAGGCCGGACATACAGTTCAGCGTGTGTCTGTGCGCTCGTTTTCAGGCTTCACCGAGGACTTCACATCGTCAGGCCGTCAAGAGGATTTTCAGGTATCTCAAGTTTACTCCTGAGCTGGGTCTTTGGTATTCTGCCGATTCCACTCTTGCACTTCATGGTTTTTCTGATGCGGATTTTGCTGGATGTCGTGTTGATCGCAAGTCTACTTCTGGTCAGTGTCAGTTTCTTGGTTCGTCTCTTGTGTCTTGGTCTTCTCGCAAGCAGTCTAGTGTAGCCCAATCCACCACTGAAGCCGAGTATGTTGCTGCTGCTAGCTGTTGTTCTCAGTTGCTTTGGATCACATACACCTTGAGAGATTTTGGCTTAGACATGTCCCATGTTCCACTTCTTTGTGATAGCACCAGTGCCATAAGCGTAGCCAAAAATCCCGTGCTTCATTCCAAGTTACCTTCACCCGCTTGCGAGGAGAACTTGGTGTGTGTGCGGTTTTCTGAGCTGAGTTTTGGAGGCTTCTCTTGTAGCATATGTATACTATTGTACCATCTTTGTATCTTGATGTACATTTTTCTTGCTTTTGTATCTTGATTTCATCTTTTGTATCATATCTTAGGATGAGCTTCTCTTATATGCAGTGATTGGTACAACTTGCTACATTTTAGAGTTTAGGCAGGCTGGCTAGGGATTGATTGTATGGATGGCTATGCTCTTGATGGTTTGGATATATATTCTGTTGAGATAGTCTCTTTTTGAATTAACATGATAATCTGAACTTAATCTTCTTCACACATGAGTAAATGCCCTTGCATGTCTTGTTTGAGCCGAAATGGCTATATCTGGCTGTCACGCCCGTTTTCAGAAGAAAACGAACCATCTCATATGCAAGTCTTTAACCAAGGCAACTCACATATAATAGACAAAAATAAATATCACAGCGTGCAAGAATAAATAGAGAGTAGTAAATAGCATTATTACAAGCCAAGGTTTGTCTCCATAGAATAAATATAGTCTTTATTTAACGCTGCAAACGAAACTCCTCTAAGACCTTGAGGTTGCCTGGCAGAGACGCAGCCTAGAACTCCTGGAAATCGCCGGTGAACTCCTCAAAGCTCCCCACGTCTGAACAAATCCGGATCGGTCGTTGCAAAAATAAATGAACAAGCGTGAGCACAAGCCGTACTCAACAAGCTAAAGATAACGATATGATATGCAAGGCTTAAACAAGGATAGGCTGAAGGTTTAAGCATTTAGCATTTTAATTGATCAAATTTTAATTAAACAAGCTTAAGTATAAGTTTATACCACCCACAATTAATGAAAGAAAATAACATAAAGATGAGAGCCTCAACATAAAGTAAATGATTTGAATAAAGTTCCGATAAATTAAATATGTGAGTGTCCAGGCCGCTCGTAACCGTGAGCACGGCTATCATGATAGTTTTTTATTAACCTTGCAAGGTTTGTACAGCTTTACCCAGCAGAAGTATCACCCTTTTTGCCCGAGGTTTGCAAGGCCCCATTAGACACTTCCTTTGGTGAATGGCTAGGGATCCACTACGAGACCGTTACGAAGCTTCCCTAACAAGTGACAACCCGCTAAGGTTCCAAGCCGAAGCAGGCATAACCCTCTCTGATGAGTGCTCCTTAGCAAAGGCCGCTCCTCAACAGGGCCGGGCTATACACCGTCAACGCTTCCCCTCTTGCCCAGTCCAGGTAAGATTGTCCCAAGCTAGAGTCACTAGTTAATAAGTCAAGGCCAGAGCCCATTAGCACTGCGGTTGTACGGTATGTCCCGGGTGGTTCTCCATGTTTCCGATTAAATAAATGATCTTGTTACCGAGGCATAACATGATAAAGTCAAGATTAACATAGGGTTCAATTAAACAGTAGAGCACTAGCAAGATCTACAACAAAATTATTAACCCAAGGTAAAGGCATGATAATCAGGATAGGGTGGCTAGGCATGTCCTTAATAGGTAAACCCATCAAAATTAAATATAACATGCAACTATGGTTGGTTGAACATAAAAGTAAGTTTTTAATTTAAATAGGACAAAGCATGACCAAGGCGACTTGCCTTCAGCGAACCCTTGCTGCTGCCCGAACTCCTCGAACTCCTCAAACTCCTCTCCCGGGAAGTCCTCGAAGCGCGGATCGTCTACCGGTACACACATGCACAAGCAAAGGAAATAATAAGAAAACAGTACAACAATCATAAGAAACCAACACATGGTCCACACATAAAGATTGTACACGAAACGACGATTCCAACGGTATTTTGAACGCGTAAAACGGAGCTAAGATGCAAAAGTTATGATAAAAACAAGATTAGGGACTTGCTGGTAAAGATCAGAAACTTCCAGGGGCCTAATCGTAAACAAAAGGACTAAACTGAAAGGATTTTTGAACTGCGCGAAATAAATAAGTAAATAAGAAGAAAGCCAGGGGCTTTTCTGCAAAACAGCCGACGGCGACGGCGGCTTAACGGCCGGCTGACGCCAGCCTGACGTCAGCGCTAACGCCGGCGCTGACGTCGGCGCGGCCGGCACCGTGGACCACGCCGTGGACGAGGTCCACGGGTCCACGGTGGACCGAGGCGAAAGGGTACGCCAGGATCTAATCCTGGCCGCTCGCTTCAAATCAACGGCTGGCGGCGGCTCCGGCGGAACGGCGGCGACGGCGACGGCGGCGCCATGGCCGGCGAGCGGCGGCTCACGCGAACAGGCGCGGGAGGGCACGGAGGCGCGTGCCAAATGCACCAAAACGACGCGGAGCGCCTCGCGAACCTTACCCAAGAGACGGCGGCGACCGGAAGCGGCGGGAGGCGGCGGCTCGAGCGGCCGGGGGGCGGCGGCGCTAGGGTTTCACGCGGCGGCGGCGCACCGAGGCTTGCGGCGGCTAGGGTTTCGGGTGGGGGCGCGCGAGGCGAGGCGGCGCGCATTAAATAGGCCCTGGCGGCCTGCCTTGGCGTGCGGGCCACGGAACGCGCGGGCGGCGCGGAGCTCGGACTCGAGCTCGAGTCCAGCTCGGGCACGGCTGCCCGGCGGGGATGACAGGTGGGCCCCGCCGGTCAGCGGCTCGGCGAAAGCGGACGGAGGCGCGGGCGCCAGCGCGAGAGGGAAGCGGAAAAACGACAAGGCGACCGCGGGCGCGAGCGAGGAGGGAAAGCGGAAAACTGCAGGGGCGCCTTCGACGTCGACGAGCTGGCGGACGCGCGCTGCGAGCTGGGCCGCGGCAGCTGGGCCGGCTGGGCCGCGATGCGAAAGGCGCGGGGCGAAGCTGAGCGGGCCGAAGAGCTCAAGGGGCAAAACTGGACTTTGCTGAATTTAAACAAAACAACATTCAAACTAAAATTTGAATTCAAACAAACTTGAATCCAAACACAATAAAATAAATATGCAGCAGCATGAATGCAACAATGCAACCTACTTTGATTTAATTCGCGAAAATGTTTTCCAACTCCCATTTAATTCGAATAAATTCTAGAAAATCCTTAAAAACCTTAACTGAGCTTGAATAAATTCTAGAAAATTTTATTAATTGCAAAAGTTGAAATTTAGGGTGTTACAAACCTCCCCCCCTTAAGAAGAATCTCGTCCTCGAGATTCGGATAGATTATCGAAGAGATCTGGAAATTCTGCCTTTAACTCATCCTCTCTTTCCCAAGTTGCCTCATCCTCTGAATGGTGACTCCACTGCACCTTGCACATGGTAACTGACTTGTTCCGCGTAACTCTCTGTAGTGTCTCCAGAATTCTGATAGGTCGCTCATCATAAGTCAGATCATCGGACACATTCAACTCTTCCAAGGACAACTGCTCCTCTGGTACCCTGAGACACCGTTTCAACTGAGAGATATGGAACACATCATGCACATCTGAGAGTCTGGCTGGCAATTCTAACCGATAAGCAACTTCTCCCATCCTCTCTAGTATCTTGTATGGGCCAATAAAGCGGGGTGACAACTTCCCTTTTACTTTAAACCGGCGCATGCCTCTGACGGGTGACACCTTCAAATATACAAAATCACCTTCCTCAAAGGTCAAAGCTCTGCGGCGTGTATCAGCATAACTTTTCTGCCTTGATTGCGCTGATCTCAGATTTTCCCTTATCAACTGCACTTGCTTCTCAGCCTCTTGCAGAACCTCTGGCCCAAACACTTGACTTTCTCCAGCCTCATTCCAGAAGAGGGGCGTTCTGCACCTTCTCCCGTACAAAGCTTCGAACGGTGCCATCTTGAGACTCGCCTGATAGCTGTTATTGTAAGAGAACTCCGCATAGGGTAAACTTTTCTCCCAGCTGCTTCCATGCTTTAAGGCACAAGCCCTCAGCATATCCTCCAATATCTGATTAACTCGCTCTGTCTGGCCATCTGTCTGAGGATGGTATGCTGAACTGAAATTCAACTTTGTATCCATGGATTCATGCAGCTTCTGCCAGAACCGTGACGTAAACTGAGTACCCCGATCAGAAACTATTTTCTTAGGCACGCCATGCAGACACACGATCCTGGACATGTATAACTCTGCCAACCTGGCGCTGGTGTACTCTATTCCTCACAGGTATGAAATGAGCTACCTTAGTAAGCCGATCCACGATAACCCATATAGAATCATGACCGTTCCGAGAGCGAGGTAACCCCACTATAAAATCCATGCTGATTTCTTCCCACTTCCATTCTGGCACTTTCAATGGTTGGAGTAGCCCTGCTGGCCTCTGATGTTCTGCCTTGACCCTCTGACACGTGTCACACACAGCCACATATTCAGCAACATCCCTTTTCATACCATACCACCAGTACATCTGCTTTAGATCTTGATACATCTTAGTGCTTCCAGGGTGAATAGAATAGGCAGAATCATGAGCTTCTCTGAGAATAGTCTTTCTAATATGATCGATGTCAGGCACACAAATCCTCTTACCAAGCCAAAGTGTTCCTTGTTCATCGAGTCGGTAGTCAGGTGCCTTCCCTTCACTCATCAGCTCCTTGATTTCCTTCACCTTAGCATCCTCTAGCTGACCATCACGGATTTCCTGCTCCAAGGTAGACGCTAATTCTAGCGTGACTCCTTCAGTGTGAGCTACCATCCCAAGGTTCAATTTCTCAAAATCTTTAAACAACTCTTCGGGCAGCTCGTGTGCCAGCACCATGTTCAACTGGTCCTTCCTACTCAGAGCATCCGCAACGACATTTGCCTTGCCCGGGTGGTAATGTATCTCCAGATCATAGTCATTAATCAGCTCCAACCAACGGCGCTGCCTGAGATTGAGATCCCTCTGGGTGAAAATGTACTTCAGGCTCTTGTGGTCTGTATAGATGTTACACTTATTCCCCACTAGATAGTGCCTCCAAATCTTCAGAGCGTGTACCACAGCTGCCAACTCCAAATCGTGTGTAGGATAATTCTGCTCATGCTTCCTCAACTGCCTCGATGCATATGCCACCACATGTCCTTCCTGCATAAGCACACACCCCAATCCCAGCTTAGATGCATCACAATAGACGTCAAAACCTTTGCTGATATCCGGCATCACAAGAACAGGGGCCGTAGTCAACAGCTGCTTTAGCTTCTCAAAACTGGCCTGACAAGCTTCGGTCCACTTGAAGTCTGCATCCTTCTCCAAAAGTGAAGTAAGAGGCTTCGCTATCTTAGAGAATCCCTCAATGAACCGACGATAGTAACCTGCCATTCCCAAGAAACTTCTTACCTGCTTCACAGAAGTAGGTGGCTTCCAGTTCAACACATCATTAACCTTCCCTTGGTCAACTGCTACACCACCATCAGTAATGACATGACCCAGAAAAGAAACTTCCTTCATCCAGAACTCACACTTGCTGAACTTGGCATACAGCTGGTTCTCCCTCAACTTCTGCAACACCAACCTCAGATGCTCTTCATGCTCTTCCTCGTTCTTGGAGAATACCAGGATATCATCAATGAACACCACCACGAACTTATCCAGATATTCCATAAACACCTTATTCATCAGATACATGAAGTAAGCGGGGGCATTAGTCAAACCAAAGGACATTACCGTGTACTCATAAAGGCCATATCTGGTGGAGAAAGCTGTCTTGGGAATATCACAAGGCCTGATCTTCATCTGATGATAACCGGAACGCAGATCAATCTTAGAAAACACTCTGGCTCCTCTCATCTGGTCAAAAAGGTCATCAATCCTGGGCAATGGATACTTATTCTTGATAGTGACATCATTAAGTAACCTGTAATCCACACACATCCTTTCTGTGCCATCCTTCTTCTTTACAAAGATAATCGGTGAACCCCACGGTGAAGAACTAGGACGGATAAAGCGTTTACTTAAAAGTTCCTTTAATTGTTGTTTCAGTTCTTCTAAATGTTTAGCAGAGAGTCTATATGGTCTTTGCGAGATGGGTGCGGTACCAGGAATAAGATCAATGAGAAATTCGACATCTCGGTCAGGTGGCATACCTGGTAGCTCGTCTGGAAAAACATCTGGGAAATCACACACCACCTTAATATCTCCTAGCGACACACCATCCATTTGATTAACTGTACCATTGGTTGCACCTTCTGCTGTGGAGGGTAGAACAACGGCATATTCAATCCTTTCCCCTTGCGGTGAAGTGAGCCATACTGACCTCTTTGCACACTGAATGACTGCATCATGCTTTGCCATCCAACCCATACCAAGGATAACATCAATTCCTTGTGATTCTAGAACTATCGGATCGGTCCGGAAATCTTTCCCCATTATATTAATGTTAACATCACGACACCTGTAAGCTCCCTTCATCTGCCCCCCCGGTGAGGATACTAACATAGGTCTAGGCATGATGCACATGGGAATGCTATGTTGGGCTACGAACTGGGTAGTAATAAAAGAATGGGATGCTCCAGAATCGAATAGAACTGATGCAGGAGCTGAGTTGACAAGGAACATACCAAGCAGAACTTCTGGGTGTTCCTGAGCTGTCTCAGCTGCAACGTGATTTACCCGGCCTTGCATGTAGTTCTGGCGTCCCCTGCCACTCTGTGGTGTAGAATTCCCGGTCCTGGCCTGCTGAGTTTGCTGGTTCTGTCCCTGTGGGGTCTGGGTCTGCTTCCGGGGACAGTTGTTGGCAAAGTGATTAGGATCACCACACTTGAAACAAGCACGAGGGGTAGTAGTGCTGCCTGGAGCTGGTGTCTTCACTGGTGTCTGAGCTGGAGTAGTCTGGCGGTTCTGCTGGAAGTTCTGTTGAGTGTTCTGCTGGGATGCGGGACGTTGCGGTGTAGGTGCGGAGCGCTGACCCTGGTTCTGCCCATATCCACCATTGTAACCTCCAAAGCGGAACGGTGCGCTCTGCTGAGGTGGGGTGAAGCGAGGGCGAGTGATGCTGCTAGACTGTCCTGACCCACTGAACTTCCTCTTCTCACCCAGCTCCTGGCGTTTGTGTTCCAGACCAATTGCCTTGTCTATAAGTTCCTGAAAGGTGGGGAAGGTGTGAGAGTACAACTGATAGTTTAACGGCCCAATCAAACCGTTCAGGAACCGTTCCTGCTTCTTCTCATCATCAGACACCTCTTCTGGAGCATAACGGGACAACTGAATGAACTTGTCCCGATACTCACTCACGGACATCCCTCCCTGCTTAAGAGCAAGGAACTCTGCTTTCTTCAGCTTCATGAGACCTGTCGGAATGTGATATTTCCTGAAGTTGTTCTTGAACTCATCCCAAGTGATAGCATCAGCATTTTCATGAGCGGCAGTGAACGAGTCCCACCAATCTGCAGCAGTTCCCTCCAGGCGTCCAGAAGCATAAAGGACCTTCTCCCGGTCAGTACACTGAGTAATTTCCAGCATCCTTCCCACAGTCTTCAGCCAGTCGTCAGCCTGAAGCGGATCCGCGGAATGAGAGAACGTCGGGGGCCTGTGGCTCATGAACTCCCTGTGCTTGTCCCTGGGCGGCGGGTTCTGGTTGTTGTTCCCCTGGTTGTTGTTCCCCTGGTTGACCTGAGCTTGGAGTCCAGCCACAGTATTAGTCAATGTCTGGAGGAAAACCATCTGTGCCTCAAGAAACGGCTCCATCTCTGACGGCAGTGTTGGTTCCGGCTGAAGGTTCGGGTTGGGGTTGACGTTCCTTGACGGACGAACTGTTGGTGGTTGATCAACTCCTGCACCAGACCTGGTGTTCACCATCTGAGTGTTAGAGATACAGGTTTCAGATTGTGACTGACAAAGATATAATAGAAAGATTGTGCTCAACAGCGTAATTAGATTATAACAGAAAATTTCAGGACAGGACAGAATTCTGATTAGATGAAAAGACCAGATTTAAGTCATGAACAGGACTTCCAAAAATTATGAGAAAATTACAGGATAAAGGTTACTAAATTCCGGAACCAACCCAACTTGAATAATATAAATCGGAGTTATAAAACTCGAGATATAAAATAAACAAGCTGCATACGTCAGATCATTGTGACAGATTCATGTTCTGAGAAAAACAGATGCATATCTCTCTGTCCGTAAGTCCAAAAATCATGAAAAATTACCAGGATTTCACCCATTAAATTCTGAATCTAACCCACTTGGTTTCACTTGAAACCGATCTCTGTAGCTTCTGAATAAATTCGAACAGTACCGAAAGGTCATGCAGTGACGCGAACCGATTTGCGTTGAACAAGATTTACAAGATAGATAAAGCGAGATAGATAAAGGATTAAATTATGAGACAAAAATTTAAAACCCCAAACTAAACTTTATTAAACTGATGTCGCTGTGGTAAACTCCACAACACACCACACTCATTACAAAGACCCAAATCATCCATAAGCAAAATGACAAGCACACGTTCACTCTTAACAAAAGGCGCAACTCGAAACGACGACCGTTTAACGCTAACGATTACAAGAACTCCAAACTCTTAACTTAAGGACTCCGAAACTCCTAAACTCCTAAGCTCCTAAGCTTCCTCAAAGCTAGTTGATGTAGGTAATGGCTCCTCCATATCTTGTCTTGCGACGAGGGGGTGAACGTGCTGGACAAACTTCTCTATCTTCCTCCACCTCCGCTGGATCCTCTCCACGGAGTGCAGCTCGAAGCTTCTTGTTCTTCAACCTTTCAGCAGCTAGCATATCATAGGCGTGGTTCAACTCATCGGTGGTGCCCACAGCATAGGTGTGAACCGCTGCGGTGTACTTGGCATGGTCCCTCAGGTCCTCATTCAGTTGATTCTGGATGTCCAGGATTATGCTGCTCACGGCCTCCGGTGCTGTCCGAGGGAAGAACTTCCAAATGGTGCCTTGCAGCTCACCATTTTCTTGATAAAGCACCCTTCCAAAGGCCTGAAGCGCGGCATCATCCCTTCCAGCTGCAAAACTGCCTCTGAATGCTATGGCTTGAAACTTGGCGGCCTCCAGAGTCCCTCCATGCACATAATCAGCGACGCGAATCTGCACGGACACCTTCCACTCTGCCGGATACCTGGGGTGACGCCATTGATTACCCTTGTACATAATCTCTACCGGCAGTTGGAGACGCTCAAACAGCTCCTTGAGTAGCGCGGGAAGACGGGCATTGCCACCATCGTGATAGTGGCGAGTCAGAGTCCAGAACTCAGGCGGAGGCGGCTGGGCATTCTCTGAATTCTCAGATGAAGACTGATCTGGAGACTGGATAGCCTCCTCGTAGTATTCTCCTTCGCCCAGGTACTCCTCTACCTCCTCAGGATCCTCCTCTTCGTCTTGAACTTCATGATGCTCTTCTCCTGCAGGAGCTTCAGCTTGGGCTTCCTGTTGCTCCTCCACTCCAATGGCGGCTGGAGGCACTGGCTGGTCAACATCAACCGCTGGAGCACCATCTTCACCCTCTTCAACATCTTCAATCTCGATCACCTCCACCTCCTGCAGCGGCGGCGTGTGCACCTCCACATCGGGGCCTTCCACCACCAGCTGAGCATCAACCTCTTCATCACTGTCTTCCTCCCACTCACGGACACGCTGAAGCATAGCACTCTTACGAGCGGACTCCCGAGTCATCACCATCTTCTGAGATAAGGAAAATTTTCAACAAGTAAGATATGTAATAAAATGAATAGAAATAGCTCCAAGGGTGAGATAAAATCAACGACAAGAAGAGATAAAATAAAGATAAAAATAAAAATGGAATAAAATAGTTTTATATCAGAGTCAAGCGGAAATAAAAGGCTTCTAAGCTTTAGTATCCTTAATTCGACCATTTTCTAACTAGGCTAACGTTCCTAGAGGCAACACGGCTCTGGTACCACTTTTGTCACGCCCGTTTTCAGAAGAAAACGAACCATCTCATATGCAAGTCTTTAACCAAGGCAACTCACATATAATCGACAAAAATAAATATCACAGCGTGCAAGAATAAATAGAGAGTAGTAAATAGCATTATTACAAGCCAAGGTTTGTCTCCATAGAATAAATAGAGTCTTTATTTAACGCTGCAAACGAAACTCCTCTAAGACCTTGAGGTTGCCTGGCAGAGACGCAGCCTAGAACTCCTGGAAATCGCCGGTGAACTCCTCAAAGCTCCCCACGTCTGAACAAATCCGGATCGGTCGTTGCAAAAATAAATGAACAAGCGTGAGCACATGCCGTACTCAACAAGCTAAAGATAACGATATGATATGCAAGGCTTAAACAAGGATAGGCTGAAGGTTTAAGCATTTAGCATTTTAATTGATCAAATTTTAATTAAGCAAGCTTAAGTATAAGTTTATACCACCCACAATTAATGAAATAAAATAACATAAAGATGAGAGCCTCAACATAAAGTAAATGATTTGAATAAAGTTCCGATAAATTAAATATGTGAGTGTCCAGGCCGCTCGTAACCGTGAGCACGGCTATCATGATAGTTTTTTATTAACCTTGCAAGGTTTGTACAGCTTTACCCAGCAGAAGTGTCACCCTTTTTGCCCGAGGTTTGCAAGGCCCCATTAGACACTTCCTTTGGTGAATGGCCAGGGATCCACTACGAGACCGTTACGAAGCTTCCCTAACAAGTGACAACCCGCTAAGGTTCCAAGCCGAAGCAGGCATAACCCTCTCTGATGAGTGCTCCTTAGCAAAGGCCGCTCCTCAACAGGGCCGGGCTATACACCGTCAACGCTTCCCCTCTTGCCCAGTCCAGGTAAGATTGTCCCAAGCTAGAGTCACTAGTTAATAAGTCAAGGCCAGAGCCCATTAGCACTGCGGTTGTACGGTATGTCCCGGGTGGTTCTCCATGTTTCCGATTAAATAAATGATCTTGTTACCGAGGCATAACATGATAAAGTCAAGATTAACATAGGGTTCAATTAAACAGTAGAGCACTAGCAAGATCTACAACAAAATTATTAACCCAAGGTAAAGGCATGATAATCAGGATAGGGTGGCTAGGCATGTCCTTAATAGGTAAACCCATCAAAATTAAATATAACATGCAACTATGGTTGGTTGAACATAAAAGTAAGTTTTTAATTTAAATAGGACAAAGCATGACCAAGGCGACTTGCCTTCAGCGAACCCTTGCTGCTGCCCGAACTCCTCGAACTCCTCAAACTCCTCTCCCGGGAAGTCCTCGAAGCGCGGATCGTCTACCGGTACACACATGCACAAGCAAAGGAAATAATAAGAAAACAGTACAACAATCATAAGAAACCAACACATGGTCCACACATAAAGATTGTACACGAAACGACGATTCCAACGGTATATTGAACGCGTAAAACGGAGCTAAGATGCAAAAGTTATGATAAAAACAAGATTAGGGACTTGCTGGTAAAGATCAGAAACTTCCAGGGGCCTAATCGTAAACAAAAGGACTAAACTGAAAGGATTTTTGAACTGCGCGAAATAAATAAGTAAATAAGAAGAAAGCCAGGGGCTTTTCTGCAAAACAGCCGACGGCGACGGCGGCTTAACGGCCGGCTGACGCCAGCCTGACGTCAGCGCTAACGCCGGCGCTGACGTCGGCGCGGCCGGCACCGTGGACCACGCCGTGGACGAGGTCCACGGGTCCACGGTGGACCGAGGCGAAAGGGTACGCCAGGATCTAATCCTGGCCGCTCGCTTCAAATCAACGGCTGGCGGCGGCTCCGGCGGAACGGCGGCGACGGCGACGGCGGCGCCATGGCCGGCGAGCGGCGGCTCACGCGAACAGGCGCGGGAGGGCACGGAGGCGCGTGCCAAATGCACCAAAACGACGCGGAGCGCCTCGCGAACCTTACCCAAGAGACGGCGGCGACCGGAAGCGGCGGGAGGCGGCGGCTCGAGCGGCCGGGGGGCGGCGGCGCTAGGGTTTCACGCGGCGGCGGCGCACCGAGGCTTGCGGCGGCTAGGGTTTCGGGTGGGGGCGCGCGAGGCGAGGCGGCGCGCATTAAATAGGCCCTGGCGGCCTGCCTTGGCGTGCGGGCCACGGAACGCGCGGGCGGCGCGGAGCTCGGACTCGAGCTCGAGTCCAGCTCGGGCACGGCTGCCCGGCGGGGATGACAGGTGGGCCCCGCCGGTCAGCGGCTCGGCGAAAGCGGACGGAGGCGCGGGCGCCAGCGCGAGAGGGAAGCGGAAAAACGACAAGGCGACCGCGGGCGCGAGCGAGGAGGGAAAGCGGAAAACTGCAGGGGCGCCTTCGACGTCGACGAGCTGGCGGACGCGCGCTGCGAGCTGGGCCGCGGCAGCTGGGCCGGCTGGGCCGCGATGCGAAAGGCGCGGGGCGAAGCTGAGCGGGCCGAAGAGCTCAAGGGGCAAAACTGGACTTTGCTGAATTTAAACAAAACAACATTCAAACTAAAATTTGAATTCAAACAAACTTGAATCCAAACACAATAAAATAAATATGCAGCAGCATGAATGCAACAATGCAACCTACTTTGATTTAATTCGCGAAAATGTTTTCCAACTCCCATTTAATTCGAATAAATTCTAGAAAATCCTTAAAAACCTTAACTGAGCTTGAATAAATTCTAGAAAATTTTATTAATTGCAAAAGTTGAAATTTAGGGTGTTACACTGGCTTAGGATCATGTTAGGGTGTGATATTCTTTTCAATTGGGTCAAAGACCTTTGTCATTGTAAATGTTTAGCCCATGCTTTATCTTGTGGAGGAGCATAAGCTTCTTTCTGTCGCAAAGACATTTCATGTACCATGCTTAACTTGAAAAACTTGATAAATGAGATGCCTATGCATGAAAGAAGAAAGATGAGAAAAAGAAATATTTGCAGAAAATTATGCTCATGTCTCTATGCTTTCACTATTGCACACACTTGCACACATGGGTGCTAAGCGGTTGCATGTTGTTTGCCGGAGAAGTCTCCCATGAGAAGTGAACACATGGCTCCGTGCTTTGACATGACATGAGATAGAACTTGGGCGTTTATAATGATTTTTTGTCAAGAATGCTTGTCCTTTCATGATTTTGGTGAGATGAAGTTTATTTTTGCTTAAACAATCCATGGTTAGGACTTTGCTCATGTGGTGCCATTTTTGATAAAACTACACAATTTGCTCATGGCTTTGTCAATTGGATGTATGTCTTCACCTTCTTGATGGCAATGCCCGTGTGACACGATGAACTATCTTGTTTGCCTCTTCTCTAACCTGTAGCACTTTGTATTGCTCATTGTATATTTGAGAAGCTTGTAGTTGCATTTTTGCATTTTTGCTGTGCTGCCTGTGCATACTCGGCAGTGCCGACTGGAGCAACTCGGCAGTGCCGGTTTTTGCGCTTGTAGTTGCATTTTTGCATTTTTGCTGTGCTGCCTGTGCATACTCGGCAGTGCCGGTTTTTGCAACTCGGCAGTGCCGACTTGTGCAACTCAGCGTCGGTTTCTGTATTTTGGGTTTTTCTTACCTTGATTCATGCATTGTCAACAAGGGGGAGAATGTCTGGAGCATTTCTAAAAGAAGAGGGAGAATTTTTGAAAATTTTCTGGAAAGATTTTGAAAGTTTGTGCAAGATTGCATTTTCTAAAAGAGAAGCACATGTGTTGTGAATTTGAGCCATTTTCCACACATTTTCGCACGCACAAGTTCACTTGTTCAGGGGGAGTTGCATCTTTGCAGGGGGAGTGCCTTGAGTGTTTTGAAAAGTGAGTTGGAGGTTTTGAAGTTTGTGATTTGTGCTTTGTGCTTTTGCTCTTTTGCTGATGGTGTTGAGCCCTTTCGCTTCTTCTTGAAGGGTCGACGTTTCTGGAGCTTTCTCTTGCAAAGTGACTTTGTTCTCAGCTTGTTCTTGCTTTTAGTCACTTGCTTGAGTCTTGTTTTTGATTTCTTTTATATTTTTCTTTATCCCAATGGTTACTATGTGTGTGTTGTCAATGCACTCATCAAGGGGGAGATTGAGGACCCGGTGTGTCCGAGGACCAGTGGATGGTCGCTTCCTGGTGTGATGAGTGATTGACAACGTGGTGTGGATTGACGTTTCCCTTGGCTCAAGTATTGCAGGTGTAGAATGCGGCTTGGTTGCATTGGTGCAGGTGAAGAACAGGCGCGAAAGGTCTTAGCCATGGCGGCCTCCGAGGAGCGGAGAGACAAGTAGGCTTGGTTCGAGGGACCCGGTGGCCGGTGGATCAAGTGCGGTTCACGTGCTGGCAAGAACGAGCAAGGGGACGTGGTTCCGGTGCGAGGTAGCGGCTCACAACCGAAGCTCGTACGCGGACGAGAAGCCGGCGCAAGGTGGCGGCTAACAACCGAAGTTTGCGCGCGGGGTTTGGTGATTTGGCCACAAAATCATCGGTGGACGGTTTCCCTTGGTTTGGGCCTCAAAACCAAGGACCGAGGACTCGACGTGGCGAAGATGGGCCGCTGGGCTGATTGTATGTACTAGGCAGTGCCGAGTTGAACAACTCGGCAGTGCCGAGTACATACACTCGACTGGGCCGGCCCAAAACTCGGCGTCGAGGAGCTTTGATCCGGAGGACACGCGGCGTGACTGCAAGGCTTGCGTCGGAGGGAAGCTAGGTTGCAGCGGAAGGTGCCCGAGCTGGAAAATATCTGAAGATCAAATGTCAAATTTGCCCCTGAGGGGTATGTATCACTTAGGGGTAGTTTAGTCTTTAGAGCACCACCACTTGGACTACTAATAGCCCCTTCCAGGGCTGGTGGCTGCCATCTCTCTAGTTATCTTTCATTTGGCTTGTTTAGTTTTTCCCTTCTCTTCATCCTCTCCACCTAGAACTACTTCGAATCTTTCTTAGTTTTGTATAGGTGAATTCATGGTTATGTGATGGAGTTTGTGCTGCTCATCTTTGTGCCATGATTTGATTTCCCGAGCTCCTTCTTCCTTTTCTATTTTCGTGGGTATTCTCAGAGCTATTTTTGGGGGATTTTCGTTCTTCTCTTTCTAGGGTGTTTTCTCTCGGATTTCTTTGGGGGATTCACGTATGAGTGCCTTGTGCCTCTTTTGCTGGTGATCCTTTGCCCCCAAGCGCCGAGAATCGCTTTGGATTTGAGATTTTCGGGATGAACTTGATGTCATGGTGTTCATCACGAGATCTGAGTTTCCGGGAGTTGTACTGAGTTAGAGGCCGAGATCTTTTGGGAAAACACTCCACTGGAGGTCTAGATCATCTGACCAAAATCTCGCCTCAAGAGCTCAAGCCGTTTGGGAGATCCGTCCATGAGTTGACTTTGGGGCTGGGCTGTTTGCATGTACTTGGCAGTGCCGAGTTTTGAAATCCGGCAGTGCCGAGTACATACACTCGAGGGCTGCATGTACTAGGCAGTGCCGAGTTTTGAAACCCGGCAGTGCCGAGTACATACACTCGAGAGCTGCATGTACTAGGCAGTGCCGAGTTTGGTAACCCGGCAGTGCCGAGTACATACACCCAGTGACAGATTTGTCAAGTTTTTGGATCGAGGATTCTTTCTGTGTTTCCGCTGCATGTTTCTTGTTCCTAGGGTCAGTAGCATCTTAGTTGCTACGTGATCTTGGCAAGATTGTGTTACGAAGTCCGGAAGTGATTTTGGGGTGAAAGCCGGATTTGGAAGAGAAAGTTTTATCGGCTCCCATTCACTCCCCCTTCTCTGGTCGCCGTTTCGGTCCTTCAGGACGTGAGTATCTTTAACAGCCTCAATACTTTCTGGGGGTCCCAGCTCCCCAAGGCACGCTCCATATGGGGTTGGAGCATATCATGGGCAGGCCAGATTGATGCCTATTCATTTAAATGGTTCGGATCCTTGCACCTGGATTTGTGTCCCCGGCTAATACATGTACTTCCCCTATATAAGAAAAGAGTCAACTCCCTAAGCCTAGACACGCTGGAGACCATTGAGATTGTCTGGTGTGGTGATCTCCAGGCTGTCTTCCCCTTGTATTATGATGACACTGAGAGCCACCACCGTCAATGGACCATGCTGAAATTCCCGAGCCTGAAGCACATCCACCTGCACGAGCTGCCCAAGCTACAGGGCATCTGTGGGCGCTGGAGGATATCTGCCCCTATGCTACAGAACATCAAGATCAGGGGCTGCTGGAGCCTCAAGCGCCTACCAGCCGTTAGCAGTGACAGGAGCAACAGGAAGGTGGAGTGTGACTGCGAGAAGGATTGGTGGGAGAAACTAGAGTGGGACGGGCTGAACAATAACCACCACCCTTCCCTGTACAAGCCGACCCACTCGCGGTATTACAAGAAGTCCTTACTTAGGGGCTCCGTGCTCCTCTAAGGTACGTACATATGCCTAGGTATAAGTAAGCACATGTAAAGATGGAAATATGAAAGTGGAATCCGAATTATCCGATATCCGTATCCGTTAAAACGTAAATATGGATATCCGTATTCGTATTCGAATTAAAATGTGGTAGTAAAGTGGATACATCCGAATTCGTTTTCGTTGATTTTCTCTATCCGATTCCGCATCCGTATTCGGCAATATCCGTATTCGATTATATGAAATTGTTAGCTATCTCTATAACTAATGACAAATAATATCCATTTAAATATTAATAATGATAGTTTATAATTTTAAAAGTTATATCCATGACTAATAATTATGATATTAATTTTAATATTAAAAATATTACATCATAAATAAAATATGTATTTATTAATAGTTTATTTTATTTATTATATGATTAATCATTAAAATAATTATGGGTAAATGTGATATTATTAATGAGTGATCTTTGTCTAGACTTGTTATGTACTTGTACTTTAGTCTTTACTTGTATATAATGATTTTATTATATAAATTGCTAATAAAGAAAATAGGTAAATATTGTTTTATAAATTGAGTAAATATCCGATGGAATATCCGCATTCGAGACATCCGTTTTGTATTCGTATTCGAGGACATTCGTATTCGAGTTAAAATGTGGTAAAAGGTGCTATCCGGATCCAATTTCATGCGTATTCGATCCGTTTCCATCCATAAGCACATGTACGTGCATTTTGGTTTGGCCACATGGTTAATGCGGATGGAATTAATTCATTTGGTTTTTGTTCCCTTCCATGGATCGCTTGCTGCAGGGTATTTATCAAGTGCTGGCTACTTGCTGCTTCCTCCACATGCAGCATGACTTGGCACCCGCCTGCTTGTTGCATGTTTTATTTTAATTTCTTCCTATCCTTGTGGTTTTGGTTTTATGGAACAGTGTGAATTGTGATATACTGCCAATATGCATTGCATGATAGGGTGTTGTGCCCTGGATGGTCATGTGCTTGTGTGGACAGCATGCATCATATGCGGACTGCGGTTGGCATCGACCTATGCTGCTTGACTGCTACTATGGTGTGGCCGTGCGTCCCTTCCAGTAGCTGGGTTCATTTTCTTTTTGCCTGGCATTTGGGTTGCTAGATCAAGGTGTGATCACTATCTATATATATCATTCCTGCCATGGGCCTCTTTGGATAAGCTCGATGGCTGGATTATGTGTGTTCCTGTTATATAATTTCGCTTGTAATATGGGATCTTTGTAATCTTGACTTGATGTTGTATAAGTGAAGTCTTGGCTTTTCATCTCTTTGTAATATGTGCTCTTGAAGAACTGATGAGAAAAGTTCCTCAAGAGAATGGAGGAGACCGTGGTGGGAAGGAAAAGGAGAGACAAAGGATGAGGGAGGAGCAATTTTTTTTTTTTGCGTGAAGAAAAAATTTAGTACTGGCTCGGGTTATCCCCGGTACTAGAGGGCCATTTACTAAAATGGTGGACCATTTAGTTTCTAATATTTAATACCGGTTTCTTAGCCGGTACTAAACCTGCCTTCTCAGCCGGTACTTATGGTCATTTTTCCTCTAGTGTCAGCTGGAGCGAGACATGAATGCTGACCACTACCCGTCCCTCTACAAGTCGATCCAGTCATGTCAGTGGCAAATATTTCCATCCATCTACAGTACTTTTATTTTACCAACAAGACAACAAAGATGAAATGTCTGCATGCATGATGTTTCAATAATTTTGCTCTCAGTTATTTTTCTCCCAGAACCATGTTTCTGTTTTTTGCAATCCTTCTCGTGTTGCAGTTCTTCACAACTGTGGCTATACCTTAGAGCTCTCTCTTTTTGAAATTAGCCTGAGAGCTCTCTCTCAAACTCCCAAAGGCAGCTATCAATCTATCAGCACTCACCCGCATCAGTAAGCAAGTAAAAGAGCTGTCATGCGTCCTGTGTATTGGGAAAAAATTTCAGTGCGCCCCGTGCGCACGGCAGCGCCCGTGCGCACCCGCGCTGGATGCCGCGCAAACAGGATCCGACGCCTGGCCCCATCGACTCGTTCCCCGCGTGGCTCGCAACCCATTGCGTACGGACTCCTTTCCAGCACGGCTCCTTTTTCCGCATCAGCGCCCTGCGATGCCATCAGCTACTGCGCCGCCATCAGTTCCTGTTAGATCCTGTTAGGGTTTGCTGCTGTCGCGACCACGCCATGGTGGACGGGCAGCGCGACCACGCCATCGTCGATGGGCGGCGAGACGACGCCATGCTCGACGGGCGGCGCGACGAGCCCATGGTGGACGGGCGGCGAGACGACGCCGTGGTCGACAGGCAGCGAGACGATGCCGTGGTCGACGGGCGGCGCGACCAGCCCATGGTGGACGGGCGGCCCGACTACCCCATGGTCGACGAGCGGCGAGACGACGCCGTGGTCGACGGGCGGCGCGACCAGCCCATCGTGGACGGGCGGCGCGACTACCCCATGGTCGACGGACGGCGAGACGACGCCGTGGTCGACGGGCGGCGCGACCAACCCATCATGGACGGGCGGCGCGATAACCCCATGGTCGACCGGCGGCGAGACGACGCTGTGGTCGATGGGCGGCACGACGACGCCATGGACGAGCGGCTTAGCGAATCAGCCATGGTGATGTCGCCAAACAGGTAATTCTGTCTGTTTATCTCTTTGATCGCTCCATGTTTAGGTTCTTGTTTCTTTGTAGACCTCATGATCGCTTCTAGATGTAGATTACATGTTCCTTCTGTGAATGATGAGGTTGCTTCCGGTCATGGAGAAGATCAGGAGCAACAAATAACACAGGAGTTGGTTGATAAATATGGAGTGTTGGCACCTAAAGTTGGAATGAGTTTTGACTGTGAGGATAAGGCTTACAATATGTACAATAACTATGCTGGACGTGTTGGGTTCAGTGTTAGAAAGAGCAGGACGAAGCACCGCACAGATGGAAGTTTAAGTTAGAAATATTTTGTTTGCAGTGGTGAAGGACGTCGGAAAAATGAGACGTCAACAAAAGATATTACAAGGACCAATTGTGATGCTCGTGTTCAGTTTAGTATCACCAGGGAGAATGTATGGACTGTGCAAAAGGTCGTAGTAGAGCACAACCATTATCGTGCTAGTCCAAATAAGACACATAAGTTGAGGTCCCAACGAAAGATTATAGAGGCAGATAGAAAATTAATTGGGCAGGCACGGCGGTCTGGATTGAAGCCAGCCCAAATTTACAATTTCATGAAGGAGCATTATAATGGGGAAGACAAAGTACCATTTACTAAGATGGATTGCTATAATGAGATTGGTCGCGAGCGCACACAGTACTTAGAAGCCAATGATGCACAAACATTATCTGAATATCTGAGAAATAAACAAGCGCAAGATCCTACTTTTTTTTATGCAGTTGAGGTGGACAAGGAAACTGGTCATATAGCAAATTTCTTTTGGGCAGATGGTCAGTGTATCATGGATTACAAATGCTTTGGTGATGCTGTTTCCTTTGACACCACATTTCAAACAAATAAGTTTGAAATGCCTTTTGCTCCGATTGTTGGCACCAACCATCACAAGCAAACAATAATTTTTGGGTGTGCACTTATGTTCAATGAGACTATTCCATCATTCGTATGGCTCTTTCAGTCCTTTTTACAAGCAATGTCTGGAAAGCACCCAAGCACAATTTTCACAGATCAAGACGCGGCAATGGCAGCAGCAATTGCTCATGTATTCCCAAACACAGCCCACCGCCTATGTTTGTGGCATATTGGGCAAAATGCTATCAAACATCTTGGTCCTATAATTGCAGCGGCAGAGGACGAGGCAAAGGACAAGTCAGGTAACAAGTTCTGGGCGGAATTCAAAAGTTGTATCTACGAAGACAGAGCAGAGACTTACTTCACAGAGAAATGGCATGAATTGTTGGCTAAATATGACCTTAAGGGTAACTCATGGATGTCAAACCTATATGATTTGAGGGCAAAGTGGGCTGCGGTACACCGTGACTCATTTACAGCAGACATGCATTCGACCCAAAGGAGCGAAGGTATGAACAATGTCTTCAAGAAAACATTTCGTAGGAAACTCGGTCTTTCAGAACTCCTTGTAGAATGTGAAAAGGTTGTAGTTACTCTAAGGTCAAATGAGAAGGATGCTGATTTTGAGTCACGTCGAAAGATTCCAGTTTCCTACATTCCAAATCTGCCAATGTTGAAAACTGCAGCCGAAACATATACAAGGAGAATGTATTCAGAATTTGAGGAAGAGTTTAAAAAACAATTTACATTATCTTGTGATTTGTTGTAAGCTAATGGGACAAACTACACATTATATGCAATCTGATCGTGGAGCAACGGTACTATTGAACACTGAAGATTCAACTATTACATGCTCTTGTCGGATGTTTGAATGCATAGGTATGTTCAGTATTACCTTTCAGGTTGTTTATATTGCATTTTGTATTCTGAAATATTGTTTGTTTCATTTGGAACTATATGTTTCAGGTCTATTATGCAAACATGCTCTTAGAGTCTACAATATGAATGGAGTTTATAATTTGCCATCGCAATATATACTGCCTAGATGGACAAAATATGCAAAAACTGGATTTTATATTGAAACAAAACAAGGATCCGAGGAGGGAGATTTGAAAGCACAGGCAGCACTAATATCTCGACAGGCCACATCTCTTGCATTGAAGTGTTCATCCTCAAAAGAACTACTTGATAAAATCCAAAAAGCCATGCATGACTTGAACTTGGAAGCGGATACTTATCTAAGTGAGATGCATGAAAAATCCAATGAGATTTCCCCTACTCCAAATGAATGTGTCCGAGAACCACTAAATGGTGTCATATCATTCAGAATCCCTCCCGTCATAAAAGGTCCAAAGGAGACACGTAGAAAAAATGTTCTTGAAAAGAACCTAGGGAAGAAGAAGAAGAAGAAGGGTGCCCAGAAAAAAGGTAGTGACTTGTTCAATGCCTTTTGTTGTAGTGCAAAATTTAGTCTAAATATTTGTTTATCATATATATTGCACTGTAGGTGATGATATGGAACACGATGATATTGAAGCAAGAGACGAACGCGATGAGACAAACCAAATAGCTGTAAGACAATACCTATTTTCAAAATTTATTCCATTGCATGCATGATTTATGAACACTTTCATGTCATATATACAGGATTTTAATGTTGGGGGATCTTCAACCATGAATGCTCCTTTCGTCCAAGGTGGATATACTAATGTCACAATGCCCCAGTTCAATTTATTTGCCAATCATTCTGCAATGGCTCATCCATACATTCCAGGAGGGTACACAAGTCTCTTAATGGAAGTTGATCAAGATGCTACAACGCAAGCTGCTGTTAGGCAGTTACAGTTTGATGAATCTCTGTAGACATGTTCTCATGAAATACACCATATTGTTTTGTAAACATGAATAACATTTTGGATATTTGTTTTGTCAACATTAATTTATTTTGGAGAGCAAACATTTTGGTTGAAATAGTAAAAGATGGTTACTAATTTTAATCTAAGCGTAATGTCACTTGTCGCGGAGTGTTTACAGCTGCGGAATTTTGTCGCTGGCTCATGGTGAGTTGGGACTGGCGGCGCAGCGGGCTGATGCGGAAAAAGGAGCCGTGCTGGAAAGGAGTCCGTACGCAATGGGTCGCGAGCCGCGCGGGGAACGAGTCGAGGGGGCCAGGCGTCGGATCCTGTTTGCGCGGCATCCAGCGCGGGTGCGCACGGGCGCTGCCGTGCGCACGGGGCGCACTGAAATTTTTTCCGTGTATTGTGCCTGAAATGTTTTTGGGACCACATATTCTTCTATCAGAAGTGTTAAGACTAGACTCGTCGGTTATCGGTTTATCAAAGGTGTTTGGACAAGTGACTCTTTTGGCTTGGAGCATGTCATACAACAAGTCAACAGGTACTTCAAAGCAGGTGTCTGGCGTGCCTACTAGGTAGCTGTACGTATGTGCCTAAATTCAGGTGTGCGTGTGGCAGCTCCTCCTCTATTTATTTGTGTGAACACAAGTTATAAATAACATAAGAGCTGGTGTCTGTATTTTCGTGCCTCTTATTGGTTACTAGCAAAATTGTCCGTGCGTTGCTACGGGCAAAGGCGAGAGGATGCATGCTTTTGCTACTACGAAACACCTCTGTATTTTTCTATTAAAAACTCATTTCGATTAAAGGATACATATGTCATGCTACATTAAATATTTAATAATTATACTATTGGGACAACTACCATTATTAGTGTATAGCATTAACATCGTTCTCTGCGTACCACGCGCTAGCTTTTTTAAATTCTTTTGTCATTACATTAAAATGATCTCTACATTTTTTGCAAGAAAATTTATCATTTTTTACTTTGACTTAATTACTCAATTCCTCCTAGTAATACTTGTTACGTCTTTGGCATATTTTTTTTAAAATTTTAGGGAGAGTTTCTATAATAGCAAAAAACTTATTGCAATCCACGAGAAAGACTTCGTCTTTAGTTCTAATCTTTAATGCGAGTTAAGAATGACTAATTTTCGCATATCCCCCTGGCAAACATGAGTACATGACTACTGGATGAGTTTAGCGTGCATATGGTAGTAGGCGTTGGTCTGGTGGCATGCTCAAGTACCAGGCAACGCTAGCTCCACATCAATATGTGATGCGTGCATGACGTGGTCGGATGCAGTTAATGCTGATTTGTTGATTTAATCATTTGACAAACATGTGTTATACGGAGTATGTGTTCAGAGCCAGTTAAATGAGGTATGAGAAACAAACACACATGGATATAATAGACAATTTAAAGACTATTTCTTTATGTTGCGTGCATGACGTGGTCAAATGCAGTTACTGCTGATTTGTTGATTTAATCATATGCCAAACATGTGTTATATGTGTCGAGAGCCGGAATACATGAGGTATGAGAAACAAACACACATGGATATAATAGACAATTTAAACATGATTACTTTATGTTTCTAGTACCCTAACCAATTTTTCCCAGTTGGGTCGTCCGCCCGGTTTTTTGCTGGGAACTCGGTTTTGTACCGAAATCTTTTTGCTTTGGGTGACGACGGACCAGAAAATTTTGACAGAAGCAATCCTTGTTTTATTATTATTAGGTAAAGATTACATAAACATACTTCTCAAAATATAACTACTTTTAGACTTTTTCAAATAAATTGTGAAACCAACTATTATAAATTGTTAAAATAATCATAAAGACTAACAACATAAAAATTATGTTAGTACATTTATTGTGAAACCAACTATTATAATATGTAATCTTCTCTATTTGAAATAATTATTTTTAGAGATATTGTTGGTCAAAGTAAAAAATGTTTGACTTTTGAAAAACCTAAATGTAGCTATCACTACTACAGAAAAGGTCATCACAGCCGGTTCGGAACCCCCATCACAGCCGGTTTTGGGGGCGGATGAGATAAAGCGGCTGTGATAGTCCCCCCAATCATAGCCGGTTTTCAAAAACCGGCTGTGATGACCCCATCACAACCGGTTTTCATCTAAACCGAAAATAAACCAAAATAAAATAGCAAAACATTTTATTTATTTCGCGGAAAAATCGCGCGCTACGCGGTCGGCGGGATTCGAACCCGCGACCTCTGCTTCGTGCATAGCCTCCTCTACCACTACACCACTAGTGTGTTTGTGTCTATATACCATTTTGATTCCCCTCATATTAATGTTTTCTGAGTGTAAATTGCTTATTTGAGGCTCTAAATGACTTCAAATAAAAAAGTGGTGAACTACAATGTTTCATAACTTTTCAAGATCTACAACTTTCGTTTTGGTCAAAAGTTCATCCGAGGTCGTTTATAAAATTTGAATTTTCAAATTTGAAAAATTTAAACTTAGATTCGGTTGACAAGATGACTTCAAATAAAAAAGTGGTGAACTGTTTCATAACTTTTCAAGATCTACAACTTTCGTTTTGGTCAAAAGTTCATCCGAGGTCGTTTACAAAATTTGAATTTTCAAATTTGAAAAATTCAAACTTAGATTCGGTTGACAAGATGACTTCAAATAAAAAATTGGTGAACTACAATGTTTCATAACTTTTCAAGATCTACAACTTTCGTTTTGGTCAAAAGTTCATCCGAGGTCGTTTACAAAATTTAAATTTTCAAATTTGAAAAATTCAAACTTAGATTCGGTTGACAAGATGACTTCAAATAAAAAAATGGTGAACTATAATGTTTCATAACTTTTCAAGATCTACAACTTTCGTTTTGGTCAAAAGTTCATCCGAGGTCGTTTACAAAATTTTAATATTCAAATTTTAAAAATTCAAACTTAGATTCGGTTGACAAGATGACTTCAAATAAAAACATGGTGAACTACAATGTTTCATAACTTTTCAAGATCTACAACTTTCGTTTTGGTCAAAAGTTCATCCGAGGTCGTTTACAAAATTTAAATTTTCAAATTTGAAAAATTCAAACTTAGATTCGGTTGACAAGATGACTTCAAATAAAAAAATGGTGAACTACAATGTTTCATAACTTTTCAAGACTTACAACTTTCGTTTTGGTCAAAAGTTCATCCGAGGTCGTTTACAAAATTTAAATTTTCAAATTTGCCCTCCAAAAATGTGTTAGTAAAGAAACCGGTTGTGATGCTCACCATCACAACCGGTTTTCAAAAACCGGTTGTGATGGTGAGCATCACAACCGGTTTGTAAGAAAAACCGGTTGTGATATGCCGGCCGACTATCCCAACCGGTTTTTGAGAAAAACCGGCTGTGATAGGCGACATCACAACCGGTTTTTTAAAAACCGGTTGTGATAGCTCTATCACAACCGGTATTCTCAAAACCGGTTGTGATAGCCCGTTTGTGAAAGTGGTTTGTGTAGTAGTGTATATTCTGGGACGGAGAGGGTAAGTAAATAATGTTATGGGTGAGGAAACAAACCCATACGATGTTTAATTTTTACATAAGTAGAGTTACATCGCTGTAAGGTTTGCTCGCCTCCGAGAGCCTCTCGGCATCCGGCCTGTTGCGTACCGCCGCGTGGCTCTTCCGAGGCGCCTACGCTGCCTTGCTGTGTAGATGGGCCTTCGTTTCCTCGCTTCCTGGTTTGGCACGCGTCGAGGTTGGATGGCGTCAGCTCCACGCAGCGCTGGGCAAAGGCTTACGTGTCCTCCTTCACCGCCGAAAAAATCGTCCTTGCCTGGTTCAGTTCGCGGTCGTCGCCTCCTCACCTCACGTTATGCGTTGTCGCCGCCTTGCCAGGCTCCGCCGAGCCGCCAGTCCAACTCAAACCCATGGCCATCCTTCTTCACTGCCTACCGACGTCCACCATGGCGAGCCCCCAACACCACGGCCGCTCAGATGACGGTGCATCGATCTGTTGCTCCGGCGGAGGCTATTCTCGGTGTTGCTGTTCTTCTCCTTCTCCTTGCAACTTGCGTGTCAAACGGTTTGTTCTTAAGTACTGGTCTCCAGGCCTTTCCCTATCAGGAACCAGACCAGGAAAGGGGATTGTTCTGTGTGTCATTTATATTTGTCTTCGTTCTTTTGTTCTAACCCTGATTCTATACTGAATCTGCTGCATTGCTTGGTGACTATAGGTTCCTAATTTTAGGTGCAGCACATTGTAGTATATTCATTGTATGGTTTATTATTGTTTCTTATTGCAAGCTTTAGAATATCCTCAGGCCAGGTTGGGATTCGACATAAAGATATGAGTATTATAGGCTTTTTACTCCTCCATGATAATTTGCCGGCAGTTTACTCCATAGTCAGTCATGTTCGTTTTGTCGCATATATCATACAATACCTACCTATTTACAATAGCCGAAAGGTGGTTGTTGTGCATACACTATAATACCTATGTTTCTGATCATGAGCAACTTTATATTACCTCATCCTTGGTTGATATTTTACCTTAAGGGAATATTTTTTTTAGCCAACTCCCCTTTCACAGGTTTCTATCTTTACTTCCCATCGCCATCACTTGGTATCTGGGGGAGAAAGGAAAACTGATTTTACCTTCTAGCAGGATATAATGGATGGCGCTTCTCAGATTGGGAAATTACAGGTGATGCATTCTCTTTCTATTGTTGAGCTCCCTGTATTATAAACACTAAATTAGAATGTAGAACATATACAGTTGTTGGTTCCATAGTCGATTTCGTAAGCCTACAGTGCTTGCTTAATTGATGACAGATTATCATGTTTGGGTAAATGCATTGTAGTTTGCTGAAATGACAGTAAAATGATTTCTTTATTAGTATTGTTTCCTCTAATAATGATGCACGATTCTCCTGCATTTTTTACGGAGAAAGGACCGTTACACTGCTGGTTGCTCAAGTCTCACATGGGATATTTCAAGATCCATCTATTAGTGGGGCCTGAAAGGCTACAATTCTAATTATATTGTCTAAAACTTACAGTGATGTCAGAGCATGCAGCATATCTATTGAATCCAATAAGGAGATCAACTAATGTGATTATGATGACACATGCTAAGTAAAGAAGTGCAGTTCTGTGGAGTGTGGACGATACCCAATGCGCCCATTCCACAGGTCCATGCTACAAAGCAGATGTCGGTACTATTGTTTAATGTGCAATACATGTTCAGATTCATGACATATATACTTCAATCAGATCTTGAGGACCCGGTGTGTCCGAGGACCGGTGGATGGTCGCTTCCTGGTGTGATGAGTGATTGACAACGTGGTGTGGATTGACGTTTCCCTTGGCTCAAGTATTGCAGGTGTAGAATGCGGTTTGGTTCCATTGGTGCAGGTGAAGAACAGGCGCGAAAGGTCTTAGCCACGGCGGCCTCCGAGGAGCGGAGAGACAATTAGGCTTGGTTCGAGGGACCCGATGGCCAGATGGATCAAGTGCGGTTCACATGCTGGCAAGAACGAGCAAGGGGACGTGGTTCCGGTGCGAGGTAGCGGCTCACAACCGAAGCTCGTACGTGGACGTGAAGCTGGTGCAAGGTGGCGGATAACAACCGAAGCTTGTACGCGGGGTTTGGTGATTTGGCCACAAAATCATCGGTGGACAGTTTCCCTTGGTTTGGGCATCAAAACCAAGGCCGAGGACTCGATGAGGTGAAGTTTGGGCAGCTGGGCTGAGGTGACCAGCCAGGGGTGGTTTAACCGCGTCCCCTTGGGCCGGCCCAAAATCGGTGTCGAGGAGCTTCGATCCGGAGGACACGCGGCGTGACTGCAAGGCTTGCGTTGGAGGGAAGCTAGCTTGCGATGGAAGGTATCCCAGCCGGAAAATATCTGAAACCAAATGTCAAATTTGCCCCTGAGGGGTATGTATCACTTAGGGGTAGTTTAGTCTTTAGAGCACCACCACTTGGACTACTAATAGGCCCCCTAGAGCTTGGTGGCTGCTATCTCTTTCAGTCATCTCCTTAGTTATCTCTTTGTTTTTCTCTTTGAACTAGTTTTCCCCTTCATCCCCTCCACCTAGAACTATTTCGAATCATTCGTAGTTTGTATAGGTGAATTCATGGTTTGTTGATTGAGCTTGTTCTGTTCATCTTTGTGCCATGATTTGAATCCACGAGCTCCCTTTTCTTTTCTTATTTTCGGAGGTATTTTCGGAGCTATTTTTGGAGGATTTTCGCTCTTTACTTCCTTGGATGATTTCTCTCGGATTTCTTTGGGAGATTCACGTATGAGTGCCTTGTGCCGCTTTTGCTGGTGATCTCTTGCCCCCAAACGCCGAGAATCGCTTTGGATTTGAAGTTTTCGGGATGAACTCGAGGTCATGGTGTTCTTCCTTAGATTTGAGATTCCGGGAGTTCTAGTGAGTTAGAGGCCGAGATCTTTTGGGAAAACACTCCACTGGAGGTGCGTATCATCTGACCAAAATCTCGTCCCAAGAGCTCAAGCCGGTTGGGAGATCCACTTTCGATTTGACTTTTTCCTGAGGCTCCAAGGCCCGGGCGGTTTAACCGCCACCCTGACCCGGTTTAACCGCCCCCCCGGGTGTGTTGAATCGAGTCTTGTTTCGGTTCGTTTTGTGTTCGTTTCAATTGATTCGAGTTCCGCTGCATCTATCTTGTTCCTAGGGCCACTAGCTTGACAGTGGTTACGTGATCTTGGCAAAATCGCTTTCGGAGGCATCGGAGTTGATTCGGGAGAATAACCGGATTGGTTGGAAAGAATTTTTATCGGCTCCCATTCACTCCCCCCCTCTCTGGTCGCCGTTTCGGTCCTTCAATTGGTATCAGAGCCAGTTAAGGGTCTTTGCGACTCTAACCAGTCTAAGATCCAAAGATGACGTACCAAGATCGGGATTCCGGGCCTCCGCACTTCGATGGGAAAAATTATCCGAACTGGGTTGCGCGTATGGGCGCCTTCTGGAGAGGCAAAGGAAAGTTGTTGTGGGATGTGACCAAAGATGAACACTATGTCAATCCCACCAACTTAGATGCCCAGGATGCGAAAGATAAGTTTGAGGCAAACGCTAGAGCTGTCGATTACTTGTTCCGTGCTTTGTCAGCTGAGGACTTTGAGCGAGTTTTGGGTGAGGACCTACCTAGCCAGATCTAGCAGAAGCTCAAGGTAGCCCACGGTGGTGATAGCCATGTGAAGGCTAGGCTTTTCTCGATGTATCGCAGAGAGTATGAGAATTTTGCTCACTTGCCTGGAGAGTCTGTTGATGCTTTGTTTCAGCGCTTCACTTCCATAGTCAACAACATGAAAGCCAACATTACCGTACTCCCATACTCGGATCATGACAGAGCTATCAAGCTCTTGCAAGCACTTGATAGATCCGTGTGGGGTGCCAAGGTTGAGGCGATCATGGAGTCGGCTAACTATGAAATTTTGTCTGTTGATGAGCTTTTCTCCAAGCTGAAGTCTTCTGAGGTTGATAGACAGTTGCTTGCCAAGGCTAAGAGTCCAACTGATCCTCATAGTCTGGCTCTAGTTGGTGGCTCTGGTTATGGATATTCTAATACTTTCAGACACTTTGCTTTGTCTTCTCTTGTGTCTCTTCCAGATGAGGAATATGAGGTGCTGAGCGAGGAGGATCTCGCGTTGCTCACGAGGAGGTTCGAGCGGATGTACCAGAACCGGAAGGGTTCAAGGCCTGCCGGGAGCACGTGCAACAGATGCGGGAAGATGGGCCACTTCATCGCCGAGTGCCCCGAGGAGATCAAGAACGACTACAACCGCAAGCACCGCCTGCGAGATGACCACAAGCACCATTCCAAGGACGAGTACCGCTCCAAGCACAAGAACAAGGAAGAGAGATGGTCGAAAGAACAAGCACGGTGGACACAAGAAGAACCGATCTCGAGCGATGGTGGCAGATGCGAGCGACATCGACACAAGCTCCACCAACACGTCGTCAAGCTCGAGCAGCGAAGATGAAGACCGCGACCACCGCAAGGAGAAGAAGAACGTGAACCGCAACTTCAACGGCATCTCCTTCGCCGCCGTCGACTATTGCACCATGGCGCACGACTCCTTGAAGAGCAAGAACGACTCCGACTCTGACTCCGAGGATGAGGTATTGACCGATCCCACCTCTTTGCGTAAGGAAATTGCTAGACTAGAGGAATTGGTCGATAACCGTGATGATGTGCTTAGGAAGACCAACAAGGAGAAGAGAGAGTTTAGGTCTTTGCTAGGAGAGTCCAAGGATAGAGTAGCTGAGCTTGAGGCCTTACTTTCTGACACTGGAAAGAAGGCGATGGACTTTGAGTCTTTGCTTTGTGAGTCTAGGGAGAGAGCAGCTAAGCTTGAGTCGGAGATTGCTATGTTGAAAGATGCTCCTGTTGTTTCTGATGAGATTGAGTGCTCTTTTGTGATGTGCATCTGATCTGGTTGTCCTTAAGGAGAAACACATGACATTCTTAGATGATCTAGAAGATGCTAGGGTTGAGATTGCTGAGTTGATGTCTAGACCTTCCTTGCTAGGTGCTTGTACTTCTTGTCCTGCTTTACATGCTCAGTTGCTTGAATCTCGTACCATGATTAGTTCGCTTGAAGCTCAATTGAAATTTCCTATTGCAAATTCTTGTTCTGCTTGCGATGTTGTTGCTTTGAAAAATGTTGAGCTAGAACAATGTGTTGATCGTTTGCAAAATGAGAATGATGAGTTGCGACAGTGTTTGGGTTGGTTGTCGGGTCGCGAGCCTCAGCTTAAGATGTTGATTGCTGGTTTTAAGAGAGCCGATGGTCGTGGTCTAGGTTGTGAGAAAGCAGATGAGAGTAGTGGTGAGAAAGAGAGAGAGCCTGAAAACTCCACCACAAACATTCCCACAACCCCACAGAATGCCATTCTCAAAAACAACTTCACACCCAAACCCAACCACCTGTTGAACAAGCTTGACACCACTCCTGATCCTCCCAAGTTTCCCCCCAAGACAAGCAACTTCCAGAAGAGGGTAGCCTTTTGTGAGGAGTGGGGTTTACCAGAAGAGAGAGCCGAGAGAAACCCCAAAGCCAAAGCCAGTCCGCTTCCATTGTGAGCATTGTGGAAGGGATGGACACCTTGAGGAGTTTTGCTGGAGAAAGAAGAGGGAGGTGAGACGAGAGAAGGAGATGGGGAACAGGGACAGGTACTACTCTTCCCGTAGTGTGCCTGTGTCTCGTTCACCCTTGCTTAGAGGAGAGGCTTTTGTGCGTACAGTTCCCTCGTTGGGTAGTCGTGGTGTTCCAGCTCGTAGTGGTTTTGCTAGGCGGCCTCCTGCTCGTGGTCAGTTTGGTTCAGGGAGGTTCGACCGTAGCTTTGAGGCGAGGAGAGAGTCTAGGCCACGTTTCCCCCCGCATGTTGCTAGAGGTCCGATGTTGAGAGACGAGAGGGTTTCACGTGGTAGAGTTGATTTTGCTAACCCCTCTTTTGAGCAGATGGCCCGACACTGGTTTGACTCTTTTGTGCTAACCCCAGTGTCGAGTCATTCGCTCATTCTCGTTCTCGCTTTTGATTGTGCAGGTGGCAGGCTTGGAGAACTTTTGGTTGATGAATTCTGGCTGTTCGAGACATATGACAGGTAATAGGAAGTGGTTCTCCAGTCTCACTCCGGTGGTGTCCAGGCAGTACATCACTTTCGGGGATAAGGGTAGAGGTAGAGTGTTGCTGAGGGTGCTATTCTGGTGAGTGACAGTTTTATGTTGAAGCGGGTTGCTCTTGTCAAGAGTCTCGGTTTTAATTTGCTTTCAGTTTCTCAGCTTCTTGATGAGGGTTATGAGGTTCGATTTAAGAGTGGTGATTCTCAAATTCTTGATTCTCGAGGTGACCTTGTGTGTATAATCATTCCTGAGGGACTGATTTTTCGTGTTGATTTTTTTCGATCTTTTGGTCCTTCACGGTGTTTGATCGCTGGTACTTCTTCTGAGCTTTGGAAGTGGCATAAGAGATTGGGTCATGTGAGCTTTGATTTACTCACACGCTTGAGTGCTCTTGACCTTATCCGAGGATTGCCCAAGCTCAAGTTCAAGAAAGATTTGGTTTGTGCACCTTGCAGGCATGGTAAGATGGTTGCCACTTCCCATCCACCTTTGACAGATGTTATGACTGAGTGTCCAGGGGAGCTTTTGCATATGGACTTGGTTGGTCCCGCTCGCGTTCGTTCAGTTGGTGGGAAGTGGTATGTTCTTGTGGTCGTGGATGACTTTTCTCGGTATGCTTGGTTGTTCTTTTTGGCGTCGAAGGATGAGACATTTGATTTTGTTCAAGATCTGATTTTGAGGTTGAAGAACGAGAGTAATGGTGGTGCCATGAGAGCTATACGCAGTGACAATGGTACGGAATTTAAGAACACTCGTTTTGATGCCTTTTGTCGTGATCTTGGTCTTGAACATCAATATTCTTCGCCATATGTTGCTTGTCAAAATGGAGTTGTTGAGTGGAAGAATCGGACACTTTGTGAGATGGCTAGGACGATGCTAGATGAGCATAGGACTCCTAGGAAGTATTGGGCAGGGCGGTGAATACAGCTTGTCATGTTCCGAATCGGATTTTCCTTCGTGCTTTAAAGAAGAAAACTTGCGATGAGCTTTTCCATGGTCGTTCCCCCCGTGTGAGTCACTTTCGGGTCTTTGGTTGCAAGTGTTTCATTCTGAAGAAAGGAAATTTAGTCAAGTTTGAGTCTCGTTCGATGGATGGAATTTTTCTTGGTTATGCTAATCACTCTCGAGCATATCGTGTGCTCAATCTTGAAACTAACCAAATCATGGAGACTTGCGAAGTCACCTTCGACGAGACCATTCCGTGTAGCTCTTCTGTTTTTGAGTGTGCAGGTGATGATGATATGGGTCAGCCCATCTTTGAGGAAGAACAGCTTGATGATGAAGACGATGAGGAGATTCATGCACCGTGTGGAGATCGTGTACCTTCTACTTCCACTACTACCACGACGTTCGACGACGGCCCCTCTGCTACACCTTCGTCGAGTCGCGCTCCAGATCGAGTTCAAGTGGAAGCTGATGTTGAGGGGGAGGCAATCTCAAGGCGAGAGGCTCCCCGGCTGGTACAGAGGGATCATCCACCTTCGAAGATCATCGGGAACTTGGATGAACGCACTACACGGTCGAGGTCACAAAACATCTCTCATTATGCTCATTCTGCTTTTGTCGCATCTTTTGAGCCCAAAAATGTTGGACACGCTTTATCTGATTCTGATTGGGTCAATGCCATGCATGAAGAGCTTGAAACTTTGAGAGAAATCAGGTGTGGAAGTTAGTAGAACCACCTCCAAATTTCCATCCCATAGGAACCAAGTGGGTGTACAAGAACAAGAGGGATGAGAGTGGTGAGATTGTGAGAAACAAAGCGAGGTTGGTTGCTCAGGGGTTTTCGCAGCAGGAAGGGTTAGATTATGAGGAGACATTTGCTCCTGTTGCCCGTTTGGAGGCAATTCGGATCCTTCTAGCATTTGCAGTTGCTAAAGGGTTCAAATTGTACCAAATGGACGTGAAGAGTGCCTTCTTGAATGGGGTGATCGAGGAAGAAGTGTATGTGAGGCAGCCCCCGGGTTTTGAGAGTGAGAGATACCCACACCGAGTGTACAAACTCCACCGAGCTTTATATGGCCTAAAGCAAGCACCAGAGCGTGGTATGGCAGATTGAGGGGGTTCTTGCTTAGCAAGGGGTTTGTGATGGGAAAGGTTGATAAGATGCTCTTCTTGTTGAGGAATGGCAATGATCTTTTAATCGTTCATATTTACGTGGATGATATCATTTTTGGTGGCTCTTCTCACAATCTTGTTGCCAAGTTTGTAGACGATGTGAGCAGGGAATTTGAGATGTCGATGATGGGAGAGTTGCAGTTCTTTCTCGGGCTACAGATCAAGCAAACCAAGGATGGGACGTTCGTGCACCAAAGCAAGTACACCAAGGACATTCTCAAGAAATTCGACATGAGCGAATCCAAGCCGATGACTACACCGATGAGTACGACTACAGCTTTGGATGCGGATGAGGACGGAGAACCAGTGGACTAGAAGGAGTACCAGAGCATGATTGGCTCCCTCCTCTACTTGACGGTGACGAGGCCGGACATACAGTTCAGCGTGTGTCTGTGCGCTCGTTTTCAGGCTTCACCGAGGACTTCACATCATCAGGCCGTCAAGAGGATTTTCAGGTATCTCAAGTTTACTCATGAGCTAGGTCTTTGGTATTCTGCTGATTCCACACTTGCACTCCATGGTTTTTCCGATGCTGATTTTGCTGGGTGTCGTGTTGATCGGAAGTCTACTTCTGGTCAGTGTCAGTTTCTTGGTTCACCTCTTGTGTTTTGGTCTTCTCGCAAGCAGTATAGTGTAGCCCAATCCACCACAGAAGCCGAGTATGTTGCTGCTGCTAGCTGTTGTTCCCATTTGCTTTGGATCACCTACACCTTGAGAGACTTTGGCTTAGACATGTCTCATGTTCCACTTCTTTGTGATAGCACCAGTGCCATAAGCGTAGCCAAAAATCCTGTGCTTCATTCCAAAACCAAGCACATAGAAGTGAGGTACCACTTTCTGAGAGATCACGTGGAGAAAGGAGATATTGAGCTTGCCCATGTTTCTACCCAAAACCAGCTTGCAGACATTTTCACCAAACCACTTGACCAAGCTACCTTCACCCTCTTGCGAGGGGAACTTGGTGTGTGTGCGTTTTTCTGAGCTAAGTTTTGAAGGCTTCTCTTGTAGCATTTGTATACTATTGTACCATCTTTGTATCTTGATGTACATTTTTTTGCTTTTGTATCTTGATGTATAGTTTTCATCTTTGCATCTTGTGATATATCATGCTGCATTTGTATCATTTCTTAGGATGAGCTTCTCCTATATGCAGTGATTGCTACAATTTGCTATATTTTAGAGTTTAGGCAGGCTGGCTAGGGATTGATTGGATGGATGGCTATGCTCTTGATGGTTTTGATATATATTCTATTGAGATAGTCTCCTTTTTGAATTAAAATTACAAACTGAACTTAAACTCTTTCACGCATGAGTAAATGCCTTTGCATGTCTTGTTTGAGTCGAAATGGCTATATCTTGCTTAAGATCATGCTAGGATATGATATTCTTTTCAATGAAGTCAAAGACCTTTGTCATTGTAAATGTTTAGCCCATGCTTTATCTTGTGGAGGAGCATAAGCTTCTTTTTGTCGCAAAGACATTTCATGTACCATGCTTAATTTGAAAAACTTGAAAAATGAGATGTCTATGCATGAAAGAAGAAAGATGAGAAAAAGATATATTTGCTGAAAATTATGCTCATGTCTCTATGCTTTCACCCTTGCACACACTTGCACACATGGGTGCTAAGCGGTTGCATGTTGTTTGCCGGAGAAGTCTCCCATGAGAAGTGAACACATGGCTCCGTGCTTTGACATGACATGAGATAGAACTTGGGTGTTTATGATGATCTTTTGTTGAGAATGCTAGTCCTTTCATAATCTTGATGAGATGAAGCTCATTTTTGCTTGAACAATCCATGTTTAGGACTTTGCTCATGTGGTGACATTTTTTATAAAACTACACAAATTGATCATGGCTTTGTCAATTGGCTATATGTCTTTACCTTCTTGATGGCAATGCCCGTGTCACATGATGAACTATCTTGTTTGCCTCTTCTCTAACTTGTAGCATTTTGTATTGCTCATTGTATATTTGAGAAGCTTGTAGTTGCATGTTGTACATCTTTTCCTTGATTTGTGCATTGTCAACAAGGGAGAGAATTTCTGGAGCATTTTGCAAGGGGGAGAAGTTGCTGAACTTGTAGAAAGTTTTTGAGCTTAATTTTGTTGGATTTGTGTGACACTTGATGAGAGCTTTGCCAAAAAGGAGGTTTTTGAAAATTTGTGAAGTTTCTGAGGGTTTGAGTACTGGAAAACATTGCTGGGCATATTTGGAAAGTTTTCGAGTTGAAACGGCATCGTTATGAGTTCGTTTGTGCAAAAATTGCATTTTTGGGTGTGGTCATTCTGTCTGGGGTGGTTTAATCGCCCCCCTGGGCGGTTTAACCGCCCTTGTGCAGTGAGCACATGATTTGTGGGATTTTGAGAATTTTCGAGTGTTTTTCGCACGCACAAGTTCACTTGTTCAGGAGGAGTTGCATCTTTGCAAGGGGAGTGCTTTGAGTGTTCTGAAAAGTGAATGGAGATTTGTGATTTGTGCTTTGTGTTTTTGCTCTTTTGCCGATGGTGTTGAGCCCTTTCGCTTCTTCTTGAAGGGTCGGCAGTTTCTGGAGCTTTCTCTTGCGAAGTGACTTTGTTCTCGGCTTGTTCTTGCTTTTAGTCACTTGCTTGAGTCTTGTTTTCGATTTCTTTTATATTTTCTTTATATCTATGGTTACTATGTGTGTGTTGTCAATGCACTCATCAAGGGGGAGATTGAGGACCCGGTGTGTCCGAGGACCGGTGGATGGTCGCTTCCTGGTGTGATGAGTGATTGACAACGTGGTGTGGATTGACGTTTCCCTTGGCTCAAGTATTGCAGGTGTAGAATGCGGCTTGGTTGCATTGGTGCAGGTGAAGAACAGGCGCGAAAGGTCTTAGCCATGGCGGCCTCCGAGGAGCGGAGAGACAAGTAGGCTTGGTTCGAGGGACCCGGTGGCCAGATGGATCAAGTGCGGTTCACATGCTGGCAAGAACGAGCAAGGGGACGTGGTTCCGGTGCGAGGTAGCGGCTCACAACCGAAGCTCGTACGCGGACGTGAAGCGAGTGCAAGGTGGCGGCTAATGACCGAAGCTTGTACGCAGGGTTTGGTGATTTGGCCACAAAATCATCGGTGGACGGTTTCCCTTGGTTTGAGCCTCAAAACCAAGGCCGAGGACTCGACGAGGCGAAGTTTGGGCAGCTGGGCTGCGGTGACTAGCAAGGGGCGGTTTTACCGCCTCCCCCTGGGCCGGCCCAAAATCGGCGTCGAGGAGCTTCGATCCGGAGGAGACGCGGCGTGAATGCAAGGCTTGCGTCGGAGGGAAGCTAGCTTGCGGTGGAAGGTATCCCAGCCGGAAAATATCTAAAACCAAATGTTAAATTTGCCCATGAGGGGTATGTATCACTTAGGGGTAGTTTAGTCTTTAGAGCACCACCACTTGGACTACTAATAGGCCCCCTTGGACTTGGTGGCTGCTATCTCTTTCAGTCATCTCTTTAGTTATCTCTTTGTTTTTCTCTTTGAACTAGTTTTTCCCTTCATCCCCTCCACCTAGAACTATTTCGAATCATTCGGAGTTTGTATAGGTGAATTCATGGTTTGTTGATTGAGCTTGTTCTATTCATCTTTGTGCCATGATTTGAATCCACGAGCTCCCTTTTCTTTTCTTATTTTCAGAGGTATTTTCGGAGCTATTTTTGGGGGATTTTCGTTCTTCACTTCCTTGTGCGATTTCTCTCAGATTTCTTTGGAGGATTCACGTATGAGTGCCTTGTGCCTCTTTTGCTGGTGATCTCTTGCCCCCAAACGCCGAGAATCGCTTTGGATTTGAAGTTTTCGGGATGAACTCGAGGTCATGGTGTTCTTCCTTAGATTTGAGATTCCGGGAGTTCTAGTGAGTTAGAGGGCGAGATCTTTTGGGAAAACAATCCACTGGAGGTGCATATCATCTGACCAAAATCTCGTCCCAAGAGATCAAGCGGTTTGGGAGATCCACTTTCGATTTGACTTTTTCCCGAGGCTCCCAGGCCCGGGCGGTTTAACCGCCCCCTGACCCGGTTTAACCGCCCCCCTGGGTGTGTTGAATCGAGTCTTGTTTCGGTTCGTTTTGTGTTTGTTTCGATCGATTCGAGTTCCGCTGCGTCTATCTTGTTCCTTGGGTCAGTAGCTTGACAGTGGCTACGTGATCTTGGCAAGATCGCTTTCGGAGGCGTCGGAGTTGATTTGGGAGAATAGCCGGATTGGTTGGAAAGAATTTTTATTGGATCCCATTCACTCCCCCCCTCTCTGGTCGCCGTTTCGGTCCTTCAGATCTACGACACAAACGTGATATGGCATGGCCAGCTCTTATTGGTCCTATTACAGTCAATTAGCTATGTATGTGTCCTAGTCTGCCGCTCAAAGTCTTTAACTCTGTAACTCATGTAGTACAAGTTCTTATTGGTATGTTACAGATGTACAGTTACCTTGTGTTTTACTCTTGCTCTTTCCATCTCCCAACTGTAATGTAACAACTGCTTGGAGCTTTCATGAGCAACTGATATTTATCCTTTTAGAAAACAAACATATTATCAATCTATAGTAAGTTGAGTGGTATACATTTTTTAATGAGTGATAATAAATTATGCCGTCAGATGTTAAAGCATTTGGCAGCAATTGCTCAGTAGCTCTGTGTAAAAGTTACAAATCTCAGTGTCCTCAAACTGAATATCTTCATAGGTCTCTTTGTTTCTAAATTTACAACTACAAGGACCATGCCCTTTCGTTGCCGTTGCTATTTATTTTGTGTGAAAGAGAACATCAGAGATCAGACAAATCCACACCCATTTACAATTTGGTTAACTGATGTTGCGCGCCATTCTTCCTAGTATATATAAGCCCAGGATTCTCTAATGTTGGTGAAACAGCTTCATTGAAAAAACCAATCTGAAGAACCATGGGCTGCTATCTGCAAACGAAGCTCATTTCTGACACAAAGTGTGCCGCGAGAAAAAGAAAGGCAGCCCATTGAAAACAAAAACCGAAGTAAGTCCAAAACTGTATCAGGTGGAGACCTGATGATTGACCACTTAATAGCAATTAGTAAAAGCCAAAGTGAGTAGAAAAATAGGTTAGGTAAAATATTTATCTATACTATAAAGGACGATGAAATTTTCATTTCGTCCGTCGTCTTTCGTTTCGTTCGTCAACACCTATATCCCACACCGTCGGATTTTGTGATGATCTAACGCTCTAAATTAATGTAAAGTGTCCATATTGACTACATCTCACCTTTGAGCCTACATCGTCAGATTTTATGATGATCGAATGCTCTAGATTAATCTAAAGAGTCCATATTGATTAATGTGGACCTATTGATCCGAGATGGGCCGTCCAGAAAATTTAAAATAGAAGCTCACGATGATCACATTGATTTTGACTTAAAAAGGGAAGCTAATGTTTCTTCCGCGTGGCCCTGCACGTACGTCATGTCGTCATGGTGTTTTTCTTTTGCTTGAAAATCAGGTCACGTTGTTTCTATTTCCCGTCTCCTCTTCATCTTATTATCTTCCTTCCTCCCTATATAAATCTCAACCACTCTTTCTTTCATAATGAGGAGATGGTTCTCTTCCGCCTCCTCGTCGAGGACGGCGAGCCAATCATCACGAAGCCCATCGGTGGTGGCTCCTATCCACGTCCATGCATGGGCGACCGTTGGCGGCGCAAACGCACACCAAGATCCACCGCAAGCACACGGATCAGTTGTAGCTCTTCCCTCAAGAGAGTACTCCCTCAAGGTTATCAATCCACGGAACAAGTGAGTTATTACACTTAACTAAGCACTAATTGAGTTGGTAAAGACTTAGATATGAATTGGATCTAATCTAATACAGTTAGTAGATCAATCTAATCTAGATTAGCAAGAACAGTTGATGATGAGCACAATATATGAGGAACGGATGCTCATAGGGTCTAGGATCACTTGTAGATGCATCGCATAACGTGAAGAAACCGATCTAATCTATCACAAAGGTGAACATGTACCAAGCTCAGCAGTTTTCCCTCCCGCAAGCTGTCACCAAACAGGGGTAATCTGCTACTGAGCTACGAGGATCATACTCAAGGCTAAACGATCTAGGGAAAGCACTGCACGCGATGCAAACGAATCAAAGCCTAGCTAGGGCATGAGATAGATGACGAACGTAGCCATAAGAATATGATAGATCAATGATCAAAACGAGGATTCAACGATTACATCTCAAGATCACCATACAACCCCATGAACATACGAAGGATTTACCCCATGTAGATTGATGTTGAAGCGCTAATCATGGTGGTAAACTCCTTGTGAAGATGATCTCCTTGCAGTCCTTTTGGGTTCAGCGTCGCCGGCGCCTCCGCTAGGGTTCCCGGCTCCGCTTCCTCCACGTGGATGGCATCTAGGTTGGATCTTGATCAATCCCTGGTGGTTGCTTGATGTCTACGTCTCCTCTGGTGTGGCTCTCCTCGTCTCTGGCGAACAGTGGCTCATATATAGGCTAGGGTTGACGAATGCTTCGCCTCGAAGAAATGGGAGCACGATTAGGCCATGGAACAGGCCGGGCCGCGCAGCCAGGGGGGCCTTGGGTCGCGCGGCCAGGGCCCTTGCTGGCCCTGATCCACTTCATCTTTCGCGTGTTAATCTTTCTCCACGTCATTAGCCCATGTATGCTTTAAGCTCATCGTCAAATCACCAGAACTAGCCCAAATGTGTCGAGTTTCCTACAAAATCACAATATACTCCAAAATACAAGACACATGTGGAAACGGGGTTATTTCAGTGCCAAGTGGTGGGGTTAGCACTAGAATAAGCATGAAATCATTATGTAAACAACACCAAAAGCGTGTTATTTAACAGCGCCAACAATCCCCCCACGCTTAGCTCTTGCTCATCCTCGAGCAAGTCAAACCATTACCTTCTTCAACGGGGTTGCAAACTTGCAAATAATCTTGAGTTAATCTTTACACTTGATGCAAGCGAGATCATTCAAGTCCTTTAAACAAAATATCAGCGGAGCAGCAAAGATAATCAAAGCATGGGCGTTCAATCATTTACTCAAGCCAAATCATCTCCACATCTTTCTCTTTATACTAAGGAACTTGAAACTCACCAGCACATCGGTTTCTCACTTTCTTCGGAGGGTTTTTCGTCTTTTTGATCAAAACAAATCATCCTGCAACAAAGAGTTAGACCAATATTCTTTTCCAAGCCCTCACAAGTCTCTCATTTATAAAGTGGCTATCCTGTCTTGTTTTTGCACATCCTTTCCTCTCAAAATTCTCTCTCAATATAGTGGAGCTATAGGAAAGGCTAGCCAACCTAATGCAAATATTATCAAGCTAAGAAAATCCTCTAATGGGTGCTTACCTTCCGAGCCAATGATCATGAGAATATAACCATAATGTGAGGGTTTCAAGGATAAGAAGATATAGAATGGTGGACATGTGCAAGGGCAAATAAAATAAATGACTTTGAGGCACTAATGTCGTCCTCATCGTCGGATTGCACATGGTTGGAATTGAGGATGTATCTTTGATGGAAGGGCGGTCTTCTCTTGCATTTCAAATGATCTTCAATCTGTAGAACAGTCCCTCCTTTATTTATTACATATTTTTCTTAATATTTTTTTCCATATTTTTCTTTCCTTTCTTTCTTTCTTTCTTTTTCTTTTTCTTCTTTCTCTGAATTTACAACTCTTTTTCTGAACATCTTCTGAACCCAAACTTTTGCATACGAGATAACAAATATATATAATAACTCCACGATTTTTCTGCAGCCCAGGGGATCCAGGAACACCCCTGGCCGGCCGGCCAGAGGCCCTCTGGGCGGCGCGGCCAGGCCCGTTTTTGGCCCGGTTGCGTCTCATCTTTTACGTACGTATTCTAAATATTCTCCAGGGTATGTGTTCCTGTGATCTTGCCAAAAAAACAGAATATATCCTCGTATATTTAGGTTGTGTTCAAGGGATAGATATGAAATAAAGAATTTTGGTTCGGGTTTTGGAATCCGGTAGATCATATGATTGTTCTAATGAAGAACACTCATTACCGAACATTGTCGAGGCTAGCACGAAGAGTTGAGAACAAGGACATGATCATTGCTTGAAATTAAAATTCCCAAGAGAGAAAAATCCTAACTTAATGCATCACATCATCTTGGCTTATGGTGGAACGAATAATATTGAATTTAAGGCCTTGGTTGGATAGGAATTTCTCTCGACTTGGAAAATCATATAGTCATTCTTGTGCAACGTTTTTCTAGAATTTATTGAAATAAAATCTCCTCCAATTTAAGCATTACTTGCACTCGCTAAGCAAAAATCCAAGTCCTTGCTCAAGATTAAGCATGGGTATAGCAAGAATAAACTTTTTAATAAGCACCACAACCATGATTTAATATTTCTAATCATTGCTCATGATAAATAAATCATTATAAGAACAAAAACAAAATACTTGCAACCAGCGCGATCCAAGCAATTATTCAAGACACTTTTTCTTTGATTTTCAAGACTCACACTAGATTAAACTTGACTCTCAAACGACTAGCACACTGACAAGAAAATAAAATCACACGACTCTCACACCGACGAAACTGACTCTCTCAAAAGAAACAACACAAGCTCGTCCCACCCCCCCCCCCCCCCCCCCCGCTCAAACCTTACGACGTCCTCATCGTAGACAAAATAGGAGGAAAAACGAGGCTCGTAGGACTACTAGTGCCTCCTGCAATTGCACTTGACACTTCCATCGCTCTTCTTCTTGTTGTCTTCTCTAGCAAATAACCTCTTCATGTTCTGGTTAAGGAACCTGAAGTCATCATCCACCTGTCTCTCTAGCTCTTGCAGCCTGTGGTAGAAAGCTTCTATTGATGCTATGTAATCATCAAGTCCAGAAAATAGCTCTTGTATATTCCTTCTGCAACCTTGACAACAATTGTTATGCGGAGCGAACGGATCGGGATCACTGTTACCTTGATCATCCTCGTGATTACCATCTTGCCAACATGATTGTTCTATTCTGCAGCTTCTCTATTCTTCCATATGTAACTATCATTGTCATTCTTCCCATCTCCCCATGATCCAGGGCTACGATCATCTTCCCAGTCGCTGTCGCCAGCGAAATCTTGTGGTTCTTTCGAGTAGTCCTTCCTCTTGCCGAGCAGGCACAAGGAATGCCTTGGGGGAACGATGACCGTGTTCTCTGGCACTTCTTGAGGTTCATCGTCGATGATCTCGATGACGGGGTAGTGAGGAGCGAGAGGCTTGGTCGGACGAAGTCCTCCCACGCTCATCCGAGGCTGCATGTGCTGCCTCCTCGCAAAGACAGGCTATAGATCGCACCGGCGGACCTCCTGTCAAAGGAGCTCGACAGTAGCCCCTGGAACAGGCTGTGCCGCGCTGCCTAGAGAGCTCTGGCTGTTGTTGGCACTCCTTAGCCTAACTAAAATCCGCAAGCGCACGGAGTCCGATGTATCCTTTCACCAGGGGAGTAAGAACCTGGATATCGAATCCAAGGAACGGTAGGCGCGACTAGCCTAGAACTTTTCTAACCAGACCCACCAAGGAGAAAAGGATAAATGGGTAGAGAGCTTGACTTTAGTTAGCTACTCGTTACCCCAGACAAACTATCGATACCTAACCTGATCTGCTTCGACGGCTAGAACGGGAAGAACTCAGAACGGGGTGAGAGAGGGGTTCTTCCGGGCTCAGCACTACTGTTATGAGTACACCCGAACGTGGTGGAATACAAAGGACGGACAGGGCTGTCACCACCTGCCGCCTACCACTGCAGTTCCGTGGGGTGGAACACATCCTGAGATGACTAGCCAGCACAGGCACCACGCCTAAGCTTTCAGTCACTGACCTCCACCCAACGCGAAGGGCTATAGAGGAAACCCCAAACAAGAGTCGCTGTCACTCGCGCAGACTCAGGTACCCGCAGATCAAAGATAAATATGATAACTTGCTGAAAGTAAGTTGTAAACTAGCGAAGTACTAAAGACAAGGGACCGAGGACTTACTGAAGATAACTCCTGAATATATTCCTCGGGGGCGGAAATGTCGAGACGAGACCGAGAGAGAAATCCCGGACTCTCTCTACAAAGCTCGGCTGTCACCCGAGCAACTCACCCACTCTCTCCCTACTCTACTCTAAAGATGAGAACTCAAACTCACTAAGCTACTCTTCTCTCCTTTGGATGAATTGATGGATGCTCTCTCAAGGTGAGGAAGGGTCCCTTTTATAGCTTCCAGGGGCGGTTGCAGGCGTCAAGGGTAAGCTAATGCTCTGCATAACTGCCACGCGAAGGGGGACAGGTGGCAGCCTCTAGGGGAGGCCGGCCGGCCTAGGCCAGGACGATCGGCCTGGCCTTGCTGCCCCGTGGCACCGCCTTCTTCAGGGACGCTCTGGATTGCACCCTGAGGTCGGTAACGGTTGCGTTGGATTGAAGCTGTCCGAGAATCCCATGTTGGTGGGCCCTTCAATCCATGCAAATGTAGCTTAGGCCTTTTGGTTCTTTGGATCAAACCGACGTTGATCGCACGTCTCATGATCATCTGACTTGTGTTTGTGATCATCTGGATCAAGGACGTGGCAAATGGACACAGAAGGGGGCCGGCCGGCCTGGCATAGGCCGGCCGGCCTGGCTTTGTGTCAATTCTGGCTCATCTTTTGCTTGCTTGTTCCTGCACTCACAAATTATACAAAACTTGTGGAACTCATTAGAAATAATCAATTTTACTTTGTTATGAGCAAGATGAGCCTGAAATGTGATGGAATGTTGGTGGTGAAACCGTATCGTAACGACCACCAACACGCCCCCCTACCTGAACTTTGCTAGTCCCTTAGCAAAGAGTGAATTAAACAACCGGGACTTTCACAAGGTCAGGGTTATGAGTTCAAGGTATACACAAGTCATATTTCTGAGTTTTCTTTCATACCTTGGATTCTGGTGGCTAACACCCTCATCTTCATCAATTGAGTCTTAGAACAACTCATTGATTGGTCGAGCACTTCTTCCTCTTGGCATTTGGAGTTTTTGATAATTTTATAATGAAAACGAGGCATTCCCTTGTTATTTCTCAACATCTCTCAATCACTCATAGTGTTTAGATCCTCACCTGGGCTTAGAATCAAGCCTCTCTATTTTATATGGTGGAGTTGTGGAGATGTTGCTCACTCTTCTTTATTTATTTTGTGAGATCGAAGAACTTGTCTAATCATTCCTACTACTCATACATCTTGGCCAGGTGCATGTGTATTTTGATGGTTGAGTCCTTGTTCAAGCATCTTTCATCTTTCCCCTTTCTCTTTCTCTCTTTTTTTTCTTCTGAAGATAAGGAGTGTATCATTCCTTTCTTCATCATCTTTTTTTTCAGGGGGATGAGGAGCTTTCGACAATTTGGACTTTATTTATGCTCGTGTACGTGTATGGCCATGATGAACAAGATAGCACGAACGTGAAGGCAAGTAATTCGAGCAAGCTCAAAATTTAGAAGGTAGCTATGTAGAAGTTTCAACTTGAACTTGGTATATGGCTCTGGATAGGACATTTCAAGTTGATGATAACAAGGGTTGCCTTAAGTTTTATTTTCAAAAAAAATCTCCAAAACCTTGAATCGGATGGCTCAACTTCTCAAATCATTATATCATAAGAATCAATTAACGAGAGTCAGGCGATCCTAATGAAAGTTCCAAGGCAATGAAATACATTCTCATGAAATATCACAAGTGTATCCAAGGTGTCATGCATAGGGGTTCAATTTCATGAATTTTGATCAAGTTTAAACATTATTTAGCCAGGAATTTTATTTGGATCAAAATCACGAAGGGGGCAAATTTAGGGGTTGCAAACCGTGTCCTGGAGTCGAGTCGACGACGTTGGCCACGGGCCCAGGCCGATCGGCCCAGTAGAGGCCGGCCGGCCTGGCCTTGCAGCCAAACGTCCCGATTCAGGTTCCCCTTTCATGTGATTCGCGAGATTACGTAGTGGGCATGGGATCTCCTCGAACGGCTTCAGCAGGGGGCCGGCCGGCCTGGCCTAGGCCGGCCGGCCTGGCATTGTGCCAGGTCTGGTCGTGCCTTGGCCAGTGACCAGTACAGTTCCTGTACATCGTTTTTCTGCGTGCTTCACTGAAAGATTAGTCCGAGGGTTTGGTTCGCACACAAGTGTGCACCAACCATTCATTTTATTCTTTTCTTTTATATATGAGCCTCTTCTTTAAAATAAATCAATTTATTTCATTCAAACTTAGGGAAAACAAATGTGGGGGTGCTGCATACAAGGAAAAATGAATGAAAGGAATCAAAAAGGGAAATCTAAACTAGCACCCAAAATTCTAAACTAATTCTAAACCTAACTAATCCTCCTTCGGGCGGTAGAGGTGTTCATTGCCGGTTGCCTTCGCGAGGCGCTTGACCTTGGAGGCCATCGCCTTGCGAAGGATCTCTATCTTATCATCGGCCTCCATTTGCCCGATCACCGCCTCCGCCACGCGCTCATCCATATTGTTGACCCTCAGCTGCAGCGCGGCGAGCTTCCTCCTCAGCACCTCTACGTCCTCCTCCTCCTCCTCGTCAGACCACTCCATCAGTCCGGGAGGTCCTTGGATCGGAGGGGGCGTCATGAAACGCTTCCTCCCCTCGTCGGGCTTCTTAGGGGCTAAGAAAAGCCCCTTCCCGATGCCTGGCCCTTCCCGGCGTGGAGGGCTAGGACTTCCCGGGGTGTACTGCGGTGAGTACCCCGGTGAGGTGGAGATGAAGAGCGGCACGATCTCCTTCTTGACCGGCGAGGAGACGGGGCGCTTCCCGATGGCCTTCTTCGGGGACAAAAGTCCCGTGGTTGGCCTTCGGGGCGTCTTGGGCTGCGAACTCCCCTGACCCTCCTCCTGAGGATCATGGAGGGAGGCCCTGCCCAAAGGCGAGCCTGAGAGGCGGCGAGGGGAGGCCGGCCGACCTGCCCCAGGCCGATCGGCCTGGGAGTGTGGCCGCCGGGCCTCCGGCTGCGCTGCGACGATGTCGACGAACGCCGCCCTCTCAATGATTTGGACGCTGCTGGAGTTGGAGGATCCCGGTGCCCCTTTCAAGGACTCGGATGGGGAACGGCTGCCGTGAGAGGCCGAGTTGGAGTCGTGGTGGCTGGATTGCGAGGCCATGGCTGAGATCTCTCAAAGGAAGGAACGTTTCTGGAGAAGAAGGCTCGAGTGTTCTGAGGGAGAAGAAGAGCGGGGGCCTTTCGTTTTAAAACGACGCTCCTCCCTTCGAAACCCCACAGATTCTCGGAAAGGATAGCACCGAGACTCATTCAAACGAGGAGCGTCTCGAGTCGTGCTGGTGCTGGGCCGGTCGGCTTGGGTGGGGCCGGCCGGCCTGGGTGAGGCCGGCCGGCCTGGCCTTGTCCCGAGAGCCCATGAAATTTTTCGTGCATGCTTCCTTTGCTCTTCTACCAGAAAATTTTTGTGGTTTGGCTAGAAAAAGTTTAAGAAAAGGAAAAGAAAAAAAATAGAAAGGGGAAATCTATCCTAGATAAGGGTCATTTTTAGGTCCCGCCCGGACCTGGACTAGGTATCTCGGTTAGCTCGTAGACGTCCATCTCTCTAAGCTCCGGCATTTCGGATTCGAGAAATATTTTCAATCTTTGGCCATTGGCCTTGAAAGTATTTCCGTCATTATCGTGGAGGGTTATCGCGCCATAATCGGCGGCATCTAAGACTCTAAAAGGACCTTCCCACTTACTTCTAAGCTTACCATGACCAAACAAGCGAATGCGAGAGTTAAAGAGTAATACCTGATCTCCCGCTTTGAAATGCTTGATCTTGATGCGCTTGTCATGCCATCTTTTTGTTCTTTCTTTATATAGCTTGGCGTTGTGGTAGGCCTTTTCCCTCCATTCATCCAGCTCAGCCAATTGCATTCTTCTTTTGAGTCCGGCCGTCTGGAGATCCATGTTCCACCTCTTGATCGCCCAATGGGACTTGAATTCTAGCTCAACAGGTAAGTGGCATGTCTTGCCATATACCAGCTGGTAGGGAGGCATCCCTATCGGTGTTTTGAACGCTGTTCTATATGCCCAAAGTGCTTCCGGTAATTTTCGCTTCCACCCTGTCCCCATTGCATTGACTGTCTTTTGCAGAATGTTCTTCATTTGTTTGTTTGATGTTTCTGCTTGCCCGCTGGTCTGGGGGTGATAAGGTGTAGCCACTCGGTGGTCTACTCCTAAGTCGCTTAGGCACTTCCGGAACGTTTTGTCGATGAAGTGTGATCCTCCATCACTGATCACGACTCGAGGTACTCCAAAACGGGGAAAGATGATCTCTTCGAACATTTTCCTTGAATGTTTCGAGTCGGCTGCCGTGCACGGAAGTGCCTCCACCCATTTGGAAACATAATCGACTGCCACCAGGATATACTCACACTGCTCGGATGCAGGGAAAGGACCCATAAAGTCTATTCCCCACACATCGAAAATCTCCAACTGAAGGTTTTTTTGCAGTGGCATAGCATCACGGGCGTTGATATTCCCGTGTCTCTGACACCTGGCACATATCCGTACGAATTCCTTAGCGTCTCCATACATGGTTGGCCAGAAGAATCCACTCTGCCAAACCTTTGCATGGGTTCGGAAAAGTCCGTAGTGTCCTCCGTACGGTGATGAATGGCAACGATCAAGGATCTTATGTGTTTCCTCATGAGGGATGCATCGTCGGAGTAACCCGTCAGCACAAACTTTGAACAGATAGGGGTCATCCCAAAGGTGAAATCTGCTAAGGTAGATTAGCTTCTTTTTGTCTTCTCCTGGAGGCACATATCCAGTCACCATGAAGTTTACCAAGTTTGCGTACCATGGACTGGATGTGGTGACCTTGAGGAGAGTATCATCTCTGAGATAGTCATTGATCGGAAGATCCGACCCTTGAACATGCATTCTTGAGAGATGATCTGCCACACAATTATCTGTCCCCTTCTTGTCTCGTATTTCTAGATCAAACTCTTGAAGGAGCAGAATCCAACGGATGAGTCGTGGCTTGGCATCTTTCTTGGTCAAGAGGTACTTTAGTGCAGCATGGTCTGTGTATACTATCACCTTGGCACCAACCAAGTAAGATCTGAACTTGTCCATGGCAAACACCACTGCCAGGAGTTCCTTCTCCGTTGTTGCGTAATTCAACTGAGCTCCGGTCAATGTCTTGCTTGCATAAGATATAGCGTAATGCTGTTTATCCTTGCATTGACCGAGCACTGCCCCGACTGCATAGTCGCTAGCGTCGCACAAGATCTCGAATGGAAGATTCCAATCGGGCGGTTGTATGATGGGAGCTGAGATAAGTGCCTTCTTGAGGGTGTAGAAGGCGAGAAGGCAATCTTCGTCGAAGTTGAATGGTGCTTCTTTACCAAGAGGCTTGTAAGAGGTCTGGCTACCCGAGAGAAATCTTTGATGAATCTTCGGTAAAAGCCAGCATGACCCAGAAAACTTCGCACACCCTTGACATTCGTCGGGGGTGGTAGTTGCTCGATAACTTCTATTTTTGCCTTGTCAACTTCTATTCCTCTTTCTGACACCTTGTGTCCCAGCACAATTCCTTCTCTGACCATGAAGTGGCACTTTTCCCAATTTAGGATAAGGTGATGCTCTTCGCACCTCTTGAGAACTCTTTCCAAGTGCTCAAGAAAGTTATCGAAGGTTTTACCATAGACGGTAAAGTCATCCATGAATACTTCCATGATCTGTTCGATCAGGTCAGAGAATATCGCCATCATACACCGCTGAAATGAAGCAGGTGCATTGCATAGGCCGAAAGACATCCACCTGTAGGCGAATGTTCCGTAGGGGCAGTTGAAGGTAGTCTTGCTCTGATCATCAGGATGAATGGGAATTTGATGATAACCAGAGTATCCATCAAGGAAGCAGAAAAATGAGTGGTTTGCCAACCGCTCAAGCATTTCGTCGATGAAGGGGAGAGGAAAGTGATCTTTACGGGTAGCTTTGTTAAGCTTCCTGTAATCGATACACATCCTCCATCCAGTAACGGTCCTCTAAGGGATAAGTTCATTCTTCTCGCTCTGGATAACTGTCATTCCACCCTTCTTCGGCACAACTTGAACTGGGCTGACCCATTCACTGTCTTGCACGGGGTAGATTATACCCGCGTGTAGAAGCTTCAACACTTCTTTCTTGACTACCTCCCTCATCGCATCATTCAGCCGTCGTTGATGTTCTCTAGACGGCGTATGGTCCGGCTCCATAGGTATGCGATGGGTGCATAAGCTGGGGTTGATCCCCTTCAAGTCCTGTAGAGAATACCCGAAGACAGACCGGTGCTTCTCTAGGACTGTGATAAGCTGCCGAGTCTCATTCTCTGTCAGTTTGTCACTGATGACGACTGTGAAGGACCGAAACAGCGACCAGAGAGGGGGGGAGTGAATGGGAGCCGATAAAAATTCTTTCTAATCGATCCGGCTATTCTCCCAAAACAACTCCGAAACCTCCGAGAGCAATCTTGCCAAGATCACGTAGCCACTGTCAAGCTACTGACCCTAGGAACAAGAAACAAGCAGCGGAACTTGAACCAATCGAAACGAACACCAAAACGACCCAAAACACGACTCGATCTAACACACCCAGAGGGGGGCGGTTAAACCGGCCAGGGGGGGCGGTTAAACCGCCCGGGCCTGGGTGGCTCGGGAAAAAGTCAAAACAAAAGTGGATCTCCCAAACCGCTTGAGCTCTTGAGGCGAGATTTTGGTCAGATGATCTAGACCTCCAGTGGAGTGTTTTCCCAAAAGATCTCGGCCTCTAACTCAGTACAACTCCCGGAATCGCAGATCTCGCGAAGAACACCATGACCTCGAGTTCATCCCGAAAATCTCAAATCCAGAGCGATTCTCGGCGTTTGGGGGCAAAGAATCACCAGCAAAAGAGGCACAAGGCACTCATACGTGAATCCCCCAAAGAAATCCGAGAGACAACGCCCTAGAACAAGAAGAATGAAAATCCCCCAAAAATAGCTCCAAAAATACCCACGAAAATAGAAAAAGGAAAGGGAGCTCGGGAAATCAAATCATGGCACAAAGATGAGCAGCACAAACTTAATCACATAACCATGAATTCACCTATACAAACTAAGAATGATTCGAAGTAGTTCTAGGTGGAGGGGATAAAGAGAAAACTAGTTCAAAGGAAAAACTAAAGAGATAACTAGAGAGATGGCAGCCACCAGCCCTGAAGGGGCCTATTAGTAGTCCAAGTGGTGGTGCTCTAAAGACTAAACTACCCCTAAGTGATACATACCCCTCAGGGGCAAATTTGACATTTTGATCTCAGATATTTTCCGGCTCGGGCACCTTCCACTGCAAGCTAGCTTCCCTCCGACGCAAGCCTTGCAGTCACGCCGCGTGTCCTCCGGATCGAAGCTCCTCGACGCCGTTCTTGGGCCAGCCTAGGGGGGGCGGTTAAACGGTTAAACCGGCCCTGTCAGCCCACTCGGCCCAGCTGCCCAAGTTCGCCTCGTCGAGTCCTCGGTCCTTCGTTTTGAGGCCCAAACTAAGGGAAACCGTCCACCGATGATTTTGTGGCCAAATCACCAAACCCCGTGCGCAAACTTCGGTTGTTAGCCGCCACCTTGCGCCGGCTTCTCGTCCGCGTACGAGCTTCGGTTGTGAGCCGCTACCTCGCACCGGAACCACGTCCCCTTGCTCGTTCTTGCCAGCATGTGAACCGCACTTGATCCACCGGCCATCGGGTCCCTCGAACCAAGCCTACTTGTCTCTCCGCTCCTCGGAGGCCGCCATGGCTAAGACCTTTCGCGCCTGTTCTTCACCTGCACCAATGCAACCAAGCCGCATTCTACACCTGCAATACTTTAGCCAATGGAAACGTCAATCCACACCACGTTGTCAATCACTCATCACACCAGGAAGCGACCATCCACCGGTCCTCGGACACACTGGGTCCTCAATCTCCCCCTTGATGAGGGCATTGACAACACACACATAGTAACCATTGATATATAGAAAATATAAAAGAAATCGAAAACAAGACTCAAGCAAGTGACTATAAGCAGGAACAAGCCGAGAACAAAGTCACTCTGCAAGAGAAAGCTCCAGAAACGCCGACCCTTCAAGAAGAAGCGAAAGGGCTCAACACCATCGGCAAAAGAGCAAAAGCACAAAGCACAAATCACAAACTTCAAATCCTCCAACTCACTTTTCAGGACTCTCAAAGCACTCCCCCTGCAAAGATGCAACTCCCCCTGAACAAGTGAACTTGTGCGTGCGAAAATCACTCGAAAATGGCTCAACTCTCCACAAAGCTTGTGCTCTCAGCACAGGGGCGGTTAAACCGCCCAGGGGGGCGGTTAAACCGCCCCTGGCAGATGACCAAGGTGGAAAAAGCCAAAAATGCACATAACAACTCGCAACGATGCCGTTCCAACTTGAAAACCTTCCAAATATGCCCAGCAAGATATTCCAATGATCAAACTCTCAGAAACTTCGCAAATTTTCAGAAAACCTTATTTGGGCAAAACTTTCAATCTCTCACACGATTTTGACAAATTCTAGAGCAAAAGTTTTCTCAAAGATTCAGCAATGTCTCCCCCTTGCAAAATGCTCCAGAAATTCTCCCCCTTTTTGACAATGCACACATCAAGGCAAAATGTACAAAATGCAACTACAAGCTTCTCAAATATACAATGAGCAATACAAAATGCTACAAGTTAGAGAAGAGGCATACAAGCTAGTTCATCATGTCACACGGGCATTGCCATCAAGAAGGTGAAGACATATATCCAATTGACAAAGCCATGAGCAATTTGTGGATTTTTATCAAAAATGTCACCACATTGAGCAAAGTCCTAACCATGGATTGTTCAAGCAAAAATGAACTTCATCTCACCAAAATCATGAAAGGACAACCATTCTTGACAAAAGATCATCATAAACACCCAAGTTCTATCTCATGTCATGTCAAAGCACGGAGCCATGTGTTCACTTCTCATGGGAGACTTCTCCGGCAAACAACATGCAACCGCTTAGCACCCATGTGTGCAAGTGTGTGCAATGGTGAAATCATAGAGACATGAGCATATTTTTCTTCAAATTCATCTTTTCTCATTTTACTTCTTTCAAGCATGGACATCTCATTTTTCAAGTTTTTCAAATTAAGCATGGTACATGAAATGTCTTTGCGACAAAAAGAAGCTTATGCTCCTCCACAAGATAAAGCATGGGCTAAACATTCATAATGACAAAGTCTTTGACCCAATTGAAAAGAACAACATCTCCTAGCATGATCTAGACAAGATATAGCCATCTCAGCTCAAACAAGACATGCAAAGGCATTTACTCATGGGTGAAGGAGTTTAAGTTCAGTTTGTCATTTTAATTCAAAAAGAGACTATCTCAATAGAATATATATCAAAACCATCAAGAGCATAGCCATTCATACAATCAATCCCTAGCCAGCCTGCCTAAATTCTAAAATGTAGCAAGTTGTACCAATCACTGCATATAGGAGAAGCTCATCCTAAGATATGATACAAAAGATGAAATCAAGATACAAAAGCAGAAAAATGTACATCAATATACAAAGATGGTACAATAGTATACATATGCTACAAGAGAAGCCTCCAAAACTCAGCTCAGAAAACCGCACACACACCAAGTTCTCCTCGCAAGCGGGTGAAGGTAACTTGGTCAAGTGGCTTAGTGAAAATGTCTGCAAGCTGGTTTTGGGTAGAAACATGGGCAAGCTCAATCTCAAAACACAAGCGCGATCAAAGCACAAATACAAAGCTCCCCTGGAATGTGCAACCGAAATGCAAATCCAAGGTTCAGGTTCAATCATCAGCTCCCCTTGGAATGTGCAACTGAAATGCAAATCCAAGGTTCAGGTGCAAACTTCAAACTCCCATGATATGCACAATCAAAATGCAAATGCAGCAAACTCACAATCTCATGCAATCCAAAAAGCTATAAGCAAAGTCATCTCCTTGTCAAACCAACTTGAGCAAATTTCTCCCCATTAAATAAAGCTGAGCTCCCCCTCAATCAAAGACACCTAGAAAAACTAGAAAAGGTGTACAAAAGCAAATGGAAAGCTCCATCATAAAAAGGAAGAAAAATCTCAAATGAGCAAAATGCAACAAAAGATACCAACTAAAAGGATACCAGATAAACAAATGTACAATATGCTACACAAAACATAAAAATCATGATACAGGCACAAAGCAAGCTAAATATACACAGATGAACACAAGAGTGTACAAGGGATATACTCACAATACATAGTGTACAAGGGCCACATCGGGGCCATCCAAAAAGGTGTGGAGAACCATCAAACCTTGATCATGCAAAAGACCAAGAGTCACCAAGCTCATGTTCTCCATACCTCACACCTGCACAATCAAAAAAGAGAACGAGAACGAGCAAATGACTCGACACTGGGGTTAGCACAGAAGGAGTTAAACCAGTGTCGGGCCATCTGCTCAAAAGAGGGGTTAGCAAAATCAACGTCACTACGTGGTACCCTCTCGTCTCTCACCATCGGACCTCTAGCACCACGCGGGAGAAAACGTGGCCTAGACTCTCTCCTCACCTCGAAGCTACGGTCGAACCTCCCTGAACCAAACTGACCACGAACCGGAGGCCGCCTAGCAAACTCACGACTAGCTGGAACACCACGACTACCAAACAAAGGAACTGTACGCACAAAAGCGTCGCCTCTCGGCCAGGGTGAACGAGACACAGGCACACTACGAGAAGAGTAGTACCTGTCCCTGTTCCCCACCTCCTTCTCTCTTCTCACCTCCCTCTTCTTCCTCCAACAGAACTCCTCAAGGTGTCCATCCCTTCCACAATGCTCACAATGGAAGCGGACTGGCTTTGGCTTTGGGGTTTCTCTCGGCTGTGCCCTCTCTCTCGGCTGGTAAACCCCACTCTTCACAAAGGTCACTCTCCTCTGAAAGTTCTCTGACTTAGGTGGAAACTTGGGAGGATCTGGAGTGGTGTCAAGCTTGTTCAGCAGGTGGTTTGGTTTGGGTGTGAAGGTGTTCTTGAGAATGGCTTTTGGTGGGTTTGTGGGAATGTTTGCGGTGGAGCTCTCTGGATCTCTCTCTCTCTCACCACTACTCTCACCAACCTTCTCAGAACCAAGACCACAACCATCAGCTCTCTTGAAACTAGCAATCAACATCTTGAGCTGAGGCTCACGACCAGACAACCAACCCAAACACTGTCTCAGCTCATCATTCTCATCTTGCAATCGATTCACACACTGTTGTAGCTCAACATTCTTCAATGCAACAACATCACAAGCAGAACAGGAATTTGCAATAGGAGATTTAAGTTGTGCTTCAAGTGAACTAATCATGGTGCGTGATTCAAGCAACTGAGCATGCAAAGCAGGACAAGAAGTACAAGCACCTAGCAAAGATGACCTAGACTTCAACTCAGCAAGCTCAACCCTAGCACCCTCTAGTTCATCCAAGCAAGTCATTTGTTTCTCCTTAAGCACAACAAGATCAGCAATATGCACATCACAGAACAAGCATTCTACATCATCAGACACAAGAGGAGCATCTTTCAAAACAGCAATCTCAGACTCAAGCGAAGCTGCTCTCTCCCTAGACTCGCAAAGCAAAGACTCAAACTCCATGGCCTTCTTTCCAGTCTCAGAAAGCAAGGTCTCAAGCTCAGCCACTCTATCCTTGGACTCTCCTAGCAAGGACCTAAACTCCCTCTTTTCCTTGTTGGTCTTTCTAAGCACATCATCACGGTTATCGACCAACTGCTCTAGCCTAGCAATCTCCTGACGCAAAGAGGTGGGATCTGTCAATACCTCATCCTCGGAGTCGGAGTCGGAGTCGTCCTTGCTCTTCACGGAGTCGTGCGCCATGGTGCAGTAGTCGACGGCGGCGAAGGAGATGCCGTTGAAGTTGCGGTTCAAGCTCTTCTTCTCCTTGCGGTGGCCGCGGTCTTCATCTTCACTGCTTGAGCTTGACGACGTGTTGGTGGAGCTTGTGTCGATGTCGCTCGCATCAGCCACCATCGCTCGAGATCTGTGCTTCTTGTGTCCACCGTGCTTGTTCTTGGATCTTCTCTCGTCCTTGTTCTTCTGCTTGGAGCGGTACTCGTCCTTGGGACGGTGCTTGTGGTCGTCTCACGGGCGGTGCTTGCGGTTGTAGTCGTTCTTGATCTCCTTGGGGCACTCGGCGATGAAGTGGCCCATCTTCCCGCATCTGTAGCACGTACTCCCGGCACGCCTCGAACCCTTGCGGTTCTGGTACATCCGCTCGAACCTCCTCGTGAGCAACGCGAGATCCTCCTCGCTCAGCACCTCATACTCTTCATCTGGAAGGGACACAAGAGAAGACAAAGCAAAGTGTCTAGGAGTGTTAGCATGTCCATATCCAGAGCCACCGACTAGAGCCAAACTATGGGGATCAGTCGGACTCTTAGCCTTGGCAAGCAACTGTCTGTCCACCTCGGAAGACTTCAACTTCGAGAAAAGCTCATCAACAGAAAGAGTCTCATAGTTTGCCGACTCCATGATCACCTCAACCTTGGCACCCCACACGGATCTATCAAGTGCTTGCAGGAGCTTGATAGCTCGGTCATGATCCGAGTATGGGAGCACGGTAATGTTGGCTTTCATGTTGTTGACAATCGAAGTGAAACGCTGAAACAAAGCATCAACAGACTCTCCTGGCAAATGAGCAAAATTCTCATACTCTCTCCTGTACATCGAGAAAAGCCTAGCCTTGACATGGCTATCACCACCGTGGGCTACCTTGAGCTTCTGCCATATCTGGCAAGCTAGGTCCTCGCCCAAAACACGCTCAAACTCCTCGGCAGACAAAGCATGAAACAAGTAGTCGACAGCCCTAGCGTTGGCCTCGAATTTATCTCTTGCATTCTGGGCATCTAAGTTGGTGGGATTGACATAATTTTCATCTTCGGTCACATCCCACAACAACTTTCCTTTGCCTCGCAAGAAAGCGCTCATACGCGCAACCCAGTTCGGGTAGTTCTTCCCATCGAAGTGCGGAGGCCCGGAACCCCGATCTTGGTACGCCATCTTTGGATCTTAGACTGGTTAGAGTCGCAAAGACCCGTAACCGGCTTTGATACCAATTGAAGGACCGAAACGGCGACCAGAGAGGGGGGGGAGTGAATGGGAGCCGATAAAAATTCTTTCTAATCGATCCGGCTATTCTCCCAAAACAACTCCAAAACCACCGAGAGCAATCTTGCCAAGATCACGTAGCCACTGTCAAGCTACTGACCCTAGGAACAAGAAACAAGGAGCGGAACTTGAACCAATCGAAACGAACACCAAAACGACCCGAAACACGGCTCGATCTAACACACCCAGAGGGGGGCGGTTAAACCGGCCAGGGGGGGCGGTTAAACCGCCCGGGCCTGGGTGGCTCGGGAAAAAGTCAAAACAAAAGTGGATCTCCCAAACCGCTTGAGCTCTTGAGGCGAGATTTTGGTCATATGATCTAGACCTCCAGTGGAGTGTTTTCCCAAAAGATCTCGGCCTCTAACTCAGTACAACTCCCGGAATCGCAGATCTCGCGAAGAACACCATGACCTCGAGTTCATCCCGAAAATCTCAAATCCAGAGCGATTCTCGGCGTTTGGGGGCAAAGAATCACCAGCAAAAGAGGCACAAGGCACTCATACGTGAATCCCCCAAAGAAATCCGAGAGAAAACGCCCTAGAACAAGAAGAACGAAAATCCCCCAAAAATAGCTCCGAAAATACCCACGAAAATAGAAAAAGGAAAGGGAGCTCAGGAAATCAAATCATGGCACAAAGATGAGCAGCACAAACTTAATCACATAACCATGAATTCACCTATACAAACTAAGGATGATTCGAAGTAGTTCTAGGTGGAGGGGATAAAGAGAAAACTAGTTCAAAGGAAAAACTAAAGAGATAACTAGAGAGATGGCAGCCACCAGCCCTGAAGGGGCCTATTAGTAGTCCAAGTGGTGGTGCTCTAAAGACTAAACTACCCCTAAGTGATACATACCCCTCAGGGGCAAATTTGACATTTTGATCTCAGATATTTTCCGGCTCGGGCACCTTCCACTGCAAGCTAGCTTCCCTCCGACGCAAGCCTTGCAGTCACGCCGCGTGTCCTCCGGATCGAAGCTCCTCGATGCCGTTCTTGGGCCAGCCCAGGGGGGGGCGGTTAAACCGCCCCTGTCAGCCCACTCGGCCCAGCTGCCCAAGTTCGCCTCGTCGAGTCCTCGGTCCTTGGTTTTGAGGCCCAAACCAAGGGAAACCGTCCACCGATGATTTTGTGGCCAAATCACCAAACCCTGCGCGCAAACTTTGGTTGTTAGCCGCCACCTTGCGCCGGCTTCTCGTTCGCATACGAGCTTCGGTTGTGAGCCGCTACCTCGCACCGGAACCACGTCCCCTTGCTCGTTCTTGCCAGCATGTGAACCGCACTTGATCCACCGGCCATCGGGTCCCTCGAACCAAGCCTACTTGTCTCTCCGCTCCTCGGAGGCCGCCATGGCTAAGACCTTTCGCGCCTGTTCTTCACCTGCACCAATGCAACCAAGCCGCATTCTACACCTGCAATACTTAAGCCAATGGAAACGTCAATCCACACCACGTTGTCAATCACTCATCACACCAGGAAGCGACCATCCACCGGTCCTCGGACACACTGGGTCCTCAATCTCCCCCTTGATGAGTGCATTGACAACACACACATAGTAACCATTGATATAAAGAAAATATAAAAGAAATCGAAAACAAGACTCAAGCAAGTGACTATAAGCAGGAACAAGCCGAGAACAAAGTCACTCTGCAAGAGAAAGCTCCAGAAACGCCGACCCTTCAAGAAGAAGCGAAAGGGCTCAACACCATCGGCAAAAGAGCAAAAGCACAAAGCACAAATCACAAACTTCAAATCCTCCAACTCACTTTTCAGGACTCTCAAAGCACTCCCCCTGCAAAGATGCAACTCCCCCTGAACAAGTGAACTTGTGCGTGCGAAAATCACTCGAAAATGGCTCAACTCTCCACAAAGCTTGTGCTCTCAGCACAGGGGCGGTTAAACCGCCCAGGGGGGGCGGTTAAACCGCCCCTGGCAGATGACCAAGGTGGAAAAAGCCAAAAATGCACATAACAACTCGCAACGATGCCGTTCCAACTTGAAAACCTTCCAAATATGCCCAGCAAGATATTCCAATGATCAAACTCTCAAAACTTCGCAAATTTTCAGAAAACCTTATTTGGGCAAAACTTTCAATCTCTCACACGATTTTGACAAATTCTAGTGTCGGTGATATATTCTCCGGCAGTCTTCCACGGGGTAGCCCACGGAAGTGATTTGTATGTAGGGAAGATCGCAAAGATCGGAAGCAAGATGGTTAGGATGGACAGACACAAGGGTTTATACAGGTTCGGGCCGTCGACTCGACGTAATACCCTACGTCCTGTTTTGGGGTGTTGTATTGCTTGTTAAGATGTGGTGTCTAGTTATGAGATGCTTTTTGAGGGGGTCCCTGCCCGCCTTATATATCGAGGGGCAGGGTTACAAGTCGGTTTGTATCCGATCCTATCTCTAAGAATCCTTTCCTTCTTTACAATAATTCCTATTCCAACTGGGACTTCTCCTTCCAGATCCTTCCTCCGTGCGCCGACTTGTCCCGCACGTCTTCAGGTCCGGAACGGTGAGGTGGGCCGCCCCCTTTTGGTGGGCTGCCAGGCTTGCTCGTGAGGTACCCAGGTACTATATCCCCCACAGTAGCCCCCGAGCACTTCTTGGCCGATCATTGGCTGTAATTATTCTATTTTTTCTTGCATGATTCGAGTGCTCCAAGTTGTCAAAGATCTCATCCGAGTGGTTTCGAAGAAGATCCGAGTGGTTTCAAGGAAGATCCGAGTGGTTTCTCAGACGTTCCTGAAAACAATTCTTCAATTACAGTCAAAGTGAGGGGAAGGAGTGCTCTTTTTCACGACGCGACAGCGAAGTGAATACACTTAGCCCCCGGGCTTTGGGCAATTTTAGTATGAAATTGGCCAAAGGTCTTCAACTTTTATCCATCTGTATCTCGATTTTCAATGGTGTGCACCTCCAGGTGCACCCATTGGGTGTAGCCCCCGAGCCTTGAGTAGAATAGAATATTCTGGTCGAGGGTCAAAAATAAATATTATGAATCTCTTTTTAATCTTGATCCATCAATGGCGTGCACCTCCAGGTGCACCCATTGGGTGTAGCCCCCGAGTCTTGTTACGACTCAGCATGATCGTGTCAAGACTCTGAAAGCCATGAATTCCGACTGATTTTTCAGCCCCCATGCCTCTGGACATGGATTTTAAATAATCTTTTCCTTCAGGGGCTTTTTTGTTTCCCCTTTATAAGGATTTCGTCCTCGAGTTCTTTGAACTCGGCATGACTCCCGAGTCGTGTCCCACGACTCAGCTTGACCATATGGTAAGCCATCTTCTCACAAGATTTATACTTATCAGCATTTGACCCAGATTTCTGAGTCAATTTAGCGATAATATCGCATGCCTTACGCAAAAATCAGTTGCGAGGTCGCAATATTAATTGCAAAATCGAGTCTGGTCGTCGACTAATTTTAGCCTCACGACCGAGTGGTTTCTGCCCCTGAACCCTAGCTCAGGAACCCACAAATTTATTATCGTAACAGAACCAAAAGGTCGTGCTATATTTCAGCCCATTAGGCTCATTATTCCTAAAAGTCCGTTGCATCCCTAACGGTCGCCTTACGGAAGTCGAGATATCGCGAGATATCGCGATTCCCTACCGCATCTTTGAATTTAAAGCGACGGGACGTGCCTGCATCGGTTGAATTCCCGAGACAAGCGCCGCGCCGCGCGCGGGAGGAACGGTTCCCTCCTTTATAAGCCATCCCCGCCGCATTCTTCTTCCTTTACTTGCCATTCGCCTTCCCCAACGCTCCAGTTCCCTTTGCGCCAGAACAAAACCCTAGATCTGCTCCCGCAACCTTCTTCCTCGCTCTCCAGCACCGCTCGCTGCCATGGCGCCCAAGAGGAAGGAAGCCTCGAAGCGGAAGGAGAAGTCACCAGCAAGGGCCCGGTCGTCCAAGGGCAAGGCCACCGCCGAGGTCGCCGTGGATCGCGCCGCCGAGTGGAGGGAATCCATCACCTCCACCAAGCGCCTCGAGCAGCATGTCATCGACGGCGTCCTCCCTGACCAGCAAACCGCCGAGTGGCGCGCCGCCGCCGGTGAGTCTTTCCCCACCCCAAACTCCTCTGATTTGGTGGTGTTTGAATCTTTCTTTCTCCGTGGTCTTGGCTTGCCCGCGCATTCTTTCCTCCGCGTGCTGCTTCATTACTATGGGATCTGCCTCTGCGCATTGAATCCCAACTCTATCCTTCACATCGCCATCTTCATCAACCTCTGTGAGGCCTATCTTGGGATAGAGCCTCACTTCAATCTTTTCATTCATCTTTTTCTCCTTAAGCCTTATCCCCGAACCGACTGCCCACAAGTAGTCGGGGGCGCCGGACTCCAACTCCGCGAGGGTCGAACTCGGGAGTATTTTGACATCCCTTTCCTTACCTCCAACAAGGGGTGGCAGTCCGAGTGGTTTTACGTAGGAAACCACTCGCCTACCATCTCTCCAGAAATTGATTCTCGTCCT